>JANJGN010000030.1:6283460-7483460 GCA_026770705.1 Isurus oxyrinchus | reverse complement strand
GCAACTTACCAACCAATCAGCACTCTCTTCACATTCAGTATAAATCGTTGTCTTCCCCTTATATTTGTATCCTTGTGAGTGTCCTGATGAGTGCAAGACAAAAAGTTTAGACATTCCAGCAATACTCAAGTTCTGTACTACCAAATGACTACTTGATTTAAAAATCGGAGGTACAGAAAAGGTCAGAGTTGGAGGACTTTAGAGATTTTGTGGGAATGGAGGAGGTTACGTGATGGGGATGGACAAAGCCATGGAGGGATGTGAATGGAAGGATAAGAATTTAGATACAGCTTGCTATTTATGAGCTATTTTTCTTCCCTCCTCTTCTTGGTATAGTGAATCCGGCAGTCAACATTTCAATTTGTTGCATCCTCTAAGACTGGTTATGGAGACTAATTAATCAACAAGCACATTGCTAACAAGAGAATGTTGGTTTTCTTCCAGTGTAAAATATGAAGAACCACAGGCAATTGAAGGACTGGCAGGAGCGCTGGATACTCGACAACAGAACACTGGAGCGGTAAGTGTTGCTTCAAATCTATTTCCTCTACACAGCTCATTAAATATTATAATGAACATAGGTTTCTACTGATTTATTCTCTCATTTGTGGATTTGGTCCAGTTTTGTATTTGCTGAAGCAAAGTGAGTTTCACTTCATCAAAATCATTAAACATTTTTTTTAAAGAAATTCAATACTTTTTGCAAACAAGTGAGACTTATTAGTTGTTTACATGTAGTTCCATTTTATTTTCAAAATACAGATGAAATTTGTGCATTTGAAGTTTTTGAAATGTTTTTACATAAAGTTGTTCCTGGGAGGGGTGGGGTTTGGTGGACCAACACAGTGCCACAGATTGGAGGATTTGGGCCTGGCTTCAGCACCTAGACAGTGTGTATCACAGTATCTTTACAGTGCAGGAGGAGGCCATTCAGCCCATCAAGTCTGCACTGGCTCTCTGAAAGAGTATTTCACCTAGTCCACTCCCTTGCCTTATCCCTGTAACCTTGAACATTCTATCTTTTCAGGTAGCCATCCAATTCCCTTTTGAATACCTCGATCGAACCTGCCTCCACCACCCTTTCAGGAAGTTTGTTCCTGATTCTAACCACCCTCTGGGTGAAAAAATTTTTCCTCACATCACATTTACTCCTTTTGCCAATTATGTTGAAACTGTGCCGTCTAGTTCTTGATGTTCTGTTGAGTAGGAACAGTTTCTTACTATTTACCCTGTCCTTACCTCTCGGGATCTTGGCTCCCTCTATCAAGCCTCCTCTCAGCCTTCTTTTCTCCAAGGAAAATGGTCCGAACCTCTTCAATCTATCCTCATAGCTACAGTTCTTCATTCTGGGAATCATTCTTGTGAATACTCTCTGCACCATCTCCAATGCCTTCACATTCTTTCTTAAGTATGGCACCTGGAACTGGACACAGTACGCCAGATGAGGCTGAACTAGTGTCTTATACAAATTCACCGTGATCTCCTTACTCTTGTACTCAATGGCCCTATTAGTAAAGCCTAAGATGCTGTATGCTTTAATAACTGCTCTCTCAACATGCCCTGTCATCGTCAATTACCTATGTACTTATACACCAAGGTCCCTCTGTTCCTGTACCTCCTCTAGAGGCTCTCCCTTTACTTTTCTGTCTCACCATATCTTTCCTGCCAAAACGAATCACCTCACACTTCTCCGCATTGAACTCCATCTGCCACTTGTCTACCCAATTCACCAATATGTCTATGTCCTTTTGAAGTTCAAGACTATCTCCATCTCAGTTGACAACTTTTCCAACCTTCGTATCATCTGCAAATTTTGAAATCGTGCCTTGCACACCACAGTGTAGGTCATTAATATATATCAGGAAGAGCAAGGGTCCCAACACTGACCCCTGAGGAACTCTACTACAAGCCTTCCTCCAATCTGAAAAGCAACCATTTATCACTATTCTGTTTCCTGTCACTCAGTCAATTTCTTATCCAAGTGCTTACTTTCCCTTTTATTCCATAACCTAGAATTTTTCTCACAAGTCTGTTGAGTGGCACTGTATCAAATGAACTTTTGAAAATCCATATACACCATATCAACAGCCTCCCTTATCAACTTCCCCTGTTACCTCCTCAAAAAATTCCAAGTCAGTTAAACATGATTTTCCCTTGATGAATCCATGCTGGCTTTCCTTAATTATCCTGCACTTCTCGAAGTGATTATTGATTTTATCCAATACGATAGTTTCCAGAAGTTTCCCTACCACTGAGGTCAAACTGACTGGCCTGTAGTTGCCAGCTTTATTCTTGCAACCCTTTTTGAACAAGGGTGTAACGTTTGCAGTTCCCTAGTCCTCTGACACCTTCCCTGTGCCTAAGGAAGACTGGAGGATTATCACTAGTGCCTCTGCAATTTCCACTCCCTTCGCTCAGTACCCTTGGATGCATCTCATCTAGTCCTGGTACCTTGCCTATTTTAAATAAAGACAGCCTTTCCAATACCTCTTTCCTCTCAATTGTAAGTTCTTCTAGTGTACCAGTTACCTCCTCTCTCACCTTGGCCTGGGTAACAAGCTCTTCCTTTGTAAAGAAAGATGCAAAGTACTCATTTAATACCTCCACTATTTACCCAACCTCCATATGCAAGCCCCCTTTTTTTGTCCCTAATTGGCCCCATTCTTTCTTTTACCATCCTTTTATTATTTACATGCTAATAGAACACCTTGGGATTCCCTTTTATGTTTGCTACCAGCCTCTTTTCATGCGCTCTCCTTGCTTTTCTTATTAGTTTCTTCACTTCCCCTCTGGTCCTTCAGTTGCAATGGATGAGATCTTGAGCAGAGATAAAGGAACAGTGTCTATTGACACCACTGTGCTAACCACTGAGTTGGGTGGGACTTGAGGAAGGATTTGCAAGTCTATTTTGCAAACAAACACCTCTATGTTAACAGAGCAGTACATCAAATGGTCTACAGAATCTATTTAAGAAAAATCTTTACTAGCTACAGAAAACAGAACTCATAACCTAAAAGCTACAGCAACGTCTCCTCATTAAAGCATGGTTATTTCTCCAGGAAAATGCAGCGAGTGGAGAATAATTTATATAATACAAATTGTGTGTAAAACCAATCCCAATCACTCAGTGTGATTGATGGGGAAATTCCCCATCATCATTTCCATTTTAGCTGGCAATAATGATGTCACTTTATGCAGATAGTGAGGAGTGAAAAGTACAAAATTGATTTACTTAACATTAACTTCATAACACCCTGTAAACCATTGTGAATCACTTTGACATCCTGATAATGTGGAAGGCACTATATAAATACAAACTTCCTGTGCTGCACTGCCTCCATCTCTAATGATACATTTACAGTAAACACTAATTGAAATTATTACAGAATAACTACAGTTCTTGTTCATTACTATTCTCGGAAATTCGTAAGCATCTTAAAAGGTCACTTGGGTGGGTCAAGAGAGAGGCCTGTTTAACTTTCCAAAGCTCCCAAGGAATGAGATGAAAGTAATTTTCCCATCTAATTTAAATTTCCATTCACACCTCTGACTCAGCCTAAAGAGAAACCTTTGCCAAGCTCCAAGTTTCTGTAAGATAATTAATTGGAGCTAAGCAACACTTGGTCAGGGCTCATTCAGTTATCCAAATGATGATTTCAAATGAACTCTGAACAGGTGGTGTATGTATTTGTGCCCTACTCATTCAATGTCTGGTGAGGCACTGGGGATATTGGATCTCCCTATATCTCTACAACAGAGGCCAAAGAACAGCACTTGTCAGCACTTACTTAAAGCAATTTTAAAAGATGATTATTTTGTAAGATGTTTAACATTTGTCTCAACACTGAATGAGGAGAGAACCAATGTGGATGAAGCTGAATTAGTGACAACATTGATTATAGGCATTGGTCCAGGTATTTTAATGTTTTGGGTCCCTTCAACAGTTCAGTTTGCTGATTCTCGTTCATGTCCTGGGGATCAATATCACAAAGAAACCATCACTTACTACTTCAGAGATTTTCAAGTAGTAGAAAACGGCAATAATATTTCACATTTATATCGCGCCTTCAACATAGTGAAATCTCCCAAGACGTTTCACAGGAGTATTATTGCCCAAAGTTTAACACTGACCCACAGATATTAGGACAGTTGAAGGTAGGTTTAAAGGGCTGTCAAAAAGGAGAAGAGATTTCCAGGGCTGAGGGCTGAGACAGTTGAAAGAACTTGGGGATGCGCAGGAGACCAGAGTAGGAGGAATGCTCAGTTCTCTCAGGGTTGTAGAGGAGGGGACAGTTGCAGCAATAGGGAAGGCCAAAGCTGTGGAAGAATTTGAATGCAAGGATTAATTTTAAAATTAAGGCATTGCTGGACTGGAAGCCAGTGTACGTCAACAAAGACTGGGGTGATGGATGAAAAGGATTTAGTGTGAGTCAGGATACAGGCAACAAAGCACAAGGACATTCAAGTTGATAGTAAATTCTTTAAGCATTTTTGAATTACTTTCCAATCTTCTCTCCTGAAGGGGCCCATTTCAGTGGAGATTCTAGCCTCTGATACGCTGGCCAAGTGGTCATTGGAGTCTTAATAGTATCATTAAACTGGAGTCTTAATAATATCATTAAACTATCAGCTGTTGAGAAAATTGCAGCTGAGCTTGATGCTGCCCTTAACCTGGCATCCATGTACACAGGCTCTTGGTTGAGGTTGTTGTTTAGCAAGAACACTGGTTGCTTTTTTCTTCCCTCTACCCTCAATTATCCAGAGACTTCAAGAATTGCAGTGCTCCTATTGCTGCAATCAAATAACTCAACAGATCTGTGTCCTTCTGACCTGCATAGCTCAAAGGTGACTTTTAGTTTTATAAAGAGCACGATTCTTCACCCATATTCTTGAGGGCAGTTCAGGATAGGCAACAAATGCTGGCTTTGCCGGCAACGCTTACATCCCAAAAAAGGCCTTAAATGTGAGTCATGATTGGAAAATTTGCAGATGACACAAAAATTGGCTGTGTAGTTGATAGTGAAGAGGATAGCTGTTGTCTCCAGAACAATATCAATGGTTTGGTTGAGTTGGGCGGAAAAGTGGCAAATCGAATTCAATCAGAAAAGTGCATGGTAATGCATTTAGGGAGGGTGAACAAAGCAAGGGAATACTCAATAAATGGAAGGTTATTGAGAGGGGTTGAGGAAATGAGAAACCTTGGAGTGCATGTCCACAGGTCGCTGAAGGTGACAAGATGGGTGGTTTAAAAAAAAGCATATGTAATGCTTTCCTATATTGGACGAGGTATTCAATGCAAAAGCAGGGATGTAATGATGGAAATATATAAAATACTGGTTAGGCCACAGCTGGAATTTTGTGTACAGTTCTGGTCACCACATTATAGGAAGGGCATAATTGCTGTGGGGTGAGTACAGAGAATATTTACAAGAGTGTTGCCAGGGCTTGAAAATTGCAGCTATAAGGAAAGATTGGATAGGCTAGGGTTGTTTTCCTTAGAACAGAGGAGGCTGAAGGGTGACCCAATTGAGGTGTACAAAGTCATGAGAGGCCAAAATAGGGTAGACAGGAAAGACTTGTTTCTCCTAACTGAGGGGTCAATTATCAGGGGGCATAGGTTTAAGGTGATTAGTACAAGGATTAGTGTTTGAGGCTGAAACGTTCAACTCATGAAGTGCTGTAACCTGCAAGGCTACGGGCCAAGTGCTGGAAAGTGGGATTAAAAATGAGCGGCTGGTTTCTTTTTTCTTTTTTGGGGGGGCTGGCCCAGGCATGATGGGCTGAATGGCCTCTTTCGGCGCTGTAACTTTTCTATGGTTCTCGAAAAACGGTGTCCTTAAAACACAGGTGAGTTGAGTATAGACTTTTAAAGTTGCTTTAACCTGTTTTTATTGAGTGATAATTTCTCTGAAATAGATGAAGGATACATTGAATGAGCACACGAACAGACCGATAGACAACTGGATGTTAAACCAAGGACTGGTGAGAGTTCACCATATTCTCTGGCTGGTTCATCTTCTGCCCTTCAGGGCCTTGACCTGTGGGCTGTTTGGTGATGCCGCAGACAGTGTTAGGTGACGACCTTACCTGAGATGACACAGTGGTTGTCTTTGTGTTTTACATCAAATTGAAAGGATTTGGGGGCTAAAAACCTGTTCCCCGAATATTAAGAATGATGAAACTCCTCCCATCCAGTACGTCCCCTGCCCTTCCAACTCTCACTGCAAAGCCTACATTGCTGCTCGATTCCCTTCCTTTCCTCGCATACAAAAAAAAAGTGCCTTGCTAGGAATTAACCTAAAAAATAATCTGGATTTCTACAACTGATGAATTACGTGTACTTACAGCTCAGAAACAAGTTACTCTATGCTGGTGTTTATATATCACATATGCCTCCTCTCAACCTACTTCACCCTATCAGCATATCCTTCTGTTTCTTTATCCCTTATATCTTTAGAGATGTGTTTTTCAGCCTGGAAAGGAAGGTCCTAAGAAATAACTCCATAGAGGATTATAAGGTAGTTAAGGGACTGGGAAAGATAAACAAGAAAATCACTCCTACCCCCTCCTCCCACCCCCCACCAACTATATCTTGGATGCTGGCCACCTATTTGCTTTCTATCTGTGCAATCTGAGCCATTGAATTTTATCAGGTTGTTGACAGGCAAGGAAGGGGTGTCTTTCCAAAGGTGAATTCCAAATGTCATTGGATAGCTCAGTTGGGATAGGAACCATGAATAACTTTCTTTCTCCTCCTCTTCCCCATTCCTGCATCGCCCCACAATCAAACAAAGCCCAATTAAAGCAATCTGGTTTAGTTTGTTTTTAAAAAATCACTTGGTAGATGTCACTTTATCATTCTTATTTTTTTGAAGAACAAACGTTACTAAATCCTTTTGCCTAATTCTCCCTCCTGTCGTATTGATTTCTTTGTAAAATTCTTCTCGTCTTCAGAGAATGAAAGTATTTTATTGGAAGAATTAGTATTGCTAACTGTATACATCTAGGCTGGTGGAAGTCCCTCAATACTGTCTGTGTCCTGGGCTATTGTAACTCTCAATCCAACCTGTCTGGGTTTTTGATGTTTGGAGCAAGCTTGTTTCTACTTTGCTTTACTGGGAACAGCTTGGTTTTCCAACAGGCATTTATTTCACTTAAACAATTGATGAAGCAGAGGCGATTGCAGGTCGTCCTCTGTACTTGCTGATTCCAATGCTGGGTCATTTATGTTGTTGGGTGATCTTGTAGAGTTGTTACTTATTAATAATTTGTTAAAAGCTCTATTCAACTTGTGATTATTTTAAATAATTATTGTGAAATGTTTAATTTTCCGTTGCCCTTTCTGAAATGTAATCTTCCTCATTGTCTAAGATGCTATGCATATGAACAACTTTCAGAATCCGAGATGCATATCAATTCTACCAGTTATTTTCAGATTTCAATGAAAGGAGATCAGAGCCATTGCTAGAAGCAAAGCAGTGTATGTATTGGCTGTGGACTTTTACTTTTTTGGCATCTGATTGCTTCTTCAGGATTCCTGCACTTAAGGATTGTGACTATCCAGTGCTGCCAAAAGAATTTGATTCAAATCTTGTAATGTCCAGAATAGCTTAAAATACTACCACTGTTCAACCTGAAGCTTTTGAGATGGCATCAGTAGTGGGCAAGACTATTTTTAAATGGGTCCATATTCACTTTCAGTCTCTATTCAAAGCTCTCTGACCACAGGATGACAGTCCCTTCCAGGTCCTTTGTGACTAGAGTTGAGGTCATTCAGCCCAAATCCTGAAGGCCATGGAACCACAGCACAGAATAGCCAGAAATGTTATACTGCTTGGCACTTGGATATTCACCACATCAAGTCTACCATTGCTGCTTCTGAAGTACAGGGTTGGATCAGAATAGAGGGTAGATTACTTTTTCAAACTGTCCCATACTTAGCCTGAGGGTTTTGTATTGTTACGCTGACCAGTGCAAAAAAGAAATAATCACTTACAATGATATTTTTAAATGACTGAGTTGTTGGCTGTTTTGCATGCCAGGGCATAAGCACAAGTCTGTGACTGATTGTGTTGCCATAATGTGCAGCTGGTTATTTGGTCTAGAACAGGCTTGTTCTACATGCAGCCCATGAAGCCCCTCCATGTGGCTTCTGGAATGATTGTTGAAAAATGGTATGATGGCTCAGTGTGTTTGAAGATTTCTTCAAGGGTCTGCTCCTCCATTTACAGCCTGTTTTTCTCCCACCTTTGCTGCTCAATAGTGAGCATATCAGCATCAAACATGAAACAGGCTGTGATTGGAGAAGCAGCGAACACCAGCAACTGCGAGTATTTAAAGATAAAGACACTTTGAAGCACACGTTCACCATCGCTTTTCTGTGGCTCCTAGTGCCCTGGCCCAGCTGCGTCTGGTCTCCCATCCCGCCCCTGGGCTGCTGTGAGGGCGGGAGTGTGCGAGAGTGCGGGTGAGGGCGGGAGTGTGCGAGAGTGCGGGTGAGGGCGGGAGTGTGCGAGAGTGCGGGTGAGGGCGGGAGTGTGCGAGAGTGCGGGTGAGGGCGGGAGTGTGCGAGAGTGCGGGTGAGGGCGGGAGTGTGCGAGAGTGCGGGTGAGGGCGGGAGTGTGCGAGAGTGCGGGTGAGGGCGGGAGTGTGCGAGAGTGCGGGTGAGGGCGGGAGTGTGCGAGAGTGCGGGTGAGGGCGGGAGTGTGCGAGAGTGCGGGTGAGGGCGGGAGTGTGCGAGAGTGCGGGTGAGGGCGGGAGTGTGCGAGAGTGCGGGTGAGGGCGGGAGTGTGCGAGAGTGCGGGTGAGGGCGGGAGTGTGCGAGAGTGCGGGTGAGGGCGGGAGTGTGCGAGAGTGCGGGTGAGGGCGGGAGTGTGCGAGAGTGCGGGTGAGGGCGGGAGTGTGCGAGAGTGCGGGTGAGGGCGGGAGTGTGCGAGAGTGCGGGTGAGGGCGGGAGTGTGTGGGAGTGTGCGGGTGAGGGCGGGAGTGTGCGGGTGAGGGCGGGAGTGTGTGCGAGAGTGCGGGTGAGTGTGCGAGAGTGCGGGTGAGTGTGCCGAGAGTGCGGGTGAGTGTGCCGAGAGTGCGGGTGAGTGTGCGAGAGTGCGGGTGAGGGCGGGAGAGCGGGAATGGGCGAGAGTGCAGGATGAGTGAGGGCGGGGATGAGGGCGGGAGTGCGGGTGGGAGCGTGTGTGAGGGAGAGGGAGTGCACGCATGTGAAGATAGTCGCAGGTGTATATGTGACAGAGTGCGAGCGCGTGCACCTGTGCGTGTGTATGTGAGAGTGAGGGGGGTGATAAGGAGGGGAGAGTGTATGGCTGACTCACTCCCAGTCACGGGGTTCTCATTCATCCTTATCTTCTCACATCAATAGGCACTCTCAAAGTGGGTAATGGTGAGTGAGTGAGCACCCTGAGACTCGGAGTTAGCTGGACATACACACTCACTCTTTCAGATTCGAATGGTCACCTTTTTTTATTAATCATTTTTTAATTATCAGTTTACTGTTGTGATTGTTTTTTGCTTAGCAAGTTGTTTCTAATCATACGTCAGTTTATTTTTTAAAATTCATGTTTAATGTTGTGCCAAACCTCATCTATCTGAAATTTGCTCATCACCCGGCCCCCCACCCCCAGTGTGAGAAAAATTGAAATGTGATCCCCAGTGAGAAAAGGTTGGACAAGCCTGGTCTAGAACAACACACTAATGTTCAGACCCAGATTGTCCTGTTGTACAGACTTGCTATAAAGTCATTAGAGTATAGCTGCAGCAGCTGATCGCCTGATTGCTGTCTGCAAGGTTTCTTGGCTTAGTTATCACTCAGACTATCCTTACCTCAGGTGAGTTTCAGTTCTCAGGTGGTGTAAAGTGGCAGCAGCACCGGCGAGATGAGAGAGAACCAAACCAGCAAGTTCTGACCTTGCTCTGTTTGCAACAGAAGAGGTATGTTTCACTTCCACAGAGTTGCACACCCAGTAGTGGAAAGAGAAGGTGGTGTATAAACAGGCTGTCCACGTGGATTAGTGCATGGTTAACTAAATCCTTCCTGTATCATTTTGGATGGATGTCTTAACTATTTTAGACAATCCAATCATCAACTTCTCTTACCAGGCTGACCCTATTCCTCATTTTTTTTGATTAAATTATTAATTTTGAATTTATTTTTCCTTTTGGAATATTGTGATCAATCAGTGATGTATATGTTTGTGTGGTGAAAATTGACTATAATTTTATCAGTTTATTTTTTGGAAAGCAAGGTATGAAGTTCTTGGAGATCCACCTGCTCCAGAAGGAATTCTTTGGAACCTCATTTTAAAAATCAGCACCTTCCAAATTCTTAAATGGGAAGCAGTTATGATTGGCATGCTATATGGAGCAGAAATTAAAATAAAAGAATTTTATACCTTGCTTACATATGAATTTTAATGACCAATTTTATTATTTTTAAATTATTTAGTTTTGATTGTTGTTTAACTTCCTCCTGCCCTTCCCATTTATGTGTAACAGATTCCAGTCACTCAGACCAATCTAATGGATGACATTGAACAGTGGCTGTCCACAGATGTGGTGAGAATTTTGGGTATCTTTTTAATTTGCTTTTTAATAAAGCTTGAATTTGACAGGCGCAGTAATGAACCATTGGTGCTTTGGAGGTATGGCAGAGCTGCTTTATGGATTCCAAGCTTTGTCTGAGAAAGGCGTTTCCCATCCTGGCCAGAGACCTAGTTTTGTTCTGCTTTTGTCTATCCATTCACCTCCCTGATGATGTTTGTTGGAACTGTTCTCATGAGTCTTTGCTCAAATAGGGGACACAGAGATCATTCAATGGCTGAATTCTGAAGGTTTGAGCCCAATTACTTGATGAAGATGACTGTGGTGCAGGTATTGAGCCATACAGGCCAGAAAGAACACCAGGACATAAGAAATAGGGGCAGGAGTGAGCCATTGGGAAAAGTCACAGTTCAATTTCTGGTTGGTGTTTAAGTTAGTTGATTGCTTGAGGGGTCGTGATAAGCAATACCACAATTGGCCCAAGTGCCTCAGTTCCCCTCCTGGCCACAGTGGTGTGGTGAATCCTGCTCTTGTGTGTTGAGAACAGGTTCTGCATTGACTTGGAATCACTCCTCCACCTTCCCCAGTTGCCCAAATTGCTGTTACTGCTAAACTTGCGCTTGAATACTAGTCACTTGGGCAAGATCCGAAGGTGGCTAGTGCACATGAAATCTCATTGAGGGTAAGGGGAGCTTGAGATTCTCTTATTCACATTTGTTTTGACCACTGTTAGAAAGGCCATTAAGCTGCCACAGTTGAGATCGTTCAAAGGTAGGCATTTAACATGCTATTGAGCTTTGCTCTTTCAGCTAACAAAAATTTAAGCATGTTTATCTGCTACTGAAAGGGGAAAAAGTTTTTTTGAGCTCATTGGCCTTAAACAATTCAGCATTGGTCCATGACCTCCCAACAGTGGTCTCCAGTGGAAGATAGTGATTTACAGCTTCTGTATAAAACTGATTTTGGAAACCCAAAGAAATTATTGGCGAATGACCCAGGAATTAGTTTGGAAAACTAGATTACACTGCATACCTGTGATATTATGATGGAGATACAGTGAAACCTGTATAAATGGTCACTTCCAAAAAATGGACATCCGCAAAACCGAACATTTAAGAGACTCAACTTATTTGCATGGTAAAATATACTCAAGGCACTTGTAAATTACAAGTTACTGCAATACACCAAGTCCTTTAAAACATCGAACATACAGATCACTGAGGCATTGGATTTTGTGAAAGAAGTGTCCTTGTGGAATAGCAAACTCTTTACTCTGTATCCATAGAGAAACCACTGTGTCCTCAGGGACACAGCAGTTCCTCTGATGTTGGATAAAGACGTCTCCATTTGACAAAAGCTGTTCATTTCATAAAATCCACTGCCACCTTTTGCTGATGTATGCATTGAACTCATCAACCTCTCAAATCAAGGAAAACGCATGACTCTCAGTCAAGCAAAATTTTGATTTTTAAAATTCTCATCCTTGTTTTCAATGGCCTTGCACCTCCCTATCTTTGTAACCTCCTCTGGCCACACGATCCTCCATGATATCTGCACTCATCTAATTTTCCTGAGCAACCCCAATTTTAACAGCTCAACCATTAGTGGTTGTGCCTTCAATTGTCTAAGCGCTAAACTCTGGAATACCCTCTCCACACCTGCCTACCTATATCTGACCGAATTATCTCTGTGTCTTGGGTATCAAATTTTGCTTTATAATTCTGTTAAGTGCCTTGGTTTTACTAAAGGTGCTATGTAAATATAAATTATTACAAACAGCGAGAAAGGCCATTCTGTTTTGCCCCAGTGTCGCATTCATATATACAGCATCTGATAGCAGTTCTTCTTCCTCAGACATTGCTATTATTGGCTTTCCCTTCCTAAAATATGAACATAATTAACTAGGAGCAGGAGTAGGCCACTCGGCCCCGTGAACTTGCTCCATCATTTAATAAGATCATGGCTGATCTGATTGTAACCTCATTCCTTCTCATTCCTACCTACCCCAATAACCTTTCACCCCTTTACTTATCAAGAATCTATCTACCTCTGCCTTTAAAATATTCAAAGACTCTGCTTCCACCACCTTTTGAGGAACAGAGTTCCAAAGACTCACGACTCCTTGAGAGAAAAATTTTCTCCTTATCTCTGTCTTAAATGGGCACCCCCTTATTTTTAAACAGTAGCCGCTATTACTAGATTTTCCCACAAGAGGAGACATCCTCTTCACATCCACTCTGTTCAGCCCTTAAGGATCTTGTATGTTTTAATCAAGTCGCTTCTTATTCTTCTAAACTCCAGTGGATACAAGCCTAGCCTGTCCAACCGTTCCGCAGAAGACAACCTGCTCATTCCAGGTATTATAGTAAACCATCTCTGAACTGCTTCCAGCATATTTACATCTTTCCTTAAATAAGGAGACCAATACTGTACACAGCACAAAGATAAAAGCAAAATTCTGTGGATGCTGGAAATCTGAAACAAAAACAAAAATTGCTAGAAAAACTCAGTAGGTCTGATGGCATCTGTGGAGAGGAAGACAGAGTTAACGTTTTGAGTCCCTATGACTCTTCAGAACTAAAGAGAAAAAAATGTACACCGAGTACTGTGCTGTACACAGTACTCTAGATGTAGTCTCACCAATGCCATGTATAAGTGAAGCATAACCTCCCTACTTTTGTATTCGTTTCCTCTTGCAATAAGCAATAACATTCTATTTGCTTTCCTAATTACTTGCTGCACCTGCATACCAACCTTTTGCAATTCAAGCACTAGAACACCCAAATTCTGATGCATCACAGAGCTCTGCAATCTCTCTCCATTTAAATAATGTGCTTTTTTACTCTTCCTGCCAAAATGGACAATTTCACACTTTCCTACATTATATTCCATTCGCCAGATCTTTGCCCATTCAGTTAACCTATCTTTTTCCCTTTGTAGCCTCCTTATTCCTCTTCTTTCCTACTTAATTTCCTACCTATCTTTGTATCATCAGCAAATTTAACAACCATACCTTCAGTCCCTTCATCCAAATCACTCATATAAATTGTAAAAGATTGAGGCCCCAGCACTGTTCCCTGTGGGATACCACTTGTTACATCTTGCCAACCAGAAAATGACCCAGTTATGCCTCCTGTCTCTTTTCTGTTAGCTAGCCAATCTTCTAGCCATGCCAATATGTTACCCCTTACACCATGAGCTTTTATTTTCTGCAGTAACCTTTGATGTGGCACCTTATCAAATGCCTTCTAGGTACAGTACAGTCCTCTGCCTCTGATGGTGGAATCACTTCTTTGAGGAGTTTTGGCTTTGAAGAGTGAAAGTTGATGCCTGTCTCTCTCTGCTGTTCCATAAAGTGATGGAGAGGCCTATGAGTCCCAGCTATCGGTCAGTTTTCCTACAGGCACTCTGCCAGAGAGTCCAGAAAACTGCTGTTATTCCTACGCACATGTGACCTGTTGTGTTTTCCCTACCAGATGTTCTCAATCCATTCTAAGACTTGCCTTTGAAACTTCAGTATATGGGCACAACCTGTCATCACATTTTCCCTCCTTTTAACACAATATAACCAAAGCAAAAGGCTATTTGGCACTTCTAGCCTGCTTTCCCATTCAGTAAGGTCATGGTTGATTTTCTAGCTCAACTTCATCTTCCCACATTATCCATTAATTTTCTTAGTATCTAAAAACCTATAGACTTCTGTCTTGACTATACTCTGACTGAACATCCACAGCTCTTTGGGGTCGAGAATTCTAAAGACACTCAACCATTTAACTGAAGAAGTTTCTCCTGATCGCAGTCCTAAATGGCTGACCCCTTATTCTGAGACTATGATGTCTAATTTGAGAATCTCCAGATAGTTGAAACATCCTCAAGCATCTACCCTATCAAGCCCCTTAAGCATTTTATGTTTCAATTAGATCACCTTTCTTTTAAATTCTAAGGAATATAGGCCTAGTCTATCCTATCCTGCCTCACAGGACAATCCTCTCATCCCAGGAATCAGTCTAGTGAACCTTCATTGTATTCTGTCTAAGGCAGTTATCCTCCCTTATGTAAGCAAACCAAAACTGTACACAGGACTCCAGGTTAGGTCTCATCAGCTGTAAGACTTTACTCATACGCTGATCACTTTGTATAAAAGCTAACACACCATTTGCCTTCCCAGTTGTTTGGTGTACTTGCATGTTAGCTCTGAGTGTGTACGAAGACAGCAGGGTCCCTCTGAATGTAAATGTTTCCCCGTGTCTCACCATTGAGAAAATATTCTGCTTTTCTATTTTTTTTGCCAAAGAAAAAATTTTGCCAGAAGGCATTATAGCTAAATTTGTAGATGACAGACACCAAAATAGGTGGGAAAGTAAGTTGCGATGAAGAAATAAGAAATTTACAAATGGATATGGACAGATTAGGTGAATGGACCAAAATTTGGCAGATGGAGTTTAATGTGGATAAGTGTGAGGTTATCCAAATTTTTGCCAAATAACATCCTTATTCAAAAAGTGGGGGGGAGACAGAAAGTAGGAAACTATAGACCAGTTAGTTTAACATTTGTCGTTGGGAACTTGTTGGAATCCATTATTAAGGAACTAGTAATGGGGCATTTGGAAAGTCAAAATGCAATCCATCAGAGTCAGCATGGTTTTATGAAGAGTAAATCGTGTTTGACCAATTTACTAGAGTTCTTTGAAGATGTGACAAGCAAGTGGATAATGGGGATTCTGTAGGTCTAGTATATCTGGACTTCCAAGAAGGCCTTTGATAAGATTAATATTAACAAAATATATTATTAAAATATATATTACAAGATAAGATCACACGGAGTTAGGGGTAATATATTAGCTTGGATAGAGAATTGGCTAACCAACAGAAAGCAGAGAGTCGGGATAAATGGGTCTTTTCCTGGATGGCAAACTGTAACTAGTGGGGTACCACAGGGTTCGGTCCTTGGGCCCCAACTATTTACAATCTATATGAAAGACTTGGATTCAGGGATAGAAGGTACTATAGCTAAATTTGCAGATGATACCAAAATAGGTGGGAAAGTAAGTTGCAATGAAGAAATAAGAAATTTACAAATGGATATGGACAGGCTAGATGAATGGGCCAAAATTTGGCAGATGGAGTTTAACGTGGATAAATGTGAGGTTATCCATTTTGATTGAAGAATAAAAAGGTGACTTATTATTTAAATGGAGAGAAACTTCAGAATGCTTCAGTGAAGAGGGATCTGGGTGTCCTCGTGCATGAATCACTGAAAGCTAGTATGCAGGTACAGCAGGTAATAAGGAAGGCAAATGGAATTTTGGCATTTATTGCTAAAGGAATAGAGTATAAAAATAGAGAAGTGTTGCAACTGTACAAGGCATTGGTGAGACTGCACCTGGAGTACTGGTCCCCTTACTTGAGGAAGGATGTAGTTGCATTGGAGGCGGTTCAGAGGAGGTTCACTAATTTGATTCCAGAGATTCGGGGTTTGTCTTCTAAGGAGAGATTGAGCAATTTAGGCCTATACTCACTAGAGTTTAGAAGGATGAGAGGAGATCTAATTGAGGTATAGAAAATGCTAAACCCTTGTGGGGCATCCTAGAATGAGAAGCCATTGATTTAGGCTAAGGGGTGGTAGATTTAAATCAGAGATGAGGAAGAATTACTTTTTTCAAAAGGGTCGTGAATCTGTGGAATTTGCTACCTCAGAGTGCAATGGATGCTGGGACGCTGAATAAATCTGAGGAGGAGATAGACAGATTTTTAATTAGTAATGGGTTGAAAGGTTATGGGAAGAGGGCGGGAAATTAGAGTTGAGGCTGAAATGAGATCAGCCATGGTCGTATTGAATGGTGGGGCAGGCCCGAGAGGCTGAATTGCCTACTCCTAGTTGTTATGTTCTAAGTGGATAGCTTCATACCTCCCCACATCATATTCCATCAGCTACAGTCCTGTCCACTCTCTCGATCTGTCTGTATTTCTTTGTAGTCTCTGGCGTTCTCACAGCTTGCTTTGCCACCTTAGCCTACAAATTTGGTTACATTAATTTGGCCCCCTCACCTAAGTTCTTGTTATAGATTGCAAATAGCTAAGGCCCAAGCACTAATCCTAGAAATACCCCACTAGTTACAGCCTGTCAACTTTAAAATGTTCTGTTTGTTCCTACTCTCTGTTTCAATTTGTTAACTAATCCTCAAACCACGCTAATTCTAGGTGGCCTAATTGTGGAATAACCTCTTCTGTAATGCCAGCCCACTTTAAATTGAACATGTCCCAATGGAACAGTTCCATCTTTTCTGAGTACTTGGCCATTGCCCAAGAGCCAAAATGTGTGCCTCAGGTAGCTGTGCATTTAACCTTTTAATTTGATTATCCCTATGCCAATTTTGCACATTGCTCAGGTAGCAATTCAGAGATTATAGCTGTGAGGTTTTGTTTTTCAATTAAGATTCCAGCTCTTCAGACACTCTCAGTAGAACCTCATTCCTAGTTCTGCCTATGTCGTTGCTTCCTATGTGGACCATAGCACTGGATCCTCCCAAGTTCTGTCCTGGAGCTGTTCAAATGCTGGTAATTAGAACTGAGGAATGAAGTTCATTACTGAAGTTGCACTCTGCTCCAGATGAAAGCAGTTTCAAATAAAATGGGAATTTAGACTGCAACAATCATTGAGCAGACCCAAAAGCTTGAGCAATGGGAGCCTTGGAGGGGAAGCTGAATGCTCAAATTGAATACTGGAATGGGTGGGGCTGTTGAACACTAGAGTATTAAAGGGGAGGAACTGAATGCTGGAGTGTTGGGGGATTCTTGGCATTGTTGCAGCTGATTGAATAGTTCAGCTGATTCCACAAGATTGAGAACATTTGTACAGCAAATCCTATGACCATGCAAAAGATGGACAGCTGACCATAATTTACAGGTTTTATTATATATACTGTATTTAAAAAAATTGCAAGGCTTAAAGGAAAAGAGCAGGGGAAGTGGAACTAATTGGATAGCTCTTTCAAAGAGCGAGCACAGGCACAATGGACTGAAAGACCACCTTCTGTGATGTATAATTCTATGATTATGTAAAATTTGGTAATATAGTTCTATACAGTTGCTTCAGTCATCTCAATTATCATGCTAATTTGTTATGCCCATTACAGCAGTTATGGTATAATTATCAGGAATGTAAATTTCCCAGTGATTATATGAGTATTTAAAGTCCTTTCATCAGACTTTCTGCTGTGCTGTAGCATAGTTGCAGCTTGTAGAAGAGAGTTGAGAAGGTATTATCAGCACACAGGTAAGTAATTTCATCTATATGAATTGAGAATTTTGAGGGGGAGAAATCGAATTTAAAACCGCTGTGCTTCAATATTATGTCTAAAGTTTAATTGTGGGAAACTCTGGAAATGGGAATCTTAAGCCCTTATTGCCTGGGTTGGAATGGGCTAAGCTGAGACCAATATTGCTAACCTGCACTAATGCACCGTAGGTGTATAGCTTTTGCTGAATGTGGGTGAATTTGGGGAAGAAAAGAATTGTCTCTGTCCAGTTCAGATAAGGACGCTGCTATGAGGTGACACAGGATTTGAATCGATATCATTTTGATGCTTTAACCTCCCTTAACCTTGAAGTACTTTGGTGTTCTTGAAGTCCATGTGGTTGTGGATTTGATTTTTAATGCTGAGCAGTACCCGAATCAAACAGTCAAATGGATTTACTCAATTCTTTGAGCTAGGATCTGAAAAGGCATTTGTTATTTTGGGGGTGGTAGTGTTTCGTTTCCCTCACTCTGTTTCTCTGCATAGTATTGGTGGTGGTAATGGCCATAAATTATTGTGTGGTTTTAACAGCCAAATTAAGATATCTATTTTGTCTGTGACCCATCAATGCAGATGTCTATTTCAACAGCTGCTGTGGATGGAGTGTACATTCTCATTGACCTCACTCGCTTAACCAAGCACTCAGAATTCAATGCAATCTTAATTGACACTCATTCAGGATAGAAGAGAAACACAAGACAGAATTCTATCTTCAGCGCATGTGGGATGACTAACAAATCTTATCTTTAATTTTAGAAGGGTGAATTTGGAGAAGATTCTGAAGGAGTAACAAGTGAAGGTAAATTCTGTTTTCCTTTGCTCTATTTTCCTTTTTGACCTTTTTTAAAAGATCTGTAGGAATATATCTTCATTTTATAATTCATATGTTGAATTCATAATACATGTAACTGTTTTCATTTCTCAATATTGGAAATACCATTGACAGGTTATCTCACCAATTCCAGGGCCCCTCTAATATCGATCCGATTTTTATTCTTTCCTTTTAAAAAGCACAACTTTATTGCTTGAAAACCTAAAGGCATTAGAACAGTGCTTCCCAAATTTTTTTCTGCTGTAACCCCATTTTAATGCCTTGCATTTGGTACGACCCCAGGGTGAAAACTGCAGGGTAGGAAAGAGAGTTGTTGAGCAGGTTGGGGGGTTCGAACAGCATGGAAACAAGGCACAAAACCATCTAAGATACGTTCCATTTTGCAGTCTCTGTTGGTGTCAATGATTGGGCCTAAGAGTTCATTTGATTAGGCCGTGCCCACAAGCAAAAAAATTATGCACATTTAAAGGGTCCTCTCAGCTGATCCCAGGCTAGTCAAATCTCAGCCTGCACTCCATTGCCACCGTTGCTGCCTTGGAGCTCATGACCCCAGTTTCTCATTGTTGCGACCCGAAGTATTAGAAGTACATTGTCATGTAAAATGAAAGCTCCCAAGTTTGTCACTGGTCACAGATTATAACAGTGAGCTATTGATCGATGCCCTTAGTTTTCTTCTAATTGGCCAAGTTTTACCCAGAATGGTAATGGCTTGATGCCTACAAGGCACCTGTCCCATTCATCCACCTATGTGCTCACTGGCCTATATTGGCTCTTGGTCAAGCGATGCCTTTTAAATGCCTCCATGTCATCTACCCTCCCTGTGTCTGTAATCTCCTCCAGCCCAACAACCCTCAGTTACCTGTGCTCCTTTAGTTCTGGATTCATGAGCCTCCCCAATTTTAATCAGTCCCCTATTGTTAGCTGAGCCTTCGTTCTTCTCCCCCTGAACCTGAACCTGCCTAAGTTCTGGAATTCCTTCCCCAAACCCCTCTACCTCCATTTTAAGATGTTTCTTTATGATCAAGCTTTCGGTGTTCCCTAATATCTGTGTGGCTTAGCATCAAGTTTTGTTTTAAAGTTGCTTCTGTGAAGTGACTCGCAACATTTTATTACATTAATGGCACGGTATAATTACCAAGTTGTTGTGAAAAGCCCTCTGAAGAACTGCCAATAAAATCCTGCCACATTATTCTCCACAAACTCTGTCACACATTATGTATGATTCCACTTTCCTAAACCATGGTTAGCTTTGAAATAAAAGCTAAATGTCTCTTATCCTTGTTAAAAGTGCATGAATGCTGTTTGTTTAATTTCAATGGTTTAGATGCTGCAGGTAAATCATGCTTCTGACTTGTTTGTAATCTGGAGTGCTGGCTGCTTTCCATTTTATTTGCTGTTAACCTGGCATTTAATGGCATTAAAATATTTAGCTGCTGGAACCCTTAATTCTTGAAGTGTTCTGGTATGAATGTCATTTGGTCTCATTCTCATGGATGTCCAATCCATCCAGCTTTTATTTAATACCATTTGAGGAGATCTCCTATTCTTTATCTATCAGAAATAATCTACCAGGTTTCTGTACAGTGAAAGATATTGAACCCAAAAATCCTTCCATGATTTCATCTGATAAAAGCTTTTTCTTTTTCATCCTTTATTTTCCTTTCAGAAATTTTTATTTTAGTTTTAATTCCTTTTTGATCCCCCTCTTTTCCTGGAAAATTGTAAACCATTCATCCTGACTTTTTAAGCAATGGATTTAACTTTTAATTTGTTTATAGGATGAATATTTAATTTCTATCTCTGATATATCCATTAAAGGATTTTTACAGGTTTCCCCTTTTCTAATTTTATTCTTTTCATTTTTAATATTGCTGAGACGAAAGCCATGCTGCCAAAGCTTTTCATCTTGCACTCATTAAGACAAATGCAAGAATGCCAAATTTCAAACGATCACAATTTATATTAAATACCAAAATAATTTGTCTACTGTTATGTGATTCTGCGATTGGCAGAACTTACTGAATAATCCTAAGCATGCTATTAGCTACACTAACGACCAATTGAAGGTAATTAGCAAGCTTGTAACATGGCTCATTTATGCTTGCCAGAAGTGATGTACATTCATATGCAGGGACAGTTCTCTGCAAACAGAGGAATATGTTTAAGCCTTGCTCTTCTTTTGAATTCCCTGGAAACTTGGGGAGCTTGGCCGTTGCTTTCTGCATGGCAACCTCTCAGCCAATCAGAATCGACTTTCCAACCAGGCAGCAACCTTTTCTCCTGTAGCATAAAATGTTGTGATTGTTTGAATTTTGTCATTCTTGCATTTGTCCTGATGAGTGCAAGATGGAATGCGTTGGCAGCATGTCTCCTTTCTGCAATATTCAAATTCTCTTCATTTTGAAGCTCATGATTACTAAATCCAAATTCCTGAAATTTTTGTTTTACTATTGTTTTATCATTGTTGAGGCAGAGTTAAGTAGAAATTGCATATTTTTATCCTCCTGAGATGAAAATCTTGATTCTCTTGATATCTCCTTTCTATGTATAAACACCCACGGACTGGATAAGATCTTCTGGTCCATCTAGCCTGTCCCACATAATTGTGATACCTTGTGTATAACAATACATAAGCACTTTACTCCAGCCAGAACCAGGTGATCTGGGAAAGGCAAAAGAAAAATCCAATTTTGGGGAAAACAAGCTGTGAAATTCTTCCCCTTGCCCCCTGCCCAATGACCAAAATTAGCCCAGGAACCCGCTCTCTGGCCTTAAATTCTTTGCAATACTTTTCCTTTGTAAGAGGTGATCTCCACCCCAGCCAGAAACAGACCCGGTTCTTGCTTGATCTAAAATACTAAGCTGCAGAAAAGTTATATTTTTGCACATTAGATAAAGCACATTTTTCTCCTAGAATTTGATAAATTCCTGGAAGAACGAGCAAAAGCAGCGGAACGGCTGCCGAATCTCCCTTCGCCTCCCACAGAGACCCCTGGTTCTGTTACTGCGACCAAAAAGAAGAAGCAGGAAAAGATGGAGGACGCCCTCTTTACGCTGTGAGACCTCAAATCCGCCCTCCGCCTGCCACCATGTATGAAGGAACACATTGAGGCAGTCCTGAGCTGCGCCTCTCCTAGAAATTTACCCTGTTGCTCCTGAATAGGGGATGGTACGAAAATGGAGTGCACACTCTTGCCCTGCGAAGTCTGTGTTTCAAGATGGACCCTATTTTCAAATATTTCTCTCAAATGACCCTATAACAGGGATAAAGGACAACACGTGACCCTTTGCTGAAGTTGTGGAGATGCCATCCAATTACAGAACGATGTTGTGGGCTGACTGTGCTTAAGTTCAAAATAGGCTTGAAAATAATTTAAATTGCAGATCTGAGAGTACACTACTTTTTAACCTGTATCCTTCTCACAAATCCATGTACATTTTATTGATTTTTTTTCTTATGTATGCTAAACTGAGAAATGGTTTCCAAGCATTAACTTAATCTATTTTAAATACTTTAGCACAAGGATAGTGATGATGATGTGTTATGGTGTTTGTGGGCATGTGTTGGGGAATAAACGATGGCGCCTCCAAGTGATGCATTGGGTCACGTTCCACACTTTTTAGTCTGATTTATGGGATTTCTGAGTCAGATGGATTCTGTTGTTTTGCTACTGGGGGGTAGTATGCAGCTGCAATTTCTTTTTACATCTGTATCCTGTTGTCTATGCAATGAGACATTCCCCCCCCCTCCACAAGCTTTTAGAATGGGGCACATCTGTGGCATGAAGCAGAGAATTTAAAGCTGTGGAAACTGTATGGTTGCCAACCCTTCAGGTTTGTCCTGGGGTTTCCAAGAACTGAAGATTAATTTCCAGGCCACTGCTGCGAGCAGCAGGCAAGAGAAAAGTACCGGGGGCTTTAAACAAAATTGTTGGAATAGGCAGTTTCACCAATAGTCAAGATTAACACCATTGGACACCTGGGTTTGGTCTCTTTCCAATTGGGCCATGGGAAGCAGTGTGCCTGGAGGATGGATCACCTCTGGAGGTGGCGGAGTGGTTGCAGTGGGAGCTAATGTAATGAAACCTCTAGGAATACACCCAATTGGAGTTGGCAACCCCAAGAAAATGCCCCAATTGCACTTAGTGTTTAATTATATCAATTCCTAGACCAATTTTGGGGGTGTGGGGAGGAGAGGGAAGAGAATGTATGGTTTAGAAAAATAATTTAATGCAAAATCAATAAAATGATTTTTGTGGGTGTTGACACACCCAGTAATTTCTAGTGTTTTAGTGCCTCTTAGTAAAACTTACTAGCTCTTCTCTGTGGCAGCTGACGTGTCCAAATATATATCATGGAAATATATTCCTGGCTAAGATTTTGCAACAGTGTTGTGACAGGCCGGGTGTTATTTTAGACATGGTTCAATGCGGTAACTTTTCACTTCTGTATCCCTACATTGGACAAATGCAACCACTCGAAGGTGTCCGTTGTATAATAGGTATTATCCATTTCTGCTCTGTTGTGTTGGCTTCAGATTCTGCTGGCTTGTAAGAGATCCAGCTCTCAAAAAGCACTGAACTATCAGCAGGAAAAGTCATAGTCAATTGAGAAGAAGCATACTTCTTCATAGTAATATTTTGAACATGCCCCATGTTATGAAAAGGATATAGAGGCACTGGATAAATTTGGAAAAAAGAGGTTTACAAGAATGATCCCAGAACTGGAAGGTTGTAATTAAATACAAATTAGGAGCAGGAGTAGGCCCTTCAAGCCTGCTCTACCATACAATAAGATCATGGCTGATCAGATTGTAACCTTAATTCCGTATTCCCACCTACCCTGATAGCCTTTCACTCCATGCTTATCAAGAATCTATACCTCCTCCTTAAAAATGTTCAAAGACTCTGTTTCCACCTCCTTTTGAGGAAGAGCTCTAAAGACTCACGACCCTCAGAGAAAAAAATTCTCCTCACCTCTGTCCTAAACGAGCAACCCCTTATTTTTAAACAGTGACCCATAGTCCTAGGTTCTCCCACAAGAAGAAACATCCTCTCCACATTGACCCTGTCAAGACCCGTCAGGATCTTAAATGTTTCAGTCAAGTAATTAGCAAGAAAGATTGAACAGAGAGAGAAAGGAATAGAAGGTAATGCTGGTAGGGGTGTGGTGGAGAAGGGCAGAAGGAGGTTTGTGTGGAGCATAATGACAAGTTTGGTCAATTGGCCTGTTTCTGTTTGCATTGATCAGAATAATCAAGAGTTATTGAATATTATTTGGAAAAGTTATTCATCAAATCAATATTTCTTAGTTAATGCCTTAGAAATTGATTTCCCAATTAGGCATTTTTAATCCTGAAATTTCAAAAAACATTCTAACATTTGCATGGGGAATCTTGAGGCAGTTGAATTTGTGCTAATCAGGGGAAAGGTGTTCCTTTTCAATATACTAAACATACTACTGCTGAAAAGTCTGTGAAATTTGTGCAATCGATGCTCACTTAGGAGGTCATCTAGCAGAACTTAGGATCCCTGCCAGACCTTTCATCAGGAACTGATTTGTCTGGAACAACACCTAGTCAGCTGAAGAGAACCATTGACTAGAGGCTTAAAGACATATCTTGTTGCTGCTTGAACAGAGCAGGAGCTGAGTCACAATTTAAAATAAACAGTGGCCTAAATCTTCCAATTAGCATCTTGAGAACTTCCGAAGGACAATCATCATAGGAAAAAATACACATTTACCCGACAGCATTTTTCAGGCTTCTCCCTGGAGCCTCCATTGTAGAAAACCAGCAGGCCTCGGTGCAGCACAGGAGAGGCCAAGTTGCACCCCTTGTTTGCAGCACTAGCTGCCATATTCTGGTAAGCTTAAATGTCCTAGAACTTCTCATTGTGTTTGTGTGTGTGAGTGAATGTGTAGTTGTGTAAATGAGCAGGGTGCCAGCTGGCAGAGTGGCTGGGCAGTAGGTTAGAGTGATGAGGTTGAGTCCGATCGGAGGGGTGGTCCAGGGAGAGGTGGGGGGGAGGGGTTGTGGGTGGTGGTGGGGTCAGTTGTATAGCTAACCAAAAGTTAGAACTGGTTTTCATCTGACTGACATTTCCTGGGTAACTATCCAGATAAGTAAGTCAGAACCATCCGAAATCTCTGACTCCTAACTTAAGAGTTGGATACTTTCTTGGATCGCTGTGGACGCAGGGTAATTGTCCATCAGAAGTTTAAATTTCTCGGGCATTCATACATAAGTCAGTGCATTGGAACATCCAAGGGATTCCAACGCTTATCTTGCTGGGGTGGGGAGGTATGTCTGGCCTCCGAATATTTGAAGACCAGAGGATCTGGGCCAATATACCCTGAACGTAGAGGTATAACTGATTTGACATACAACTTATACCCCAATCTTTTTAGAGAATCTTATCCCGATAGGGATGTGTTGATTCATCCTTTTTGGGAAAGTTTTTTTTGGTTGATTAACCGAGGATCAGGATTTGTACACATCTGCAGATACAATAGTTGTCTTGAACCTGGGCTGTTTTTGATCATTTGTCAGCAATTCAACCAAAACAGAAATTGCAAATGTTACATACTTTACATAGCTTGCTGTGGGCAAATTGGCAGCTGTGTTTCCTACATTAATCATTTTGTATTTAATTAGCTGTGCGGTGTCCTGAGGTCATGAAAGGCATTATATAAATGCAAATCTGTCTCTAGTGATTTGATTTTGAAAAGCTTACCGTTGGAATTTGACAGTGACTCAATGTGTGTGTCGAGAGTTAAAAAGCAGTCAGTGACCTTATAATTTAGTTTTGGATTTAGTATTTGAAACACTTGAAATAATTAAATGGGTGTGAGTGAAGCATGCTTGAATTATTTGTCTCTGTTGCTCTCCCTGCCCCTTGTCCCATGCCAATCGTGTGATAATTAATTTTCTGATAGGCTGTCACACTGCTTGGAACATGTTTTCCCTTTCTATCAATCTAAAGTCACAGCAAGGATTTTAATTTTTTTATTTAAACATGCGTTTTGTCCGTCACAGGGGCTGCTGAAGAATTCAGAGTAGATTTTGCTTTATTCATAAAGATTTGTAGAGGTATAGTATAATACAATGCTAGTGTAACAGTGCGTAACCAAGTTGATCTTAAATACAGTACATGGCACTCTTAAAGTGCCCCACTCCACTTACAGTTCTGATTGCATCTACACTTGCATTGTTTCAACACAGTCTGATACATACAAACCTTTTTTAAATAAAAAATATACATTATTCATAAAGTATCTAAAAGAACATTACAAAACATTTCAAAATGGCCATCACAAAGTGCAGTGCTATTCAAATCTTGTACATAGATCATGTTGCACTCTGAGGTGCTTCAATACAATTGTGATACATGTAATATTTGCGTACTGTGAGGCATACAGCCCGAGCGATCTATTTCAGTTTCCAGGCCCTCACTGCACTATGGCTGAAAGGTCTTAGACAGCGACTTTTAACCATTGCACCTCTGCGGCAGCTATCCTGATGTTGATCAGTCTGCGCGTCAACAGCGGGTCTGAGCAGAAGACGTCGTCCATGTACAGGGAGGCTTTGACCCGACTGCCTCCACTACCAGGGATCATCACTCCTGTTATGCTCAATCCTTCCTGATGGACTTGGCAAAGAGTTCTATGTTACACATGAATAGGACAGAGGAGAGAGGGCAGCCCTGCCTGACTCCAGATTTGATCGGAAAGCTTTCCAATTCCCACCTATTGATTGAAACTATATTACTGATAAAAACAAAGAAAACTGCGGATGCTGGAAATCCAAAACAAAAACAGAATTACCTGGAAAAACTCAGCAGGTCTGGCAGCATCGGTGGAGAAGAAAAGAGTTGACGTTTCGAGTCCTCATGACCCTTCGACAGAACTTGAACCTCAAGTTCTGTCGAAGGGTCATGAGGACTCGAAACGTCAACTCTTTTCTTCTCCACCGATGCTGCCAGACCTGCTGAGTTTTTCCAGGTAATTCTGTTTTTGTTCTATATTACTGATGTTTGTGTAGAGTTGAAACTATGCTACTGATGTTTGTGTAGAGCAGTTGGATCCAATTGCGGGTTCCCTCCTTTTTGACTTTGAGCAAGACACTTTTTTTGCCAGGACGTGCAACCAAGATGAAAAGCCATCTGCACAATACACCCCTTCCCTTTTGGCAGAAACTACGCAATGTAAACATTTGCACAGGATTAACCAGCTTAACTAAGGTTGGAGTGAGGGAATAAATCAGCAGCTGTTATAGGAAGCTATGTACAGCACAGAGGACAGGCAGGCTGGCTTAGGCAAAATAGACTGCAGCTGGCAGGGGCAGGAGACGGGTTGCACATCCATTTCTAATGTGGGGTGCATCAGCCTGCAGTGTGTTCATACTGGCAGTTCCATAGAATCTAACAGGGGGAATTGCCTAGCCCACCTGAGTGAGAAATGTGGCAAGGCACTGCCCTGAAAAATAGGACGTATTCATGCAGCCCCTTAAGCTCGTTCTGCCATCGAATTAGACCTTGGCTGATCTGTCCCCCAACTCTATTTACCTGAATTCCCTATTTTAAAAATTAATCATCCTCCTATTCCACTTTTGAATTCCAATCCTTTTACATAAAAGCCAACAATGCATTGGCCTTTTTGATTCTTTTTTGTATTGGTGCACTAGCTTTTAGTGATTTATGTACATGGAAACCTAAAGCCCTTTTCTCCTCCTCAGTTCCTAGCCTCTTGCCGTTAAGAAAATATTCTGATTTTTTTTTCCTTTCTCATGCAAAATGGATGACGTCACACCTCCCCACATTGAACACCATTTACCCATTCACTGTCTTTCTGCTCCCATCCACACAACTTACTGTGCCTCCTAACAAGTCATATGTAAATTTGGACAAACAATTCTCTATTTCTTGGGTTACCAACCTTCCAGGATTTACCTGAAGTCTTCAGGAACTGAAGGACATTCCCGTGAGCAATCTCAAAGGACAAAAACATAGGGGTATCAACTAAGTAATGGGATTTCTTCCCAAAATTGTTTGACTGCTTTTATTTATTGATTGTTGAGATATTGCAGATGTGGAAGAAAAAGGCTGTTTGACTGACTGGCAAATAATTAGCTGTTTCTTGGCGAAGAGTTAATGTGCTTTGAGGGATGCGGTATGATGAACTTGTTAGGTCAGCACTGGTGAGAGCCTTGGTGGTGGGGTGGGCGTGTGCAGAGGTGGGGAATGGGACCGGTTGAAGATAATGTGACGAAATCTTGTAGAATATAACCAGTCCTAATCCATCCTGGCTAACTAATCAGATTACCTTCTGATAGATGCCAAAATGCATTTGATTAAGTATTATTTATCAGTGCAACTATGGATATAGAAACATAAATTTAATGCATCCATTGTTAAGTTGTGACACTTGTTCTGTGTCTACACAGCCAGGTGCAAACAAAGTGCTCGTGTTAGTTTGTAACGTAGTTTGTCTAAATAGTTATTCATTAATTCCTCCTTTCTCATTCACCTTACAGTTAGAAAATCCTGTTACTTCTCTCGTTCACTGGATTTGCTTGTTGTAAGCTCAGCTGTGCTTGGTTATGCAGACTCCTCCATTGTCTGTTAGTGCTACTCAGTCTGTCAGAATTGCTATTTAAATGGGCCAGAGTTGAGTTCTTGTTTCCTGTAGTACCCTACATACCCCTCATGTTCCTGCATTAGAATGTTATAGGATTCAGCTGCAACTAAACTAAGCCTCAACACCAAAGCCAGTGGAACTTAACTAAAGTAACATCTCACCATATGTTGTCTTATATAGCTTCTGAATCCTTTTGCACAACGAGGGACAGGAGATGGTCTACAGGAATTACCTCAGTGTCAACCATACTAGTGGTTTATGGAAGTAGGGATAATAATGCAAAGGTAAATCAGGGGATCTGGTGGCATAGTGGTATTGTCACTGGACCAGTGTTCCAGAGATTCAGGGTAATGCTCTGGGGACCTGGGTTTGACTCCCACCAGATGGTGGCATTTGAATTCAATAAAAATCTGATATTAAAAGTCTGATGATGCCCATTAAATCCTTGCCAATTGTTGTAAAAACCCATCTGGTTCACTAATGTCTTTTAGGGAAGGAAATCTGCCATCCTTACCTGGTCTGGTCTACATGTGACTCCAGACCTGCAGCAATGTGGTTGACTCTTTTATAAAAAAAAGCCCTCTGAACAAGGGCAATTAGGCATGGACAATAAATGCTGACCTAGCCAGTGATGCCCACATCCCATGAATGAATTAAAAAAAGTTTGCTATCACAAGGTTTGGAGAATTGTAAAATGGATCATTTTTCCTAATGCCGCGTTTGTAACAGCGAAACCTACTTCATGACCAGCACTGCACTGTCCTCAAATTTCTGACACTATGCTCGTTACTCAACTTCCCATTGTCTGCAAGCAGGATTTGGGCTTGTAAACCTAAGCCATCAATTGTTTCCTTTCATCTCATTGCGAAGTCTAGAAGGAGCCAAGGTTGTCTGTATTCCTAGCACCACTGCCTACTGCACCCATTTCAAAAGCAGAGCGACTGGAATCTCACTTAATATTCACTGAGGAGTTCAACTTCACTTTAAGTGTTTCATGAAGTGGAGAATTCACTGACAATGACACAGACCACACTGGTGCAATCCCCTGTAGTGGCTGTAGACCATTTTCTGTTGCACCAACACAGTTTTAATTTTTAATATTATCCAGTATTCACAACTTTTTGCATCTCTGTTACTAACCTCATGTGAATTCCTGTGAAGTTCACATGTGTCTGGTGGGTCAGATGCCATTTGTCCTGAACTTGCCTCAGAGCCTGGGAAGCCTATTGGAAAAGTAGCAATGAACTTACATGAACCCAATTCTGCGCTGTGTAGAAAAGAGCACTTTTTAAACAGCCATTCACTTCCCAACTAGAGGAATGTGGGTTAAAGTTCCCACATGTTTTCTGATGTTTTAATCAATTGTTGAAATAGTTTCAAATGGGGAAGAATGATGGAAATTTAAGACAGAGGGGCAAAACTGATGTCTGTCATTCACACATACGTCATCTCAATTTATCATACAGCAGTGTCTGAAGATGGAGAGAAGCCTCTGGACCCTCCCAGTTTCCACCCTGAGAAAAGTGTTCTACAGTCCAGAGAGGGGATGAAAACCCTGTTTATCATTTGAATTTCAATAGCTTTGCATGTGAATTTGTAACCCTTCAGCTATTTACCAAATGATCCTTGGAAAAGTAAAATACTAACATTGATTTTCCAGAATATATGGAATTAAGTTTTCCCAGAATTTAATTGGGAAGAAGAGAGGAAAATGATTGGTAAAATTTTCTCATTTTAAAGCAAATGGAAACTTTGTTTGAAGGGTTGTTGATAAATTTTAAGAATGAATTAAGCCTACAAATCTTGTAAGATAACTTTAAAATTAACAGTTCACTTAAGAATTAAAAATGTCCAGAAAGTGTCCTCCTTAAACCATATCCATTCTCGGTTTGTATTGGAGTACCATAGAATCATTGAAATTTGCAGTCATTGGGCCCATTGTGTCTGCATCAACTTAAAGAAAATAGAGCTCTACAGCCAAATCTTGTTCCGTAGCCTTGCATCTCAGGTGCATATCCAAGTACTTTTTAAATGCGATAAAAATTTCTGCATCTACCACCCTTTTGAGCTTTGAGTTTCAGATCACCACCATATGGTAGAATGGCAATGTAGAGGTTCAGTCTTGCCCCCTGATTTTCAGTAAAAGGACTAGTATTTATAATTTGCCTTTTGAGTGAACCACATTGACTAACATTATCTTAATATTCCAGCGAGATTATACTGGTCACATAACAGAGTATTCTAGCTTCCTATGTAATATATTTGGATTTCCAAAAGGCGTTTGATAAAGTACTGCATATTAAGGCTACTTAATGGTGTTGGGGTAGTATATTAGCATGGATAGAGGATTGGCTGACTAATAGAAGACAGAGTTGGGTTAAGGGGGGGCATTTTCAGGATGGCAGCCTGTAACTAGTGGAGTGCCACAGGGATCAATGCTGGGGTCACAATTATTTACAATATAAGTGACTTAGATGAGGGAAATGAACCCTGGATGTCAAGGGATATAGAGGATTGGATAAGGGAAAAAGGGAGGCTTATGGCAGATACAGAGGGCTGAAAACAACGGAAGCCCTAGAGGAGTATAGAACATGTAGGGAGTGAAGAGGGGGCATGAAAAAACACTGGCCGACAAGATAAAAGAGTATCCCAAGACATTTTATAAATATATTAAGGGCAAGTGGGTAACCAGGGAAAGAGTAGGGCCAATTAGGGACCAAAGTGGCAATCTGTGCATGGAGCCGGAGGACATAGTTGAGGTTTTAAATGATTATTTTTCATCTGTGTTCACTGTGAAGAAGGATGATTAGGTGTAGAAATCAGGGAGGGGGACTGTGATATACTTGAACAAATTAGCATTGAAAGGGAGGAGTTATTAAGTTTTAGTGGGCTGAAAAGTGGATAAATCCCCAGACCGAGATGAGATGTTTTCCAGGCTGCTATGTGAGGCAGGGGAGGAGATTGCAGGGGTTCTGACACTAATTTTCAAATCCTCTCTGGATTTGTAAGGAGAGGTGTCAGAGGACTGGAGGACAGCAAATGCGGTACCATTATTCAAGAAGGTTCGTAGGGATAAACCAGGTAATTACAGGCCAGTGAGTCTAACATCAGTGGTAGGGAAACTATTGGAAAAAGTTCTGAGGGACAGGATTAATCTCCATTTGGAGAGGCAGGGATTAATCAGGGACAGTCGGCATGGCGTTGTCGGGGGAGATCATGTCAAACAAATTTGATTGAATTTTTGGAGGAGATGACTAGTTGTGTAGATGAGGGTATGAGTTAATGTAGTCTACGTGGACTTCAGTAAGGCTTTTGACAAGGTCCTGCATGGGAGAATGGTCAAGTAGATAAGAGACCATGGAATCCAGGGCAGTGTGACAAATTGGATCCATAATTGGCTTAGTGGCAGGAGGCAGAGGGTGATGGTTTAAGGTTGTTTTTGCGATTGGAAGCCTGTGACAAGTGGTGTACCACAGGAATCGGTGCTGGGACCCTTGCTGTTTGTAGTGTACATTAATGATTTAGACATGAATATAGGAGGTGTGATCAGTAAGTTCGCAGATGACACGAAAATTGGTGGTGTCGTAAATAGTGAGGAGGAAAGCCTTAGACGGGATGATATAGATGGGCTGGTAAGATGGGCAGAGCAGTGGCAAATGGAATTTAATCCTGAGAATTGTAAGGTGATGCATTTTGGGAGGACTAACACAGCAAGGGAATATACAATGAATGGCAGGACCCTAGGAAGTACAGAGGATCAGAGCGACCTCGGTGTACATGTCTATAGATCCCTGAAGGCAGCAGCACAGGTAGGTAAGGTGGTTAAGAAGGCATATGGGATACTTGCCTTTATTAGCCGAGGCACAGAATACAAGAGCAGGGAGGTTATGTTGGAGCTTTATAAAATGCTAGTTAGGCCACAGCTGGAGTACTGTGTGCAGTTCTGGTTGCCACACTATAGGAAGGATGTGATTGCACTGGAGAGGGTGCAGAGGAGATTCACCAGATGTTGCCTGGGCTGGAGTGTTTCAGCTATGAAGAGAGACTGGATAGGCTAGGGTTGTTTTCCTTAGAACAGAGAAGGCTGAGGTGGGGGACCTGATAGAGGTGTACAAAATTATGAGGGGCATAGATAAGGTAAATAGGAAGGAACTTTTCCCCTTAGCGGTGGTGTCAATAACCAGGAGGCATAGATTTAATGTAAGGGGAAGGAGGTTTAGTGGGGATTTGAGGAAAAGTTTTTTCACCTAGAGAGTTGTTGGAATCTGGAACACACAGCCTGAGGGGGTGGTAGAGGCAGGAACCCTCACAACATTTAAGAAGTATTTAGATGAGCACTTGAAATGCCATAGCATACAGGGCTACGGGCCAAGTGTTGGAAAATCTGATTAGAATAGATAGGTGCTTGATGGCTGGCATGGACGCGATGGGCCGAAGGGCCTGTTTCTGTGCTGTATAACTCTGACTCAATGAGTAAATATACTGTTGCCAAATTTGTGGATGGTACAAAAATAGGAAGGCAAGTGGTGAGGATGACTAGGAGTCTACAGAGGGATATAGACAGGTTAAGTGAGTGGGCAAAAAGTGGCAGTTGGAATATAATATGGGAAAATGTGAGGTTATTCATTTGACAGGAAGAATAGAGGAGCTGAATATTACTTAAATGGAGAAAGGCTACAGCACGGAGGGTTTGGGAGTCCTTATAGTTAGCTTTTTAGGATTCATGCATAAGTTCAACAGGTAATAGGGAAGGCAAATGGAATGTTGGCCTTTATTTCAAAGGGAATGGAGTATAAAAATAGGGAAGTCTTGCTCAAGGGCAATTAGGGGTGGGTAATAAATGCTGGTCTAGCCAGTGATGCTCATATTATCCTCCAGTCATTTACAAAACAACAATCGACAGGGTCTCCTGTACATTGGAGAGACCAAATGCAGACTCGGTGACTGCTTTGCAGAACACCTTCAGTCTGTCCGCAAGCATGACCCAGACCTCCCTGTCACTTGCCATTTCAACACATCATCCTGCTCTCATGCCCACATATCCGTTCTTGGCTTGCTGCAATGTCCCAGTGAAGCTCAGCGCAAACTGGAGGAACAGCACCTCATCTTCCGACTAGGTACTTTACAGCCTTCCGGACTTAATATTGAGTTCAACAATTTCAGATCATGAACTCTCTCCTCCATCCCCACCCCCTTTCCAATCCCCCTTTTTCCAACAATTTAAAAAATATATTTTTCTTTTCCCACCTCTTTTTAAACTTATTTCGATCTATTGTTTTATCTCCGTCTTTTAGCCCATTTTGATCTCTACCACTGCCCGCTCCCCCCTGCCTCCCACTAGGGCCATCTGCCACTAGCTTGCCACCCTTAATGTCACTGTCAACACCTCTTTGTCCTTTTGTCAATGACATCTTTTGGTTATCTCCACCCATCACTGGCCCTCTATCCAGCTCTACCTGTCCTACTCCCCTCTACCAGCTTATATTTCACCTCATTTCTCTGTTTCCTCAGTTCTGTTGCAGGGTCATACGGACTCGAAACGTTAACTGTGCTCCTCTCCGCAGATGCTGTCAGACCCGCTGAGTTTTTCCAGGTATTTTTGAATTGACTGGACTGTTCGGTCGCTGATTGGTAGGAGCGACTGGCCACGGCGCGCGACTTTCCGGCAGCGCGGTGGAAACGTTTGTCCTGGATACACGTGCGCTCGGCTTTCCGGCATCTGATTGGTGGCAGAGCTTGGTCCGGATGCGCATGCGAACGTCAATTTGCCGGATGATTGGTGGAACGCCTCGGCCCGGGCGCACATGCGCAGAATCAGTCGAGCGGTGGGCGCCGAGCTGAGAAGAGCTCCGCCTGAGCGCTCCGTGAAATGGTTGATAAAAAGGTGCTTTTCACGGTCAGACCTTGCGACTCGGTAGGCCCAACAGATCTAATTATTAAACTGTCTCTTGCGCGATGTGCACGGGGACTAATTGGAAAGTAGGTTCAGGGCATCGGTGGGATGGGCCGAATGACTTTGTTCAGGCTGGGGCTGGGCTATTTGCTGTTGCTGAGAATGTGGATTAAAAAGCAGACATGGGTCGGTGATTGCAGTCAGCCTAGACTGCAGGCTCCTCCTCCACCTGCTGTACTCCTCCATTAAAACTCTCACACTGCTTTATCCAACACTGAATTGATGAATGGTCTGGCTCTGCAATGAATCTGCTGTTGATGCCAAACCTGTGTAACCAATGTTGGGGGGGGGAGTGGGGGAATGTTTCAAGATCATGCAGACCACCCTGGGAAACTGCAGCTAATATTTGTGTAGCTGCTGTCAACCCATTAACCAGATGGGCAGAATGATGGGACACATACTACCTAAAAAGGAACACCGCATCACCACCCCAACAGCAGAGGTCCCTGTCTTCGACCTTTCTCGAGAATAGTGCTCAAACCAAATCCACGCAGGGCATGGACAACACAGCCACCTGCTCCATAAGTGGATGAGGAGGGGATGACCCAAAGTGCGATTGTGGCCATGAGTTCCAGACCTTGGGATACATGACGTCAACTTGCCCAACTGGATCTGTGTGCAGAAGGCACCTCCTGATTTTCAATCAGCCTCTCATGAGGCCGTAGATGGATAGCCAAACTAAACATCCCATTACAAGGTTATCCCGTCATCTGAAAATGGTTCTAGTATCAGGGAGTTTGGCGCATTCAAAGGGATAAGTTAACTGGAATGTGGGTGGGTTTTATTGTTGGTAAATGTATGGTAACGTATGTACTCCTGTCTAAAAGTAAAAGGAGTTGTTAATTTTTTTATTCATTTGTGGGATGTGGGCCTCACTGGCATTTATCGCCCATCCCTGGTTGAACTGAGTGGCTTGCTAGGCCATTTCAGAGTCACCCACATTGCTGTGGGTTTGGAGTCACATGTAGGCCAGACCAGGTAAGGACGGCAGATTTCCTTCTCTAAAGGACAGATGGGTTTTTCTGACAATCGGCAATGGTTTTTTAATGGTCATCATTAGACTTTTAATTTCAGATTTTTATTGAATTCAAATTCCACCATCTTGTGTATTCCCAATTATAATCGCTCCACCATTGGTGGCCGTGCCTTCAGTTGCCTGGGCCCCTAGCTCTGGAGTTCCCTCCCTACATCTCTTCACATCTTTACCTCACTTTCCTCCTTTAAGACATTCCTTAAAACCTACCTCTTTGACCAAGATTTGGTTATTTGATCTAATATCTCCTTATGCGGCTCGGTGTCAGACTTTATTTTACAATGTTGCTGTGAAGCACCTTCTCAAGGGCAACTAGGGATGGGCAATAAATGCTGGCCCAGCCAGCGAAGCCCACATCCCAAGAATGAATTTTTTAAAAAGTAGTATAAGTTGTTGCTGTTATTCCCCCTGTAGTAAGTCACTGTCTCTTGCTCACTGATTAATAGCTTTCATAGGCTACAGTTCGCCTGACCCCAGTCCAGTGGCTGAAGGTCAGTGATTGTGAGTAAAATGCTAATTCCTTTTAAAAAGTGATAGACAATGTGTATGTGCAATTAATATTTTCATAAAAGAGACAGGGGAAGCAAATTTAAATTTTGCCAAGCACTTTGAAGACACTTGGAATCAATTTAAAAATTCAGCTATTCAATTATTTGAGCTGTCCATCACAAGTACAGATATTTCAGATTATCAGGCCATCCTTCCATTTTTTTAACCAAGAGAAGTATAAATAGGAGGTGTGATGTAGATTTCCAGCCAGGACATAAGCTCTCACTCTCTCTTTCTGAAGCCATTATATGTCTTAAATCAGAAACATTAAGAGGAACAAGCAAAATTTATTTTTACTTCGGCTGTTGGACTGTTTCTCATTGCTAGTATTGTCCAAAAAGATACGGACCTTGTTCCTAACAGTCCACAGGACAGAAGCATCTGTAGCTCAGTACTAATTGGAAATCTCTGTCAAGAGATCGAAGAACTGGTCAGTATGACAAGTTAAAACGTAACTAATATATTAGCCACATGCTGCATGGAACTAATTAGGTATTACGATGTGGCTAATTACATTATTAATTAGCAAATAAAAATGAGTAATAGACACTATTGATGTGCATGTGATCTCAGTACTATTTTAGAAGGTGTTTGATATGGGTTTTACCCTTGATGTGTGGGTTGTTGAAATGGTTTGATGAAAGGCTGAGTGAGTGTTTTTTGATTGTTGGGTGTCTTTAACTTCCTTGGTCACATTGGTTATTGGCTAAAATCATGAGAGGCATGGGTGGAAATGCCTCACTTCCACACCCAGGAAACACCAACGACATTGTTAAGAGAGGGAAGCTGGCACCATCATCATCAGTTTGATCAATTGAAATAACTCCAGACCAGCAGAAAAAAGACCAACACAGCCAATAATCAGCAGCTTCATTAGGGCAAACAGGCAAAGCAGTATCTGTGCCTAGATGAAGAATGGGGGAGGGGGGGGCATCTGGATGCAAAAGGTCCAGCGCCGGGTCGGGGGGGGGGATCCAGATGTAGAAAGGTCTGATGGGAGTGTGGGGGAGGGGTCTGGATGGAGAAGGCTCTGGTAGGAGTGTGGGGGAGGGGTCTAGATGGAGAAGGCTCTGGTAGGAGTGTGGGGGAGGGGTCTAGATGGAGAAGGCTCTGGTAGGAGTGTGGGGGAGAAGTCTAGATGGAGAAGGCTCTGGTAAGAGTGTGAGGGAGAGGTCTGGATGTAGAGGGCTCCGGCGGGGGGAGGGGTCCAGTGAATGATAGGAGAGGTTTGTTTAGTACATGGGTAAGATCTATTTACCTGTATTGTATGTGTGTGTGTGTGTGTGTGTGTGTGCAAGGTGTTGAATGAAGTAAGTGTCTGTGACAGTGTCACTTTAACCACACCTGTCGAAGGTTATGGGTGAGACAAAGTGGACGTAACTTTATCAGGGATTTCACCTATGTTGCAGCTGAGCTGGGAATGCTTGATAACTCTCTAAAGGTTGGAAGATAGTTCACTTTCTGATGCAGCATGAAACTCCTTTTTCCACTCCCACAAAATGTCTAAAATGTAGTTTTCAAATTCTGCAGTGTGTTGAGGATGGTACTGTGAGGTTGAATGGATTCCAATTGATCTATATGTAGATCTTGTTTCATTGATATTTAATGTTTCTGTTTTTCTTTACAACAGATCATGGATGTCCTACGGATTTGTGTGATTATGATCAGTGTATGCTTGAACGGATTCAAACTGTCCAATGGTCAGAAACAAAACCTGGATCCAAGTCTAGAAATCTGTATCCTTTGTGGCACTGATGGGTTTTCATTGGGATTGTAAATAGAATATAATCTTTCTACCTCCTTCCAATCTATCAGAAATGTCAAGGCAAACATGGCCAGGGTTCTAGCTCGTGGACAAAAACAGAATTACCTGGAAAAACTCAGCAGGTCTGGCAGCATCGGCGGAGAAGAAAAGAGTTGACGTTTCGAGTCCTCATGACCCTTCGACAGAACTTGATTTCGAGTCCAAGAAAGAGTTGAAATATAAGCTGGTTTAAGGTGTGTGTGTGGGGGGGGCGGAGAGATAGAGAGAGAGAGAGAGGTGGTTGTGTAGACAAACAAGCAGTGATAGAAGCAGATCATCAAAAGATGTCAGCGACAATGGTAGAAAAGAACACATAGGTGTTAAAGTTAAAGTTGGTGATATTATCTAAACGAATGTGCTAATTAAGAATGGATGGTAGGGCACTCAAGGTATAGCTCTAGTGGGGGTGGGGGGAGCATAAAAGATTTTAAAATATTTAAAAATAATGGAAATAGGTGGGAAAAGAAAAATCTATATAATTTATAGGGAAAAAACAAGGAAAAAGGGGGAAACAGAAAGGGGGTGGGGATGGGGGAGGGAGCTCACGACCTAAAGTTATTGAATTCAATATTCAGACCGGAAGGCTGTAGGTGCCTAGTCGGAAGATGAGGTGTTCCTCCAGTTTGCGTTGGGCTTCACTGGAACAATGCAGCAAGCCAAGGACAGACATGTGGGCAAGAGAGCAGGGTGGAGTGTTAAAATGGCAAGCGACAGGGAGGTTTGGGTCATTCTTGCGGACAGACCGCAGGTGTTCTGCAAAGCGGTCGCCCAGTTTACGTTTGGTCTCTCCAATGTAGAGGAGACCACATTGGGAGCAACGAATGCAGTAGACTAAGTTGGGGGAAATGCAAGTGAAATGCTGCTTCACTTGAAAGGAATGTTTGGGCCCTTGGATGGTGAGGAGAGAGGAAGTGAAGGGGCAGGTGTTACATCTTTTGCGTGGGCATGGGGTGGTGCCATAGGAGGGGGTTGAGGAGTAGGGGGTGATGGAGGAGTGGACCAGGGTGTCTTCTTTCGCCGTCTTCGTCTCCGGGCTCACTTCTTCGGGCAGGAGTCCTCTCCCAGTTCAACGGATCCTTTTACCCATCTCCAATATTCTCCCTCCACCTGGACCCCTCCCTCTGGATTCTTACCTTCTCTTGATCTTTTCATTGAGAACTGTCGGCGCGACATTAGTCGTCTCAATTTCTCTGCTCCTCTCACCCATTCTAACCTGTCTCTCTCTGAACTTACTGCACTCCATTCTCTCAGGTCCAACCCTGACATTGTCATTAAACCCGCTGACAAGGGTGGTGCTGTTGTTGTCTGGCGCACTGACATCTACCTCGCGGAGGCTGAGCGTCAACTCGCAGACACTTCCTCCTACCTCTCCCTGGACCATGACCCTACCACTGAACGTCAAGCCATTGTTTCAGGACTGTCACTGACCTCATCTTCTCTGGGGATCTCCCTCCCACAGCTTCCAACCTGATAGTCGCCCAACCTCGGACGGCCCGCTTCTATCTCCTACCCAAAATCCACAAACAGAACTGCCCCGGTAGACCAATCGTCTCAGCTTGCTCCTGCCCCACAGAACTCATTTCTCGTTATCTTGACTCCCTTCTCTCTCCCCTTGTCCAGTCCCTTCCCACCTACATCCGTGATTCCTCTGACACCTTACGTCACATCAACAATTTCCAGTTCCCTGGCTCCAACCGCTTCCTCTTCACCATGGACGTCCAATCCCTCTACACCTCCATCCCCCACCAGGATGGTCTGAGGGCCCTTGGCTTCTTCCTCGAACAGAGGCCCGAACAATCCCCATCCACCACTGCTCTCCTCCGTCTGACTGAACTTGTTCTCACGTTGAACAATTTCTCCTTCAACTCCTCTCACTTTCTCCAAATAAAAGGTGTGGCTATGGGTACCCGCATGGGCCCCAGCTATGCCTGTCTCTTTATGGGGTATGTGGAACATTCCTTGTTGCAGTCCTACTCCGGCCCCCTTCCACAACTTTTTCTCCGGTACATCGATGATTACTTCGGTGCCGCTTCATGCTCTTGTCGGGACTTGGAAAAATTTATTAATTTTGCTTCCAATCTCCACCCCTCCATCATTTTCACGTGGTCCATCTCTGACACTTCCCTTCCCTTCCTTGACCTCTCTGTCTCAATCTCTGGTGATAGACTGTCCACCAATATCCATTACAAACCCACCGACTCCCACAGCTATCTCGACTACAGCTCCTCACACCCCGCTTCCTGTAAGGACTCCATCCCATTCTCCCAGTTCCTTCGCCTTCGTCGCATCTGTTCCGATGATGCTACCTTCAAAAACGGTTCCTCTGACATGTCCTCCTTCTTCCTTAACCGAGGTTTTCCACCCACGGTCGTTGACAGGGCCCTCAACCGTGTCCGGCCCATCTCCCGCGCATCCGCCCTCACGCCTTCTCCTCCCTCCCAGAAACATGATAGGGTCCCCCTTGTCCTCACTTATCACCCCACCAGCCTCCGCATTCAAAGGATCATCCTCCGCCATTTCCGCCAACTCCAGCATGATGCCACCACCAAACACATCTTCCCTTCACCCCCCTTATCGGCATTCCATAGGGATCGCTCCCTCCGGGACACCCTGGTCCACTCCTCCATCACCCCCTACTCCTCAACCCCCTCCTGTGGCACCACCCCATGCCCACGCAAAAGATGTAACACCTGCCCCTTCACTTCCTCTCTCCTCACCGTCCAAGGGCCCAAACATTCCTTTCAAGTGAAGCAGCATTTCACTTGCATTTCCCCCAACTTAGTCTACTGCATTCGTTGCTCCCAATGTGGTCTCCTCTACATTGGAGAGACCAAACGTAAACTGGGCGACCGCTTTGCAGAACACCTGTGGTCTGTCCGCAAGAATGACCCAAACCTCCCTGTCGCTTGCCATTTTAACACTCCACCCTGCTCTCTTGCCCACATGTCTGTCCTTGGCTTGCTGCATTGTTCCAGTGAAGCCCAACACAAACTGGAGGAACAACACCTCATCTTCCGACTAGGCACCTTACAGCCTTCCGGACTGAATATTGAATTCAACAACTTTAGGTCGTGAGCTCCCTCCCCCATCCCCACCCCCTTTCTGTTTCCCCCTTTTTCCTTTTTTTTCCCTATAAATTATATAGATTTTTCTTTTCCCACCTATTTCCATTATTTTTAAATATTTTAAAATCTTTTATGCTCCCCCCCACCCCCACTAGAGCTGTACCTTGAGTGCCCTACCATCCATTCTTAATTAGCACATTCGTTTAGATAATATCACCAACTTTAACTTTAACACCTATGTGTTCTTTTGTACCATTGTCGCTGACATCTTTTGATGATCTGCTTCTATCACTGCTTGTTTGTCTACACAAGCACCTCTGTCTCTCTCTATCTCTCCGCCCCCCCACACACACACCTTAAACCAGCTTATATTTCAACTCTTTCTTGGACTCGAAATCAAGTTCTGTCGAAGGGTCATGAGGACGCGAAACGTCAACTCTTCTCCGCCGATGCTGCCAGACCTGCTGAGTTTTTCCAGGTAATTCTGTTTTTGTTTTGGATTTCCAGCATCCGCAGTTTTTTTTGTTTTTATTCTAGTTCGTGGACACTGGCCAGTGATTCCTGTTTGTGAAATGTTGTGCAAAGACAGAATTGCACTTGTCTGTGGTGGACTCTATTGTCCAGTAGCCTGCTGATACTATTTAGGATCACCCAAAGAATGACCAAGACAGAGATTATTGGATTTCTAGAAGCCATCAAGGAATTTGGGGATAGAGCAGGAAAATGATGTTGAGATAGAAGATCAGCCGTGATCCAGTTGCATGGTGGAGCAGGCTCGAGAAAGGGGCTGAATGGCCTACCCTAGCTCCGATTTCCTATGACCACTTGATTAAGGCAGTAGAGGGTGCTCATGGAAAGGAGGGAAGGAAGGGAAGATGGAGCTTGAAATTATGAATTCTTTTAAAGTTATACAGAAATTGTAACATGAAAACTGGCCTATCCAGTCCATGTTGGTGATTATCTTCCACACACTAATCCCATGCACTTGCTCTGTTCCCATGTTGAACGTGTGAACAAACCCAAAAGCGTTCAAAAACGACCATTGAAACTGATGCCAGGTAACACGTGACAAAGCTACTCTGACACAATTAAACAATGGAATAAGGGTTCCCTTGCTGAGAGACGGAAAGAGCTGTCTGGACTTCACTAAAAAACTCTTCTGAATCCCACCTCCCATTTCCAACACCATTCCACAAAGATATAGAATGAACAGTCTATGAGACAGCCCAATCCCCTAACTTTATAAAACTCAGTATGTAAATGATTGAGAATTTAATGAACTCCACCTGACAACATATGGAGTTTAATACAAAATGCAGAGTGTAGATCTTTCATATTTATTATGTAAATTAAGGAGATCTGCATTTTGCAAAGTATTGTAATTATTTGTGTACTGAAATGTTAATAACTCTGCAATCCTTTTTATTATTTAATACTTTTTTATTTTAATGATTGTCCATAATTATGTTATGGATTGTATAGTCATCACAATTTAGCACCTGACACCATGATGATTTTTCAATAAATCAACCTGTCCATCTCTCCCAGTCTCTCCATCCAGCTATCTATCGATGTCTATCTTTATCTCTCTCCAACTCTGTCTCTTTCCAACTCTGTCTCTCTCCAACTCTGTCTCTCTCCAACTCTGTCTCTCTCCAACTCTGTCTCTCTCCATCTCTGTCTCTCTCCATCTCTGTCTCTCTCCATCTCTGTCTCTCTCCATCTCTGTCTCTCTCCATCTCTGTCTCTCTCCATCTCTGTCTCTCTCCATCTCTCTATCTCTCCCCATCTCTCCCTTTCGCCGCCTCTCTCTCTCCATCCGCCTATCTATTTTGATGTGCTCTTTGCTTCAATCACAAACTCTGATTGTGTTTTTCACAGCCCTCTGTGTAACAAAAGAGCTTTTCTCTCATGCTGTCCTAAACCTTTAATATTTAATCACATAACATTATCCTCTCTTTCTAGACTCCTGAACCAGAGAAGTCTTTTTCCATTTACTTTTTCTCATCCCTTTGTGATTTTAAACATCTGCCTCAAATCTTGCCATAATCTCTGTTCTAACAACAGCCCCCTGGACATTATGATTTGATTTGTTTAATGATAGTTGAACGTTGGACCTTTCACCCAGTGTCTACTTACTCACATATCTGTGAGGATTACTGTCAGAACCAGGATCCCATACCAATTAAACAGTACCCGTTTGTAGCAGCCCCAGATGAGATTAATTAATGCAGCACAAACCAGGAATTGAAACTGGACCTTTTCATGGTCAGTTTGACCCAGCTACTCACTATATAAACTCACTGGGCATTCAGAGAACCTGACTGAATGCTTTCCATTACTGAAATGGACAGGTGAGCAGACATCATATATCAATTTTATGGTTGGGGGTAGGGGGTTAGTAGAATAGGAGTTTGCTTGTTAACATTGCACGTTTAGTGCATTCATTGGACTGTGAACAAAAACATGCTGAAGAATCTATGGCACTGCATACTTTCCTGAACACTACTTTTAGATAGAAAGCTCTTTGAAACAAAACGCAAGGACCAGATGCATGCATTGAAGAACATGATTGAATTGAATGACATTAATCAGCAGTACAAGATTATTGACATCATGTTGAAAGGATTGTTCAAGGTGAGCGAAGAGAGATGGTCAGGACATAGTACGTGATCTTCAGTCTGTTCGGTGGCACCCCTCAGAAGCTTCATTCACTCACCACCAACTCCATTGCTTGCCCTGGCCAGTGTCTGAGGCTGAGCCAGACTATCTACAGACCCATCAGCCTCTTTAACCGCAAGATGAGCCTCTGACCACATATCTGCTCCATAAAACCATGACTGCCTACTTTCACCTCTGTAACATCACCCATCTCTGGCCCTGCTTCAGACCATCTGCTGCTGAAACTCTTATCATGTCTTTGTTACTTCTAGACTTGATTGTTCTAATGCTCTCCTCCCATGGCTGATTCCCCATTTTACAAACTCATTTGAAACTCTGCTGCTTATATCCTAATTTGCACCATTCTGTTTGTCCATTACCCAATTGAACAAAGCCCAATTTTTAAAATGCTCATCCTTGTTTTTAAATCCCTCCACGGCCTCCTCCCTTCTCTGGTAACGTCCTCCCACTTTCCAATCTCAGAGCTCTGCACGTCTCCAACTCTAGCTTCCTCATCATTCCACTGTTGGCAGCCTTGTTTTCAAATTTGGCTCTGGAATTATCTCTTCATCTTTCTATTCTTTTAAGATGCTCCTGAAAACCTACCTTACTTGTCTTAATATCTTCCAATGCTTTTTTTCATGGGACGTGGATGTCACTGGCAACGCCAGCATTTGTTGCCCATCCCTAATTGCTCTTGAACTGAGTGGTTTGCTAGGCCATTGCAGAGGGGAGTTAAGAGTCAACCACATTTCAGTCTGGAGTCACAGGTAGGCTAGAGCAGATTTCCTTCCCTAAGGGGGCAAGGTCTAGTGACATTACCACTCCGCCATCATCTCCCCACCATGGCTCAGTGTCAAATTTTATTTGATAATGCTCCTGTGAAGTGCCTTGGGAAGTTTACTACATTAAGGCTGCTATGTAAATGCAAGTTGTTGTATCAGTTTAGCAGATATAGGGTGAATAACCCCTTCCCTGAATCCCAAAATTAGGCCTGTCACTATTCCTCCCAATGTATAGTTGTTTTATGTTCTCTATAGCCCTCTATTCTTGATTGCCACTTATTGGAAAACATGCTGAGGGGTGTTCCAGACGATAAGACCAGACTGGGCTTCTTGTCAAATTTAAGATGGCTGGCCCCAGAGCTGAATTAATATCAGTGCACACACAGTTCTGAACCCACAATACTCCACGATCAGATGGCTAGCTTTACAAAGCTCCCTCACAATGATTGGCCCAAAAACCTCTTCAAACCAGTTTCTCAGAAGTTATCAGCACTCGCTGCCTAAAAGGAAAAAAGACTGCAGATAATTTGAAAAACAAGCAGATTGATTTTAAAGCTGAGCCCATTTCTTCAGAACAGATTAGAAAATATGAGGCTTTTTAAATTGAAAAACAGTTTGATTTCCATTAATTACAGGTATTGGAAGATTCCAAGACAATACTGACTGGTGCTGATGTGCAAGCTGATGGACCACTGCCTCATGATGAGAAACTCAAAGATGGTGACTATAGGATGAATATTTTTCTTTATGTCATAAGCTTTTGTTTTGTTCCTTGTTGTGCTTGGCTGTCACCCAGGGCTCAGTGGGTAGCACTGTCGTCTTTGAATCAAACGGTTGTGGGTTCAAGTCCCACCCCAGAGTATAGATTCCAAATTGACATTCCCAGCGCAGTACTGAAGGGGGTACTGCACTGCCAGGGGTGCCATCTTTCAGATGAGAAGTTAAACCAAGGCACCATCTGTCCTCTTGGGCTTGAGCAAATGTGGACTATCTTATTGAAACATATAAGATCCTGAAGGGTCTGGATAGGGTGGATACCGGGAGGATGTTTCCTCTTGTGGGGGAGACTAGAACTAGGGGACACAGTTTAAGAATAAGAGGTCTCCCTTTTAAGACAGAGATGAGGAGAAACTTCTTCTCTAAGGGTTGCTGGTATGTGGAATTCACTTCCCCAGAAAGCAATGGAGAATGGATTTATTCAAGAGCAAGTTAGATAGATTTTTGAGAGGGAAAGTGGAGCTGAGACCCCAACCATGATCTTAATGAATGGCAGAGCAGGCTCGAAGGGCTGAATGGCTTACTCCTTCTACTCTGTTCCTATGACTATTTCAATTAGAGCAGAGCAGGCTTAGACTGGATTTAGTAGAGGGTTTTAAAATTATACAGAAGTTTGATGGAGTGAATAGAAGAATACCATTTCTTTTGGTTGGTAAGTCAGTGCTGAGGGGTCATCATTTAAAATGATCACTTCAGATTGAGGAGAGATGTTAGGAGGAATTTCTTTACACAATGGATTGTGGGAGCCTGGAACATTTTGACACACAGAGTTAATGAGGTAGACACCATTGCACCTTTTAATGAAAATCTGGTTGAAAATTAGAATGGAAGACCATAGGGAGAGATGAGGTTTGGGATTGCTCTGTCAGGGAGTTGGCATAGGCACAATGAGCTGGAAACTTCCACCAGGGAGATGCTATAATTGGGCTCAATATTGTGGCTAGGGAGGGGCAAACTGGTCAAGGTCTCCACACCAGGTCACTTTTCTACTGATGTCTGCTGGGAACTTCCTTCCTGACAGCACTGTGGGAGCACATTCACCACACTGACTCAGGGGCAACAAGGGATGGGCCCTGCCCTGGCAGTGATGTTGACATTTCAGGAATGAATAAAAAGAAGCTCAGGATTGTCGGTAACAGCTAAGGACATAATTAGGCTCAACTCTTTTGTCCCCTACAGTTGATTAAACACCATTTATAAAGAAAAAATACATTTATATAATGTCTTTCACAACCTTACAATGTCCCAAAGTACTTTTGAAGTGCAGTCACTGTTGTAGGAAATGAAGCAACCAATTTGCACACAGCAAGATGCCACAAATAACAAAGATAATGACCAGATAAAAGCAAAATACTGCAGATGCTGGAAATCTGAAACAAAAACAAAAATTGCTGGAAATACTCAGCAGGTCTGACAGACAGCACCTGTGGAGAGAAAGATAATAATATGTCGAGTTCGTATGACTCTTCTTCAGAACTAAAGAGAAGTAGAAATGTGGAGAAATATAGACTGTTTAAGGGGGGGGTGAGACAAATGAAGCTGGATAGAAGGCCAGTGATAGGTGGAGGCAAAGGAGAGATTGCAAAAAATATCATAAACAAAAGGTCGAAGGGGTGTTGATCGTGGTGATACTGGCTAAAGGAGGTGCTAATGTGATATTAAGAGTAGAAAGCAGGATGAGCAAGTGACTATTGGCCTAGTTGGGGTTGGGTGGGGATGGTGTGGAGAAAAGATCAAAATAGGCCAAAAGGTGGGGATAAAGTAATAAATGGAAATAAATTTTAAAAAAATAGAAATAGGTGGAGAAAAAAATGTGTATATATAAATATTTTAAAATAAATATTTGGAAAAAGGGGATCAAAAAGGGGTGAGGATGGAGGAGAGAGTTCATGATCTGAATTTGTTGAACTCAGTATTAAGTCCGGAAGGCTGTAAAGTGCCTAGTCGGAAGATGAGGTGCTGTTCCTCCAGTTTGTGTTGAGCTTCACTGGAACATTGCAGCAGGCCAAGGACGGACATATGGGCAAGAGAGCAGGGTGGTGTGTTGATATGGCAAGCGACAGGGAGGTCTGGGTCATGCTTGCGGACAGACCGAAGGTGTTCCACAAAGCGGTCACCCAGTCTGCGTTTGGTCTCTCCAATGTAGAGGAGACCGCATTGGGAACAGCAAATGCAGTAGACTAAATTGAGGGAAGTGCAAGTGAAGCACTGCTTCACTTGAAAGGAGTGTTTAGGCCCTTGGATAGCGAGGAGGGGGGAAGTAAAGGGGCAGGTGTTGCACCTTCTACAGTTGCATGGGAAGGTGCTGTGGGAGGGGGTTGAGCTGTTAGGGGGTGATGGAAGAGTGGATCAGGGTGTCCCGGAGGTAACGGTCCCTACGGAATGCTGATGGGGGGGGAAGGGAAGATGTGTTTGGTGGTGGCATCGTGCTGGAGTTGGCAGAAATGGCGGAGGATGATCCTTTGAATGCGGAGGCTGGTGGGGTGAAAAGTGAGGACAAGTGGGACCCTATCATGGTTCTGGGAGGGAGAGGAAGGTGCAAGGGCAGAGGTGCAGGAGATGGGTCAGACACAGTTGAAGGCCCTGCCAACCACCATGGGTGAGAAACCTCGGTTAAGGAAGAAGGTCAGAAGTACTGTTTTGGAAAGTGGCATCATCGGAACAGCTGCGACAGAGGCGAAGGAACTGAGAGAATGGGATGGATTCCTTACAGGAAGTAGGGTGTGAGGAGCTGTAGTCGAGGTAGCTGTGAGAGTCAGTGGGCTTGTAATGGATATTGATGACAATCTATCACCAGAAATTGAGACAGAGAGGTCAAGGAAAGGAAGGGAAGTGTCAGTGATGGACCATGTAAAAGTGATGGAGGGGTGGAAATTGGAAGCAAAGTTAATAAATTTTTCCAGGTCCAGGTGAGAGCATGAAGCAGCACCGAAACACTCATCGATGTACTGGAGAGAAAGTTTTGGGAGGGGGCCTGAGTAGGACTGGAACAAGGAAAGTTCCACATATCCCATAAAGAGACAGGCATAACTGGGGCCCATGCGGGTACCCATAGCCACACCTTTTATTTGGAGGAAGTGAGACGAGTTTAAGGAGAAGCTGTTCAGTGTGAGAACAAGTTCAGCCAGACGGAGGAGAGGAGTGGTGGATGGGGATTGTTTGGGCAGGAAGAAGCGGAGAGCTTTTAGACCATCCTGGTGGGGGATGGAGGTGTAGAGGGATTGGATGTCCATGGTGAAGAGGAGGCGATTGGGGCCAGGGAACTGGAAATTGTTGATATGATGTAGGGCAATCCATTTTATTGATGTGGGCTGAAGGAAAAATATTGGCCAGGATACTAGGGAGATTTATTCTGCTCATGTTCAAAATAATACATTGGGATCTTTTATATCCATATTCCATCTTGTCAGCACTTTCAGAAGAAGTGGAGAAGTACAAAAATGGAGTATAATATCTGAAATTTGGAGCCATGGTGGCTCCAAGCTGGAACATTTTGTCTGTTTGATGTAACTGTCTCTAAAGTGGATGTGTTTTCTTTGAGTGAGCTTTCTGCCTATAATGTGCCAATCCTGCCTTGCTTTTCAGCTTATTCCCACATTGTTGAAAACACAGCCTTCTTTGGGGATGTGACTCTGCGTTTTCCGAAGATTGTCCATCATTACTTTGATCGCAACTCCAACTGGAACCACTTGATCCGATGGGGAATCAGTTTCTGTAATCAAACAGGAGTTTTCAATGGAGGGCCACACACACAGCTTCTAAATCTGGTGAGAGAGATTTGAGGGTTGGAAGGCTTTGTTTATCTCCAATGTATAAAAGTATTGATGTAGGTATAAAACATGTGGACTTGGAGACTGGTGCAGAGTGTTTCGATACAGGCTCAATAAGTTTGTAAGATGGGTTCACGGTCTCATCCCACCAATCTGAGAAAGAGACACCTGGCACCTCCTGAGAACAATTATAGAGCGGCATTAGCAGATGTCTGAGAGTGACTCATCTGCCTACCTGTTCTATTGTGGAGTGATATGCTACACTAAGTCTACATCACAGACACAGACCATTCTGATCAGCTTGCCCATGCCAACATTTAAACTCCACATGAGCTTCCTCCTACCCTTTTTATCTGATCTCATCAGCATACCCTTCAATTCCTTTCTCTCTCATGTTAATCTAGCTTCTCCTTAAATGCATTAATACTATTCGCCTCATCCAGTCCATGTAGTAGTGAGTTCCACATTCTAACAACTCTGGGTAAAGAAGTTTCTCCTGAATTCCCTATTCGATTTATTGGTGAATATATTATATTTATTATCCCTAGTTTTGATCCCCTTCACAAGTGGGAACACCTTCTCTATAACTACCTGATAAAAATCCTTTCATAATCTTAAAGACCTTTATCGGGTCACCACAGCCATCTCTTCTAGAGAAGATTGCCCCAGCCTGTCAGTCTTGCCTGATAAATATAACCTCTCAGTTCTGGTATCAGCCTCATGAATCTTTTTTGCACCTTTTCCAATGCCTTTCATAGAGTCATAGAGGTCCACAGCACAGAAAAAGGCCCTTTGAGCCATCGAGTCTGTGCCGGTCAAACAAGTACCTAACTATTCTAATCCCATTTTCCAGCACTAGGCCCATAGCCTTGTATGCCATGGCATCGCAAGTGCACATCCAAAATACTTCTTAAATGTTATGAGGGTATCTGCCTGTACCATCCTTTCAGGCAGTGAGTTCCAGATTCCCACCACCCCTGGGTGAAAAAATTCTTCCTCTCATTCCCTCTAAACCTCCTGCCCCTTACCTTAAATCTATGCACCCCCCTCCCCCCCCCACCCCCGGGGTTATTGATCCCTTCACCAAGGGGAAAAGTTCCTTCCTGTCTACCCTATCTATGCCCCTCATAATTTTATACATCTCAATCATGTCCCCCCTTAATCTCTTCTGCTCCAGGGAAAATAACCCCTGTCTATCCAATCTCTCCTCATAACTAAAACTCTCCAGCCCAGGCAACATCCTGGTAAATCTCCTCTGCACTCTCTCTAGTGCAATCACATCCTTCCTATAATGCGGATTCCAGAACTGCACGCAATACTTTCAAATGTGACTGACCAGTTTCATCTAGCCTCTCTGCTTTTCAGTTTTGTCCTTCTAGAAAGTAACTCCAGTGCATGGTTTGCTTTATTTTATGGCCTTAAGAACCTGCTTCACTTCTTTTAATCCTTTGTGTATCTATGCCTCTGAGGAAGTGAAAGAGGAGGAGGAAGGGTAAAAAAATGAAGATTTTATTTTTGTAAGTTTAAACTGGTTTTTAGCAGCAGTGTCAGCCCAGCATTGAGGCCATCTTTAGAAAATCCATTCAATCTGTCCACTCAGCTAGCACTGAGTTCATACAGGCAGAATACACACACAAACTTTGTGCTTTTTACAATTTTCTGATTAATATGAACCATAGTTTATTCTACTTATGCCACTTGGTTGATGGAGAACCTTAGTGTCTCAATATTACTTACCTCTGTGAATTCGAACTCTTCTAAAACCCTGCTGCCAGCATTCTGATTTGAGCCAAGTTCTGTTCGCCCATCAGCCCTATACTTATTGACCTGCATTGGCTCCTGGTCCAGCAACTCGATCTTAAAACTGTCATCCTGGTTTTCAAAACCCTCATTGGCATCACTGCTCCCATTCTCTGTAATCTCCTCGAGGATCACAAACCTCTGAGATATCTGTGTTTCTCAATTTTCTGGCTGTTAGCATCCCTGATTTTCATCCCTCCATCACTGGCAGCTGTACCTTCACTAGGGTTGTCAACTGTGATTAAATATATTCCTGGAGGTTTTGTCACATGACTTGCCCCCACACTCCAGCCATCAGTCGGCAGATGATGATCTAAATGATGAGAAATTGCAGAGCTCTGAGGTTCAGAGGAATCTGGGTGTCCGAGTCCATGAATCACAAAAAGCTAGTGTGCAGGTACAGCAAGTAGTTAGGAAAGCTAATAGAATGTTATCGTTTATTGTGAAGGGAGTTGATTACAAAAGGGAGGTTATGCTTCAGTTGTACAGGGCATTGATAAGAGCACAACTGGAGTATTGTGTACAGTATTGGTCTCTTTATTTAAGAAAAGATGTAAATGCGTTAGAAGCAGTTCAGAGAAGGTTTACTAGACTAATACCAGGAATGGGTGGGTTGTCTTATGAGGAAAGGCTGGCCAGGTTAGGCTTGTATCCACTGGAGTTTAAAAGAATAAGAGGCGACTTAATTGAAACCTTTAAGATCCTGAGGGGTCTTGACGGGGTTGCTGTGGAGAGGATGTTTCCTCTTGTGGGAAAATCTAGAACTAGAGGTCACTGTTTAAAAATAATGGGTTGCTCATTTAAGACAGAGATGAGGAGAATTTTTATTTCAGAGGGTTGTGAGCCTTTGGAACTCTCTTCCTCAAAAGGCAGTGGAAGCAGAGTCTTTGAATGTTTTTAAGGCAGCACGCGATAGATTCTTGAGTAACAAGAAGGTGACAGGTTATCGGGGGTAGGCAGGAACTTTGGGTTGAGCTTACAGTCAGATCAGCCATAATCTTATTGAATGGTGGAGCAGGCTCAAGGGGCTGAGTGGCCTACTCCTGCTCCTAATATGTATGTTTATAATATGTAGATGATGCCTTATGTTTTTATCCTGTCCAACAGATGGCGCAGGAGCTTGGGATCAGTGAAAAATCTCCAGACTATAAAAATCCATTTAAAAATGAGGATGAAGACGTAAGTAAATAACCTTCCATTTAAAAAAAGAACCTTTCATTCGTTGATTATTTTTTTTTAGATATTTACAATCACTGGATGAAAAAGTTTGGAGCCTACATCCTTTCCCTGGTCTGGAGACAGTCAGGCAATCTGTTCCCAGGTTTCTAACACTATCACCATGTGGTGCACATAAGCATTCATTTGCCCCACTTGGGCTCTTTTTGGTAAAGCATTTAGTTTTCATTTTATACTGTTAGAAAATCTAAAATCCTTTCAAAATTCTCTTTTTTTGTGCAATTGTAGTGCCAGCTTTGGCTTAGTTGGTAGTGCTGTTGTTTCTGAGTCAGCAAATGCCTTAGAGAGGGTACCAAGGAGTTTACTGGAATGATACTGGGGACGAGGGACTTAAGTTATATGGAGTGACTGGTGAACCTGACGTTGCTCTCCTTAGACAGAGGAGTTGAACCTCCCCTTGAACGGGAGATTTAATAGAGGTGTTCAAAATCATGAGGGACTTTGATAGAGTGGATAAGGAGAAGCTGTTTCCTGTGGCAGAAAGGTTGATAACCTGAGGACACAGATTCAAGGTGATTGGCAAAAGAACCAGAGGTGACATGAAGAAACTTTTTTATGCAACAAGTGGTTATGGTCTGGAATGGACTGACTGAAAGGATGATAGAAGTTCTTAATAAGAACTTTCAGAAAGCAATTGGATAAATTCTTGAAAATTTGCAGGGTACGGAGGCAATAGCTGGGGGCGTAGAACTAATGGGATCGCTCTTTCAAAGAGCTGGCACAGGCACAATGGACCAAATGGCCTCCTTCTGTGCTGCATCATTCTATGAGAAGTTTGTGGATTCAAAGCCCATTCCAGAGACTTAGAATCATGGAATATTTACAGAACAGAAGGAGGCCATTTGGCTCATGTGTTCACACTTGCTCCCAGCAAGAGTAACTCAGTCCCATTCTCTTGTCCTTTACCCTGGAATTTTTCTCTGTTCAGGTGCTTATCCAAATCTCTTTTGAAAGCCATGATTGAATCTTCCCTTACCACACCTTCGAGCAGTGCAATCCAGATCCTAATCACTTACTGTGTTATTTTTTTGCCCATGTTGCCTTTGCTTCTTATTCCAATCACTTTAAATCTGTGTCCTCTGGTTCTCAATCCTCCCACCAATGGGCACAGTTTCTCTCTATCTGCTCCATCTAAACCCTGCATGATTTTAATTACTCTATCAAATCTCTCAATCTTCTGTCCTGTAAGCAGAACAACCACACCTCTGATCTATCCTCATCACTGAAGTTCCTCATTCCTGGAACCATTCTCGTAAATCTGTTCTGTACCTTCTCCAAAGTCTTCACATCTTTCTACAGTGTAGTGTGCAAAATTGGACACAATACTCCACTTGTGGCCAAACCAGTGTTTTATAAAGGTTCATCAAAACCTCTTTGCTTTTGTACTCTATGTTTCAATTTGTAATGCCTGAATATTATATGGTATTTTTAAACAACTTTCTCAACCTGCCCTGCCACCTTTGACAGTTTGTGCACATATATCCTCAAGTCACTGTTCCAAGGTGCAAAAAGATTCAGCATGCTTCAAGCTGCATTTAGGTGGCACCTTTAACATAAGAAAACGGCTCAAGGCAATTCACTGGAGCACGATGGAAGAAACAGAGGCAATGGAGAGGTGCAAAAAAGATTCAAAAGGATGATATTAGAACTGAAAGGTTACAACTGTCAGGAAAGATCAAACTCTTTCCTGGAGAAGACGACAGAGGGGTGACCAAACTTTAAACCAATGAACTGGTTTAATAGGGTAGATTTGGATAAGATATTTCCATTACGTAGAGGAGAACAGAACTAGGGGCCATAAATATAAAACACTGAGTAGTACACTGTGTAATTCAGAAGCTGGATAGATGCATGAAAGGAATAGAAGCGTATGCTGATAGGGTGAGATGAAGTAGGGTGGGAGAAGGCTCATATGGAGCATAAACACCAGCATGAACCAGCTGGGCTGAATGGCCTGTTTCTGTGCTGTAAATTCTGTGTAATCCCGTGCAAAATAGCTGTTGTGGTTATATACATAATGACAATCATTGCAGTTTAAAGTAATTTGCTGTACGTGAAGTACTATGGGATTTTCAGAGAGATTTGAAGCAGCAGTGTACATAAGTGCAAGTCTTTTTCAATCACGTAACTCAAAGTAGAAGTGATTTGGGGATAGCCCACCAATCAGGGACCTAAATGATCTGCAAAGCCACGGAAATGGTTTGGTGAGTTAAATTTTGGTTAGGAAATATTAAAAATAAACAAATAAAATAGCTAAAACAAAAACAGAATTACCTGGAAAAACTCAGCAGGTCTGGCAGCATCGGCGGAGAAGAAAAGAGTTGACGTTTCGAGTCCTCATGACCCTTCGACAGAACTTCGACAGGTCATGAGGACTCGAAACGTCAACTCTTTTCTTCTCCGCCGATGCTGCCAGACCTGCTGAGTTTTTCCAGGTAATTCTGTTTTTGTTTTGGATTTCCAGCATCCGCAGTTTTCTTTGTTTTTATCTCTGTGTTTAAATAAAATAGCTGTCTGATTCACGAGCAACAAGTCAGGGAACCAGATTTAATGGTGAGGTAATTTGAAATGAAAATTAACAATGAACAAAATATGCAAAGTTAAATAAATTTTGAAGAAAAAGCTTTATCACATAAAGCTTCAGAGCTGTTGAAGTGGTGATGAAGGTTGGGACAAAGGTACTGTTCGTCATTAATGGCCTCTGACCTTCTGAAAAGTTTTGTCAAACTGTAAGCACCTAGTTAGATGAAGTGCTTGCATTTAGTGGTGAACAATCTTGTTAGAAAAGAACGTTACACTATGAACCAACTAGATCACTGGAAAGGGACAATTTTTCAATAGGTTATTATTTTCTCTCATTCCTCTTGAATGTTGCTGTGCACTTTCTTTGGCCACAATCGACAAGCTCCCCCCCGCCCCCCCACACCCCTCCTGTTTTCACCCCTTCTCATACCACTCAACTTTGTGTATCCTTTGGCTGTGTGTGTATGTGTGCTAGGAGTGTGAATATAATCCACTGCCAGCAGAACCTTATAATCAACATGAAACCCAGTTTCAATGGGGTGAATCTGACATTTTCCCCTCTTCCTGAGTTGGGACTATTTTTGCTGACTTGTGACACTCTGTTCAGCTGCCCAGTTGAGAAACTGGGATAAGGTTCAGCAAGCTGAGGGCAGTAAATCTAAAAAAGGAAAGAACTTGCATTTCTATAGCATCTTTCAAAACCTTAGGACCTCCCAAAATGCTTTACAGCCAGTGAAGTACTTTTGAAATATCGTCACTGTCAGCGCAGCAATCCAGAACGTACTGCGCAGGAAACAAACAGGCTGTGTGTCCCTTTAAGATGTGCAGCTGCACAGCAGTTTCAATGGGACTGTACAGTGCAACAAATGGGCTGTATACAGCATGAGGGTATTAAAGGGAACTTTGGTTTCTGTTATAGGAAATGTGTCAACCAATTTTGTGCCCTGCAAGCTCCCACAAACAGCAACGTGATAATGACCAGATAATCTGTTTTAATGATGTTGAGTGAGGGATAAATATTTGCTAGGATACCAGAGAAAATTCTCTTGCTGTTCTTCAGAATAGGGACCTTTACCAGGAGGGTAGAGGTGGCCTCAGTATAAGGTCTCATCTGAAATACAGCACCTCCGACAGTGCAACACACCTTCAGTCCCACATTGAGAATACCACCCTGGGTTTTGGTGTTCAAGTTTGGAACAGAACTTGAACTCATAACCTCCTGCCTGAGCGACGAGAGTACTACCCACAGTTGACAGAACCAGCTGAGGAACTCTGAACTGTTATAATCCCTCTCCTTCTGTTAGTAGGCATTACTGATCTACTGCAGTTTTTATTTTACAGTTCCTTCACAATAACGATGCTTTTCATAAAGCCTTGAAAGACGAGGAGAAAAGAAGGAAAAAAGAAGACAAAAGAAAAGAGCTTCGAAAAGGACCAAGGATCACAAAGACAAGATCCGAGTTATGACCTATTGAAAGCTGACAACCACTGGGACCATTTATGCTGTTGTCTGGAGCTGCTTGAAATCTTTCACTGGCATAAATATCTATATACGTCTGAATAAAATCCCCTCAGGACGGCGGTAACCTGTACAGGTTTGCTCTCACTAGAGCTGCTCTCTTTCCTTTAAAAAGGAAGTTTCATTATAAGGACCACAATTTTTTTGGTTTATGCAAATAAAATGGATGGAATCACTGAATTTAATCCCTGAAACACTGGTAAGAAAGCCAGAATCTGATGTAACATGCTTTGAGTTATTTCATCACCATCAAAGTGATTTTGATTTTAAGGAATTGCAAGGCCTCTCTGTATTCTAAGTTGGACTGCTGATTTTCTGTTTTAACAATAAAATACAAGGTATTAAAGCATGTGATCCTAACAAATGGTTTAGACTTCTTTAATTACATGCAGTACACTCAAAATTGTACTCACTGGTTTGAGTTTCCATTTCTCTGCTCACCCAGCCTGAGATTTTCTGCCCAGTTTAAGTGAATGAACTGAAGATCGCCACGTAAGCTGGCAACAGAAAACCCCAGTCATGGAGGTACTGTAAATTGACACATACATTTAAAATAATAAAATCTTTGAAGCAGGTTAGCTAGAATATTTTCCATGCAACACACAAAGCTAGCACAGAGTATTCTCATTTACAAATCTCAGCATGTGCTCGCCCTTCCCTATTTCCGTCATCACCAAGATTTCCACACTCGTCCAATTATGGTTTCTTGCACATCCCCAATTCACTCCAACATTGGTGGCCGTGCCTTCAGCTGCTTAGACCATAAACTCTAGAGACCTTATCCTAAAGCTCTCCCTCTCCTCCTTTACAACACTCCTTGAAACCTACTTCTACACTAATATCTCCTTGTGTAGCCTGGTGTCAATTTTTTTTATTTTCACGGGACGTGGGCATTGCTGGCTAGGCCAACATTTTGATTGTCCATCTCTAACTGCCCTTGAGAAGGTGATGATGAGCTGCCTTCTTGAACTGTTGCTGTCCATGGGGTGTAGGTAAACCCACAGTGCTGCAAGGGAGACATTTTAATTGCTAACAGTCCTGTGAAGTGACTTGGGACAATTTACCATGCTAAAGGTGTCATATAAGGCAAGATGTTGTTGTAGACATTTGGACATCATTGTTCAAGGAGCCCAATTACAGTTAATAGAATTCAAGAACAGTGTGCCTCTGAATAGAAAATGTCTGTCAGATAGCATTCAGTAATTGCTTCTAGAGACCCAGTTTTCTAGAAGACTATCTTGCTGCTTAAAGAAATGGCCCTTGTAGTAAATGTCAAGAATTTTACAGTCAATCTTAGCCTGGTCACCCTGCAGCTGGGAAATTTGTGTTGACGTGAGGGGAGGGAATGAAACAGATACATCACTCTTGTGCGTTCAAAGAATTGGAATTGTTCGATTGCCACATTTTAGGTGACGCTAAAGCCAGTTGTGTGGTTTTTTTTATTTTCAGATTTTGGAAAAAAATTTTGTCCAGCTCCTTGCTGAGTCCTGACACTCTGTACCATTATTAAACTCCCATCTCTTCTCATGTAGTTTCAGAAACAGAACATGATGGAAATACAGATTTCTCATAGGAAAAGATAGGTTAATCTTTGTGAGGTTTAGTTTAGTTTGTAGGGTTTATTTTCTGTTCCCTGCCAAGGAGATGATTTAACAACTTGATTTACATAGCACCGTAACATAAAAGTGTCCTATGGAATTGAAAAGGTTTTGTGTTTCAGTGGCCAGTGGGCTGAGTCAGGGACAGAGGCAGCAAGTGTTAAAGAAGTGGAGCTAATTGTTCTTGATACTTACCTGGGAGGGGAGAGACCATGATCATGGTTCTGCCAGGGCAAGGTCATGAAGCAAATGCTATAACCAATTGAACCCCATACCATGGGGTACCTAACACCATCCGAGTCACGGTGAAGGACAGCGAAGGAGGAGCACCTATGGATCGGGCCTTCTTCACCAAGACGATCCTGTTAAAGGTATGTGGATTCGAAGCTGCGGAGATCTACTGCCTGCAAGGCTTCCCCAGCGCTGGATATTTCGATGTGACGTTCAAGCGAGTGGCAGCTTGCGTCAAGTTCCTGAGGTGTTCGAGGAGAAGAGAGACCTGCTGGAGATGAAGATCCTGACGGTGGAGCCGCTCTTTGCTGTTGCGATGGGACCGGGTGGTGACGGTGCACCTTTACAACCCCTATGTCCCTGTCACCAATGTGTTCACCTTCCTCACCAGGTACTTCAACAAGGTTGGGAGCTGCACCAAAGTTAGAGACAATTTGGGGATTTGGACATGTAAACGCCAGGTTAAGGTCACGCTCAAGACCGATGGTAAGGGAGCCGTCTTCCACCCTCCTTCCAGATTCGCAATCGGGCGAAGCTGTGGCTACCTTGTCTACCCTGGGAAACCCAAACTTTGTTGCTCATGCGGCAAGTCTGGTCATGTGGTGACTCCCGACTTCAAACAATCCGCCAACCTCTGCCTCCCAGCAGCGCAGGTCCTCTGCAAGAACTGCAAACAGGAAGGGCACCAGACAAAAGACTGCAAACAGGCTAAGTGCTGTGACCTGTGTGGCGAGGCAGGTCACCTCTACAGGACCTGCCCCAAACGCTGCCTCACTTATGCACAGGCAGCCAAAGCCAACGAGGGGGAAGCAGAGGAAATGCCTCGTGTCACTCCAACCACCAAGGCCCCCAGGGAGAACAACGGGACAAAGGAGGACACAGAGAGAGGCAAGGTGGAGGAAAAGATTGAGGCAGCAGACGGCCAATCAACAGCACTGCCCCCTGAACCTCCCACTCCTCAGGAGAACGTATCAATGGAGGAGAAGGAGGCAGCAGTGGAAAATCAGCAGGGGGAGTGGCAGCTGGTGAAGAGAGCCAAAAGGAAGAAGGGGCTAAGAAGGAACCAAGCCACTTCCCAGACAAGTGGCAAGAGGCGTCTCCCATCCGACACGGATGACAAGGGCAGCAGCTCTTCGGACGAAGAAGGGCCAGGGTGGCGCCAACAGAAGAAGCGGCAAAGCTCTAGGGAGTTGGAGGACGAGACACCCGAGCTCCAGATCATTGGAGACAATGAGGAGACCAGCACACCCCAACTTTGCTCACAACCCGAAGAGGCCAGTGTACCCCAGCCCCAGGAATCTGGGAGCAGTGAGGCGCTCAGCGCACCCCAGCTCCGGGAAGCCGGGAGCAGCAACGCCCCAGAGGGGGAGAGGATTGGAGAAGCTTCTCCAACAGAGGATATTTCAAACCCCGCTCTCTGCACGGACCCCCAGATGCCACCCGAGCAGAACATCTCCAATGGGGAGGTTCAGGACGCTTTCCTCAGCCCATCCAAAGTGAGGCAATTTGTGAACACTACAGGTATGAAGGAGCTGACCAAAGGTTTGGGACTCTCACAGACAACAGGTTTGGTAAGAGAATAAATGCTTTAAAATGGGTGTAAAGATTGTATCCATAAACGTGTGTAGCATTAAATCTACTACGCGATGTGTTGTGACATTGGACTACCTTGCTAAGGTCAAAGCTGACCTGTTGTTTCTGCAGGAGTGTGCAATACCGCACCTCAGCTCCTACAGGCAATGGTCACCATGGTGGGTCCCATGGGCCATCGATCTGGTCGGGAGGAAACGACTCTCGTTCCTCTGGCCTGGGGATTCTGCTGCGGGGAGACAACTTCACCGTCTCCCAGGTTAAGGAGGTGGTGGGCGGGCGCCTCCTCATAGCAGACGTAATGTACAAGAATGCTCCACTCCGGTTATTAACGTCTACGCCCCGTCACAAGGGGCTGAGCGGCTGGAGGTTTTTCAGCAGCTCCCACTGCTGCTGGCGACCTCCAGGCCGGTCATTCTAGGCGGTGACTTCAACTGCATCATCGATGCGGCTGGTCGATCCGGCAGGGCCGACAGCAGATTGGACACTACGTCCAGATCCCTGATGGAAACAGTTAAGGATGCCAAGCTGCACGACGTCTTCAGCAACCCTGCAGACGGAGCACAGCGTAGATATACCTGGTTACAGCCTGACGGGTCCATCGTTCCAGGATAGATTTCCTGTTTGTGTCCCGTGCATTCGCAGTCAGATCCACTGACGTCAAGCCGGTGTTCTTCTCTGACCACTGCCTCCTACTGGCTGACTGCCACTTAGAGAAGAACCAGAGGGTGGGCAGGGGGGCATGGAAGCTAAACGTGCAACTGTTGACTCCAGAGAACATTGAGGAGCTCAAGAGGGATTACAAAGGTTGGAGAACTGTGAAACCCCACTTTGAGTCACTGACACACTGGTGGGAAGCGATCAAGGGAAACATCAAGAGGTTTTTCATTCTCAAAGGCACCCAGAAAGCTAGAAAGGAACAGAGGGAAATGTCCCGACTCCAGAAAAACATGCAGAATCTTCTCCGGCTGCAGTCGATGGGGGTCGATGTCAAGGAGGAACTCCAAGAGGTGAAGAGCCAGCAAGCCTCGCTCTTTGCCTCGGAGGCCTCCAAGATCATCTTCCATTCCAGAGTCCGCTCCGTGGAGCAGGATGAGATGTGCTCATGTTTCTTTTTCCAAAAGGTGCACAGAGAGAGCTCTGTGATCAGCAGCCTGAAGGAAGAAGACGGCTCAGTAAAGTCATCACGGTCCGACATTTTGAGGATCAGCAAATCCTTTTATGCCGGATTGTATGACGTGAAGCCCACAGACAGCACGGCCTCCCAGTCCTTCCTGTCCTCTATCACGGAGGTCTTAGACGACAGGACACGGGAGAGCCTGGACAAAGCTCTAACTCCTGACTTACTGACTAAGGCCCTTGAGTCCTTCGAGAAGAGTAAAACTCGCGGAAGCGATGGCTTGCCGGCGGAGTTGTATTCGGCTCTGTGGGACTGGATCGGCCCAGACCTGCTAGAAGTGTACGAGAGTATGCTCCTGGCCAGCAGTATGTCAGAATCCATGAGGAATGGCATCATCATCCTCATCTACAAGCACAAGGGCGGAAGAGAGGAAATTAGAAATTGGCGACCCATTTCACTGTTGAATGTGGACTATAAGATTCTGTCCAAGGTCATTGCCAATCGGGTCAAATCTGCTCTGGAATTGGTGAGCCACCCTGACCAGACCTGCACTGTGCCGGGCAGGAAGATCTCTGACAGCCTCGCGCTGCTCAGGGATACGATTGCCTATGTACAGGACAGGGGTGTGGACACCTGCCTCATCAGCCTGGATCAGGAGAAGGCCTTTGACAGAATATCGCACACCTACATGGTGGATGTGCTCTCCAAAATGGGGTTTGGGGAGGGAATTCGCAATTGGGTCTAACTGCTCTACACTAACAACAGTAATGCAGTCTCAATCAATGGGTGGGAATCAGATAACCTTCCTATTAAATCTGGAGTCAGGCAGGGCTGCCCTCTCTCCCCTGTCCTGTTTGTGTGTTGCATAGAACCCTTTGCTGAGTCCATCAGGAAGGATCCGGGCATAAGAGGAGTGACGATCCCAGGCAGTGGAGGCACTCAGGTCAAAGCCTCGCTGTACATGGACGATGTCGCCGTCTTCTGCTCGGATCCGCTGTCGGTGCACAGACTGATCCACATCTGTGACCAGTTCGAACTGGCCTCAGGAGCCAAGGTAAATCGTGGGAAGAGTGAGGCCATGTTCTTCGCTCCTTTGTCCCCTTCACTGTCAGGGCTGATGGCCTGAAGGTGCTGGGGATATGGTTCGGAGGGACCAGGGCATGTGTTAGAAACTGGAACGAGCGAGTGTCTATGGTGAAAAGGAAACTGGGCATGTGGGAGCGACGCTCCCTCTCCATTGTAAGTAAGAACCTGGTCATCAGGTGTGAGGCACTCTCGCTGTTGCTGTACGTGGCGCAGGTCTGGCCCATTCCACACTCCTGTGTGGTGGCGATCACCCGAGCCATCTTCTGCTTTATCTGGAGGTCGAAAATGGATCATGTCCATAGGGATGCGATGTACAAGCCTCTAGATAAAGGGGGAAAAAACGTGCCCAACATCACCCTCATCCTGATGGCCACCTTTGTGTGTGGCTGCATCAAGCTGTGTGTAGACCCTCGGTACGCACACACCAAGTGTCACTACGTGCTGAGGTTCTACCTGTCCCCGGTGTTGCGAAGGATGGGTCTGGCCATGCTGCCGCGGAATGCTCCAAGTAGTTGGACTGTGCCGTACCACCTGTCCCTCGTGGGAAAATTTATGCAGAGAAACACCATTGACCACAAACCATCAGGCAGCGGTCAGCACATAACGTCTTAGAGGCCCTGAGGGAAAAGGAGAGGGTGGATCTGGTGGGATGGTTCCCTGAGCAGACTGTCAAAGTCATTTGGCAGAATGCCTCATCACCAGAACTTTCCAACAAGCACCAAGATGTAGCTTGGCTGGTGGTGAGAAAGGCGCTTCCTGTCAGATCCTTCCTACATGCCAGGAGTCTCACCCCCTCTGCACGTTGCCCTCGAGGTGGCTGTGATGGGGAAGAGACTGTTGTTCACCTCCTTGTGGATTGTGCCTTTGCAAAGAAGGTCTGGAGAGAGATGCAGTGATTTCTGTCAAGGTTCATCCCGAGCAGTTCTGTGACACAGGACTCTGTGCTCTACGGGCTGTTCCCAGGGACACACACCGAGACAAACATCAACTGCAGCTGGAGGATCATCAACTCGGTGAAAGACGCTCTTTGGTCTGCCCGAAACTTGTTGGTTTTCCAGCGCAAAGAGTTGTCCCCGACCGAGTGTTGCAGACTGGCACATTCCAAAGTCCAGGACTACGTGCTGAGGGACGCACTAAAGCTTGGGGCAGCCGCTGCAAAGGCTCAATGGGGAAAGGTCGCTGTTTAAGACCTTTCAGCCACAGGGCACCGAGGGGCTGGGAACTATGAAGAGCCCCTCGGGCTGTACAGCTCAAAATGAATGTCTGCAAACGATTGTAATATTCATTGTTTGTACTGATACACCTTGTGATTCATGTTGTAAAAATTGAACCTGATTGTATTTTTGTGATGGTGATTTTGAAATGGTTTGGAATGTGGTTGAAGATATTTTATGAATAAAGTATATTTTTGCAAAAAAAAAATGGAGCCAATTGGTCTTGGGGATGGGTGTAAGATCCAGCCTGAGCAAATAGTTGAGCTAGAGATGGAAACAGTGGCAGTAGAGTGGGAGCCAAATGCCTTTGGTTTATTTAATGTTGAGCTAGGACAGGAAATGTAAGATCCTGGAGGTGACAGAGCTGTTAAGAGATGTGGAGGGGCAGGGCTGGATATGATCAAACAACATGTAAAAGTTGAAGAGCAGCATGAGAAGAAAGGGGCAAGGATACAAAAGGAGTCCAAAACAAAAACAGAATTACCTGGAAAAACTCAGCAGGTCTGGCAGCATCGGCGGAGAAGAAAAGAGTTGACGTTTCGAGTCCTCATGACCCTTCGACAGAACTTGATTTTGAGTCCAAGAAAGAGTTGAGATATAAGCTGGTTTAAGGTGTGTGTGTGGGGGGGGCGGAGAGATAGAGAGAGAGAGAGGTGGTTGTGTAGACAAACAAGCAGTGATAGAAGCAGATCATCAAAAGATGTCAGCGACAATGGTACAAAAGAACACATAGGTGTTAAAGTTAAAGTTGGTGATATTATCTAAACGAATGTGCTAATTAAGAATGGATGGTAGGTCACTCAAGGTACAGCTCTAGTGGGGGTGGAGGGAGCATAAAAGATTTTAAAATATTTAAAAATAATGGAAATAGGTGGGAAAAGAAAAATCTATATAATTTATTGGAAAAAAAAAGGGGGAAACAGAAAGGGGGTGGGGATGGGGGAGGGAGCTCACGACCTAAAGTTGTTGAATTCAATATTCAGTCCGGAAGGCTGTAAGGTGCCTAGTCGGAAGATGAGGTGTTGTTCCTCCAGTTTGCGTTGGGCTTCACTGGAACAATGCAGCAAGCCAAGGACAGACATGTGGGCAAGAGAGCAGGGTGGAGTGTTAAAATGGCAAGCGACAGGGAGATTTGGGTCATTCTTGCGGACAGACCGCAGGTGTTCTGCAAAGCGGTCGCCCAGTTTACGTTTGGTCTCTCCAATGTAGAGGAGACCACATTGGGAGCAACGAATGCAGTAGACTAAGTAGGGGGAAATGCAAGTGAAATGCTGCTTCACTTGAAAGGAGTGTTTGGGCCCTTGGACGGTGAGGAGAGAGGAAGTGAAGGGGCAGGTGTTACATCTTTTGCGTGGGCATGGGGGGGTGCCATAGGAGGGGGTTGAGGAGTAGGGGGTGATGGAGGAGTGGACCAGGGTGTCCCGGAGGGAGCGATCCCTACGGAATGCCGATAAGGGGGGTGAAGGGAAGATGTGTTTGGTGGTGGCATCATGCTGGAGTTGGCGGAAATGGCGGAGGATGATCCTTTGAATGCGGAGGCTGGTGGGGTGATAAGTGAGGACAAGGGGGACCCTATCATGTTTCTGGGAGGGAGGAGAAGGCGTGAGGGCGGATGCGCGGGAGATGGGCCGGACACGGTTGAGGGCCCTGTCAACGACCGTGGGTGGAAAACCTCGGTTAAGGAAGAAGGAGGACATGTCGGAGGAACCGTTTTTGAAGGTAGCATCATCGGAACAGATGCGACGAAGGCGAAGGAACTGGGAGAATGGGATGGAGTCCTTACAGGAAGCGGGGTGTGAGGAGCTGTAGTCGAGGTAGCTGTGGGAGTCGGTGGGTTTGTAATGGATATTGGTGGACAGTCTATCACCAGAGATTGAGACAGAGGGGTCAAGGAAGGGAAGGGAAATGTCAGAGATGGACCACGTGAAAATGATGGAGGGGTGGAGATTGGAAGCAAAATTAATAAATTTTTCCAAGTCCCGACAAGAGCATGAAGCGGCACCGAAGTAATCATCGATGTACCGGAGAAAAAGTTGTGGAAGGGGGCCGGAGTAGGACTGCAACAAGGAATGTTCCACATACCCTTCAAAAACAATTCCTCTGACATGTCCTCCTTCTTCCTTAACCGAGGTTTTCCACCCATGGTCGTTGACAGGGCCCTCAACCGTGTCCGGCCCATCTCCCGCGCATCCGCCCTCACGCCTTCTCCTCCCTCCCAGAAACATGATAGGGTCCCCCTTGTCCTCACTTATCACCCCACCAGCCTCCGCATTCAAAGGATCATCCTCCGCCATTTCCGCCAACTCCAGCATGATGCCACCACCAAACACATCTTCCCTTCACCCCCCTTATCGGCATTCCATAGGGATCGCTCCCTCCGGGACACCCTGGTCCACTCCTCCATCACCCCCTACTCCTCAACCCCCTCCTATGGCACCACCCCATGCCCACGCAAAAGATGTAACACCTGCCCCTTCACTTCCTCTCTCCTCACCGTCCAAGGGCCCAAACACTCCTTTCAAGTGAAGCAGCATTTCACTTGCATTTCCCCCAACTTAGTCTACTGCATTCGTTGCTCCCAATGTGGTCTCCTCTACATTGGAGAGACCAAACGTAAACTGGGCGACCGCTTTGCAGAACACCTGCGGTCTGTCCGCAAGAATGACCCAAACCTCCCTGTCGCTTGCCATTTTAACACTCCACCCTGCTCTCTTGCCCACATGTCTGTCCTTGGCTTGCTGCATTGTTCCAGTGAAGCCCAACGCAAACTGGAGGAACAGCACCTCATCTTCCGACTAGGCACCTTACAGCCTTCCGGACTGAATATTGAATTCAACAACTTTAGGTCGTGATCTCCCTCCCCCAACCCCACCCCCTTCCTGTTTTCCCCCCCTTTTTTTTTCCCAATAAATTATATAGATTTTTCTTTTCCCACCTATTTCCATTATTTTTAAATATTTTAAAATCTTTTATGCTCCCTCCACCCCCACTAGAGCTGTACCTTGAGTGACCTACCATCCATTCTTAATTAGCACATTCGTTTAGATAATATCACCAACTTTAACTTTAACACCTATGTGTTCTATTGTACCATTGTCGCTGACATCTTTTGATGATCTGCTTCTATCACTGCTTGTTTGTCCACACAACCACACACACCCCCACCTCTCTCTCTCTCTCTATCTCTCCGCCCCCCACACACACACCTTAAACCAGCTTATATTTCAACTCTTTCTTGGACTTGAAATCAAGTTCTGTCGAAGGGTCATGAGGACTCGAAACGTCAACTCTTTTCTTCTCTGCCGATGCTGCCAGACCTGCTGAGTTTTTCCAGGTAATTCTGTTTTTGTTTTGGATTTCCAGCATCTGCAGTTTTTTTTGTTTTTATACAAAAGGAGTCAGTGGTTTCTGCATAAACACTGGTTTGGACCAATGTTTCTGTGCTGTAAATTCCATGTAATATTAGGAAATATTTCTGTAGCATCTTTGTACATTGGCACCTACTCCACACAAATCAACTGCAGGTGTTCCCATGTCTTCTTCCCCAACCACCTCAGCTAAGTGGGGTCCCAATATTTTAGTTAATTCTTCCTGCTGAGTGGTGTGTTACAAGTTGTGTGGAGTCCAAGTTGTTGGGCACCATGCACCCCAGAGCTCTGGATAGTGATGGTAGACACTCCAGTGTCATTACATGTCTGACCAGGAATCTCATCACCTGCCATTGGCATTTGTTGGAAAGATTTGGAGATTGATACTCAACCTTTTTTTTATTCTTTCATGGGATGGGGCATCACTGGCAAGCCCAGCACATTGCTTAACCCTAATTGCCCTTGAATCAAGTGGTTTGTCAGGCCATTTCAAAGGGCAGTTAAGAGTCTATTACATTGCTGTGGATCAGGAGTCTCCTGGTAAACAGATAGCAGATTTTCTTTGAACCAGATGGATTTTTACAACAATCATTGACAGTCATCACAGTCACCATATTCCATTAACTAACTTTAAATTCCACCAAATTCCATGGTGGGATTTGAACATGCATCCCCAGACCCTTTGACTAGGCCTCTAGATAACACAGCCAGTGACATTACCATTATGCCACAGCCAGCACTGACAATTGGTATAAGTTAAGATACAACAAACAACATGAGCTCAACAGAAGGGATGTTCCACCAGAGGTCAGTGTTTGGAATCATTGATCTTTATGTAAATACTTTGGAGTTGAGTACAAGGAACAAAATGGAAGCATTTTCATAGAACACAAAAATAGGCATGGTTTTACTGTGAAGAGGACTGTGAGCGACTTCAGGGGGGCACAGGCAGGCTGGTACATTAGATAGATAACAAAATTTAAGGAGAAATGTGGCATGTTTTGGGAGAAAAAATAATGTAAACTTTACATTGAGCAAAGATGTTGAAGGATTCTGTTCAGGGAGGACACATTGTTGTAAATAAAATCTGAGATCCTAGATTTTATAAATGTTGGGCAGGATTTTCTGGTAGGCGGTCAGACCCAGGAGTGGCTGTGAAATGGACTGCCACCTGCGATCGGACTCTGACCGCGATTTCACACTGACAGGCCAATTAAGGCCCTTCTGGTGTGAAACGCGGCTCCGCACTGGACAGGAAGGGCCGAACGGGGACGGGGCCCTGTCAACCACTGGGTCCATTGATGACCCGGCGGCCAGTTTAAAAGCAGCCCAGGCAGCTCCTGGAAGGCTGCCACAGAGGATGGCCCCTGAACCCACACTATGGACCTGAGTGCGGCTGGACACGGCAGATGGGAGGGCAGGTCAGGTGGGCACTTGGTCCCTAATAAGTGCCTCGCCGTCCTCTTGGAGGTGGCTGCCCGGAGAGACACCCTTGTCCCCAGGGATGGGTGGACGAGGCCACTGCAGCTCACCAAGAAGGCATGGGAGGAGGTGGCAGCACTGGTCAGCAGCCGTGATTTGGTGCGGCGCTCCTGGGTGTAGTGCTGGAAGCGCTTCAATGACCTGCTGCACTCAGGAAGGGTGAGTACCATGTTGGCGTAGGTCAGTGTGCAGATGTGTTGAGGTCTGGTCATCCCCCTGTGGACATCAGGGGTGCTAGAGTCTGAGTGCCAACTGTCAAATCATGCTGGAGTTGGCCAAGGGGGTGAGCCCTGGCTGCTTGGACTGATTGTCTTGCAGCTCAAGGGCCACAACTCAGAAGTGCCCTGCCAGGTGCTCCTCAGTTGGGGTTGACCAGGCTGCAATGGCGCTGCAGGTATAGAGTGGTCTAAACAATGCTCCTCTGTTGTTTCAGGAGACGATGGCCCATAGCAATATAGAGAGGTTGCGGACCAGTGGAAGCCCCGCTAGCCTGCTAATCCTCTCGAGATATGAGCAAGACACCATGGAGCTCGAGAGCCGGCACGCCCCTGTGCAACTGGGCAGGGGTGCCAGCCGAAGGTAAGAGGCAGTGCACAGTGGTGAGAATTTTGACCTGTGCAACCATTCTAGTGTAGTCTCTTCATTGATGTGAGCCTCAAACCTGGAGATCCCATTGATCATTGGAAGACAACGGCACCGTGGTGCAGATCTCCGTTGTCTCACCAGGGTGCCTGGCACGCACAGTGACAGTGTGATGACTTTAACTAATGACACGTCCTTCTTCTCCCTTTCAGGTTCACCAGCAGGCGTTTGCTCTCCAGACCCAGAAAGGCCACCCCTGACACCGGAGGACCACCGGATGTCATTTGCACCTGCGTCACACCCGCTCTCTGAAGCAGGCAACAATGCAGATACCTGCACCTTGGTGGGTATTCGAGGGGCGGCTAATATCTTGGTACACATTGGTAAGGGCACTTCACAATCGCTTGAGGTGCAGGTGAGGACAGAGAGTGTCCAGGGCGATGGCAATTGGAGGACTGCTGGGGACCAGGACGATGCTGAGTCAAAGGCTAATGATGAGCCTCTGGAGTCTTAGGTGGCAGATGATGGATATCCAGTGGGATGTGCGGGAAGATCTGGTGGAGATCCATGAGGGTATGCGTGCCAGGGTCTCCGTGATGGAGGAGTCCATGTGGAGTGTGAGCACTGCGTTGACCATCATGGCTGCCTCCTCCTTTGAGAGAGTGGCGACTCTCCTGGAGACACAGCTCCAGGGACAGAATGAGGGGTTCCTGGGGTTGAATTCGGACCTGCAAGCCCGCACACAGGCACTGACCTCAGGTGGTCAGTGTCAGTGAAATGGATGAGGCACCCAGTATCTTAGCTGGGTGCCCGTCCATCAATGGTGAGCAGGGAGGTCCAGAGCAACCTCACGTTGGCACTTGAGCTGCCTGTCATCTCTGCGGGCTCCTCTCAGCATGCTCTGGATGACGGCAGCAGCTCCTCCACTAGTGACCGTGGCATCTGATGAGGCTGCGGTGACTGGGGAGATGCCAGCCCTGGCACTGGCTGCTCCCTCCCAGGTGGGGCCAGCACAGGCTCCACTGGCTAGAGGACGACCTCCAAGGTCATCAAAGCCATCAAGATAGCAGAGACAGCAGACTGTCTCCAATGCTGGTGCCAACTAAGGGAGAGCACCTAGATGTAGCACTTGCAAACCTAAGTTAAAGGCACCATGAGCACAAGAAGGACAGGTCTTAGGTGATTTTATATGCATTTTTGTTTACTTTATGTGTACTGGTCTGATGTTGAATACCAGAAAAGTTTCTGTTAAGATTATTGAATTGTCAGAATGACATAAATTGTGTTTTTGTCATCATGGCCTGAGTATGCTTCACCTTTTATTTCACTGGTGCGGGGAACGTCAGTATGTAATGCTAGACATAGGTGGCTCGAACTTTATTGCACAGGCATTGAGTGTTCTTTGGGTTCAAATGAAAGGTTACTCTCAGACATCCGGGATGGAGGCGGCAGCCCTGACATGTGTTTGAAGCTGATCTTTGAAAACCTAGCTGAAGGAGCGTTGGATCAAGGCATCCCTACCTCCCTGCACGTCACCGAGGTCTGGCTTCACACCCTCAGCATTCTCCTCACCGTGATCCTCTTTGGACTCGCTACTAAACTCATCATCTATGGCCTGTGGAGCTGCGTCAAGATCCTCTTCCTCCAGTCGGTCCCCCCCTTGCCAGTGCCAGATTTTGGAGAGCGCAGCATGCAACCACGATCAGTGACACACGCTCTGATATTGTAATGCTCCCCCTGAATAGTCCAGCCATCGGAAGCACATCTTGAGAAAACCTATGGTCCTCTCTACCACTGGCCTTGTGGAGGCATCTGTTCTTGGGTGCCAGAGAGGCATCATAAGCCACTTCTTCAACGGATAGCCCTCATCACCCAGCAGCCATCCATCCAGTCAGGCTAGAGCACTGAAGAGCCTCGGCACCTGGGAATGTCTCAGGATGTATGTGTCATGGGAGCTGCCAGGGTACCTTGCACAGACTTGCAGAATCTGCATCCTATGGTCACACACTATCTGCACGTTCATGGAGTGGAATCCCTTCCTGCTGACGAAGGCACCCGGCTGACCCACTGACACCTTGATGGTCACATGTGCAGTCGATTGCAACTTGGATGCCGCCTGCCCATTTTGCCCGTGCAATGAGCAGAAAATCGCACGGGCAAGGAAAAATCACAGTCAATTGGACTGTTAAGGGCCTTAATTGGCCACTTAATTAATGGTGGGTGTGCGGTGATGTCAGGATGCTTGTCCGACGTCATAGTGGGCAATTTTACGCCCGATAGGGTCGGGCACCCGCCCGCCTGCAGGACATAAAATCCTGCCCATTGAGGACAAAGGCAAAAAGGTAAAACTGAATATAAATTATTGATTAGTTGCAATTAACGTGTCCAGTTGTTATGTAAATGGGGGGGGTTTAATATGGTAAATACAGAAAAAGGCATTCATCATCGAGTTAGTAACCAGAGGGCATTGATGTCAGTCCGCAAGCATCACCCCAAGCTTCCAGTGACCTGTCATTTTTATTCTCCATCTCACTCCTGCTCTGACCTTTTTGTCCTTGGCCTGCTGCACTGGTTCCAATGAAGCTCAAGTACAGCACCACATCATTCGATTAGGCACTGTACAGTCTTCTGGACTCAACACTGAGTTCAGCAATTTCAGACCGTAATCTCTTCCCCCACTTTTAATTTCTTTGCATGTTTTGGTCTTAATCTTATTTCTCTATTGTTTTTATTTCAGAAGGTTTTCATCATTCTGCCATTCACACCTCCTCTGGACACATCTTTTGTTCCTTTACTTGTCCCATTACCACTCCCTTTTGTTCTGCACAAGAAACTCTTCTGTCTTTTAGGGTAGGACTTTCCTCCTGTTGGAGGCGAAGTTGAATTGCGGGCACACGCAGGCATGCCTCCGATCGGTGCCCCCGATCAGGGGCACAGCACCATTTTACATGGGCGGGCCAATTAAGGCCCATCCAGCGCGACATCCACTCAGAAGCACTATGTGCTCCCTGTGCGGGCAAGGGCGAGGGATCCCTAAACCCGAGAGTGCACTCTTTCACGCATGCGCACAAAAGAGCGCACTCACCTCCCTGAGGCTAAGTGCTGCCTCAGGGAGATCAGCTGTTCTGTCACAAATATTAAAAATAGGAAAAAAAAATTCCTGACATGTCCCCTAATGTGACATTGTCACATGAGTTGTGACATGTCCATAATGTTCAGAAATACTTTAATAATATTTTTTAAAAACCTACTTGATACCTCATCCCGCCCGTGTATGAGGTTTGATGCTTTTTCTAATTCCCGCCAGGGCTCCTGGCCTGCCCACCAACCTTAAGGTTGGACGGGCAGGTCCATTAATTAGCTAAATGACTCTGTCATTGGCCTCAATTGGCCATTGGCAGGTCGGCGGGCATGCAGCTGATTTTGCTGCGCCCCTGCCTACTGGAAAATTTAAATGGGGAGCGGTGACGTTGAGAGTTCCGCCCGACATCACTGCGCGTCATTTTATGCGTCGGTGAGCAGGCCCCATCTCCCCCCCCCCCCCCCCCCCCCCCGCTCACTGACGGGACAATCCTGCCCTTAAAGTTTTTAGCTTTTCCCAGTTCTGATGAAAGGTCAGAACTCTGTTTTCCCCCCACAGATGCCGCCTGAATTGCTGAGTATTTCCAGTATATTGTGTTTTATTTTGTATTTAACTAACTTGATTGAGTTTTTTTTTGATGAGGTAACAGAGAGGATTATTAAGGGAAATGTGGTTGATATGGACTTCGAAAAGGTGTTTGATAAAGTACCACATAACAGGCTTGTCAGCAAAATTGAAGCCCATGGAATAAAAGGGAAAGTGGCAGATGTCGATAGATTTCTAGATACCAATGACCTTAAGGGATATGGAGATAATGCGGGAAGAAGGCATTGAGGTAGAAGATCAGCCATGATCTAGTTAATGTTGGAGCAGGCTTGAGGGGCTGAATGGCCTACTGCTCCTATGTTCTTAAAGTGGCAGCATGGATACAAAGTTGGCTGATTGCAAGGAAACAGAGTAGTGGTAAACGGTTATTTTTGTGGACTGGATGAAGATATGCAGATGAATAACCCAGACTGGAGTGTACAGGGCACAATTTCAAAATTTGCAGGTGACACAAAATTTGGAAGTATTGTGCACTGTGAGGAGGATAGTGGTAGACTTCAAGAAGGTCATAGACAATGGGAATGTGGCAAATGAAATTTAATGCAGAGAAGTGTGAACTGATACATTTTGGTAGAAAGAACAAGGAGAGGCAATATAAAATGAAGGATACAATTCTAAAGGGGGTGGAGGAACAGAGGGAGTTGGGGGTAAATGTACATGAATTATTGAAGGTGGCAGGGTAGGTTTGGAAAGTTAAAAAGAGCATATGGAATCTTGGGCATTGTAATTAGAGGCATAGAGCACAAAAGGAAGTTAAACATTTATAAAACACTCGTTCAGTTGCAACTGGAATATTGTATCCAATTGTTGGCATCACAAATTAGATTTTATAGAGGATGCAGAAAAACAATTATGAGAATGGTTCCAAGTACAGCAGACTTCATTTATGTGGATAGATTGGAGAAGCTGGGGTTGTTCTCCTGAGACAAGGTAAGCTTTAAGAGGAGATTTGATAGAAATGTTGAAAATTCTGAGGGGTCTAGACACAGTAGATAGGGAGAAACTGTTCTCATTGGTGAAAGGGCCAAGAACCAAATGATACTGATTTAATGTGATTGGCAAAAGGACCAACATGTCATGAAGAAAACATTTTTTACATAATGAGTGGTTAGGATCTGGAATGCATTGCCTGAGAGTGTGGTGGAGGCAGATTTAATTGGGGCTTTGAGAAGGGAATTAGATAAATACCTGAAGAGGAAAAGAAAGTAGGGTTACGAGGAAAGAGTGGGGAAGTGGGACTAGCTGAGTGCTCTTGAATACAATGGGACAATTGGCCTCCTTCTGCACTGGAATCATTCGGCGATCCTATGATGCTACTTACAAAACTCTAAACAGAAGTGTGAACTTTAATCACATGTGGCTTCCTTCAGGCTCAGGTGATACCAGGAGCCTGTGTCTGTCCACGAGAATGGGCTGCCTTGAGCTGTTTGATGTTTGTTGCTTTAGGTTTCCCCTGATTTTCTCTTTGCCCTACATATTTTATTACTCTTAATTCCCCTTACCTTAAATGTAATCTATCAACCTTTCTTTTTTATAATATCCCCAGACCAGTTTTGAGTTGCCAACTTTGGTGGGATGTATTCCTAGAGGTTTTAGCACATGACCTCTTCCTTCCAACTACTCTGGCCAGTCATACAGCCTTCTTTCACCTCCTCCCTCCAATATCCACTATCTCCAATACTTTTATAACTGATAAGTTAACGTATTCCAGGGAAATAAGATAAGACACATTAGGCCGGAAGATAGTGGAGCAAGGTGTCTCATGGCATGCCTTGTTAGTTAAGACTTTTTAAATGCATTTTGGAGCTTGACAATTGTTTTGTGCAGTAATTTGCTGGAACGTATGAATTAGGAGCAGGAGTAGGCCATTTGGCCCCTTGAGCCTTCTCCACCATTCAGTAAGGTCATGGCTGATCGGATTGTGGCCTCAATGCCACTATCCTGCCTACCATCGATACCTTTTGATTCCCTTGTTAAGAATCTAGCTACCTCTGCCTTAAAAATATTCAGTGACCCTGCCTCTACCACTCTATGGGGAAGAGTTCCATAGACTCACGACTCCCTGAGAGAACAAATTTCTCCGTCTTAAATGAGGGACCCCTTAACTTTTAAACTGTGACTCCTTGTTCTGGTCTCTCCCACAACGGGAAACATCCTTTCAACATCTATCCTGTCAAGGATAAGTTTACTTCTCATTCTTCTAAACTCCAATGGGTACAGGCCCAGCCTGTCCAACCTCCTCTGAACTGTTTCTAATGCAATTGTGTCCTTTCTTAAATAAGGAGACCAAAACTGTACACAATACTCCAGATATGGTCTCACCAATGCCCTGTTACAACCCTACTTTAATATTCCATTCCCCTTGCAATAAATGTAACATTCCATTTGCCTTCCTCATTGCTTGCTGTACCTGTATACTAATTTGTGATTCATATACCAGGACACCCAGATCCCTCTGTACCTCAAGAGTTCTGCAATCTTATTCCATTTAGATGATATACTGCTTTTCTATTCTTCCTGCCAAAGTGGACATTTTCCCACATTATATTCCATCTGCCAAATTTTTGCATACTCAATTAACCCATCTATATCCCTTTGCAGACACCTTGTGTCCCCTTCACAACTTAGAACCATAGAAAAGTTATGGTGCAGGAAGAGGCCATTCAGCCCATCGTGTCTGTGCCAGCCATAAAGAGAAAATAAACTAGCCACTCATTTTAATCCAACTTTCCAGCACCTGGTCCGTAGCCTTGCAGGTAACAGCACTTCAGATGCAGATCCAGGTATCTTTTCAACAAGTTGAGCATTTCAGCTTCAACCACCAATTTAGGCATTGAATTCCAGATGCCCACCACCCTCTAGGTGGAAACGTTTTTCCTCATGTCCCCTCTAATCGTTCTACCAATCACCTTAATTCTATGTCCCCTAGTAATTGACCTCTCAGCTAGGGGAAACAAGTCTTTCCTGTCTATCGAGTTCTCAGTATTCTCAGGAGGGAGGGTGAGCAGCCAGATGTCGTGGTCCATGTAGGGACCAATGCCATGGATAGGAAGGAGGAGGACGTCCTGCGAAGAGAGTTTAGGGAGTTAGGTGCAAAGTTGAAGGACAGGACCTCCAGGGTTGCGATCTCAGGAGTGATACCCGTGCCACATGCTAGTGAGGCTAGAAATAGGAGGGTAATGCAGCTAAATACGTGGCTAAGGAGATGGTGCAGGAGGGAGGGCTTCATGTTTCTGGACAATTGGGCTCTGTTCCAGGGAAGGTGGGACCTGTTCCGACGGGATGGTTTGCACCTGAACTGGAGGGGGACTAACATCCTTGCAGGTAGGTTTGCTAGTGCTGCTCCGGGGGGTTTAAACTAGATATGCGGGGGGAGGGGAACCAGAGTGTTAGAGCAGATAGTGAGGTGGAGGAAGATACAAGTCAAGCGAGGAATGCATGTATAGACAGAAATCAAAGGTTTGTACGGGATAGAAATGTTCTCAGGTGCATCTATTTCAATGCAAGGAGTATTGTCGGAAAGGCAGATGAGCTTAGGGCATGGATTGGCACGTGGGATTACGACATTATTGCTATTAGTGAGACTTAGTTGCAGGAGGGGCAGGACTGGCAGCTCAATGTTCCGGAGTTCCATTGTTTCAGACCTGATAGAGGGGGAGGGATGAAAGAGGGAGGAGTGGCATTACTAGTCAGGGAAAATATCACAGCTGTGCGTAAGCAGGACAGCCCGGAGGGCTCGTCTACAGAGGCCATATGGGTGGAGCTGAGGAACGGGAAAGGTGTGACCACACTAATAGAGTTGTATTACAGACTGCCCAATAGTCAGAGAGAATTGGAGGAGCAAATCTGTAGAGAGTTAGCAGGCCGATGTAAGAAACAGAAAGTTGTGATAATAGGAGATTTTAACTTTCCACATATTGACTGGGACTCCCATACTGTAAAAGGGCTGGATGGCTTGGAGTTTGTCAAATGTGTTCAGGAAAGTTTTCTAAATCAATATATAGAGGTACCAACGAGAGAGGATGCAATACTTGATCTCTTGATCTCCTATTAGGGAACCAGACAGATCAGGTGTCAGAAGTATGTGTAGACGAACATTTTGGGTCCAGTGACCACAATGTCATTAGTTTTAAGTTAATTATGGATAAGGATAGGTCTGGTCCTCGAGTTGAGATTCTAAATTGGAGAAAGGCCAATTTTGTGGAAATGAGAAAGGATCTAGGAAGAATGGATTGGGATAAGTTGTTTTATGGCAAGGATGTGTTCAGTAAGTGGAAGGCATTCAAAGGCAAAATTTTGAGAGTGCAGAGTTTGCATGTTCCTGTAAGGATTAAAGGCAAAGTTAACAGGCATAGGGAACCTTGGTTTTCAAGGGATATTGGCGATCTGGTTAAGAGAGAGGTGTATAGCAGGTATAGGCAACAAGAAGCAAATGAGGTACTTGTAGAGTATAGAAAATGTAAGAAAATACTAAAGAAGGAAATCAGGAAGGCAAAAAGAAGACATGAGGTTGCTTTGGCAGATAATGTGAAGGTAAACCCGAAGGGTTTCTACACGTATATTAAGAGTAAAAGGATAGTAAGGGACACAATTGGTCCTCTTGAAGATCAGAGTGGTCGTCTATGTGTGGAGCCTTACGAGATTGGGGAGATCCTAAACAGTTTTTTTGCATCAGTATTTACTCAGGAAACTGGCATAGTGTATAAGGAAGGAAGGGAAACAAGTAGTAGTGTCATAGAACATATAGAGATTAAAAAGGTGGAGGTGCTTGCTGCCTTACAGCGAATAAAGCTAGATAAATCCCCCGGGCCTGACATGATATTCCCTCGGACCTTGAGGGAGACTAGTGTAGAAATTTCAGGGGCCCTGGCAGAAATATTTAAAACGTCCTTAGCCATGGGTGAGGTGCCGGAGGATTGGAGGGTAGCTCATGTTGTTCCGTTGTTTAAAAAAGACTCCAAAAATAAACCAGGTAATTACAGGCCAGTGAGCCTGATGTCAGTAGTAGGTAAATTATTGGAAGGTGTTCTAAGAGATCGGATATACAATTATTTGGACAGCCAAGGGCTGATTAAGGATAGTCAGCATGTCTTTGTGCATGGTAGGTTGTGTTTAACGAACATTGTAGAGTTTTTCGAGGTGGTACCATGAAAGTAGATGAAGGAAAAGCTGTGGATGTTGTCTACATGGACTTTAGTAAGGCATTTGACAAGGTCCCACATGGGAGGTTAGTTCAGAATGTTCAGACACTCGGTATCCATGGAGAGGTTGTAAACTGGATTCGAAATTGGCTGCGTGGGAGAAGACAGAGAGTGGTAGTGGATGATTGCTTCTCAGACTGGAGGTTTGTGACTAGTGGTGTGCCTCAGGGATCGGTGCTGGGACCATTGTTGTTTGTTATCTATATCAATGATTTGGATGATAATGTGGTAAATTGGATCAGCAAGTTTGCTGATGACAGTAAGATTGGAGGCATTGTGGACAGTGAGGAAGGCTTTCAAAGCTTGCAGAGGGATCTGGACCAACTGGAAAAATGGGCCAGAAAATGGCAGATGGAATTTAATGCAGAAAAGTGTGAGGTGTTGCATTTTGGAAGGACAAACCAAGGTAGGACATACTAAGTAAATGGTAGGGCACTGAGGAGTGCGGAGGAACAAAGGGATCTGGGAGTTCAGATACATAATTCCCTGAAAGTGGCGTCACAGGTAGACAGGGTTGTAAAGAAAGCTTTTGGCATACTGGCCTTCATAAATTAAAGTATTGAGTATAGGAGTTGGGATGTTATGGTGAGGTTGTATAAGACATTGGTGAGGTCAACTTTGGAGTATTGTGTGTAGTTCTGGTCGCCTAACTACAGGAAGGATATCAGTAAGATTGAAAGAGTGCAGAGAAGATTTACTAGGATATTGCCGGGTCTTAAGGAGTTGAGTTACAGGGAAAGATTAAACAGGTTAGGACTTTATTCGTTGGAGCGTAGAAGAATGAGGGGAGATTTGATAGAAGTTTACAAAATTATGAGGGGTATAGACAGAGTAAATGCGAGTAGGCTCTTTCCACTTAGATTAGGAGAGATAAACACGAGAGGACATAGGGTGAAAGAGGAAAGGTTTAGGGGGAACATTAGGGGAAACTTCTTCACTCAGAGAGTGGTGAGAGTGTGGAACGAGCTGCCATCTGATGTGGTAAATGCAGGCTCACTCTTAAGTTTTAAGAATAAATTGGATAGATACATGGATGGGAGAGGGCTGAAGGGTTATGGACTGGGTGCAGGTCAATGGGATTAGCGGAATAATATTTTGGCACAGACTAGAAGGGCCGAATGGCCTGTTTTCTGTGCTGTAGTGCTCTATGGTTCTATCCTATCTAAGCCCCTCATAATTTTGTACACCTCAATTAGGTCACCCCTTAGTCTATCTAATGTCTCCTCATAGCTGCAATTTTCAAGCCCTGGCAACATTCTTATAAATCTCCTCTGCACTCTCTCCAGAGCAATTATGTCCCTCCTGTAATGTGGTGACCAGAACTGTACACAAAATTCCAGCTGTGGCTGAACCAGCATTTTATACAGTTCAATCATTACATCCCTGCTTTTTTATTGTCACGAAAGTATAATAATTCTCATAATATTATTGTGATTTATTGTAAAAGTAGGTTAATAGTGGGGTTTGGATAGTTTCTGCGTGTGTGTTTGGGGTTGTGGGGGGGTGGGTAATTTAATTGAACTGGAGACAGCTACTTTGGAGGCTTTGACTCATCTAAAGAAGCTAGGTTTGAAATGCTAAATACGTAAACATGGCTGAAGTTTTAGATGTGAGGTGCGGAGAATTTGCATTTTTAGATAAATCAGGGTAGTTTGAATTTCAAAAAGATGGTAGGATGTTACACCTAGCCAGAGAAGCTAGGCCAAGCAGTGTGTTTATTTTTCCTCAAAGGTTACTGACAATATTAGCACCATGAATAGATTTATATTATGAGAAAGGTAAAGTTCCAAAGACATATGGGAACAATGGAATTTACATTAAAAAGGAAGAAACATGTATAAAGCAGAATGAAACTGTGTGTCAGGAAAGACATTGTAAGATCTACCAGAAGTGTGAAAAGCCTCCAGTAGTTGTGCATTAAGCTGTTGTCTACAGAAACCGAAGCTGGAAAAAGGCACTTTGAATTCTACTGTCTAGGGTATTGTGGTAACTTGCCTGGATCTGTTTAAATGTATTTGTTTTTACTGTTGTCTTAACAGGGGTGTAACTGGAAGCCAGATTAATTAGGGATTTTAGAAGTCATTATAGTAGTAATTTGTAGACCTATGTATGTGCTTGAAATCTTTTCTTTTACTAATAAATGTTTAATTTACTTTTGTAGAAAATCTCCAGAGTCCGGTGCAGTTATTACTATGGAATTCAGGGCACGCATCTCGAAATAAAATACTAATTGCAAAATCGTTGTGACTGCGTGATCAAGTTTCCCTCATGGATTTGATCCACCTAGCACACATCATCTGCCGTGTCATAACAGTATTCAATACCTCACCCAATAAAGGAAAGCATTCCATATGCTTTCTTGACCACCTTGTCCACCTATCCTACCACCTTCAAGGACCTGTGCACATGCACTCCAAGGTCTCTCACTTCCTCAACCCTTGTCAATAACTTCCCATTTACAGAGTATTCCCTCGCTTTGTTTGCCCTCCCCAAATGCATTACCTCACACTTTTCCGGATCGAATTCCATTTGCCACTTCTCCGCTCACTGAACCAAACCATTGATATCATTCTGGAGTCAACAGCTATCCTCTTTACTATCAAGTACACGGCCAATTTTTGTGCCATCTGCAAATTTCTCAATCAAGCCTCCCACATTTAAGTCTAAATCATTAATATATACAACAAACAAGGGCTCCAACACTGAGCCCTATGGAATGCCACTGGAAACTGTTTTCCATTCACAAAAACATCCATTGGCTGTTACTCTTTATTTCCTGTCACTGAGCCAATTTTGGATCCAACCTGCCACCTTCCCCTGTATCCCACGAGACCTCACTTTCCTGACCAGTCTGTGGGAGCTTGTCAAATGCTTACTGAAATCCATGTAAACAACATCCACTCATCAATCCTCCTTTTTACTTCCTCAAAAAATTCTATTAAGTTAATAAGACACGATCTTCCCCTAACAAAACCATGTTGGTTATCCCTGATCAATCCATGAGTAACAGTTTATCCTATTCTCAGAATTATTTCCAATAATTTGCCCACCACCGAAGTCAGACCAGTCTATAAATTTCTGGCCTATCCCTCGCACCCTTTTTAAACAATGGCACAATGTTTGCAGACCTCCAATCCTCTGGTACCTTGCCTGTATCTGGCCAGGAATGGAAAATGATCCTCAGAGCATCTGCTATTTCCTCCCTGGCTTCCTTCAACAGCCTGGGATACAATCCTTCGGGCCCTGGTGATTTATCTACCTTCAATGATGCCAGTCCCTCCATTACTTCCTCTCTCACTATGCTTACTGTATCCAATATTTCACACTCCTCCTCTTTAACTAGAATGTCTGCATCATACCTCTCCTTAGTGAAGACAGAGACAAAGTACTCATTGTGAACCCTGCCCACATCAACCTACAAGTTATCATGTACATCTCTGATTGGCCCTACCTTTTCCTTAGTTATTCTCTTGCTCTTGATGTACTGGTAAAATATGTTAAGATTTTATTTGGTTTTACCTGCCAATATTTTTTCGTGTCCTCTCTTTGCTTTCCTAATTTCCATTTTACTTCACCCTTGTACTTACTATACTCCTCTAGGCTTTCTACAGTATTAAGTCTTATATGACTGTCATAAGCTTTCTTTTTCTGCTTTATCTTGGCCTGCATGCTCCTGGGTAACCATGGAGCTCTATATTTTGCAGTACCACCATTTTTCTTTGTAGGGACATGTTTGCACTGTGCTTGTAGAATCTCGCCTTTGATACCTCCCACTGATTTGACACAAACCTCCCTGCAAGGATATTCATTCCAGTCCTGTTCAGTGTGTAGGCCATCTGGCTTGTACAGGTCCCACATTTCCCAGAACTAGTCCCAGTGCCTCATAAATCTGATGCCTTCCCTCTTACACCAGCTTTCCAGCCACATGTCTATTCACATAATTCTCCTATTGCTATACTTGCTGGCTCATGGGGCTGAGAGTAATCCTGAGATTGCTGCTTTAGAAGTCCTGCTTTTGAAGCTCCTTCCTAGCTCCCTAAAGTCTGCTTTTAGGATTCCATCCCTTTCCCTACCTACTGGTACCAACTTGGACCACGATCTCTGGCTGATCACCCTCCCTCAGAACTTACTTTCCTACCTATCTTTGTGTCATCAGCAATTTTAGCAATTATATATTCAGTCCCTTTATCCAAATCATTAATATAGATTGTAAATAGTTGAGGCCCCAGGACTAATGCCTGTGCCAAACCTGAAAATGACCCATTTATGCCTACTCTGTTTCCTATTAGCATGGATGCAAGATTGGATAGCTAATATGTTACCCTCCTACACCATGAACTCTTACTTTGTGTAGTAATCTTTAATGTGGCACCTTGTCAAATGCCTTCTGGAAATGTAAGTACAACACATCCGTAGGTTCTCCTTTATCTACGTTGCTAGTTACTTCCTCAAAGAACTCTAATAAATTAGTCAAACACGATTTCTCTTTTTCAAAACCATATTGACACAAGGAGTCTACAGAGGGATATAGACAGGTTAAGTGATTGGGCAAAAATTTGGCAGATGGAATATAATGTGGGAAAATGTGAGGCTATGCACTTTGGCAGGAAGAATAGAGGAGCTGAATATTATTTAAATGGAGAAAGACCACAGAAGGCTGTAGCACAGAGGGATTTGGGAATCTTTGTGCATGAATCCCAAAAAGCTAACATGTAATAGGGAAGGCAAATGAAATGTTGGCCTTTATTTCAAAGGGAATGGAGTATAAAAATAGGGAAGTCTTGCTAAAACTATACAGGGCACTAGTTAGACCACACCTATTAGAATATAGTGAACAATTTTGGTCCCCTTATCTAAGGAAAAATATGCTGGCATTGGAGGCAGTCCAGAGAAGGTTCACTAGGTTGATCCCGGGTATGGAGGGATTTTCTTATGAGGAGAGGTTGAGTAGGTTGGGCCTGTACCTATACCTGTCAGGTTTAGAAGAATGAGAGGCGACCTTTTTGAAACATATAAGATTCTTAGGGGGCTTGACAGGGTAGGTGCTGAGAGGTTGTTTCCCCTTGTGGGAGAGTCTAGGACCAGAGGGCATAATTTCAGAATAAGGGATGCCCATTTAAAACAGAGATGATGAGGAATATCTTCTTTCAGAGGGTAGTCAATCTGTGGAATTCTTTACCACAGAGGGCTGTAAAGGCTGGGTCATTTAGTATATTCAAGACTAAGATGGACAGATTTTTAATCAGTAAGATCAATCAAGGGTTATGGGGTAAAGGCAGGAAAGTAGATTTGGATCAGATCAGCCATGATCTCATTGAATGGCGGAGCACACTCGATGGGCCGAATGGCCTACTTCTGCTCCTACATCTTATGGTCTATGAACTTTGCCTGATTGCAATGAGATTTTCTAAGTGCCTAGTTATAACCTCCTTAAAATAGATTCCAGCAACTTTCCCTGACAGATGTAAAGCACTGGCTTGTAGTTTCCTGCTTTCTGTCTCCTTCCTTTCTTGAATAGAGGAGTCACATTTGCTATTTTCCAATCTGATGGGACCTTTCCAGGATCTAGGGAATTTTGGAAAGTTAATACCAATGCATCTACTATCTCAGCAGCCACTTTTAAGACCATTGGATGAAGTCCATCAGGACCTGGGGACTTGTCAGCTTTTAGTTCTGATAATTTTCTCAACACCCTTTCCTTGGTGATTATAATTATTTTAAGTTTGTCCCTCCCTTTCACTTTTTGATTCACAATTATTTCTGGCATGTTATTTGTATCCGTTACAGTGAAGACACAAAATATCTGTTCAGCTCATCTGCCATTATTAATCCCCCGACTCACTCTCTAGAGTGTAACACTCACTTTATGTATTCTTTTCCTTTTTAAATGCTTATAGAAACCCTTACTTTGTTTTTATACTTCAAGCTAGCTTTCTCTCACACCCTAATTTCTCCCACTTTCTTAATCTTTTAGTCATTCTTTCCTGTTCTTTATATTTTGTCCAATCTTCTGACCAGCACTCATCTTTGCAGAATTATGTGCTTTTTCTTTTAATTTGGTACCATCCTTAACTTCTTTAGTTAGCCAAGGATGGTGTTGTCCTTCCCTTAGAGTCATTCTTTCTCAATGGAATGCTTCTTTGCTGAGTGTTATGAAATATCTCCTTAAATGTTGGCCACTGCATCTCTACTGACCTATCCCTTAACCTAATTTCCCAGTTAATTTAGCCAGCTCTGTCTTCATACCCTCATAATTGGCCTTATTTAAGTTTTAAGAAACTAGTCTTAAGCCCAAACAAAAACAGAAAATGCTGGAAAAACGTAACAGGTCTAACTGCACCTTTGGAGAAAAAAAGAGTTAACGTTTCGAGTCCTTATGACTCTTCTTTGGACTCGAAAGGTTAACTGTTTTTTTTCTCCACAGATGCTGTTAGACCTGCTGAGTTTTTCCAGCATTTTCTGTTTTTGTTTCAGGTTCGCAGCATCCACAGTATTTTGCTTTTATCTTAGTCTTAAACCCACTTGTCTCTCCCTCAAGCTGAATGCAAATTCAATCACGTTATAATCACTCTTATCTTGAAGCTCCTTTACTATGAGGTCATCAATTAATCTTGTCTTGTTGCACATTACCAGATCTAGCCTGCTCTCTGGTTGACTGTAGAATGTGCTGCTCTGAGAAACTGTCCCAAAAACACTCTATGAACTCATCTTCCAAGCTATCCTTGCCAATCTGATTTAGTCATTGAGTCATAGAGTTATACAGCACAGAAACAGGCCCTTTGGCCCATCGTGTCCATGCCAGCCATCAAGCACCTATCTATTCTAATCCCATTTTCCAGCACTTGGCCCATAACCCTGTATGCTATGGTGTTTCAAGTGCTCATCTAAATACTTCTTAAATGGTGTGAGGGTTTCTGCCTCTACCATCCCCTCAGGCAGTGTGTTCCAGATTCCAACAACTCTCTGGGTGAAAAAATTTTTCCTCAAATCCCCTCTAAACCTCCTTCCCCTTACCTTAAATCTATGCCTCCTGGTTATTGACGCCACCGATAAGGGGAAAAGTTCCTTCCTATTTACCTTATCTATGCCCCTCATAATTTTGTACACCTCTATCAGGTCCCCCCCCTCAGGCTTCTCTGCTCTAAGGAAAACAACCCTAGTCTATCCAGTCTCTCTTCATAGCTGAAACACTCCAGCCCAGGCAACATCTGGTGAATCTCCTCTGCACCCTCTCCAGTGAAATCACATCCTTCCTATAGCATGGCGACCAGAACTGCACACAGTACTCCAGCTGTGGCCTAACAAAGCATTTTATAAAGCTCCAACATAACCTCCCTGCTCTTGTATTCTGTGCCTCGGCTAATAAAGTATCCCATATGCCTTCTTAACCACCTTACCTACCTGTGCTGCTGCCTTCAGGGATCTATAGACATGTACACCGAGGTCGCTCTGATCCTCTGTACTTCCTAGGGTCCTGCCATTCATTGTGTATTCCCTTGCTGTGTTAGTCCTCCCAAAATGCATCATCTTACACTTCTCAGGATTAAATTCCATTTGCCACTGCTCTGCCCATCTTACCAGCCCATCTATATCATCCCGTCTAAGGCTTTCCTCCTCACTATTTACGACACCACCAATTTTCGTGTCATCTGCGAACTTACTGATCACACCTCCTATATTCATGTCTAAATCATTAATGTACACTACAAACAGCAAGGGTCCCAGCACCGATTCCTGTGGTACACCACTTGTCACAGGCTTCCAATCGCAAAAACAACCTTAAACCATCACCCTCTGCCTCCTGCCACGAAGCCAATTTTGGATCCAATTTGTCACACTGCCCTGGATCCCACGGGCTCTTATCTACTTGACCATTCTCCCATGCAGGACCTTGTCAAAAGCCTTACTGAAGTCCATGTAGACTACATTAACTCATACCCTCATCTACACAACTAGTCATCTCCTCCAAAAATTCAATCAAATTTGTTTGACAACGCCATGCCGACTGTCCCTGATTAATCCCTGCCTCTCCAAATGGAGATTAATCCTGTCCCTCAGAACTTTTTCCAATAGTTTCCCTACCACTGATGTTAGACTCACTGGCCTGTAATTACCTGGTTTATCCCTACGAACCTTCTTGAATAATGGTACCATATTTGCTGTCCTCCAGTCCTCTGACACCTCTTCTTACAAATCCAGAGAGGATTTGAAAATTAGTGTCAGAACCCCTGCCATCTCCTCCCCTGCCTCACATAGCAGCCTGGAAAACATCGCATCTCGGTCTGGGGATTTATCCACTTTTAAGCCTACTAAAACTGTTAATAACTCCTCCCTTTCAATGCTAATTTGTTCAAGTATATCACAGTCCCCCTCCCTGATTTCTACACCTAAACATGCTTCTTCACAGTGAACACAGATGAAAAATAATCATTTAAAACCTCAACTATGTCCTCCGGCTCCATGCACAGATTGCCACTTTGGTCCCTAATTGGCCCTACTCTTTCCCTGGTTACCTACCTGCCCTTAATGTATTTATAAAATGTCTTGGGATATTCTTTTACCTTGTTGGCAAGTGTTTTTCCATGCCCCCTCTTCACTCTCCTAATTACTTTTTTTAAGTACCCTCCCTACATGTTCTATACTGCTGTAGGGCTTCTGCTGTTTTCACCCCTCTGTATCTGCCTAAGCCTCCTTTTTTCCCTTATCCAATACTCTATATCCCTTGACATCCAGGGTTCCCTGGACCTGTTGGTCCTACCCTTTACCTTTACAAGAACATGTTGGCTCTGAACTCTCACTAATTCCTTTTTGAATGACTCCCACTGGTCTGATGTAGACTTTCCTACAAGTAGCTGCTCCCAGTCCACTTTAGCCAGATCCTGTCTTATCATATTGAAATTGGCCATCCCTCAATTCAGGACCTTTATTTCCGGTCCATCTTTGTCCTTTACCAAAACTACCTTAAATCTTACAGAGTTATGGTCACTATCCTTAAAATGCTCCCCTACTGACACTTCTATCACTTGCCTGGCTTCATTCCCTAAGATTAGGTCCAATACTGCCCCTTCTCTTGTAAGATTTTCTACGTGCTGGCTCAAAAAGCTCTTTGGGGTGCACTTTAAGAATTCCGCCCCCTCTAAGTCTTTCACACTAAGACTATCCCAGTTAATGTTGGGGAAGTTGAAATCCCCTATTATTATTACCCTATTATTTTTATACTTCTCTGAGATTTGCCTACATATCTGCTCCTTTATCTCCTGCTGACTGTTTGGAGGCTTATAGTATACTCCCAGCAAAGTGGTTGCCTCCTTTTTGTTTTTAAGCCTCATTTGAGGAACCTTCTAAGATACCATTGCTCCTTATTGCAGTAATTGACTCCTTGATCAATAGTGCAATGCCATCTCCTCTTTTACAACCCTCCACCTCTTCATTCCTGAAGATTCTATATGCTGGAATATTGAGCTGCCAGTCCTGCCCTTCCTTCAACCATGTCTCTGTGATAGCAACAATATCATAGTCCCATGTGTTAATCAATGCCCTCAATTCATTTGTCTTACTTGTAAGAATCCTTGTGTTAAAATAGATGCAAATCCAGCCTTGCATTATTCCTTTGTGCCTTACAAGGTCTATATTTGCTCTGCTTTCCAGACTGACTTAGTTTCTCTTCTATATTTGGCTGTGCATCACCCCTTACTGTACCTCCACTCTGTATCCCATCCCCCTGCCAAATTAGTTTAAACCACCTCCCCCACCAACAGCACGAGCAAACCTCCCCGCAAGGATGTTGGTCCTATTCAGGTTCAGGTGCAACCTGTCTGACTTGTACATGTCCCACCTTTGCCAGAAACAGACCCAGTGATCGAGGAAACTAAAGCCTCCCTCCTGCACCATCTCTTCAGCAATGCATTAATTCTCGCCAACCTCCTATTCTTAAACTCACTAGCACGTGGCACAGGGAGTAATCCAGAGATTACAACCTTTGAGGTCCTGCTTTTTACTCTGCTACCTAGCTCCCTAAATTCTCGTTGCAGGACCTCATCCCTCTTTCTACCTATGTCGTTGGTACCAATGTGAACGACAACCTCTGACTCTTCGCCTTCCCCCTTCAGAATGCCATGCAGCTGTTCTGTGACATCCTTAACGCTGGCACCAGGAGGCAACACACTATCCTGGAGTCACGTCTACGGCCGCAGAAGTGCCTGTCTGCACCTCTCACTATTGAGTCTCCTACCATTATTGCTCTTGCACTCTTACTCCTCCCACCTTGTGCAACTGAGCCACCCACAGTGCTGTGAACTTGGCTCTGGCTGCACTCTACAGAGGAACCTTCACCCTCATTGATTTCCAACATAGAAAAACAGTTCTTGAGGGAGATGCACTTTGGGGCTTTCCTGACTACCTGCCTGCCTCCCTTCTTCTGATTGGTGGTCACCCGTTCCCTCTCTGACTGCACTTCCTTAAGCTGCGGAGTAACCACATCTAAAAATGTGCTATCCACGTAACCCTCAGCCTCACAGATGCATCACTGTGTCTCCAGCTGACACTCAAGTTCTGAAACCCTATGCTCAAGCTGGTCAAGCCGGTGGCACTTCCTGCACGTGGTCATCCAGACTGCAAGGAGTGTCTAAGAATCCCCACATGCTGCAGGCCATACAACACATGGGACTCAGCTCCCTTGCCATACTTTTTGTTTGTTTTAATTAGAAGACTATTTCCTTAAATTTAAGCCAAGTAGAAAACTATTTAGTTTTTCTTAAAAAAATGCTGAGACTCTTACCTACTGTAATGTCACTTTAAAGTAGAAGAAGAACACGTACCCATTACCTACCAATCAGCTCTCTCCCTTGTCCTGACATCACTCCTTTCGAATTCCAACACTGCCGAATGCCTGGGTGAGAACCGGCTCCCTCACAAGTAAACCACTCCTGCTCTTTATACAGCCACTCTGCTCCCTCACAGGTAAACTCCTGCTATATAGGTCCTCCTCTCTCACTCTCCTCTTGTAAATCTATATGTAGATTAAAATCACCCTTGATTATGGCCACGATTATTTCTCACCAGCCCCATTATTGCTACAATGTGGTTACTGTTAGGGGGCCTATAAACTACACCCACAAGTGACTTCTTACATTTACTACATCTTATCTGTACCCAAACTGATTCTACATCTTGATCTTTAGATCTAAGGTCAGCCCTCTCCAACATGCTAATGCCACCTTTAATTAACAGAGCTACACCTCCAACTTTTCCTGCCTCCTGTCCTTCCAAAACATCACATACCCTTGAATATTTAGGTGCCAGCCATTGTTATCTTGCAGCCATGTCACTGTAATAGCTAACAACTGTAATAGCTATCAGGCGTTGCATTTATATAACACTTTTTGTGAGCTTAGGAAGTCCCAAGTGCTTTGCAGCCAATTAAATGCAATTGCAGAGGTTGATTGGTAGTCATTAATAATTATCTTATCAGACTTAATTTTTTTTTATTTGTTCATAGGATTTGGATGTCACTGGCTAGCCAGCAATTATTGCCCATCCCTAATTGCCTTGAGAAGGTGGTGGTGAGCTGCCTTCTTGAACCGCTGCAGTCCATGTAATGTAGGTACACCCACAGTGCTGTTAGGAAGGGAGTACTAGGATTTTGACTCAGTGACAGTGAAGGAACGGCGATATATTTCCAAGTCAGGATGGTGTGTGGCTTGGAGGGAAACTTGCAGGTGGTGGTGTTCCCATGTATCTGCTGCCCTTGTCCTTCTAGATGGAGAGGTTTTGGGTTTGGAAGGTGCTGTCCAACGAGCCTCCGTGAGTTCCTGCAGTGCATCTTGTAAATGATACACACTGCTGCCACTGTGCATCGATGGTGGAGGGAGTGAATGTTTGTGGATGGGTGCCAATCAAGCGGTCTGGTTTGTGCTGGATGGTGTTGAGCTTCTTGATTGTTGTTGGAGCTGCACTCATCCAGGCAAGTGGAGAGTAGTCCATCACACTCCTGACTTGTGCCTTGTAGATGGTGGACAGACTTTGGGGAGTCAGGAGGTAAGTTACTCACCGAAGGATTCCCAGCCTCTGATCTGTTCTTGTAGCCACAGTATTTATATGGCTAGTCCAGTTCAGTTTCTGGTCAATGATAACCCCCAGGATGTTGATAATGGGGGATTCAGCGATGGTAATGCCATTGAATGTCAAGGGGCGATGGTTAGATTTTCTCTTGTTGGAGATGGTCATTGCCTGGCACTTGTGTTGCGTGAATGTTACTTGCCACTTGTTAGCAAGCCTAGATATTGACCAGGTATTATTAATGACAACCATGGACATGGACTGCTTCAGTATCTGAGGAGTTGTGGATGGTGCTGAACATTGTGCAATCATCAGCGGATATCCCCACTCCTGTCCGTATGATGAAGGTCATTAATGAAGCAGCGAAGATAGTTGGGCCTAAGACACTACCCTGACGAACTCCTGCAGGGATGTCCTGGAACTGAGATGACTGACTTCCAACAACCACAACCATCTTCCTTTGTCTTAGGTATGACTCTGACCAGCGGAGAGTTTTCCCCCTAATTTCCATTGACTGCGGTTTTGCTAGGGCTCCCTGATGCCCCATTCAATCAATTGCTGCCTTGATGTCAAGACCAGTAACAGTCACCTCACCTCTGGAGTTCAGCTCTTTTGTCCGTCTTTGAGTTAAGGCTGTGATGAGCTCAGGAGCTGAGTGACCCTAGCACAGCCCAAACTGGGTGTCAGTGAGCAGGTTATCGCTGAACAACTGCCACTCGATAGCACTGTTGATAGCCCCTTCCATCACTTTACTGATGATGGATATTAGACTGATGGGGCAGTAATTGGCTGTGTTGGATTTGTCCTGTTTTTTGTGTACAGGACATACGTGGGCAATTTTCCACTTTGCTGGGTAGATGCCAGTGTTGTAGCTGTACTGGAACAGCTTGGCTAGGAGCGCAGCAGGTTCTGGAGTCTTCAGTACTGTTGCAGGAATATTGTCAGGGCCAACAGCCGTTTCGTGATATTACGTAGAGTGAAGAGAATTGCCCGAAGACTGGCATCTGAGATGCTGGGGACCTCCAGAGTGTTACTACATTTCTAATTTCCTACCTAGCTTGCTAAAATTCTGACTGCTGGACCATATCATCCCTCTTTCCACCTATGTCATTGGTACCGATGTGGACCACGATCGCTGGCTGTTCGCCCTCCTATGCTCAGCCATTCAAGGACATTCTTGATCCTGGCACCAGGGAGGGAACACACCATCCTGGATTCATATCTGCAGCTGCAGAAACACATATCCATTGCCCTATCGAATCTGACAACATCTGAATTCAATAGTGCAGTAGATCTTGCGTGTAAATTAATGAGGCCTGCATTTCGCAACGTATTGTAATTATTTATATGTTGAAATTATAATTGGGCAATCCTTTTATACTCCGATTTTAATGGTTGTCTATAACAGTGGCATGAATGATGATTATTTGTTTTATTTGTCTTGCCATCATATTATGGCACCTGTCACCATGAATTTTAATCAAACAAATCATTGAATTATCTGTCTCCTATCACTATTGCTCTTGCAGTCTTCTTTGTGCCCACCCCCTGTACAGCTGAGCCAGCCGTGGTCCCCTGGGCTTATCTCTCCTCAGATGATCCATCACTTTCATCAGTAAATGCTGGTTGGAGAGCAATATCCAAATGTCATTGATTTCCCTTCCCTCCTCAGTCCAGCAGTGTTTATATGTCAACATGGCTCTCTTTCAGGCCAAAACAAAGACAACAAACAACGCACAACCTGACCTGACGCTGCACTGGGCAGCAATGCGCGGCGATGAGTAATTCGGAAGACGAGCGGTCTCCCGTCACCATGGCGACGGACTGTGCCGATGTTGACGTCGCATCACCCCACCACCCGGAGCGCCCGGCGATTGGCCAGCCGGCGTCTCGTGTTCGCGTCCAAGACCAACGGCCGCCGCTCGCGCCACCGCTCGAGCAACACGCGCGCAGGAATGGGCGGGGCCAGAGGTACCAGGGAGGGCAGGGCCGGGAAGTGAGGGGCGGGGCTAAGCGCCTGACGACATGGGGGCCAAGATGGCGGCGGCGTGAGTGAGGAAATGACAGTGAAAGCAACAATGTTGGGTTAAAGGAACAGGATCGTTAACTGAAATAGGCGAAAGCACGACTATCTTATTATAATCTCCCTGTTATAGCAATTCCAATCCATGGACTTTTTAAGCAATGGAGAGCGAGGATATATCGTTTGAGAACATGGACCCCTCACTGAGTGATTTCAGTGAGGGTCTCAATTTTGGGGATATTGATGGTGAGTTAATGTTTTTCCTCCAAAAATGTACATTAACTTAATTAAAACCAATCTAAACCACTAAGTTAAGCATTCAGAATGTTTGGGGGTGGGTGGGACGGAAATGTGTGTAAAATTGTTTCCTTTGTTTACTGTCAGTAACCAGCTCACTACTGATCTGATGTTTAGATTGTCAACCTTTCAATTCTATACTGATAGTAAAATGCGGTACTGAGTGTAATTTTACACATTAGGTGGTCAGAGTGTAAAATCTTCTGAAAGCCACAGTTTGGTAATATATTGATTTGCAAAATATTGCAGCATTTTCATTTTTTTTGCAACTGTGCATTTTATATAGTACCTTTAACATAATAAAATGCTCCCTGGTGCTTCACAGGAACGTTATCCGCCAATATTTGCCATGTTGCTTTCCCAACATCCGGCATTGTATGAACAGCAATCTCCTCCAATTAAATATTACGAACACAGAAGCCATTGTCATTAGATCCTGCTACAAATTCCAATCTCTAGTCATCGACTTCCTCTCCCACCGTATCAACTCTCTGACATTTCACCAGACTGTCCTTAATATCTTATTTGACCTCAAGATCGGCTTCCGACCACAAATCGGGCATCACCAAGTCCGAATACTTACTCCTCTACCACATCGCCTGACTCCGAACTTGTCTCAACTTAACTGCTTTCGTTACCTCTATATTTGACTATTCCAGAGAACTCTTGGCCAGTCTCCCATCTTCTGCCCTCCATATAAAACTTATTTGAAACTCTGCTACCCATGTCCTAACTTGCACCAAATCCAGTTCACCCATCACACCTGTATTTGCTGGTGTACATTGGTTCCTGGTCTGGCAATAACATGATTTTAAAATTGCCATGCTTGTTTTCAAATTCATGCATGCCCTCTCTCTCTAACATCCTCGCTTCCTTCAACCCATCATTGGTGGCTGTGGCTTCAATAGACCTTAAGCTCTGGAATTTCTTCCTTACCACTGTCTCCTTTTCCGATCCTCCTTAAAACCTACATCTTTCACCAAGCTTGTGTCTTAATATCTGCTTCTTTGACTTGGTGTCAATATTTTGTCTGAAAATGCTCTTGTGGAATGTGTAACTATGTTAAAGGTACTATACAAATGCAAGTTGTTGCTGTTGACACTTGATGGATCAGGAGTAATTTAAGCGGTCAGATCGTTATTATCTTGCCAGGTGCTGACTGAAAGAATGGATTTTGGCGAATGTGCAACATTTCAAAGCAATTGATATTGTGTTTATCAAAGACAATATAAATGCTTAAGCTACTGGCATTTAACAAATGACTTCCTTCCTCAGTGATTAAATTTTTGATATCTTTATTTTGCTAAGTTCATACTTCTACTTGTGTCAGATAAATTGTACAACTCAATATTAAACAATGTTTTGATATAATAAAATTCTTATGTTATGAATTTTGCCCATTTTTGGGATGCCTCAAGGATGTGAAAGGCACTATATAAATGCAAGTTTTTATGGAGAGAAGTCTTTCTTCACTTTAGAAGAATATGCTGAGGGGGTGAGTTGAATTAGAGTGGGAGGAGGCTTTCGTAGACACTGTCATAGACCAAGGGGCAAACATCTGCGCGGGATCTCTGTCTTTGAAACAGAACACTCGACTGATTTACTTTTGGACAATGCTTGTAATACAGCCATCAAGGATTGCGATCCCTGGTTAACTATTTATTCTGGACAAAAGCAAAATACTGTGGGTACTGAAAATCTGAGGTAGAAACAGAAAATGTCGGAAATATTCAGCAGGCCAGGCAGCATATGTGGGGAGAGAAACAGTTAATGTTTCAAGTTGCTCACCTTTCATCAGATCAGAGGTCACAGATTTGAAATGTTAGCCCTGTTTCTTTCTCAATAGATGCTGCCAGGCCGACTAAATATTTCCAGCATTTCCTGTATTTATTCTTGACTCAAGCCTTGGATGCTAAACATGATTGGATGTGTTTTCTGCCCCAGTTGGGAGTAGCTAACTCAGAACAAGGCGCAAATTGAACCTGGGACTTTTTGATCTGTATGACTTGCTACTAACTGGCAAGGTGTTTACCAACTGGGCATCCAGGAAGCTGGATTGTCTGTTGTTATTCCTGCTAATGAATGTTAAAAAAACTACCTGTACTAAGCTGCAATGAGAGAATCCATTCAGTTCAAATAACAATTGTTGAACATTAGCCACAATCACTTAAACTTCTGACAACGAAACTTTAGGCCACAGTGCGTGCTTGGTGCAAGGGTTAATACACAGTTGGCTGCTTTCTTGGTCTTGTAATTTTTCTGGCTAAGATTCTGTGTGATGATGGGATGTGTTGCCATCTGGAGCAGTGATGATGGGATGTGTTGCCATCTGGAGCAGTGCTGAATCCATGTCTGTGTTTTTTGGTGACTCTGGAATCTCTTGCCACAGGATAAGATGGAACCTGGAGTTTGAGAGAAATAAGTTAGCTGTTCTGGAGTATTTGGTGAACTGGTTCATGCTTTAGCTCAACCTCATTCCATGACTTTTGTACATTAGCACGTCCAGATGTGTTACTCTATCTAACACCATCATGTTCAGTTATCCATGCGGGCACAAGTGAGCCTGTGTCAGCATAGTTTGGGTTTCCAGACTGGAGTTTATAAGCAAACATACAGCTTGTCATCCTCTCAGCCTTTACTGACTGATAGCACTGGCATCTGTGAGTCAGAGGGTTTTGGGTTCAAGTCCCATTCCATAGATTGAAGCTCAGAGTCTGGGCTGGTGCTTCAGTGCAGGACTGGGGGAGGGCTGCATTGTCAGATGCCATCTTCTGGTTGAGCTGCAAAAACTAGCTCCGGTCTCCCTACTCAAGTCGAGGTAAAAGATCACAGGGCTGGAACAAGAGAGGAAGATATCTCTCTGGTGCCCTGGCCAATGTTTATTCCTCCGTCAAAAGATTAAATCTGGTGGGAGTTAGCTGTTCTCAAATTAGCTGTGGTTTCTATGTTATCAGGCATTACAATTTATTAGCTGGGATGTCCTGAAGTGCTTTTTTATTTATTCATTTACAGGATGTGGGGGTGCCGTTGGCTAGGCCAGCATATGTTGCCCAACCCTAATTGCCCTTGAGAAGGTGGTGGTGAGCTGCCGCCTTGAACTGCTGCAGTCCATGTGGTGTAGGTACCTCTCACAGTGCTGTTAGGTAGGGAGTTCCAGGATTTTGACCCAGCGACAGTGAAGGAACGGCGATATATTTCTAAGTCAGGATGGTGAATAGCTTGGAGGGGAACTTCCAGGTGCTAGTGTTCCCATCTGTCTGCTGCCCTTATCCTTCTAGATGGTAGTGGTTGTGGAAGGTGCTACCTAAAGAACCTTGGTGAGTTTGTGCAGTGCACCTTGTAGAAAGTACACACTATTGCCACTGTTTGTTGGCAGAGGAGGGAGTGATTGTCTGTGGAAGGGGTGCCAATCAATTGGGCTGCTTTATCCTGGATTGTGTCAAGCTTCTTGAGTGCTGTTGGCGCAGCACTCATCCATCCAGGCAAGTGGACAGTACTTCATCAAACTCCTGACTTGTGCCTTGTAGATGGTGGACAGACTTTGGGGAATCAGAAAGTGATTTACTTGCTGTAGGATTCCTAGTCTGTGACCTGCTTTTGTAGCCATTGTATTTATATGGCTAATCCAGTTCAGTTTGTGGTCAATGGTAACCCCAAGGATGTTGATACTGGGGGATTCAGTGATGGTAACCCCATTGAATGCCTAGGGGCAATGGTTGGATTCTCTCTTGGAGATGGTCATTGCCTGGCACTTGTGTGGCACAAATGTTACTTGCCACTTGTCAGCCCAAACCTGGATATTGTCCAGGTCTTGTTGCATTTGGAAATGGACTGCTTCAGTATCTGAGGAGTTGCGAATGGTGCTGAACATTATGCACTCATCAGTGAACATCCCGACTTCTATCTTATGATGGAAGGAAGATCATTGATGAAGTAGCTGAAGATAGTTGGGCTGAGGAATTCCTGCAGCGATGTCCTGGAACTGAGATGATTGGCTTCCTACAACCACAACCAAGTTCCTTTTGTGCCAGGTATAACTCCAGTTGACTCCAGTTTTGCTAGGGCTCCTTGATGCTACACTTGATCAAATGCTGTTTTGATGTCAAGAGCAGTCACTCTCACCTCACTCCTGGAGTTCAGCTCTTTTGTCCATGTTTGAACCAAGGCTGTAATGAGGTCAGAAGATGAGTGACCCTGGCGGAACCCAAATGCAGGTTATTGCTAAGCAAGTGCTGCTTGATAGCATTATTGATGACCCCTTCCATCACTTTGCTGTTGATGGAGAGTAGACTGAAAGGGCAGTAATTAGCTGGATTCGATTTGTCCTGCATTTATGTATAGGACTTACCTGGGTAATTTTCCACATTGCCAGATAGATGCCAGTGTTGTAGCTTACTGGAGCAGCTTGGCTAGGGATACAGCAAGTTCTGGAGCACAAGTCTTTAGTACTGTTGCCGGAATTTTATCAGGGCCCATAGTCTTTGCAGTATCCAGTGCCTTCAGCTGTTTCTTGATATCACGTGGAGTAAATCGAATTGGTCAAAGTCTGGCATCTGTGATGTTGGGCACCTCCATAGGAGTCTGAGATGGATCGTCTACTTGGCACCTCTGTTGTGAATGCTTCAGCCTTATCTTTTGCACTGATGTGCTGGGCTCCTACATCATTGAGGATAGGGATATTTGTGGAGCATCATCCTCCATTGAGTTGTTTAATCGCCCACCACCATTCACGACTGGATGTGGCAGGACTGCAGAATTTAGATCTGATCCGTTGGTTGTGGAATTGCTTAGCTCTGTCTATCACTTGCTTCTTATGCTGTTTGTCATGCAAGTAATCCCGTGTTGTAGCTTCACCAGGTTGACACCTCATTTTTAGGTATGCCTGATGCTGCTCCTGGCATGCCCTCCTGCACTCTTCATTGAACCAGGGTTAATTCCTGGCTTGATGGTAATGGTAGAGTGGGGACATGCCGGGCCATGAGGTTAAGGATTACGGGTGAGTACAATTCTGCTGCTGCTGATGGCCCACGGCGCCTCATGGATGCCCAACCTTGAGTTGCTAGATCTATTCGAAATCTACCCCATTTAGCACAGTGGTAGTGCCACACAACACAATAGAGGGTATCCTCAACCTGAAGATGGACTTCGTCTCCACAACGACTATGCGGTGGTCACTCCTACCGATACTGTCATGGACAGGTGCCTCTGCAGCAGGCAGGCTAGTGAGGATGAGGTCAAGTATACTTTTCCTTCATGTTGGTTCTCTTGCCACCTGCTGCAGACACAGTCTAGCAGCTATGTCTTTTAGGACTCAGCCATCTCGGTCTGTGGTGGTATGACCGAGCCATTCTTGGTGATGGACACTGAAGTCCTTCACCCAGACTACACTCTATACCTTTGCCATCCTCAGTGGTTCCTCCGAGTTGTGTTCAACAAGGAAGAGCACTGATTCATCAACTGAGCGGGGGGGTGCGGTACGTGGTAATTGGCAGGAGGGTTCCTTGCCCATGTTTGACCTGATGCCATGAGACTTCATGGGGCCCGAAATCAATGGTGAAGACGCCCAGGGCAACTCCCTCCCCGACTACAACACTGCCACCTCTGGTGGACCTGTCCTGCGGGTGATACAGGACGTACCCAGGGATGATGATAATGATATGATGAGACATGATCTGTAAGGTATGATTCCGTGAGTGTTACAATGTCAGGCTGTTGCTTGACTAGCCTGTGAGACAGCTCTCTGAATTTTGGCACAATCCCTCAGATGTTAGTAAGCAGGACTTTGCAGGATCAACAGGGCTGGATTTGCCGTTGTCATTTCCGGTGCCTAGGTCGATGCCGGGTGGTCCATCAAGTTTCATTCCTTTTTTGTTGACTTTTTAGCGGTTTGATACAACTGAGTAGCTTGCTCGGGCATTTAGGAGTTGACCATGTTACTGCACACCTGGAGTCACATGTATGCCAGATTTCCTTCCCTAAAGGACATTAGAGAACCAGATGGGTTTTTATGACAACTGACAATGGTTTCATGGTGATCGTTAGACTTTTAATTCCAGATTTTCATTGAATTCAAATTCCACCATCTGCTGTGGGTCCCCAGAGCATTGCCTTGCGTCTCTGGATTGCTAGTCCAGTGACAATACCACTACGCCACCCTTGTGAAAGTTATTATATTAATGCCATTCTTTCTTGTGTTTTTCCATGCTTGGTATGCTATCCCCTCCTTGTTAAATTGAAGAAAGTATTCATTTCTCTGTCATTTTTTTTAAGAATTGTTTTAAATTAATCCATAACCTTTAGCCCAACAATAATGATAGAACCCAGCTCCAAGAACACCACAAGTTTTGGCTGAAAGTTGTAATTATAGCATTTAGATTGTGTAATCTGGACAATTTTGCTCAGAAACAACTGAAATAGGTGCAAAAGTAGGCTATTCGGCCCCTCGAGCCTGCTCGGTCATTCAATAAGATCACGGCTGATCTATTTGTATTTCGAATTCCCATATAGCCCTGATAACCTTTGATCCCCTTTCCTAACAAGAATCTACCTGCCTCCATCTTAAAAATATTCGATGACCCCGCCTCCACTGCCTTCTGAGACAGAGAGTTCCAAAGTCACAGAAAGAATTTCTCCTCTTCTCTGTTCTAAAAGGGCGACCCCTAATTTTAAAACACTACTTCTGGGCTCACCCACAAGAGGAAATATCCTTCCTATGTCAACCTTGTCTTGATCGTTCAGGATCTTATAAACCAAATCACCCCTCCCTCTTCTAAACTCCAGTGGAAACAAGCCCAGTCTGTTCAACCTTTCCTCATAGACACCCTGCTCATTCCAGGTATCAATCTAGTAAATCACTTCTGACCTGCCTTCACTGTATTTACATCCTTCCTTAAATAAGGAGACCAAAACGGGTCATAGTTTTCAAGTTATGGTCTCACCATGCTCTGTCTAATTGGATTACATGCTTACTTTTAAGTTCAATTCCTCTCATAATAAAGGATAGTATTCCATTAGCTTTCTTTATTACATGCTGTACCTGCATATTAACTTTTTGTAACTTATGAATGAGAACACCTAGATCCCCCTGCACCTCAGAATTCTGCAGTTGTTCTCCGTTTAAGTAATACTCTGCTTTTTTATCCTTCCTGCCAAAGTGAACAACTTCACATTTTCCCACATTATATTCCATCTGCCAGATATTTGCCAACTTACTCAACCTATCTACATTCGTCTGCAGCCTCCTTATGTCCTCTTCACAACCTACTTTCCTACCTATCTGTGTATCAACTGCAAATTTAGCTACCATGCCTTTGCTCCCCTCATCTATGTCATTGATATAAATTATAAAAAGTTGAGGCCCCAGCTCAGACCCCTGCAGGACTCCACTTGTCACATCCTGCTAATCCAGAAAAGACCCATTTATGCCAGCCAGCCGATCTTCTAGCCATGCTAATATGTTACCCCCTACACCATGAGCTTTTATTTTGCACAATAACCTTTGATGTGGCACCTCATCAAATGCCTTCTGGGAATCCAAGTAGTACGCCTATAGGCTCCCCTTTATCCATGGTGCATGTTACTTCTTCGAAGAGCTCCAGTAAATTGGGTAAACATCATTTCTCTTTCATAACATCATGCTGACTCTTCCCGATTACCTTGAATTTTTCGCAGTGCTCAGCTATAATGTCCTTTAATGGTTGATTCTAACACCCCCCACAACATTTGTCAAGCTAACTGGCCTATACACTGGTCCCAGCCTGGTTTAGGTGTAGACTGTCCCAACAGTACAGCCCCATTTTCCCCAGTACTGATGTCAGTGCTCCACAATTTTCACAAAGCTTTTTTTTCCCACTTTGCTGCTGAATACAAGCTACAGCTAACATTACTTCATTGAGAATGGATAAACAAAATAAATAATAATAGCTACTGTATTTGTACAGCGCCTTTAATGTAGGGGAGCATCTCCTGGCACTTCACAGGAACGTGACCCAAATCGACTTCGGGCTGGGACCAATGTTCTGGTGAGCCTCATAACTAGGGATGTAGAGAGGGCTTTAAACTAAACAAGGTGGGATGAGGGATCAAGCTTGGATAGATATAGCAAAGCAAGGGGTAGAGCTAAGGTGAGAGAGCAAAATAGTAATATGGGAAATGAGGGTCAGAGAATAGTAGGAAAGGACTGACAAACAGTGGCAGCAGTGTATGCCATCTATAAGATACAGTGCAGAAACTCACCAAGCCACCTAAACACCTTCCAAACCCATTACCATTTAGAAGGACAAGAGTAGCAGACAATGGGAACACTACCACCTGCAAGTTTCCCTCCAAGCCACTCACCATCCTGACTTGGAAATACATTGCTGTTCCTTCACTGTCACTTACTCAAAATCCTGGAAATCCCTTCCAAACAGCACTGTTGGTGTACCTACACCACGTGGACTGCAGTGGTTCAAGAAGGTAGCTCACCACCACCTTCTCTAGGGCAATTAGGGATGAGCAATACATGCCGGCCTAGATAACGAAGCCCATATCCCATGAATCAATTTTTAAAAAGGGACTTGTTGTGAATTAGAATACGGTCAGCAGAATTTTGGATGAGATTAAGATATCGTATGGAAGTTGGGAGGCTGTCCTAGACAGCATTGGAATAGGTGGATCTGGAGGAAACAAAAGCATTGTCGTGGATTTCAGCAGCAGGTAGTTAACATGTTTTAGTGTTGAAATAAGAAAAGGGAATGTTTCTGTATCTCGAGGTTCTTGAAACTAAACCAAATTCTTCAATCAGTATTGCTAAAGACGTAATACCTGGTTAACTGTAAAGTTTGATAGCCACAGCAATAAATCTATTACAGGCTAATTGTTTAACAATCTATTCTGAAAGAAACCTTTCATAAAGATGCAGTTGACTGATAGAAGCAACATAATCAGCTGTGGCTCAGTTGGTAGCACTCTTGCCTGAGAGTCACAACGTTCCAGGTTCAAGCCCCAATTCAGGGCTTGAGCATAAAAATCCAGGTGGATGTTCGGAGGTGCCACCTGTTGGGTGAAATGTCAAACCAAGGCCCTGTCTGCCCTTCCGGGTGGATGGAAAAGATTGCAAGGCACTATTTTGAAGAAGAGATGTTATTTATTTTGTGTCCTAGCCAATATTTTCCCCCAATCAGCATCAATAAAACTGTTACAGTACTTGACTTTGTCATTTTGTTCCTGAAACAACATTAAGCAAATCAGATTTTCCCATTACAACTAATGTAAAAGTGGTAGTTAGGTTCTGTAGGACCATTCGTTTCAGAAAAAAAAATTAAAATATTACACCCCATATGTTGGAAAAACTACGTTCCTAAATTCCTAAATTCATATATGAAATAACTTTTAAAATAAAAATTAAAAATTACAAAAGAAATATGCTCACTCTTTCTACTTACCTCCTGCTGGCTGAGACTCTCCCGCTGGCTGAGACTCTCCTGGTCGCTGCTTCCTTCTCCCGAACACTCGCTGTGAGCACAGGACGGTGAGAGGGAAGAAGTGAGTGAGGGAATGAGAGGAGTTGCAAGTGGGAGGGTCTTGTGATCAGGAAAGAGTCAGCAAGTGGATAAGAGTTTACAAGCAGGCGAGGCTGCCCCAGAATGGGACTGATTGGGTCTTGCGATGCTTGACCGGCCCCAGCACAAACAACGTTAAAATGAAATTCCTGATGCATACCGACCCCGTTATATCCGCGATGTTAGAGTGGAATGAGGCAACTTAAAACAGGGACATTAGCACATTGTTATTTGTGGAAGCTTGCAATGTCCAATTTGGCTGTCATGTTTCCTAAATTGCAGTAGTAGCTACAGTGTGCTATATAAATGCAAGTCTTTTTTTAATCCATGCAAGTAGCATTGTGAAGGAATTTGGTTAATAGAATGAAACCTTGCGTGAAACTTTTTAAAGGTTATGAGAGCATCTCACTACGTTGAAGAAAAAGAAACACATTCCAAAAGACTGAAATATTATCACTGTCATTTCATGGTTAATGATGTTCATAAGGAGGCTCATCAAGACTAAAAAAATAAACGTGAAAAGATCTGACTGTATATTCCTTCAGAGCTGTGGTAATACAGTAAATACTTCATTGGCCAATGCAAATCTCCAATAAGCTAGATATGCTCTGAAATCTAAGTGTTCATAAACCTTTTTATCATATAAAACTTATTTCATGCCACTGAAATTATATGATTATTGGTCTTTGTTTTTGTTTGTTAAAGTTTTGAACTTAGTGTTATGTTATGCCCCAGAGTCCATTCTCTAGTCACTCTCCTGTGAACATTCTGAGATTAAACCTGAGTCTGTTTACAATCTTGGTGTCACATTCAATCCTGAGGTGACCATCCAACCTCATAATCATGGCATCACAAAGACCCTCAATTTCCATCTCTGTAACTTTGCCCCTGTCTAAGCTCATCTGTTGAATCCCTTTCATGTCTTTGTTACCTCTAGACTGGACTATTCCAATGCACTCCTGGCTGCCCTCTCTCATTCTACCCCTCATAAACTTGAGGTCATCCAAAGCTTTGCTATCCGCGTCTTGACTCGCAGCAAGTCCCATTCCCCTGTCACACTGACCTACATTGGCTTCCAGCCAAGGATGTTCTTGATTTTAAAATTCTCGCCCTTGTTTTCAAATTCCCCCATGGCCTCACCCCTCCCTATCACTATAATCTCTTCCAACCCCACAACCCTTTGAAATATCTGCACTTTTTCAGTTCTGACCTTTTTGTGCATCCCCAATTTTAATTGCTCCACCATTGGTGGTTGTGCCTTCAGTTGTCTCAGTCCCAAGCTCTAGACTATTCCCTCTCTAAACCTCTCTCTTTCTCTACCTCACTTTCCTCCTTTAAGACACACCTTAAAATCTAACTCTTTGACCAAGCTTTTGGCCAACTGACTTAATATCGCTTTATGTACCTTGGTGTCATACTTTATCCTATAATGCTCCTGTGAAGTACCTTGTGACCTTTCATGAAGTTAAAGGTACTATATAAAATATATTTCGTTATGGCAGTTATTGTTGAAAAGTGTGGCTCATAAGTAAGGTGTTCTCATAAACCCTGGATGTACTTTTACCTGCTTGATACTAGTTACTGTATTCTTTTACAGAAATGCTGCAATTTGTCAATGGCCAAGTTGGAGATTTTCCTGACCTATTTGATGAACAATTCAGCAGTGGGCTGACAGGGTGTGACAAGCTTGATCAACCTCCCGTCACCATGCAGCAACAACAGCAGCAACTGGTGCAGCAACAAGTACAACTGCAGCAGCAACAACTACTGCAACAACAGGCTCAGCCCTCCACGTCACCAGCACTGCCCCAGACTCCATCATCTGCTTCTCAAAGGACCACCCCTGCACTTCAGCCTCGTCCGCCGGCACAGACACAACCACCACAGCAAACGTTCATGATAACTTCAAATTTTACCTCAACCCCAACACAGACCCGCTTCATCCAGCAACCACTACTAACCTACCAGAACCAAGGTGGATTTTCAGGTATCCCCTAATTCGAGCTTGGGTATTTTTTGCATAGGTAATGTGTCTGTGGTTTTGGACTGTACCAACACAGGATGCAACAAAAAAAAAATTCTGGAAGGCTGTTTTGTACCTAGTATGTAGCATATTCTTTACAGCACAAAAATAGACCATGCGGCCCAACAGGCCTATACTGATTTTGTTTTTTGTATATGGTCCACATGAGCCTCCTTCCATATCTGCATAATCTTCTGTTCCTTTCTCCCTCACGTTTACTAGCTTCTGCTTAAATGTACCTATACTATTTGCCTCAATTATGTCAATGTCTTGTTAGTTACTTTGTTAAGGTTTGTTAATGTCAATTACATTTTTAAGGTTAAGAGAAGCTGGTGATGGGTATTAACTTGACTCTTTGAGCACATATAATTGGTGGGACAGTGGATTGTGTGGGAGGAGAGCTGTGAGACTGAACAAGTCAATAAATTCTCCCAATAAAGAAAAGCTTTGTGTCTTGGTTTTGGCTTCACCAATCAGCTTGGATCCTAATATCAAATCACTCCCCCATGTAGTAGCGAGTTCTATATTCTAACCACACTCTGGGTAATGAAGTTTCTCCTGAATTCCTTATTAGATTTATTTGTAACTATCTTATATTTATGGCCCCTAGCATTCATCCTACCAATTCCCATCATAATTTTAAAGACATCTGTCAGTTCATCTTCAGTTTTCTCATTTCTAGAGAAAGAAACTCCAGCCTGTTCGGCATCCCTGATGGTTGTAACTGACAGGTATTATTGTCAGGAAGATAACATAATTTTCATAATGTTATTGGAATTTATTGTAAAGTCGGGTAATAGTTGTGTATGTGTGATTTGAATTAAAGGCAGCTGGTCTGAAGGTTTTGATGTATCAGAAGATAAGCTAGGTTTGAAATGTTAAATAGGTAAACATGGGTGAACATTTGCATTTTTAAATAAACCAGACTGGCTTGAATTCAAAGGGAGGGGTAAAATGTTTCACCTAGCCAGGGGAAGTTAAGAAACAGTGTGTTTATTTTTCCCAAAGATTACTGGTAATATTGGTACTATGATAGATTTTTATTAGTAGACAGTTAAAGTCCAAAAAGACAGTGAAACAATAGGAATTTGCATTCAAAGGGAAAATCTGTATAAAGGAGATGAAGTTGTGTGTAGGAAAGAAGGCCTTCTAAGATCTAACAGGTGTGAAAGCCTCTAAGCCTCAAACTGCTGTCTGCAAGAAATGAAGTTAAGAAAACTCACTTTGAATTCGACTATTCAGGGTATTGTGTTACTTTGCCTGGGTCTTTTAAAATATGTGTTTTCACTGTTGCCTTAATGGAGATGTAATTGGGAGTTAGATTAATCAGGGGAGTTAGAAGTTATTATAGTAATAACTTGTAAACCTATGTATGTACTTAAAATCATTTTTTTAATTTAATAAATGTTTAATTTAGTTTTTTAAGAAAGCCAAAAGAATTGGTGGCTGCCTTTTTACTGAATTCTAGGCTGCATCTTGAAATAAATACAAATTGAAAACTCGTGGCAGCTGCTTCAAGTTCAAATCCCTTTGGGATTTGGGCAGCTCGGCATTTACCATCTGCCTAACATTATAAAGAGCACCATTTAAAATTGCCCTTCAGCTCTGGCTTGTTGGTCTTTTTATTTAAGACATTTAGCTTAATTTTAAGCTTGTTGATTAAAATATAATCATTTTAGATATTAGGTTCTCTTTTTTTTTCAATCACCAGAACAAAATTAGCAAGCGGGGGGATGATAAGCTACTGAGCAGGCTCAAGGGCTCGCACAGTCTGCTCCTGTTCCTATTTCTTGTTTTCTTGTGCTGTTATGTGTCTTGAAGCTAATTGCAGAGCAGAAATAACAGACCTGAAAATGAGCCACACACTTGTAATTTAATTTGGAGAATAGTGTCATGATTAAGAGGTGAGGGAATAGCTTTGTGGCTTCACAAATGTAGAGCACGTTTCCCCATCCAATTTTACCCCTTCTTCCCTGAAAGTATTTGTGTTGGATAGAGTTATACAGGGAGGAGGGGCACTTCTGTCCATTGCCCCACACAGTGGCTATTCTCTTCGTATGCAAGGCAAGAGAAAGAATACTTGACCAAAGGGAGCATTCCTTCACATATCCAACAGTGCTCACTTTCCAGTGGGACCATGGCTCGGTGAGTAGAAGTTTTCCCACTTCCCAGAAGCTGCTTGTAACATTGCTAATGCCACTCCTTCTGAATTCAGCTGATTCTGTACAAACCAGGATCTTCTGGTCTGTGCCTCAGTTACATACGTCACTGTCACTGAGACATGGGGAACTGTGGTCTTGACTTCTAAACAAATTTTAACCCTTAACACACATGCAGGATTTTTCAGGGTGGCTGGCTACTTTGCTTATCCCTCAGCAGCTCCTTCCAGTTTCACATGGAAAGGTAATTTACTGAGCCATCAAGGTGACACAAAACTAATTGGATTCTTTAAACTAACCACTGTGATATGATTCAGAAGTGAGGAGAAAATGTTAACTTTCTTTTTACATAAACTGATCAGCATAGAATTAGGCCATTTGGCCCAACTGGTTGATGCTATGTTTTCCCCATGAGCCTCCGATCAACATATCCTTCTATTCCTTTCTCCCTCCGTTTATCTAGCTTCCCCTAAATGCAGCTCTGCCATTTATCTCAACTAGTCCTTGTAGTGAGTTCCGCATTCCCATCACTCTCTGAGAACGCGATTTCTTTTGAATTTCCTATTTGATTTAATAGTTTTGTATCTTATATTCATTATAGTTATAAATATTTTATTTATGGCCCCTAGTTTTGGTTTCCTCTCTCCGCTGGCCTCATCCTATGGTTGGAAACATCTCTACATGTCCCCAATTGAATCCTTTCATCATCTGAAAGTTCCTGGTAGTTTCTTCTCTCAGCCTTTTTGCTAGAGAAAAGAGCCCCAGCCTATTCAGTCTTTCCTGATGGAAGTAACCATTCCATTCTGGTATCATCCTTGTAAATCTTCTTTGTACCTTCTGGTGGCTCCATATTCTTTCTATAATGTGGAGACCAGAAATTTGCACAGTATTTTTTAATTGTGGCCTCATCAACGTTCTGCACATTTTAACATATCTTCTTTGCTTTACAATTCTATCCCTACAGAAATGAATCCCTGTACTTTGGTTCCTTTCTTTAATGGCCTTACTAACCTGCACTTTTCAATTGCTGCGCTTTTCAATTGCTGCACTTGAGGCACACGTTGTAGCAGCGCAGCATTTGCTGCCTCGGACGAGAGAGTGGAAGTAGCTCTGCACAAACCTCACCCACTCAAATTTGCTCAATATGCTGGTTGTTCAGCAAACACCAGCTAACATATTAGACATACAAGGTCCTGTGACTTTTTTTTAGGTTCAGTGATGCCCTTACCATTCTGGGGAAGGGGAAGACAAGGAACCCTAAACACAGCCTGCCCTCCCTGCACTTGCCAGTTCACCGCTCCTGGCTGGTCACCAATCACTGCAGTCAAAATATTAAAAAAAATTCAAATTGCAGTTGAACCTGCAAATCAAGATTTGGTTTAACATCGCATATGAGACGACACCAGCCCAGATGGTGAACAGCTGGTCTTCTTGCTGGACACTCATCTGTTGAAGTGACAGGAGAATCCATCATCATTAACCTGTGTTGTTACTTTTAGTGATTTATTCACCTGTACCTCCTTTTGCTCCACTACTACATTTAAACTCTCATTTTCTAAGGGGCATGTGACCTCCTCATTCCCCCTACCAAAATTCATCATCACATGCCTATATTGAATTAATCTGCCCACTAAGCACCAATTAAAAGTTTATTAAAGTCTGTGTATAGGATAGAGTTTATTTCGAGTACATATGGGTAACATGAAGTGCTGTGATTACTGCTGTTTGTAGCCCAGGTTTACTTATTTTAACTTGTACTTTACAGTTCTTCAGCCTCAGATACAGAACCTGGTCACTTCCCCGCAAGTCCAGCCAGTTACTTTCCAGCAGCAGGTGCAAGGTCTGTCCACTCACAGGATGCTTACTTCAGCCACCACCGTGGGCACCATTCAGACCCTGACCCCAGGCACTACCACTACTGTTCAAACCCTCTCGCCACAGGTACAGCAGGTACCTGTAAGTATACATTTTCTTTAAATTAGCCTCTTAGCTTATTTTTTTCATATATACTTAGACAAATTAAAATTAATTATCTCCTATCACTTAAGGTGGATGAATATCTAATTGGAAATACTCTTGTTGAAAGGGTGGAGATAACTGAATGCTATGTGGACCATGATGGTTTCTGAACTGATGCAACTGTGGAAATACAGTGTCAAGGAAGGCAACTGGCTTAGGATGTTTGATCTAAATTTAGACAGGTCCAGTGGCTTCAGAGATGAGACATTGGCTTCTGGAGCTAGTGTAATGGTCCCACCTGGAATAAACTAGGCTATAAGCAAGTTTAATTCTGAAAACACCAAGTCATTCTCTTCAGTGTCAAAAAGTGCCTTTTATGGAATGGGAATCAGCAATTGAATGGTGGCCAGCAGTCAAACATCATGTTTTGGAAATAATTGTAACTTGCTGCAATTGTACAGAAGTAAAACAGGCTAGTTTGCTTTTCACAAGCAATGAGGTCTTTTGGTAGGAGGTAACCAAGATCATGTAGCCGATACCAATGCACGTAAATGACTTGGAGGTGGATTCGGAAGCAAAATTGTCCCAATTTTGCAAGTGATACCACACTTGGATGGATTGCAAACAATGAGGTTGTTGGGGGGGGAACAGATTCATTAAATTGGGCAGTTGAGTTGATGAGTGATAGATGACATTTAACATGGACAAATGCCAAATCATGAGATTGAGAAAAGACAATAAAATGGGCTATACAAGTTAAACGGTAATCCAAGGGCATAACACAGCAGAGGGATTAAGGGGGACTGGTGGATAGATCTTGGATTTATCAGCATAATGATGGCAGAACAAGAGCAAAAAGGATTTTGGATATACAGCTGGAGGAATAGAGCGTAGTTCTTCGTAACTGATTCTGAGTTTGTGATGAAAACTGATCCAGCCCTTCCTGGGGCTGAGGTAGAATTATTTTAAAAATTTATCTTGGATTGGCATTTTACCTACATGCATAGAACGTATAGCACAGGCCAGTTGGCTGAACCAGTCTATGCTGATGTTTATGCTCTACATGAGCCTCCACCTACCCTTACTCCATCTAACCTTTTTTTTTCATTCGTTTATGGGATGTGGGTGTCGCTGGCAAGGCTAGTAGTTATTGTTCATCCCTGATTGCCCTTGAGAAGGTGGTGGTGAGCTGCCTTCTTGAACTGCTGCGGCCTATGTGGTATAGGTGCACCCATAGTGCTGTTAGGGAGGGAGCTTCAGGATTTTGATCCAGTGACAGAGAAAAATGGTGATCTGATCAAGTTGGTGCGTGACTTGGAGGGGAACTTGCAGGTGGTGGTGTTCCCAGGCATCTGCTGCCCTTGTCCTACTAGGTGGTAAAGGTCACAGGTTTGGAAGGTGCTGTCGAAGGAGCCTTGGTGAGTTGCTGCAATACATCTTGTAGATGGTACACACTGCTGCCACTATGCACCAGTGATGGAAATGTCACAATAAAGGAGGGGGGGACAGTTTGAAAAATTCTTTAGGGTAAAAATAGATAAAGTATTTCAGAAATTAGCAGAATAAAAAGTAGAAAAGTCACTTAGCCTGGATTGGATAATTCTAGATTGCTAAGGTGGAACTTTAGCCAATTGACCTAACGATGGTCGAACCATAATCCAAATTAATTTTCACATGGGAAAATGTGGGTTAATTAATGACAACACCAATTTGTCAGTGGCAAATAGAGCCTGACAAACATGATTGTGTCCCTTGATAAAATAAAGGGCCTAAGTGAGACTGCATCTAGAATACTGTGTACAGTTTTGGTCCCTTACTGAAGATATAATTGCATTAGAAGCAGTTCAGAGAAGGTTCACTCGACTTACTTGAGGAAAAGTTGAGCAGGTTGGGCCTGTATCCATTGGAGTTTACAAGAATGAGAGGTGATCTTATTGAAATATAGAAGATCCTGAGGGGACTAGATAGGGTGGATGCTGAGAAGATGTTTCCCCTTCTGGGGGAGGCTAGAATGAGGGGACACAATTTAAAAATTAGGGCCCTCCCATTTAAAACTGAGATGAGAATTTTTTTCTGTCAAAGGGTATTTAATCTGTGGAATTCTCCACCCAGAGAGCAGTGGAGGCTGGATCATTGAATATATTCAAGGCTGAGTTAGACAGATTTTTGATCAAAAGGGGAATCAAAGGTTATGGGGGTGGTGGTGGCAGATAAGAAAGTGGAATTGAGGTCACAATCAAATCTTATTGAATGGCACAGCAGGCTTCAAGGGCCGAATGACCTGCTCCTGCTCCTAATTCTTGTGTTCTCTTCTGGGTAGTGCAGCTGATGTAGCGTATATGGACATTCAAAAGGCATTTGTTCAAATGACTGGTTTGCAAAATTGAAGCCAATGAGGCTAAAAGGTCAGTGGCTGTTTGAACAGAGGTCCTAGAGCGGAACTTAAACCCAAGACTGTTTGACTCGAATGTGAGATTGCTGCTAACTGAAACAAATTAACTTTTATTTGTTGCTTTTATCTGCTGCTTTATTATGCCATTGAGAACTTGACCCAAGAAACTAAAGTGAAAGTGCTCCTGCACCTTTCCATTTATCACAATGTAAAGTTTTTTTAAATGCTCAAATGCTCTGTTTTTGTGCTGTACTGCATGGAAGTGTTGAGCTTTTCTTCCAAAAAAATTCAACTTTTGGTGCAAAGTTCTTCTCTCCTCTTTTCCAGCAACAACACCACCCCTCACCCCTGCCACATTGAGTTAGCAAAGGCAGTTTCCTGACTGGGAAGAAAATTTAATTTATAAACCACATCCATCTCCTGTAGAATCACTGCTTTGAGCCTCAATTTGCCAAAGCTGAATGTGTTTTTGTTGCTGAATTTGGAATCCAACAAAATTGTGTGTGTGTAGTCGTAAGATTCAGAATCTCCCAGAAGTTAGGAGATTTCATAAATAGCTTTTTGTATAACCAAATAGGTAACAATCTTTACACTGTACTTCTTCTGCTAACATCTAGAATTCTTCTAATTTGACAAGATTACTTTTTGGTGTCTTATCATTAATCAGTTGCAGCTTAACATTTTGCTTTTGTATTTTAGTTCAAACATTAGACCCTGTTCCCATTTGTGAAATTTCCCAATGCTTCTGAAACTAGTATTTCCATCAGTCAATTACCAGGAACGCCATTAGCAGCTTTTCTATGTTACATCTGGTGCTTTTTATTCTATTCCAGGTACTGGTGCAGCCTCAGCTCATAAAGACAGACTCTTTGGTCCTCACAACTTTGAAAGCTGACCGCAGTCCAGTCCTTGCAGCGATGCAGAATCCAACCATTACCACACTGGCCACCCCAGTGCAGACAACAGCTTTACAAGTCCCAGTACGTTCAATTCAAAGAGAAGTTTGCGTCGTTAATGCCAGTTCAAGTTGCTTTTTTTAATACGTTGTTTGTTCTGTTATTAAAATATACACTTTCTGACAGGCTTAGGACCTCAAGTAAATGTTAAAGGAACTCTACTGAGACAATTCACTTGTTAGAGGAAAGCAGTTTGCTACTGGAGCTCACCCGGTGGCTTAGTTAGTTCAAAAGGCAGCCTGTGACTGAACTGAGCTGATTTAAAGAGTCAGTCCCCCAATGGAGTAATCTACAAATAGCTTCTAACAAACATTTGTTATTATGCAAAGAGCATTTATTAATTTATTTTTAAACACGTACATTTAAAAATGGATGTGAGGCTTGGAGCATCAGGAAGAAAAGAAAATCAACAGCTTGGAAGTGTGTTTAACAAGGATCCTAAGGATCAAAAGAAGTTTGAGTTAGATGGTCTCAGTTGGGTTAGCAAGGGTACTACAGTTAGCTTAGTAACCATAATCTCTAACAAGGGAAAAATGAACTCATTTATAATCCCTGTTGCATGACTGTCGTTCGAGGGCAAGTTGAGGCTTGATTGTGATGCACGCTGGGTTTGAAAAACCAGCTAGTGTTGATTGTCTACACTCAACCACAAAGCCAAAATACCATTTAGAGGGATAGGAAGTGGGGAAAATGTCCAAATATCGTCGTTGTCACCATCTAATTGCCACGTCGAGTGTATTAGGCGACCATGGTCTCCCCACTTTCTGATCATAGCAACAGTGGATGACCTTGTTGTTGGAGTTTAGGTTAAGCCAGTCTTTAATGTTGTCTAGCAGCTCCCTTCATTGTTGGCCTCTTGCTCTTCTGTTAATCCTTCCAGTGGTGTTTAGGCACTCCAACCCTTCTGCACGGATAACATGTCAGAAGAACTCCATTTGGCTTCTTTTGACATTATTTAAGGGTTCCCTTAAACCTCATTCAGTACTTCATTAGTTCTTTTTCCAACCAGCTTACCCTTAGGATCCTTGCTAAGCAGCACATTCCTAAACTGTTGATTTTCTTTTCTTCCACATTCCTGATGCTGCAAGCCTCACATCCATAGGTAATGTACATGTTTAAAAAAATAATAGTCTGCTGTTCTTTGTATAATAACGGATGTTTGTTGGAGGCTACTTGTAGATTACTCCATTAGGATAATCATTTTTTATTCATTCTTAGGATGTGAGTATCACTAGCAAAACCAGTATCTATTCTCCATCCTTAATTACCTTTGAATAGGTGGTGATGACTAGGTAAAGACAACAGATTTCTTTCCCTAAAAGATATTAGTGAACCACATGGTTTTTAGACAACCGGGTAGTTTTATGATCACTATTAATGAGACTAGCGTTTCATTCCAGATTTATTAATTAATTGAATTTAAATTCCTCCAGCTGCCATGGTGGGATTTGAACTCGTGTCTCCAGAGCATTAATCCTCTGCATTACTAGTCTAACATTGCTACTATGCTGCTGCCTCCAATCATGTATTAAAGAATGTTAATGTTTACTAGCCCATCAAAAAAATGAAATTGGCGCTCTTACTAGTTTGATTTAAGTGTTAACTTCAAATGCATTTTGCCTTGGAAGGAGATAGTGGCGTAGTGGTGTTATCACTGGGCTAGTAACCCAGAGGGTCAGGCTAATGCTCCAGGGTCATGGGTTCAAATCCAACCAAGGCAACAAGTGGGATTTAAATTCAATTAATAAATCTGGAATATAAAGTTAGTCTTGGTAATGGTAATCATGACAAGTATAAACCATTACTGTAAAAATCCATCTGGTTCACTAATGTCCTTTAGTACCTACATTTGACTTCAGATCCCCAGTAATGTGGTTGACTCTTAACTGCCCTCTGAAATGGCCTAGCAATTGGCCACTCAGTTGAAGGGCAAAGGATTAAAAATAAAGAACCATAGGTGACTGCAGAAGTTATTTTGACAGCTATGCTTGTGGCGTAATTTATGAGTTGTTAGCTAATGTCTGCCGCATCATGGGCTCAAATTTCAGCCCTCCTGCCTGATAGTAAAATCTTATCAGTCTGTTGCTGTCATCAGCATTTTGCTGGGATCCTCCAAGTAGGCAGTTAATAATACAATTTGACCATTGTGGTGGCCATTTTAATTTTTAAATACAATTAACTGCAAGCAGTAACAAGGGTGATTGAAGGGGAATTAATAAATAACTTTCAAAAGGGAATTGAGTAAGTACTTTGAAGGGAAAATTTGTCGGTCTGTGGGGAAAGAGCAGGGGAGTGGAACTAATTGGATAGTTGTTTCAAATAGCCAGCACAGGCTTTTCTTGTATTGCATCATTCTATGATTCCAGGGCAATGAGTGCAAAAGATGGATATTAGTCTGATTTTATGGAGAGCTGATGACTATATCTATATATGTAATATATATCAATCATACAATCTAGTTCTCAGGGTGCGCAGTTCTCTGCTGCTCTCCTCCCTCCACTTTGGAGAACCCTGTTGTACCTCAGCCCCACACAGAGTGCATGTGACCATAAAGTTGTCCAACGATTGTTTATCTTGGACTGTAACTTGTGAACTCCAGAGCAATGTAATTGGGGGTGTACCCCAAAGATGCGCTTGGGTACACCCCACCCTTCCCCTTGGAAGTTCTCAGGTAAGGTTTGTATGGCACTTGTCTGGGAAGTGCAAACTTGCCTTGGGCAAGTGCCCTGCACTGGGAACCATCCAAAAACGTGATTTAAGTTGCAAACTTTGGATGGGCCTGACTGTGTTACATCAACAACAACCACCACCACCCCCCCCATCCCCTCCCCGAAACGCAACAGGACTCCCCCCATTTCCCCAAACCCCCACTGGATTCCCCCACCTCCCCAATTACCCTAGTCTTCCCCCCCCCCACCATGAAGCCTCATATGAACATACAAATTAGGAGCAGGAGTAGGCCACTTGGCCCCTCGAGCCTGCTCCACCATTCAATAAGATCATGGCTGATCTAATTTTAACCCCAACTTCACATTCCTTCCTACCCCTGATAACCTTTCAACCCCTTGCTTATCAAGAATCTATCTACTTCTACCTTAAATATATTCAAAGACTCATATTCTGCCTCAGCTTCCTTTAGAGGAGAAGAATTCCCAAGTCTCTCAAAACTGAGAGAAATGTTTTTTCCTCATCTCTGTCTTAAATGGCAAAACCTTAATTTTGAACAGTGACCCCTAGTTCTAGATCCTCCCACAAGAGGAAACATCCTTTCCATATCCACCCTGTCAAGTCCCCTCAAGATCTTATATGTTTCAATCAAGTCTTACTCTTCTAAACTCCAGCGGATACAAGTCAGGCTTGTCCAGTCTTTCCTCATAAGACAACCTGTCCATTCCAGATATCATCTAGTAAACCTTCTCCGAGCTGCTTTCCAATGCATTTATATCTTTCCTTAAATAAGGAGACCAATACTGTACACAGTACTCCAGATGTGGTCACACCAATGCATTGAATAACTGAAGCATAACCTCCATCCTCTTGTATTCAATTCCCTTGCATTAAGCGATAGAATGTTATCAGCTCTGCTAATTACTTGCTGCACCTGCATGCTAACCTTTTGCAGTTCACAAACTAGGACACGCTGATCCCACTGTATCTCAGCTCTACAATCTCTCACCATTTAGATAATATGCTGCTTTTTTATTCACCCTGTCAAAATGGACAACTTCACATTTTCCTACATTATACTCCATTTGCCAGGTCTTTGCCCACTCATCTAACCTATCTGTATCATTTTGTAGCCTCCTTATGTTCTTCTCACAACTTACTTTCCTTCCTATCTTTGTGTCAATAGCAAATTTAGCAACCATACCATCGGTCCCTTCATCCAAATTATTTATATAAATTGAGTTGAGGCCCCAGCACTAATCCCTGTGGCACACCACTTGTCATATCCTACCAACTAGAAAAGGACCCATTTATGCCTACTCTGTTTCCTTTTAGATTTTCTTTCTATCCATGCCAATATGTTATCCCTTACACCATGAGCTTTTATTTCTCGCAATGACCTCTGTGAGGCACCTTATCAAAAGCCTTCTCAAAATCTAAGTACAGTACATCCACAGGTTTCCCTTTATCCAGCATCTGGTAGTTCTTTAAAGAACTCCAATAAATTGGTTAAACATGCTTTCCTTTTCACAAAATCATGTTGACTCTGCCTGATTACTTTGGATTTATCTAAGGGCTCTGTTACAACATCTTTAATAATAGCTCCTAACATTTTCCCTATGACAGATGTTAAGCTAACTGGCCTATAGTTTCCTGCTTTCTGTTTCCCTCCCCTTTTGAATAAAGGAGTTACATTAGCTATTTTTCAATCCAATGGAACCTTCCCCAAATCTAGTGACTTCTGGAAAATTAAAACCAACACATCAACTATCTCACTAGCCGCTTCTTTTAAGATCCTAGGATGAAATCCGTTAGGTCCTGTGGACTTGTGAACTTGAGGTTTCAACAATTTGCTAAGTACCACTTCCCTGGTCATTGTAATTTTCTGGAGTTCCTCCCTCCCTCTAATTCCTGACTTACAGCCATTTCTGGGATGTTACTTGTATCCTCTATAGTGAAGACTGATGCAAAATACCCATTCAATTTATCTGCCGTCTCCATATTTTCATTATTAACTCCCCAGTCTTACTTTCTATTGGACTAACGCTCACTTAGTTAGCTCTTTTCTTTTTAAAATATCAATAGAAACTCTTACCATCTGTATTTTATATTTTTAGCTATCTTTCTCTCGTACTCTAATTTTTCCCTCCTTATCAATCTTTCGGACGTTCTTCACTTTTTTATGTTCTGTCCAATCTTCTGGCCTGCCACCTATCTTTGTGCAATTATATGCTTTTTCTTTAAGTTTGATGCTATCTTTAACTTTTTTTTAGTTAACCACGAATAGTGGGTCCTCCCCTTGGAATTTTTCTTTCTTGTTGAAATGTATCTATTCTGTGTATTCTAAAATATTCCCTTGAATGTCTGCCACTGCATCCCTTAACCTATATTGCCAGTTCACTTTCGCTAGCTCTGATTTCATGTCCTTATAATTGCCCTTATTTAAATTTAAAATACTAGCCTTAGACTCACTCTTCTCTCTCTCAAACTGAATGTAAAATTCAATCATATTATGATCACTGCTACCTGGGGGTGCCTTCACTATGAGGTCATTAATTAATCCTGTCCCATTGCACAATACCAGGTCTACTATAGCCTGCTCCCAGCTTGGCTCCAGAATGTGTTGATCTAAGAAATTACCCCAAAAGCATTCTATGAATTTGTCATCTATGCTACCTTTACCCATCTGATTATTTCAGTCTCTCTATAGATTAAAATTCCCCATGATAATCACTGTACTTTTCTGCCAAACTCAATTTCTTTTTTGGCACCCCTTCTCACCGTGTGATTACTATTAGCGGCCTGTAAACCACTCCCACAAGTGACTTCTTGCCTTTATTATTGCTCATCTCTACCCAAACTGCTTCTGTATCATGGTTTCCTGAACTTGGGTCATCCCTTTCCCCCAGGAGATTCCCCACACTCCCTCTCCCTCATCCCACCCCCACACCCCACCACGGGATTCACCCCCCCCCCCCCCCCCCCCCCCCCCCCACAACTTCCCCACAGTGCTGTAAAAAGGAGTGTGGCCTCCTTACATTCGACCGAACTGCCTTCGACACTAGGCCCTGGGGACACATTGCACTGTCTGGATCTCACCCGGCCTGAGTCGGAAGGTCAGGCAAGATAGGATCGAAAAAAATTTCAGGTCAGAGAGTAGGAGCAGAGTGGCAATCCAACTCTGATTGCTACTCCGTGGAAGTTCAGGCCCCTTGTTTGTCCACCCAGACTCTGCTGCACCTTGTTAGGTTCCTCCCTGATTTCCTTCCCCCGCCTCAGCAGTAATATCACCAGGCAATCTGGTTGTGCCTTGATCCAAGACTACAGCCCAAAGAGAGTGATAGGCTGACTGCAATTGAGGTCTGAATATATCAATAGGACCCTATGCCATTTTGTGTTCAATTAGTCTGGGCACGGGCACGATCTAATAACTCAGACTTCAGAAGGAGAGGCTCTGCTAGTTCACCAGCATTTGTGGAGAGAGAAACAGAGTTAACATTTCAAGTCTGAAGGAGAGTCATAGGGACTTGAGATGTTAACTCTGTTTCTCTCTCCACAGATGCTGCCAGACCAGCGGAGCTTTTCCAGCATTTTCTGCTTTTATTTCAGATTTCCAGCATGTGCAGTATTTTGCTTTTATCTTTAGAGAGCTGAATGGATCTACTTTCCATTCCTCTCATAAGCCTTTGTCATTTTTTGGGTTTGGAATGGAAAATGTGTCATAGGTTTGTTAAAGCCTTGATAATATATTATTTATGGCTTATTTATTCATGTGCTGTGGATGCCAATGGCAAGGCCAGCATTTATTGTCCCATTGCTAATTGGCTTTGAGTAGGTGAGTCAGCTTCTTGAACTACTGTAGTCTGCGCGGTGTGGGTGCACCCGCAGTGCTGTCAGGGAGGGAGTTCCCCAAATTCTGACCTAGTGGGAATGAACAAATGGGCTATGTATGTTCAAATCCGAATGATGTATGACATGGAGGAGAACTTGGAGGTGATGGTGTTCAGATTCACCCGCTGCCTTTGTCCTTTTAGAGCTTGTGTGTTTGAAGGTGCTGTTGAAGAAGTCCTAGTGTGTTACTGCGGTGCATCTTGTGGATAGTATACACTGCAAGCCACTGTATGCTGGTGGTGGAGGTAATCTTTGCTTTCCAGTGTCTCAAATCACTAGAAAAAGGACTCTCACTCGGGTCATTAGGTAATGAAATTGTCAGAACCAGTTATTATTTTATTTTTTTTTTTAATTGTGAAGTTTCAGAGACTACCAAAGTTAAAAAGAGAAGATGACAAGCTCAGGAGGTAGTGATTACATGATTACAAGCTTGGGTTTCTAAGGCTTGAAGGTTCTAGGGATTAGGGAAGATTGAGAGGTAAGGGGTGAGGAATTCCACATTGTTGAGGACCTGGAATGAATGAGTCGCTGTAGGAAACTAAAGACGCAGAATTTCAGCACCAGAAGGAGAAAGGATGCAAACGATGGCGTATTAGGTTACAAGGAGTTAAAGATGCTTACAGTAGTATTGATGATTTACAGACAAGAAAGGTCTGAGGAATTGTTAGGCTATTTTAAATGACCACTTAAAATAAATGGCCTAGTTTATAGTTTCAACCCTAGTGGTAGATGGAGTATTGTCCAGAAAGCCTTTCTGGCTCAACACAGTTGTGCTCCAAAATCCTTTGTTACAATTTCCAAAAGTACACTATCTTGGACATGCTGGCAGCAGAGATGCCAGATTGCAGCTAGGAAGAAGTTCCAGTTGGGGAGCATATGTCCCCAAGCTACCCCTTTTTCTGTTCTGGCTGTGGTCTGAAGGAAGAGGATTGGGAACAAGTTGCTTGCCCGTCCATTAGTGGAATGGCATGTCTTGTTTGAGGGATCTAAATTGAAGGCCAAAAGTACATCAGTGGTGATTCTAGGGAAAAAATAAAAACTGGAAAATGTATTAAACCTTGTATATAATGGATCGGTAGAGAATCACTTTCATGTTTTTCATCTCAGACATTGGTCAGCAGTAATGGAACTATTTTGACCACCGTGCCAATGATGGTTGGACCTGACAAGGTTCCAATCAAGCAGATTGTTGGGAATGGAAAAGCCCCAGTAGAGGGACTGAAGGAAGGTGAGAAGAGAACAACACACAATATCATTGAGAAACGCTATCGGTCATCCATCAATGATAAAATCATAGAGCTCAAGGATCTTGTGATGGGGACAGAAGCTAAGGTAAGTTACTTATATGAATAATTTTTCTTAATAGAATGTTGCATTGTAATGGTGTGTTATGTTCATGTATGTCACAGCTCATAAGGGTTAAAGGGAGAAAATAGTATACTGTAAGTGGCATCACTACATATGTTCCAGGCAATAGTTTGCATTTCATTCATTGTTCAAACTAACTGCATTTATTAAATTATGCTATTTAAGCTATCTTATAGCCTTAGTAGATATGCGTATCACACGATGCTGTACTGATTTATTTGAGATTGGAAGATCTGCGGTTTAATCTCTGACTTTTGGATTTGGTGCTTAGATTACTCGGTGTGTTGAAGCAGAAGTAGTATTTCTTCTTGGCTCCCATGATTCAGAACATTATTAAAGTTTATGTGTAAGGGCATTCAGCAAGGACAGTGTCAGTGTTAGCTGTGAAATGTACCTTTTTTTAAAATTCATTTATGGGATGTGGGTATTGCTGACAAAGCCAGCATTTACTGTCCATCCCTAATTGCCCTTGAGAACGTGGAGATGAGCCACCTTCTTGAACCGCTGCAGTCCATGTGGTGTAGGTACACCCACAGTGCTGTTAGAGAGGGAGTTCCAGGATTTTGACCTGACGATATAGTTCCAAGTCAGTATAGTGGGTAGGTTGGAGGGGAACTTTTAGGCATGCGTTTCCCATGCATCAACTGCCCTTGTCCTTCTAGGTCGTAGATCGTAGATTTGGAAGGTACTGTCGATGGACCATGGTGAGTTGCTGCAGTGCATCTTGTAAATGGTACACACTGCTGCCACTGTGCGTTGGTGGTGGTGGAAGTGAATGTTTAAGGTGGCGAATGGGGTGCCAATGCATATCTAGAGACAGCAACTTCAGAGCAGGAGGCAAACTTTGAAAAAATATTTTTAACGCCCAGTTACCGGGCTTGCTCACAGCTTATCTTGATCTATAATAATGATCTTGACTTGGGTATATAGGGCACAATTTCAAAATTTGCAGATGACACAAAACTTGGAAGTATTGTGAATTGTGAGGAGAATTTTGAGAGACTTCAAGTGGACATAGATAGCCTGGTGGGATTGGCGGATACATGACAGATGAAATTTATTGCAGAAATGTGTGAAGTGGTTCGGTTTGATAGGAAGGAGAAGCAATATAAACTAAAGATGTATTGCTGGGTGTGACGTGGGGTCTTGTGACCTGACTGGCGCCATTTTGGGATAGCCTCTCCTGCTCCCCAACCCTCCCACCTGCAGATTGCCTCTGAAACCCTGCAACTCGAAGCTGCTCTCTGTTGTAGTTTCCAGCCTCTTGCTGTCCATCTCACGAGCCCTCGCTCACAGCGTGAGTTCAGGAGAGGAGAGCAGCAAGCGGGGGGATCAGGCACGAGAGGATGGCAGTGACCGGGAGCAGGAGGGATGGCCAGAGGGAGGGTCGGGGAGCAGGAGCGGCGAAGAGCGGGAATAGGAGATGAGTAGAAAGAATTAGCATATTTCTTTTATAAATCTAAAAATATTTTATTTTAAAAGTTATTTTTTGTTACAAATATAGTAATTTAGAAATATATAGCATCTAAACTTGGGGGATATAATGTTTTAATGGTTTTTTTCTGGTGAGAGGTCCCACAGAATCTAACTCAAAGCTTTTGGGAAGAATTTTTAGTTCGGCATGTGGACGTGCACCTGACCCGCTCAAGCATAAAATAGCGCATGATAACATCGGGCGAGCGTCCCGACATCATCTCGCGCAAGATTTCAGTCAGCGGGCATGCGCAAAAGTCAGAAGCACACCCGCCGACAATTGGGAGGGCAATTAATCCCACTAAAGTTCCAGTTGTTCCCTATTTTTCATGGTCTGTCCAACCTTACAGTTGGCAGACGGTCGAATCTGCCAGGCGGACTTTACATTTTTGATGAAGCCTTATCCAAAGGTGGGATGAGGTTTCCGCTGTTAAATTTAGAAAAAATAAATATGCAGAATTTTCATCATGTATATGGTCAGGTGACTGATTCTGATGTGTGGATGCTTTTTTTCTGGATTTTGAAATCTATATTTATTGCTTTTAAATTCTTCAGCTCCCTGAGGCAGCTCTCTGCCTTCAGGGAGCCTTCATTCTGCGCTCCCGTGCGCCTGCGCTTATGTCAGTGCCCGCCCTCCTCCTGCCCCCACCCCGGCAGCGCTGTGTGAAATTGTGGTCAGGGGACGATTGTGAGTGGTGTCCGTTCTCCGGCTGCTCCCGGGCCCATTGATCACGCCCACAAGTCAACCTAAAAGTCCTGCCCTTTATGTTGGTAGTAAAGGGAAAACCTGATTCGCTTAACATTGTTTCATTTCAAGTTCCTCTTTTCAGGAATGCCAGTACTCAGTTAAGCAAGGAATTACTGTAATACTGGTTCAGCCTCAACTGCAGTATTGTGTCCAATTCTGGGCACCATACTTCAGGAAGGATTTACAAGATTGGTTCCAGGGATGACTGGATTCAATCGCTTGGATAAATTGAAAAAACTGGGGTCGTTCTCCTTAGAGAAGAGAAAGTTGAGAGATTTGACAGAGGTGTTTGAAATTATGAAGGGTCTAGACAGAATAAATAAAGAGTAGCTGTTCCCATTGGCAGAAGGATTGAGAACCAAAGGACACCAATTTAAGGTGAATGGCAAAAGAACTAATAGCGACGTGAGGAAAAACCTTTATGCAGCATGTGGGTTAGTATCTGGAATGTGTTGCCTGAGGGGGTGATGGAGGCAAATTAAATTGTGGTTTTCAAAAGGGAATTAGATAATTATCTGATGAGAAAAGAATAGGACTGTGGGGAAATTGCAGGGGAGTGGGCCTGGCTGAGTTTCTCTTGTAGAGAGCCAGCATTGAAATGGCAGGCTGAATGGCCTCCTTCTGTGCTGTAGCCATTCTACAATTCTAGATTTACAGTTACCAATTTGAGAATTGGGAACTGTAGAATGACAGGGCCTATGAACTGAAAATAAGTTCAGCATCATTGCTGTTCATGGAATCTAGCCTTTTTTAAATTCATTCTTCGGATCTGGGTGTTGCTGTCAAGGCTGGTATTGTCCTTTACTTGAGAAGGTGGTGGCGAGCACTCACCTTGAACTGCTGCAATGCGTGTACACCAAAAATGCTATTATGGAGTGAGTTCCGAGATTTTGACCCAGTGATGATGAAGGAATGCAGACATATTTTCAAGCCAGGGTAATTTGGAGATGATGTTCTTTAACATTTCTCTTTCCTGCGTCCAACATCCCATCCGTACTTGAGCATCAATACAAACTACGTGATCAAGTATTTTAAATTTATTAATATCGCAATAACATGAAGAGAGAGAATGCAAATTTCATTGTTAGAAACAAACTGCCAATGAAATAAATGGTCATGGCAACTACACCAGTCTGCAGGGAGGACTTGCAATATGGCAGCTGCATTCTTAGCCTTGAATAAATTCAATATAAAGATTTTAATGAAAGGATTGAGTTTGATAGATCTTTGGTAGACAGGGGAGTTGGGGTTGTGGAGGGCGGACAGAAGGGTGCAGTTGAGATCACAGTCAGTTTGGCCATGATCTTATAGAATGGTGGAGCAGGCTCGAAGGGCCAAATGGCTTACTCCTGATCCTAAGTCATATGCTCATAAGTTCCTAAATGGAAAAATATATTTTGGTGCTCTTACTTTTTAATAAATTAGTTTGAGCAGCCACAACTCATGTTTATGTATGACTTTAAAATAGTAAATTGTCCCGAGGCATTTCACAGGAATGTAATCAAACAAAATTTGATGCTTAGCCATGTGAAGAAATATTTAAATGCAAAATAACCGATCATTTATTGTGTTTGGCCTGAGTGACCTCGCTGTTGATAAATCGATTATCACATTTGTCTGCATAAATACACTTTTTAAAAAAAAAAGCTGAAAGTATGTGGTCAGCAGTGAAGCTAAGGCACTTACCACTGACCTTGAAGAAAGCTACCCACAAAGATCCAGCAATCTCTGTAGGGTGTATTTTTCATCCCCAGAGGGCAGTTTAACTCTAGTGTCAGGTCAGGAGGATGTGTTGGAATGCAGCAGCAATGATCAACAAGCAGATAGGCCAACAATTAAATTGAAGTATAGCAGATCAGGAAGTTAAAAACATTTAAAATTCACTTTTAATTTCAGTTTTTGGAAAGCAAAATAAATGTATGACTGTTAAGATAGAGGCTAAAATAAAGAAAACAAGGCATTTCTAAAAAAAAAAGTTCTTAAAAATACATGATATTTGTTATCATTGTGGAGAAATTTGACATTCCAGAAATATGCATAATTAAATTTCCAGGGCCAGAAGAGTATTTAGCAGTAATTATGAAGTTAATACACTGTTAAAACCCAGTCACACCAACTTTAACAAGGTATAACGTTTTTACAATGAGACTAACATGAATTGATGAGCAGAATTAAGGGAGACGGTGACCTAGCGGTAATGTCACTGGGCTAGTAATCCAGAGTCTCAGGCCAATGCCCTGAATTCAAATCCCACCACGGCAGATGATGGAATTTAACTTCAATTAATAAAATCTGGAATTGAAAACTGGTCTCCGTAATGGTGACCATGAAATTATCATTGATTGTTGCTAAAAATGTCCTTTAGGGAAGAAATTCTGCCTCCTTACCCAGTCTAGACCCACAGCAATGTGGTTGTCTCTTAACTACTCTCAAGGGCACTTAGAGATGGGCAACAAATGCTGGCCTTGCCAGTGATACCCACATCCCATGAGTGAAATAAAAAAGTAAATTATAGTTTGTGGCAACCACTGCCAGGCATCCTATGGAAGGATGTGGTTTCATTAGCAACAACTTCTGAGTTTCCTTGTTGTTCAGCACATATCCAGTCTCATGAAGTTGCTGTCAATTTCAGTGGAGCAATAACAGAGAAAGCTGACCATTTTGCCATCATTACCACAGCAAAACCTGGGCCAATGTACATCATTGGATTTGAAGTTTGGATGTCCTGACAACATGAAAGGCAATATACTAATGTAAATCTTTCTTTCTAAAGAAAATAAGTTCCAGTGTTCCATGTACTGTTAAATTTGAATGATCTAGGCAAATGCTAACATGCTATATTTTGTAGATGAATAAATCTGGAGTGCTGAGGAAAGCCATCGATTACATTAAATACCTGCAACAGACCAACCACAAACTACGACAGGAGAACATGACATTGAAAATAGCCAATCAGAAGAACAGTAAGTAGTGTCAATTTTGCATCACAGGGAGGTTCCCACTCTCTACAGTCTTTACCAGTAACTAACGTACAAGTAATAGTGCCAAGCCTTCAATGCCATCCATTTATATTTAGATTCCTTCCTAACACACATGTATATTGAATACTGCCAAAGCTTATTCAGAATGATGTTTTCAAGTGTATTCATGAGTACGGACGTTAAGATGTAAAAATTAAGATTAAGTTGATTTCTCTTTTCCCTTTACATAATTGCAGAGGGTCTAAAGGCGACTGAGATTTCCAGCCTTCTGGACGTTGATGTTGACTTGAAGACTGATGACTTCAAATCGCATTTATTGATAATGTCGCCACCACCTTCAGATTCTGGCTCCCCAGGCACGTTCTCGCCATGTTCCATTGATTCAGAACCAGGAAGCCCTCTCCTTGATGAAGCCATGGTAGTAGCAGTTTAAATTGCTTTCATTTCCATGTGTTTTTACTTCATTAATATCCTGTTAACATTAATGTTAAATTATTGGAGATGGTATATATTACTTCAAAAAAAAAATTGTGCAAAAAAAAGGCCTTAGAACTCCAAAGATTTATGATCTACATTTGCTGTTTGTTTTATTTAAAATGTTCATTAAGAGTCTTTACACAATCTTCAGAATCACAGAAGTTTAGCAGCACAGAAGGAGGCCATTCGGCCCATCATGTTTGCACCAGCTCTCCAAATGAGCATTATGACCTAGTGCCACAGCCCTGCCTTTTCCCCGTACCCCTGCACATTGTTTCTATTCAAATAATCATCTAATGCCCTCTTGAAAGCCTCGATTGAACCTGCCTCCACCACATTTCCAGGCAGTGCATTCCAGACCCGAACCACTCGGGTGGGTGAAAAAGTTTTTTCTCAAGTCACATTTGCTTCTTTTGCAAATCACTTTAAATCTGTGCCCTCTCATTCTTGATCCTTTTATGTGTGGGAACAGCTTCTCCCTATCTACTCTGTCTAGCCCCCTCATAATTTTGAACATCTCAATAAAATCTCCTCTTAGTCGCCTTCTCTCCAAGGAGAACAGTCCCAACCTCGCCAATCGATCTTCGTCACTGAAGTTTCTCATCCCTGGAACCATTCTTGTAAATTCTCTTCTGCACTCTCTCCAATGTGTTCACATCTTTCCTATAATGTGCCAGAATTGTACACAATACTTCAACTGAGGTCTAATGAGCGTCTTATATAAATTCAGCATAACCTCCTTGCCCTTGTAATCTCTGCCCCTATTAATAAAGCCCAGGGTACTATATACTTTACTAACTGCTCTCTCCACCTGTCCCGTCACTTTCATTGATCTATGCACATATACAGCAAGGTGTTTCTGCTCTTGCACCCCCTTCAAGATTTCACCCCTTATTTTATATTGTCTGTCCATGTTCTTCCCACCAAAATGCATCACCTCATACTGCTCCACATTGAACTTCATCTGCCACCTATCTGCCCACTCCACCAACTTGTCTGTGTCCTTTTGAAGTTCTACACTGTCCTCCTTGTAGTTTACAACACTCCCAACCTTCGTATCATCCACAAACTTTGAAATTGTCCCCTGCACACCAAGATCTAGATCATTAATATATATCAGGAAAAGCAAGGGTCCCAATACTGACCCCAGGGAACTCCACTACAAAACTTCCTCCAGCCCGAAAAGTATCCATTGACCATTACTCTCTGCTTTCTCTTTTTCAGATAATTTTGTATCCACATTGTGTCTGTCCCTTTTATTCCATGAGCAATAACTTTTCTCACAAGTCTGTGTCAAATGCCTTTTGAAAGTCCATGTACGCCACATCAACAGCATTACCCTCATCAATCTTTTCTGTTACCTCTTCAAAAAACTCCAGCAAGTTAGTCTTGCTCCCCTTCCATTTCTTATTTGAATAATCCAAATGGACATTTTTAAAAATGTGTTATGCTAATAATGTGGTGTGTGTGTTACAGTGATAGTAGAGGCTCCAATGTTCTTTCCATCACATGGCTGACCAGGAATCTCTCCTGCTCTTAATGCCTGCCATTGGCTTGTTTTGGAAGATTTGCAGATTGATATTCAAGCTGTTTGGCTGTGTTATGACCGCACCTTCTTTGAACAACAAGTCCTCAGGTGGGACTCGAACCCAGAGTTTGTGACTCAAAGGCAGGGATGCCACCCACTGCGCCACAAGAGCTCCAATCAATAATATAGTCTCTTGCCCCCAAAGGCTGTGGATGCTGAGGGGCAATTGGAGCTTTTGAGAGAAAGATTGATTTTGGAATCAGGAATTCTTTGATTTCATGATTTTTGTAACAAGGGTATCAAAGGATATGGAGTTAAGGTACAGATCAGCCATGGTCTAACTAAATGATGGAGCAGGCCTGAAGGACTTTATAGCTTCTTGTTCTTAATATTCCTAAATGTAGTGTTTATTTTAACAAAGTTTCTCTGTACAGGTAAAGGAGGAGCCATTGTCACCCCCTACCCTTGGTATGCTGGATAGCTCTCGGATTCTACTGTGTACCATTACCTTTCTCTGTCTCTCCTTCAACCCACTTACATCGCTCTTTGAGCGTCGAGCTCACTCAGCAACAGTTGAAGATTCTGGACACTATGGTAGAAGTATGCTTGGAATTGAGTCTGGTAAGTGTTAATAGACTTCTTGTAGCAGAATGATTGCTGATCCATACTCTAGTGATGGCTTCCTATTTACCTACCATAATTTTCCCTTGATAAAGCTTTATATGTAGGAACATATTGAAATTGCAATACAGAAAGAGGCCATTTGGCTCAACCTGTCTTTGTCCCTCCATATAAACAAATAATTCCAATCATATTTATCAGCCTTGTTCCAATATCCCTCCAGCTCCTGTTTTCTTTCATCCACCTATTCAATCTAATCTTGAATGTTGATGTAGCTTCTGCGTCAACCACTGGAAGTGCATACCACAGCCTTCTGGATGTAGAGAGGTTTCTCCTGCTCTTTTTGTGAATTTAGGATCTATAGTCCTTTTGTTCTTGACCTTCAGCCATGAGAAAGAGCCTGCTTTCATTTGTCCTGCCGCATTTCTGCATAATTTTTAAACATTTCTATAGTGTTGTCGCATAATCTTCTTACGATAAAAGATCCAGTTTTTCAAGCCTTTACATTTCCTTGTAGCAGGCAGCATTTTACAAAATCTGCATTATACCCTTTCTAATGCCTCAATATGCATCCTATAGTGTGGAGACCAATATTGTACACTGTGCCCTAACTGAGGTCTCTGTAAAGTTTTGTATAGGTTTATCATTACCTCTTCGCTTTTCTAATCTGTACAGATTACTATAAAACTATAAATTTTTATTCGTATTTTTATGACTTTGAAGTGCTGCCTCAAGTTCTGTGAACCTGTACCTGAAAATTTCTCTGCTGTCGGAGTCTACCGTTCTTCAGAGTATTATTTTTTTTTAACCAAAATACGTCAATTGGCAATCATTGAATTCCATCTGTCATTTTTTTTAGCCCATTCCCCCTAATCTCAACAATTTCTCAACAAGCTTCCTTTGATCTTTTAAAGAATTAACTACACCTCCTATTTTTTTTTTCGTTCATGGGATGTGGGAGTCACTGGCTGGGCCAGTGTTTATTACCCATCCCTAATTGCCCTTGAGAACTGAGTGGCTTACTAGGCCATTTCAGAGGGCATTTAAGAGTCAACCACATTGTTATAGGTCTGGAGTCACATGTAGGTCAGACCAGGTAAGGACAGCAGGTTTCCTTTCCTAAAGAACATTAGTGAATCAGATGAGTTTTTATGGCAATCAACAATGGTTTCATGGTCATCATTAGACTTTTAATTCCAGATTTTTTATTGAATTCAAATAATACCACCTACCGTGATGGCATTCGAACCCGGGTCCCCAGAGCATTACTCTGAGTGTCTGGAGCGCTAGTCCAGTGACAATACCACTATGCCACAGCCTCCCCCTATCATCTGCAAATTTGGCACCCCTCTAGGTCTACATCCAAATCATTGATGTAGGCAGTGAACACAACACATCTCGGAATGGAACCTTTTGCATACATAAAAACATAAGAGTCAGGAGCAGGAGTAGACCATCTGTCCCATCAAGCCTGCACCACCATTCAATATGATCAAGCTAGATCTTCTGTCTCAACTCCACCTTTCTCCCTGTTCCACATGTCCCTTGATTTCCTGAGGGAGCAAAAACCTGCATATCTCAACCTTAAATATAATCAGTGATGGAGCATCCATAATTCGCTGGGGTAGAGAATTCCAAAGATTCGCAACCTTCTGAATGAAGAAATTTCTTCTCCTCCTCAGTCAGAAATGATCAACCCCTTATTTTAAGACTGTGTCCCTATGTTCCAGAATCTCCAGCCAGGGGAAACAACCTCTTAGTATCTACCCTGCAAAGTGCCTTCAGAATCTTGTATCTTTCAATGAGATCATCTCTCATTCTTCTAAACTCTAGTGAGCATAGGTCCAATTCACTCAGCTTCTCATCATAGGACAAGCCTCACATCCCAGGAACCAATCTAGTGAATCTTCACTGTAATGCCTCCAATGCAAGTATGCTTTCTTAAATATGGAGTTGAAAACTGCACAGTACTCCTCATGATCTCACCAAAACTCTATTATTATAGCAAGACTTCTTTATTTCTGTTTTTTTTTGCGGAGGGCGGGGAGACTTCATTTTAAAGGAGGGCGGGGAGACTTCATTTTAAAGGAGGGCGGGGAGACTTCATTTTAAAGGAGGGCGGGGAGACTTCATTTTAAAGGAGGGCGGAGAGACTTCATTTTAAAGGAGGGCGGGGAGACTTCATTTTAAAGGAGGGCTGGGAGACTTCATGTGAGGCTAGTGGCGGAGTGCCTTCACGAACCACGACTTCACGAAGCAAGTACAGGGAAAGCAGCTAATTGGTGAGGAGGATTGATGAGTACTTCTAGTTTTTAAAGTAAAAGTAAGGTCTTTAGTTTGTGTTTAGGTCTCTAGTTTATTTTTTCTCTTTTTCTTAAAAATAGCTTGTTAAGTATCAGATCGACACTGGTGTGTAAAAAAAAAAAATTACATTAAAGTGTAAAGAGCAGGGGATTCTTCAAGTATAAAGAGCAGGGATACTAGAGTAATTAAGTAATAAATTAAATAAAATACGATGGTAAGATGGGTGATGTATTGCTGTTGCAGCATGTGAGAGCTGCTGGACACCAAGATGATCCAGAGCGAGCACATCTGTACCAGGTGTTTGCAGCTTGAGAAATTTTGGATCCGAGTTGAGGAACTGGAGTTCAGCCTACCGACATTGCGCCACATCAGGGAGGGGAAACGTTACCTGGCCAATTTGCTCCAGGAGGTGGTCACACCCCCCAGATTAGGTCATTCAAATTTGGCCTGTGATCAGAAACAGGAGATTGTGATTGCAGGTGGGGCAGGTATGGGGACCCAAAGGGTAGCATTCAAGGAGCCTCAGTCCCTGCAATTGTCCAACAGCTACGAGGTTCTTGCAAACTGTGTGGATGAAAGCAGGGACTGCAGGGAGGATGAGCGAACTGACCACGACACCTTGGTACAATGAGCCATTTAAGTTGGGGGAGAAAATAAGAACATAGTAGTGGTAGGGGACAGCATAATTAGGGGGATAGTTTTACTGTTCTTTGAGCCGTGAGCGTGAGTCCCGAAACTGTGTTGCCTGCCCGGTGCCAGGGTTAAGGACATCTCCTCAGAGCTGGAGAGGAGCTTACTGAGTGGGAGGGGAGGGATCCAATTGTCGTCGTTCATGTTGGTACCAACAAAATTGATAGGACTAGAAAGGAGGTTCTGCTGAAAGAATTTGAACAGTTAGGAACTAAATTAAAAAGCAGAACCTCCAAGGTGGTAATCTCAGGATTACTACCTGATCCACTTGCAAACTGGCATAGGGTAAATAAAGTCAAGGGGCAGAATTTTACGCGTAAAATGACGCGCGGTGAGGTCGGGGGGAACTCCTGACATCACCCTGCCCCATTTAAATTTTCAGGAAGATGGGAGCTCAGCAAAAACAGCTGCATGCCCGCTGACCTGTCAATGGCCAATTGAGGCCATTAACAGGGTCAATTAAGTAATTAAACTTATGGTTGATGGGCAGGCCAAGAGCCCCGGTGGGAACTAGAAAAAACATGAAACCGCATCCACGGGTGGGATGAGGTTTCATGCAGGTTTTTAAAAATTTAAATAAAGGTTTTGTGAAAATTATAGAATTAATCCAACTCATGACACATGAGGGGACATGTAAGGGAAATTTTATTTTTCTATTTTTGTCTTTTTTACATTTTGAGCCGATCTCCCTGAGGCAGCCCTTAGCCTCAGGGAGATGAGTGCATTCTTTCGTGAGCATGTGTGAAAGAGTGCACTCTCGGTTTTGGGATTCCCCCCCCCCGCCCGCACAGGGAGTGCATAGTGCTTCCGCACGGACGTCACGCTGGGCGGGCCTTAATTGGCCCACCCACGTAATATGGCAGTGCAGCTCTGATTGGGCGCACCGATTGGAAGTGTGCCTGTACACGCCCACCCATCAACCCCCCTCCACTGATGGGGGGAAAATTCAGCTTAGCTCAAAGATTGGTGTGGGAGGAATGGGTTTCAGTTCATGGGGCACTGGCACCAGTACTGGGTTGGAAGGGAGCTGTTCTGGATGGGCTTCACTTGAACAGTGCTGGGACCAGTGTCCTGGCGAATCGAATAACTAGGGCTTAGAGAGGGCTTTAAACTGAATAGAGTCGGGGAGGGCTCTGGGGAGGGGATATGTAGGCTTACAAAGCAAATGGATATGGCAGCCTTGTAGAACAGCTATTTAAATAATGATACCCAGAGTGTGACAGGAGGGGACAAAGTGTACAAACATAAAAAAACAGCAGCAAATAGGGTCAAAGGTTGAAAAATAGTAAAAAGGCAAAATTAATGGCTCTTTATTTAAATACATGTAGTACTTGGAACAAAATAAATAAATTAATACAAATAGAGGTTAATGGGTATGATCTTGTAACCACGTCTCCATAATGGCTATAAGGAGATCAAAGCTGGGAACTAAATATTCAGGGGTATGTGACTTTTTGAAAGGACAGGCAGGAAGGAAAGTGTAATGGGGTAGTTTTGTCAGTACGAGATGGAATAAGTACAATAGCAAGAAATGATCTTGGATTTGAAGATGTAGGATCCGTATGGGTGAAGGTACGAAATAGCAAGGGGAAGAAGACACTGGTGAGAGTTGTCTATCAGCCCCCTAACAGTAGATATACTGTAGGACCGAGAATAAATCAGGGAATAATGAGGGCATGTAAAAAAGGCAGTACATTAATCGTGGGTGACTTTAATCTTCATGTAGGCTGGGAAAATCAAATTGGCAGAGGTAGCCATTAGTAAGAATTCATAGAGTGTATTAGGGTCAGTTTCCTAGAACAATATGTTGTGGATCCAACCAGGGATCAGGCTGTTTTAGATCTGGTAATGTGTAATGAGGCAAGTTTAATAAATGATCTGAGTAAAAAGAAAAAGAAAACAGTGACCATAACATGGTAGAATTTAGCATTCAGTTTGAGAGTGAGAAACTTGGGTTGGAAATAACTGCTAAACTTAAATAAGGGTAATTACAAAGGAATGAGGGTAGAGTCGGCTGGAGTGGACTAGGAAAGCGGTTTAGCAGAAAAGATGGTTGATGAACAATGGCAGATGTTTAAGAAAATAGTTCATGACTCATAATAAAGAAGAATCCCCGTGAGGAAGAAGGACTCGAGGAAGGGAATAAACCAACCATGGTTAACCACGGAAGTTAAGGATGGTATCAAATTGAAAGAAAAAACATACAATGTGGCAAAGATTAGTGGTAAGCCAGAGGATTGGGAAAATTTAAAAAAACCAACTGAAGATGACCCAAAAAATAATAAAGAAGGAGAAAATAAACTTTGAGGGTAAACTAGCAAGTAATATAAAAACAGACAGTAAGAGCTTCTTTAAATATATAAAAAAGGAAGTGAAAGGCCAAAGTGAACATAGGACTCTTAGAGAATGAGGCTGGGGAAATAATAACGGGGAACCAGGAAATAGCAGAGGAGTTGAATAAATACTTTCCATCAATCTTCACGGTAGAAGGCACTATTAACATTCCAAAAATACTAAATAACCAAGGGGGCGAAAGGGGGATGGGGAGGAGGAAATAAATACAATAACTATCACTAGAGAAAGAGTATTAGGGAAACTAATGGGGCTGAAGACTGATAAGTCCCCTGGATCTGATGGGCTGCATCCTAGGATATTAAAGGAAGTTGTAACAGAGATAGTGGATGCACTGGCAATAACCTTCCAAGAATCCTTAGATCCCGGAAAAGTCCCAGAGGATTGGAAAACTGCCAGTGTAACACCTTTATTCAAAAAGGGATGGAGACAAAAAACAGTAGGCCGGTTAACTTAACATTTGTCATTGGGAAACTGTTAGGGCCTACTATAAAGGATGTAATAGCAGAACATTTAGAAATGCATAATATAATCAATCAGAATCAGCATTGGCTTCATGAAAGGGAAATCATGCCTGACAAGTTTATTAGAATTTTTGAGGAGGTAACAAGCAGGATAGATAAAGGGGAACAAATAGATGTAGTATATTTGGATTTCCAAAAGGCGTTCGATAAGGTACTGCACATAAGGCTACTTAATAATATAAGAGCCCATGGTGTTGGGGGTAGTATATTAGCAAGGATAGAGGATTGGCTAACTAATAGAAGACAGAGAGTTGGGATAAAGGGGGTGTTTTCAGGGTGGCAGCCTGTAACTAGTGGTGTGCCACAGGGATTAGTGCTGGGGCCACAATTATTTACAATATATACATTAATGACTTGGCTGAGGGAAGTGAATGTACTATCACCAAATTTGCAGACGACACAAAAATAGGTGGGAAGGCAAGCAGTGAGGATGATGCAGAGCCTACAAAGTGAATGGGCAAAAACTTGGCAGATGGAATGTGGGAGAATGTGACATTATGCACTTTGGAAGGATGAATAGAGAAGCTGAATATTACTTAAATGGAGAAAGACCACAGAAAGCTACACCACAGAGGGATTTGTTTCTCCTTGTGGGAGAGTCTTGGACCAGAGGGCATAATCAAGGGGTCACCCATTTAAAACAGAGATGAGGAATGATTTCTCTCAGGTTAGTCAATTCTTTACCGCAGAGGGCTATCGAGGCTGATTAACTATATTCAAGGCTGAGATAGATTTTTAATCAGTAAGGGAATCAAGGGTTATGGAGAAAAGGCAGAAAAGTGGAATTGAGGATTCAGATCAGCTATGATCTCATTGAACGGCGGTGCAGACTCAATGGGCGAATAGCCTACTTCTGCTCCTACGTCTTATGTACTTATGGTCATTGTATTCCAACCCCCTTGCAACAAAGGCCAGCATGCCTTTACCAGTACCACTCCTCCATCTTTAACTGCTTTGAAGAATCCTATTCTCTTTCTACCTTCTAATCAATTTTTAAACCTCTTCCAATTCCAAAGCCTTTGATCTTCTCTAGAATCTCCCATGGGTTGCCTGGTTAAAGGCTTTCTTAAAGCCCATGTGCAATATAATCACAGCATTTCCCCAATCTACTTGCCTGCTACCTCATCAAATAATATTTGAAGTTTGTTGTGCATGATCATCTTTTGAAATTGATGCTGGCTACTTTTATTCTCTCTCTATCCAGTAATTTGGTAACTTTGTCCATAATTAAAGACTCTAAAATTTTCCCCACCACTGTCTTGTAATTACTTGAATTTACTTAGTCTCCCATTTTAAAAATGGATTCTACATTGATCATTCTCCAGTCCTCCAGCTCATGGCCACATCACTTGAACCCTGAAATCTCATTTAAACTCTCTGCAATTTATACCCTCATTTTCCAGAATATACCCTGTTGCCAAGTACTTTGTCTCCTTTGGTTTAATTAACCTATCTGAAATATTCCTTTAATCCATCACTATATTGGTCATCTTGGTCTGAACCACTTCAGGGACCGCACCCCCCCCCCCTTTTAATACTTATTAGATATAAAAGATCTAATGATGTTTTTTCAAAGAGCAGAGAGTGCTCCCAGTGTCTTGTTCAAATTCATCCCTCAAACAGTGTCACCAAAAACAGATTGGCCCAGATCTTCTGGTCCCAGTAGTGGCGAGTGCTGCAATGTTACCCTGTCCTTACCCATACTTTACACTTGATTTACTTAGCTGCTAGGCGCACAGCCCTTGAAATCAGGAGGAATGTTGAAGCACTCCAGTGCCCCCTCCTATGCCTCCTCACTGTGCATTCCCCTAGCACGCCCGGCTCCTATGGCGCACTTTTAAATGTGGCCAGCAGCATATGGCTCCACTTCACTGCCGACCAGAAGATCCGGACCATTAACTCACCATTTCATCTCATCGCTGTTGGAAAGAGCTTGCTGTGAACAAGTTGCTGACATATCGACAGTAAGTCCACTTTAAAAGTAAGCCAAAGCCACCGGCTCTGACGCACTTTGGGACTTCTGGAAAATGGGAAGGAGTTATATAAATGCAAGTTCTTTACTCTGGATTACTTTTAAAAGTTGATGGAAAACTGGAAATATATTTGACAGGAATCTGCAGTGTGTACCTGAGTACAATCTTGGTAATGCTGTAATGTTCCGCTGCATTGAAATCAATGGGTAATACTCCAGTGGTAACAGTTTCCTTTTACTTGCTCTAGGGGTGGCACTGTAAGGTTTTTGGAACTGACATGAGTGAAGCAATACAACAGCGCTGTAAAACTGTACCATTTCCTTTGACTAATTGGGCAATGGTGTGAGAGATTCAATAGTATATAAACAAATAATAATATCCTAATGGCTCCTCGATTTAAAAAAAATACACATTAGCATCAATGTGTTTACATATTCTAACAGGAATGTTCTAATTTTATGACCTTTCTGATTATATATTTGTGCAATTGATATAATAAAATGCCATGGGGCAATTTTCTTGTGGGTTTTTTAATGTCCCCTTTTTCTTCTGTTCCAGGAGATTCGAAAGGTTGGTTTGATTGGATGCTGCCCACCTTAATCCTCTGGCTGGTGAATGGAGTCATCGTGCTGAGTGTATTTATTAAACTCTTCATTTATGGCGAGCCCATCACACGCCTCCACTCTCAGTCCTCTGTTACATTCTGGAGACATCGCAAGCAAGCAGATCTTGATCTGTCCAGGGTGCGAATTTCATTTGGTTGGAAATGATGAAAGAGTGTGTAATGATAACCCTGTCATTCCATGTGTTGCCTTGCAATGATCTTGAGCACCCTTGAGATCAGCGGGTAATTTAAGTTAGTGAAACAATGAACATGTTAATTATTATAGAATATAAAAAAATCAGAGTTTTTAGAAGAATTATGCCAAAACCTTGAAGAGTTGTAGAGATACTTGTATGTGTTTATTTGCTCTATTTCCGCCACTAATTTAGATAGTTGGGAAGTTTTGTGTTCTGTAATCGTATCTGAGGAACCAGAAAGAGTTAGCAGAGGTCAATTATTTGATTCTTGTACTTGTAGTCATTAGTATTACACAGTATGTGTTGGTCAACAATGAAAGGGCAATGTTCCCAGTCACAGTCCCATGTTCAAAGAGAAGACTGCTAAAAAAGTCTGGTATATCTCAGTATGACATTCTAGTCCTAATATATTTTAGATTAGTTGCTGGGAATGAACATAAAAGCTGATGGATAATCAAAATCATTGGAACCTGGGCAGTGGGTAGCCTCGTAACTGGGAGCAGGAATTTTTCTCATTTGACTCTAGATAGCTGTGTAGGTTTATTCTGCTACCCACCACTCCCTCAGCTGAGAGTAGGCAAATTGTTGAACCACAAATGGATTGCCACACTTGGCTGTGTGGTTGCCTGCATGGCCAGCTTGGCCCATGGCCATTTAATGGCCATTGGGCATTTAATTGGCTTGAGGCAAGACTTCTGCATCCCCTTATGAAAGAAAGTCCTGCCAGTCAAATGGCAGGCAGCTCTCTGGTCCCAGGAGTGCCATTGGGAACGGTGGCCACTGCTGGAACTACAGCAAGTCCCAGAGGAAAGTGTGCTGCCATGGAGCTGGATTTCGAGTAAGTCTGGGGTTTCGCCAGGGCCAGGCTGGCAGACCTGGTTTGGTTGTAGGGGTGCCTCCGATTGGCACAAGGGGCCCTGAAAAGGAGACTCCTTCTCCAGCCCACCAGGTTTCACTGGGCAGGCTGGACTCTTGTCACCAGCCTCCCACACTACAGGTAAAATCCCAGCGGCAGTGGGAGGGGGCCATTAATTGGCCACTTAAGGATCTCAGTTTGGTCCATGGACAAACGGCATCCTAATGCCTCCCCTGCGGCTGGGTGGGTAAGTAGGCACTGGGAATAAGCCCAAGAACAAGCCTTAGAACAATAAATACATTCTAACTGACAAAGTGCCCAATTTTACATCCTTCACCCACCTACCACCCCAAAAATTCAGCCCAGAAAAAGTGAATCTTTCATTACAGATTAATTAAGACTCTTGACTTCAGTGGAGCTTCATCCACAATCCAAGACTGTGGGGTAGAAACTTGTCTTGGGCAGTAGCGCAAAGCTGGATCAGCTGCTAGTTATAACTCTTTCGAGTACAAACACGTTTCCATCTGTTTCAGATGAAGTTACGTTGTTTCATAGTTTGCCATTGTGAGATTTGAACTCTTGATTATTTACTGAATATTGTGAGACACAGACATTATGTGGCTTCAAATATTCTCTTCTTTCTAATTAATATTCAACATTTCAAGTAACTCTTTTGAGTACAAACCTGTTTCCATCTGTTACTATTCAGATGAAGTTACATTGTTTCATAGTTTGCCATTGTGAGATTTGAACTCTTGATTTCTTTCGAGTACAAACCCGTTTCCATCTGTTTCAGATGAATTTACATTGTTTCATAGTTTTGCCACTGTGAGATTTGAACTCTTGATACTCTTTCGAGTACAAACCTGTTTCCATCTGTTTCAGATGAAGTTACATTGTTTCACCATTGTGAGATTTGAACTCTTGATGAGGTTATAGTTTCATAGTTTGCCATTGCGAGATTTGAACTCTTGATACTCTTTCGAGCACAAACCCATTTCCATCTGTTTCAGATGAAGTTACATTGTTTCATAGTTTGCCATTGTGAGATTTGAACTCTTGATCTTGGGGTTACAAACCCAGTACCATAACCACTTGGCTATTTAGGCCAAGCCCAAAGAAGTAACTCTTTCGAGTACAAACCCGTTTCCATCTGTTTTTCAGATGAAGTTACATTGTTTCATAGTGAGATTTGAACTCTTGATACTCTTTCGAGCACAAACCCGTTTCCATCTGTTTCAGATGAAGTTACATTGTTTCATAGTTTGCCATTGTGAGATTTGAACTCTTGATTTTGGGGTTACAAACCCAGTACCATAACCACTTGGCCATTTAGGCCAAGCCCAGATGCTAGTTATATGCATACCTGATATTTAACTCCATCAACTGCAATGGAATGAATATCAGGTGCTGCTTTTACAGATGACCCACTATGACAGATAGCAAGCAAGCAACCTGCTTGCAGGCCTCTTGAGTTTAGCAAAGGCTGCTAAAAGGGAGGCCATTCCTATATGGTGGGGAAATATGCCTGTGTAACTTGGTCACATAGCATTCAGTGGCTTCAAATGTTCTGCCTTCAATTCTTTTTATAAAGTATGCATGGGAGCCTGGCTGGCACAGTGAGTTAGGGTTTGGTCGTTTAGTTCTGCAATCTCAATTCTCTGCAGTTTCAAATCCAGCCTGAACTGATTGGGATAAAAGTCTACTGCACCGGTTATGAGTCCTACATGAAATTGGTTTGTGGAGTCTCAAATCAGCTCTCAGCATAAAGCTGCTCCTAAATTGCCAATCTCACTTGGAGCCACTGGAAAGTGGGTGCTGGAAGTGGAAAACATTTTAGTACAAAAGATATGCTCCAGAGTTGCGGACACAATGTTTGGCAGAGTAGTAATTTTGCTGTGGATCATGATGAGCAAAATGAAATCCTGTTTATGGAATTGCAACACCAGACCCTGTACTAACACAAAAAAATAAGAAATAGGAGCAGGAGTAGACCACATAGCCTGTCAAGCCTGTCCCATTCAATAGAATCATGACTGATCCTGGGTTCAACTCCATTTTGCCGCCCACTCCTCCTATCCCTTAATTCTCTGAGAGACCAAAAATTTGTCTATTCCAGCCTTAAATGTTTTCAACAGTGGAGCACCCACAACCCTCTGGGTTAGAGATTTCCAAAGATTCACAACCCTTTGAGTGAAGTAATTTCTCTCACCCCAGTCCTACTCCTAATCCTGATCTACGCCTTATCTTGAGACTGTGCCCCTATATTTTAGATTCCCCAATCAATGGAAACAATCTCTCAGCATCTACTCTGTCAAGTTACTTCAGAACCTTATTGGTTTGAATGAGATTGCCCTTCATTCTTCTAAACTCCAGAGAATATAGACCCAATTTACTCAGCTCCTCATCATGGGACAACCCCCCCACCCCCATCCCAGGGTCCAATTTAGTGAATCTTTGCTGTACTGATTCCAGTGCAAGTATACCCTTTTACTGAAACAAAACAGCTGCTTAGTTGGTAACATGGGATAAAGGAGCTTTACATATAATACCAAGGTATCTGTTTTTTGATTTGTTAGAATGTATTTGTTGTTGTAAGGCTTGTTCTTGACCATATTTTGATAAAGTAACCATGGAGACCAAGAATGATCACATCATATATGACTGAGATTTCATAATTAAGTCAGGAATTTGTTCTTCATCACAGGGTGCCTTTACTGCTGCTGCAGGAAACTTGCAGACTTGTTTGTTGGCGCTGGGACGGGCACTACCTGCCTCTCGGTTAGACTTGGCCTGTAGCCTCTGCTGGAATATCATTCGGCACAGCGTCCAGAAGCTCATGTTTACGCGCTGGCTACTGAAGTGGACAAGAGGGTTTCGACAGGAGGCACAGCTTCAAGAAGAAGCCAAAATGAGTGCACGTGATGCTGCACTAGTTTATCATAAACTGCATCAGCTGCAGTTGACAGGTAATATAATATATTTCATCATAGAGCCTTACAGCACAGGAAGAGCCCATTTCACCATTGCACTTGTTCTGTCTCTTTTAAGGAGCTATCCAATTAAGTGCAGCTCTCCTGCTGTTTCCCCGTCACCATAAATTTTTCCCTTTCAAGTATTAATCTAATTTCCTTTTGAAAGTTGCTATTTAATCTGCTTCTACCACCCTTTCAGGCCAAACATTGCAGATCACCCACAGCCCATTGCGTTTATACATTGAAAAAAATTCTCTTCATCTGACCTGTGACTTTTTGGCAATTACCTTGCATCTTACAAGTCTCATTACGCATGCTTGGCTGAGAGCCCAGACTCTCATAACAGGATTAACTTTCTTTACACAACTGGAGAGAAGTGTTGTCTTTGCTGGATTGACAGCTTTGAGTTATAATCTATTTTTTCTGTAATCTCTTGTCAATGGCTCAAAGTTTATTTGCTCAAGATTAAGAGGTGTCAAGTGCTTAAAACTTCTGTTCTTGATACTTCAATGGTCTGGTTGATTGACATTTTTATTGGGTTGTAGGAACACAAGTTTTTTTTAAAAAAAATTATGGATTTGTTTTAGGCATTTTCAAACATACCATCGTTAGGGTCAGCATAAGGTTCATTGGTTCTGTACAGTTTGTATACTGGGGGATGGGCAAGGAAGGGCCATGAATTGGTATGTAGGGTATGAGGATCCATTGTGGGGTGGTTTGGGGAGCATGAGTTGTCATTGAGTTGGCATGGGGGCAAAAGGGGCCATGGAGGTGGGTACTGGGCTTGACTTAGCACTGAGTTGGAATGGAAGGGGACCTTTCAAAAGGTCCCTAAATCTAAGCTATGGTTCGCAACCCCTCTAAAGGGTCTCAGACCTGACTCTGTAAAAATTGTGAGGAGCCTACTCCCGAAAATGGAGCCTGCCTGTTTAGGAGTCCAGGGTGTGGGCTCGCTGCCCGCACTCTTAGCCAACGCCAGGGAACATTGGGGGTGCCGGGAAAGGGAGCAAGAATCCAGTCTCACCTGCCATTTTTAAATGCCACTGGAGGCTTTCCAACTCCGCGCAAATCCAGCCCACTAAGTTTGTTCTTTTGCCTGACCTTTGCCTGGAAGCTACTGATCACTTAACACTTTGCAGCTGAACTTGTTTTTCTCGTTCAAAAGTTCTAATCGCACAACGTTAAGTAGATGGAAATGACCTCTCTTTTCTCCCTTTTCATGTAGATAAACTGGTGCAGAGTCCAGTGCGTGCCATAAGCCTGGCTTTGTCTGCAGTTAACCTGGCAGAGTGTGCAGAGGAGAAAATACCCCAAAGCCTCATGGCGGAAATCTATGTTACAGCGGCCATCTGCCTTAAAGCCAATTTTGGTGGCAGACTGACCTTCTTAGCGGTGAGTAGATACTGGGCGCTGTGTGTTGGGTTATTACAGGTTGGCTGTTAAATACAAATATTAATCAGTATCTAATAGTACTGTTCATGCAGTTCTGATGTTTTAACTTCAGGGCAGGAGATCAATGGGGGTCTGTGTGCAGTTGTCCAGTAGGATTTTAGTTGCCTTTTCAAGGCTACCTTATTTTTTAAAATGTAAAATGCTTGTGTGTGTGTAGTATGGTTAGGTAATCAAAGGAGACCAATCAGAAGTTGAAGCCTTGTTCTGTGTGACATAAGCCATGGCTTTTCTTATGCTGGATAGTGCAATAGTGCACATTGTGGTGTTGGTACTAGAAAGAGCAGAAGGTTGCACATTCATTGCCTGGCATATTTTGATTTGGCTTACCTTAGCCAGGGTAACTGTCAAGGTGCTAATCTTCCACCCTTCCTCCTCCTCCCCTGTCCAAGTTTGGGTACAGTAGAGAAAAGTTCTCACGGTTGCTATTCTTGATTGCAGAAATGTGCACACATGGACATTGATTCAGACAACACTGGGCTTGACTTTGATGTTCGTGACAGTCAAACAGCCTGCTGACACTTTGGGTCTCAGACGGTACCATAGTATGCCTGAGCATCTTCAGGTCAAGATGACAAAATGGGAACCAAAATAAAAAGTTATAACTTAACTTACGTTTAAAAATAATCAGTTAGTAGTTCAGAACTTGAGTATGCTGAAAAAAGAAACATGCTGTTGAAGCTTTTCGTCTTGCACTCATCAGGACAACTTGCAAGAAATTACCAACAGTAACAGGGAACAACAATTTATACTGCATGAGAAGAGAGTGCTGATTAGTTGGCAAGTGGACTCTGGTGGAGGCGTTAACATGGAGAATGCAGCATGGAATAGTTAGTTGCCCAGCTTTGTTCAAATTAAAACCGGACAGGTGGACTCTGGTCAAGACATTGTTCAGGGGAATGAACCAGGGAATGACTGTTCCCAAAGCTTTTGTTTAGATGAAAAAGGTGCAAAGTATGCACATGTTCCTTCTGTCTGCAAAGGACAGGGCCTGTGTGTGAATATATGTGGCTTCTAGCATGCGTAAGTGAGCCACACTGTGAGCTCCACTGACAATCTTAAATTGGTTTTCAGTATAAATCTTCACCATTACAGTTTGGTAATTTCTTGTGAGCTGTCCCTTTGAGTGCAAGACGAAAAGTTTAGATAGCATGTCTATTTTTGTCAGCTATACTTGTTTAGGTTTTCAGACTATGGGCTGGATTCCCCTCCTCACTGCTGCCTGAAAGCTGTGACGATTGAAGGGAAATGCTGGTGGTGAGTCCCGTCACTGCCTCCCGGATCTGCCACTGGCTGTAGATTCCCCACCCACCACCTGCAAATTGCAACAAGGGCCTGTGTCCCCAGGGGATTTTCCTCTTATTTGCCTGTGTCACTTCTTGGGGCTGCAAAGGTGCCTGTCTTACCCCAAGAAGCAACGGTAAAGGCTCTGAGGTGCCCCCGCATGCTTGGCCCAGGCCCAGGCCTTCAGTGATTGGATCTTTTACAGGGAAATATCCTTCACCTCAAAGCTCTGTCTAGGCTCTTCGAAGGATGTAGGATAGGCTCCCTGCTTCTAATAAGCAGCCTAGTAGTAGTGGTAGTGGTAGGCCACCTCTAAGTTGCAGAGAGTCCAACCCACATTCTTAATAAGCCACAACCGAGCAAACAGAGTCAGGTCTCCAACTGATGTTGGTGAGGCAAGCGAGAGTGTCAATCGGCCAGGACATGGAAACTGAGAGGTGAATTCCAGCATGTAAATAGAGGAGGAGAAGAAAAGAGTTGACGTTTCGAGTCCTCATGACCCTTCAACAGAACTCAGTTCTGTTGAAGGGTCATGAGGACTCGAAACATCAACTCTTTTCTTCTCTGCCGATGCTGCCAGACCTGCTGAGTTTTTCCAGGTAATTCTGTTTTTGTTTTGGATTTCCAGCATCCACAGTTTTTTGATTTTATTTATATTTATATATATGTAAATAGAGGAGCCTCTGTGAGGAGCATAAATACCTGCACAGACACGTTGGGCCGAATGGCCTGTTTTTTTGTGCTCTAAATACTCTCTGAAACTCCCTACATAGCAGAACATGATGCGAAACAGCCTCCTCCCATTTTGTGCAGCATCATGTGACAGTGCACAATGTAGACAGATAGGAGGAAAGTCCCCTGTGGAGTAAGCAAAGCCTCATTTGTGTACACAGGATACTGTGATCTCACACTGCTGTTATGTTTCAGAAGGTAGACTGTTCAGCACTTTAGGGAGATAAGGCCAATTGAAGCCAACATGCTAGTTTATTTTACATGTAATCTATAAAGGAATGTTATTTTCCATTGTTCCTTATTGCATTGAAAATGACTGTGCAAACTTACCCCTTGATTGTCAGCTTTGACTCTTGCCTCTTGAGTCAGAAGATCATGTGGACTGAAGAGAGTTGAGCACACAATCTAGGATGATACTTTATAATTTTGGGGGAGTGCTACATTCCTGGGGGTGCATTTTTTTTTTGGAACGAGATGTTAAGCTAAGGACCCTTAATTGCCTGTTTGGCAGGGTGTAAAAGATCCAAAGGAACTCTTCGGAGAGTATGGGAATTTCCTGGTGTCTTGGGCTGTTTTCCAAATCGTTGGGTATTTATTTGTGTTCTGGCCACACTAATAGCTAGTTCAGGTGTGCAGGTCTTGGGCATTACTGCTGAGGTATTGTCAGCCAGGGGTGATCAACTGATCTGGACTTTGCAGCGCTGTCCCAGAATTCGACTTTCGTAGGAACATATGAGCAGGAGTAGGCCATTCAGCCCATCGAGCCTGCTCTGCCGTTCAATATGATTATGGCTGATCATCCACTTCAGTGCATTTTTTCTCACAGTATCTCCATATCCCCTATGTCATTGGTATTTAGAAATCTGTCAATCCCTGCTTTAAATGTGTTCAATGACTGACGTTCCACAGCCCTCTGGGGTAGAGAATTCCAAAGATTCACAACTCATGAGTAAAAATATTTCTCCTCACCTCAGTCCTAAGTGGCTCCCCGCTTAACTCTCCATGCAGGGGAAATATCTTGCCTGCATCTACCCTGTCTATCCCTTTAAGTATTTTGTAGGTTTCAATGAGATCACCTCTGATTTTTTGAAGTGCTAGAGAAAACAGGCCAAGTTTTCCCAGTCTCTTTTCTTAGGGCAGTGCCACCAACCCAGGAACAAGTCTGGTAAACCTTTGTTGCACTCCCCCTATAACAATAATATCTTTCTTAAGGTAAGGGGACCAAAACTGTACACACCACTCCAGGTTCTATACAATTGAAGCAAGACTTTGTTACTCCTGTACTCAAATCCTTTTGCGATAAAGGCTAACATACAATTAACTTTCCTACTTACTTGTTGCTTTCAGTGACTGATGACACCAAGGTCTTTGTATATCTACACTTTCTAATCTCTTACTATTTAAGAAATACCTGCACATCTGTTGCTCCTACCAAAGTCGATAACCTCACATTTTTCCACGTTATATTCTATCTGCCATGTTCTTGCCCACTCACTAAGTCTGACCAAACTCTCTTGAAGCCGCTTTGCATCTTCCTCACAACACACATTCCCGCCTGGCTTTGTGTCATCCGCAAACTTGGAAATATTACATTTGGTCCCAGCATCCAAATCATTGATATATATTGTGAACAGCTGGGGCCTGAATACTGATCCTTGCGGTACCCCACTAGTCACAGCCTGCCAACACAAGAATGACCTGTTTATTCCTACTCTCTGTTTTCTGCCTGTTAACCAATTTTTAATTCATGCCAGTATATTACCTCTTATCTCATGGGATTTAATTTTGCTAACCAACCTTCTGTGGGGGACTTTATCAAAAGCCTTCTGAAAATCCATATATACTACATTCACAAACTCCCCTTTATCAATTCTGTTAGCAGCATCCTCAAAAAACTCCCAACAGCTTCATCAAATATGATTTCCCATTCATAAATTCATGTTGACTATGCCAAATCAGATAATTATTATCCAAATGTCCATTTATCACATCCTTTAGAATAGATTCTAGCATTTCCCCTATTGAAGTAAGGCTAACAGGTCTGTAGTTCCCTGTTTTCTCTCTCCCTCCCCCCCCTTAAATAATGGGGTGCCATTTGCTTTCTTCCAATCTGCAGGAACCATTCTTGAATCTGTAGAATTTTGGAAGACGATCACCAAGGCATCCACTATCTCCATAGCTACCTCTTTCAACAACCTGGGATGTAGGATATCAGGTCCCAAGGACTTATCAACCTTCAGTCCCATTAATTTCTCCAATACAACCTTCTTACTAATTCTAATTTCCTTTAATTCCTCATTCTCCCTAATCACTTGGATCTCTAATTCTGAGAAATTTCTTGTATCTTCAGCGAAGACAGGCACAAAGTAATCATTTGGCTTCTCTGCCATTTCTCTATTCCCCACTATAAATTCTCCTGATTATGTCTGTAATGGACCCATATTTGTCTTAGCCAAACATTTCCTTTTAACGTACTTATTGAAACTTTTACAGTCCATTTTTATGTTTTTTTGCTAGTTTACATTATTCTATTCTCCCTTTCTTTATCAATTTCTTGGTCCTCCTTTGCTATATTCTAAAACCCTCCCAATCCTCAGGTTTACTACTATTTCTGGCAGCTTTATAGGCCTTTTAATCTTATACAATCCTTAACTTCCTTTGTTAGCCACGGTTGACTGACTTTTCTTTTTGGGTTTTTATATGCCTTGAAGGAATGTACAGTTGCTGTAAACAATGTAATTATTTTTTAAAGACTATTCATTACATATGCACTGTCATACCTTTTAATGTATTTTCCCAATCCACCTCAGCCAATTTGCCCCTCATAACTTCATAATTTCCTTCATTCAAATTTAACAACCTGACTTCAGATTGAATTAACTCATTTTCAAGCATAAAATAAAATTCTATCATATTATGGTCACTCATCCCTAAAAGTTCTTCTACAACAAGATTATTAATTAGCCTTTTCTCATTACATAACACCCACATCAGTCCCACATCCAGGGTCCGAGCTTCCTGGAGGCCATTTGTCCCAGATTTTTCTTGTGCCTGAATCTTTTGTGTCTGCGCATGCTCACTGTGCTCCTCTGCGTGCGTAGAGCTGAATCCACACAGCCACGAAAGAGCAGAGGGAGCACTGACTGGCACTCTCCTCTAAGAGTTGCTTGGCTTTGACAGGTTGGGGCTGTCGAGTGGATGTCAGGGTGCTGAGGTCCCAGCCGACAGCAGCAGTGTCAGGCCCGATCCGGAGCAGTGGGGGTTGGGTGGTGTGGTCCTGAAGTCAGGTCAGGTGGCGGAGGCAGTTTCAGAAATGAATACAGGCTCGTAACTGAACCCTCCCCCAGCAGTACTGACAGAATCATCCTTCCCCGTGGCACTTAAGGCCCCGACACACACACACACACACACACACACACACACACACACACACACACACACACACACACACACACACACACACACACACACACACACACACACACACACACACACACACACACACACACCACCACCACCCCCCCCCCCCCCCCCCCCCCCCCACCCGTCCCATCCAACACTCACGTTAGCAATCCCTTCCGGCCCCCTCCACCCCTACTCCTTTGGTGTCCCATGGTTAAATGTCCCTTTTTAAACCCCCACAGAGTTGGTCACCCTGTTGTCAAGGTCCTTGGCCTTTACTATGTCCAGTGCACTCAGCTGCTTTTTAATGTGACTTGGACTAAACTGCATTGGATGTACACTGACATCCATGACAGTGCAGACCCCTAGTGAAGGTCTGTGTGAACAGTAACTGACTCTAGATCTTTTCAAATAAAAAGTAGGAACCACTGAGGTTGACTCTTGAGAGGTAAACTGCAGGTTCCACTGCTAGTACAGAGCCTCAAGTGACAAAGATAACAGTTGCAGTACTAAAGCCCTGATTCTTGGACTTGCGTTCGTTGCTAGTGAGACCCTGCCAACAAAGTGGTGTTGTAAAATTATCCCTTTACTAGCTCTGTAATTATTTCAACACAGTCCAACATCTTTCAAACTGAGCTACTTTGTTTTTTTCAAACTGGGGCTAAATAGCACATGATTTCTCCAGACATTGTTCCTCAGATTGTAACCTATTTATTTCCTTCCCATTTCTAGCGCTATTTCCTGCGTCGTGCCCAGAACGTTTGCCAGTCCCCTGGAGGCTCTGACCCAGGCACCCAGCACTGGCTTTTCCATCCCTTGGGATGCCAGTTCTTTGTGGAATGTGATTGGTCTATTAAATCTACTCCGAGAGAGAGTCTCTTCAGCTCCCTTAGGAATCCAGGTAAGGGATGCTGAGCAAGATCCCAGTACATTGCCAACCTCGGCAAACTGACCGCCTCTCAGTAGAACAAACTCTCCTTCCCTAAATGAAAAAAAAACAATCTGCAGCTTTTCAAAACCTTTTAATGGTTTACCATTGTTCTGTTGAGATGGTGGACCATGACCCATAGTCCAGACACTAGATTTTTTTTTTGATTTTTAAAAAAAAAAGCAAAATAAATCAGGAGGTAGTCATTATGTGAAACCATGCTTGGATTAAAGGTACGAGAAGATGTGCAGAAGTAAGGAGATATATGGCAGCATTTTCGTGCCCATATGGAGGGTGAATACAAACATTCTGCACATTCGTGCCACCTGGTTTGGGTGTTGCTGACAATGCCAGCATTTGTTGCCCTTCCCTAGTTACCCTTGAATGAGTGGCTTGTTAGGCCATTTCAGAGGATAGTTAAGAGCTGTGGTCCTGGAGCAGGATGACCAACTCTTTCAGAGTGAAATAAAGGGATAACCTGCCATAGGTGGTGCCGTATGAGCGGGGTGGGGGGGTGGTGTTGCCAGAGCTGTTAGAGCGGCTAACAAAAGGAGAGCAGGTACTATGCATGTACGAAATTTAAAGGTTTGAATTATGGGATAAACAGCATCCCAGCACCATGCAGCCCAGGGCAGTGGACTCGTGTTACGATTGTCCCGTATCTAAGGGACAGTTGGTCACCCTGATCTGGAGTCAGTTGTAGGCTAGACCGGCTAAGCATGCCAGATTTCCTTCCCTAAAGGAGATTTGTGTACCAGACAATTGACAATTTACGACAATTGATGCAATGCTCAAAGCAGAGGTTGATAAATTTCTAGATACCATGTGGCATTAAGGGATACGGGGATAGTGCAGGAAGATGGCGTTGAAATAGAAGATCTAGTTAAACGACGGAGTAGGCTCGGGCTGAATGGCCAACTCCTGCTCCTATGTTTCGTGGCCACCAGTACCAAAATTAGCTTTGAATTCCAGATTTTATTAATTGAATTTAAATTCTACCAGCTGCTGTAGCGGGATTTGAGCCCACATCCTCTGAGCATTAGCCTGAGCATCTGGATTACTAGTCCAGTGACGTTACCACTATACCACCGTCTCCACTGTAACCTATATTATCCGTAGTAGCCCCTTCCATCCATTTCCAACTGGAAATGGCCACTTGTGATACAGTATTACTTACTTACTTTTTCTCTTTCAGTAGATCCAGTAGCCCAGGTGAACCAGGCATTTTGTGAAAATCTGCTTGAAAGAGCTGTATACTCACTGCTCAAGCCAGAGACCGAGGAAGCTGGGTATGTTCAATAGCCTCGTTGTCCTAATGTGCATGTTTGGGGTGGGATGAGGTTAAAAGAGGTAGGTGATTATGTGTTTAGTGTATAGTGGAGAAATTTAGTAAACCATTTCCCGCACTTTACTAGTTATTAGTTTTGTGGAAAATCCCATAATCCCTTCAAACCTGTTGCTTTTTAGGAGGGAGAGGAGTTTTGTAACAAGTTATGGTGTGACCAAGAAATGTAGCACAACTATAATATTTATTGAGATGTTCTGCATTTTTTAACTTCTAAGTACGAAATACCTGAAGTCAGACTTGCCTTTATTTTTAAGTAAGTGATGCATGTTCGAAGTTATGATTCATTGTTCAGTCCTGACATGAACCTGTCACCGTAACAAAATGTCTATCAGGGACCTGTAATGCTGTAGCTTTATCTTTCTACCCTGAATAGCTCTGTTGGCACAAACTGAATACAGTATAATATGGGGAAGTATGTGCTTATTCACTTTAGTTGTAAAAATAGAAAAGTAGATTCTTTTTTAAAAGCCGTGAAGTTTGTAAAACAAAAACAAAAACAGAATTACCTGGAAAAACTCCGCAGGTCTGGCAGCATTGGTGGAGAAGAAAAGAGTTGACGTTTCGAGTCCTCATGACCCTTCGAAACATCAACTCTTTTCTTCTCCGCCGATGCTGCCAGACCTGCTGAGTTTTTCCAGGTAATTCTGTTTTTGTTTTTGTTTTGGATTTCCAGCATCCACAGTTTTTTTGTTTTTATCTCTGTGAAGTTTGTAAATGTTGATATACAGAGGAACGTGAGTGTGCTTGTAAGAGGAACGCAAAGTTAGCCTGTAGATGCTGTAAGCAATTAGCAAGTTGGCCTTTATTGCAAGGGTATTCGAGTACAGGAATAAAGAAATCTTGCTATAAAATGGCAGGGTTTTCGTGAGACCACATCTGGAATACTGTGTGCAGTTTTGGTCTCCATATTTAAGGAAGGATATACTTGCATTGGAGGCAGTGTAGTGAAGTTCACTGGATTGGTCCCTGGGATGAGAGGATTGTCTTAGTATGAGAGGCTGAGTAAATTGGGCCTATACTCTGAGTTTAGAGGAATGAATGGTGATGTTATTGAAACATCAAGATTCTGAAGGAGCTTGACAGGATAGACACTGAAATAGTGTTTTCATTGGCTGGGGAATCTGGAACACCAGGACACAGTCTCAGGATAATGGGTAGATCATTTAGGACTGAGATGAGAAGAATTTTTTCGCTCAAAGGGTTGTGAATCTTTGCAAATCTCTACTCCAGAGGGTTTTGGATGCTCCGTTGTTGGCTACATTTAAATCTGGAATAAACAGATTTTTGGTCTTCCAGGGAATCAGGGATGTGGGGAGTGGGCAGGAAAGTAGAGTTGGATCCCAAAATCAGCCATGATCATATTAAATGATGGAACAGACTCGCTGGGCCATATGATCTACTCCTGCTCCTATATCTTGTGTACTTGTGTTCCTTTGGACAAAGACTGCACGTCTGAAACGATGCTGCCTGATCTTTAAGCGTTTGCAGCATTTCTTATTTTTTTCTATAGAAATGTAAGCTGTTGTTGAGTAAACTTTCAAAAAAAACCTTAATAAAAATTCGTTAGCAGGATCATTAAGTTCCTGATCTAATAATTATAGTATATTAACCAAGATATATCATCTATTGCAGGGAGTTCTGTAATGCCTTTGAGTACTTGCAGTTACTTAACACTTGTGCTGACACAGCCAGGAGTTCGACCCAGGCATTTGCCACTGATGCCAGTCTGAGAACAACCACAGGTGAGAATATAGCCTGTGAATGATCGGACTTTGAGATAACTCGGTTTCAATAATTTTAAGTGAGCTGAAGTGCAGTATTTTTTTAACAACGGTATTAGATGACCATTCTAGCTATCAAGTTCACTCCCTCCACAGGCTATGTACATTCCTCATGAATGAATAACTTAGCAGTTAGGTTCTAGTAGCAATTAATTTTCGGAATTTGTTTCAATTTCTCTTCACCCCGCACCCCATCTTCCATGTGTTTGAACAACTGAAACTGCTAAAATAAGATCAGAGTCTGCAACAAAGCCACTTGAAATAATTGGAGGATGATCTTCAATCTCCAATGAACAAAAAGAATGCTGTGTGTGAAAATCTAAAAACATATTTTATATTTATACGAGCAGCTTGTGATCAAATAGTCATTTGGTAATATAGAACTTGAGTATTGCTGAAAAAAGACATTTTGCTGAAGCTTTTCATCTTGCATGCATCAGGACAATTGCAAGAATACCAATGTCGGGAAGCAGTAACTTTACGCTGTATGAGAAGTGATTGCTGATTGGCTGGCAAGTGGACTCTCCTTCAACAAAATGCCTTTTTTCAGCAATACTCAGCTTATGATCATTAGAATACAGTAATTACATGTGTCTGTAAATTCATCCTCCGTTACATCGTCAGGTCCGGACCCTGTCAGTAAGTGGTGGACAGCGGTTGTTACGTTTGCTGTACACTGGCTTCAGGGTGACGATTCAAAGGCTAAAGGGTTGTCTACTAAAGTGGAACGAATCCCCAAGTCCCTACAGATGTCTGAGTAAGTTGGTTCTTGTCTTCACAAATCGTGTCCAGCTGAAGGACGATGCTTTTACGCAGTGGTGAACTGTTTTGGAGATCTGAAATAATTCTCTTCCATCAATAGAGTTTCACTATCAGAATGTTTCACTTTAAAGGAAAGTCCTTTGCCAGAGGAGTTGTTGGTTTCTTAAACGTGCGAACGGAAGAGGCCTCTCAGCCCTCGAGCCTGTTCTGCCATTAAGTTAGATCAAGGCTGATCTGAATCCCATCTCCAATTACCCCACCTTGGTTTCCTAACTGTTAATGCTCTTGTTTAATAAAAATCTATCAATATTAGTTTTAAAATTGGCTCTTGTCCTCAACCGATTGTTGGGGGAGAGAGTTCCAAATTTCCACTACTCCTCTGTGAACAATAGCTCACTGACGTCACCCACCCCACTCCCCGCAATGCCTTAGTTCTAATTCTAAAGTTTGCCCCCTTATTCTAAATTCTCCCACCAGAGGAAATAGCTTCTGTCTGTCAACCTCATCAACTCATTTAATTATCTAATCAATTAGATTACCGCTTAATCTTCTATTCTCAAGGGAATACAAGCCTAGTCTGTGCAACCTGTCCTCATAACTTAGCCCTGGTATTTGTAACTAAATTCAATTCCATAATTTTATACAGTAGCTTCCCCAAAAACCTAAATCACAGCTTGAGAGTTTTGTGGTGATTCATGGTCATATTTGCATTGCGCGCTTTCACTTGCCTCATTGGGAAACTTGCCAGTTTTGGGAAATGATGGCCCTGAAGGCAAAAACATTGGTCTCCTTCTGTACCAAAGTTCCATTCAGTATGTAAAGCCATGGGGAGCTTCAATTAGTATTGTTTCATTTTGTAGCCTGCCCTCCAGTTCCAGTAAAAAACAACTGATCCAACACTCAAAGGACGTACCATTTTTATGGTACGCCCACTGTTAACCAACTGGTTTCCTCATTGTGCCCAACAACTCTCTTTCTAGAAGCCCGCTGCCAAAGGCAATTCTTCACGTTTATAAGGCTATGCAAGCGAGCCTGTTGGGGAAACGAGATGCTCATCAGACAACATTTCTGCGCTGTGAGAGGGCCAGTGGATATCTATGGAATACCTTGACTGTCTCCAGCCCACACCAGGATACCAACCTGCATAAGGTACGGTATTGGTTTCTTGATTTCATCCCACTTCAGGATGTCGTTTGTGTGTTAAAGTGGCAGGTTTGCCTTGTCGCACCTGCAGTTCCATAACCCTGCAAATCTGTTTCTGCAGCAGTAGAAATTCTGCTTTTGGGAGGGAAGTGAGTATATGCAGGTCCAGGGAAGAAGTTTGCTCAGGTCTTTCAGAAAGGAGACAGATGGTGGCCTCTGTGGTGCATTGTAGTTGCATTGCATGTGCCAGCGATGTTGTGCAATGTGTCTGCAGTGCAATACAAAGGTATACCCTGCGCATCGAGATATGAACATATTTTACAGTTATTGAGGTTTTCAATTTGTGGCCAGCGATATGCCATCAACAAAAGGCACAAAATGCATGATTTTTAGCACAGCGCTTCTGGGAATTTCTCGGTGATCTCCACACTCCTAACATGTTTGTGAAAGTTAAATTAAGTCTACAGCACAAAACCAGGCCATTTAGCCAAACTGGTCATTGCAGGTGTTAATGCTCCACACAAGTCTCTTCCCACTCTTCCACTTCTAACCTTATCTGCGTGTCCTTCTATTCCTTTCTCCCTCATGTGTTTATCTAATTTTCCCTTAAATGCATCTATACTATTTGCCTCAGCCACCCTTTGTGGTAGTAAATTTCACAGTCTTACCACTCTCTGAGTGATGAGCTTTCTCCTGAACTTCGTATTAGATTTATTATTGGCTTTATGTTTATGACCCATATTTTTAGTCTCCTTCACAAGTGGAAATACCTTCTCTACATCTATAAATGGAACACCTTCATAATCCTCAATCGGGTCAACCCCGAGACCTGTCTGAGCGCCAGCCTGTTCAGCCTCTCCTGTCAGTTTTGGTACTTCTTTGTGAATCGTTTTTGCATTTCTTGCAGTGTGTCTCTCTTCTTTTTTATGATATAGAGGCCAGAACTGTGCACAGTACTTCAAAGTTCATTACAGGTTTAATTTCTCTGTTTTTCAATTCAATCCCTCTAGAAATGAACCCCATTGCTTGGTTTGCTTATTTTTAATGGCCTCATTAACCTGTGTTGCTATTTTTAGTGTATCTGCATTGAAAAGTCTTGCCTTGCCTTTGGCGATCACTAATTTACAGGGAATGCTATAAAACTGTACTATCACCCTCTTTCACCTCTGTGCCGCTACAAGGTACACTTTCAGCAATTAAATTTGCCTTACATGGATAAAATTAAAAATTATCAAGAGATAAGTTTCAATACTGAGTTCTGCCTTATTTGGCAATCCAAGCAAATTTCAAGGATTCTTTATGACCTGTGTTTGTTTTAAGCAGCCATTATAGCAACACTAACTTAGTCATAGGAAATTCTTATTGCAACACTAGGGAGAATGAAATTAATCTGTGCTGCTTCGCTTAATGGACTTGTAGCATATCTTTGAAAGTTATTGAATCTGTTCCCACCAGTGTATTCGCTAACAATTTTATATGAGAAAGAACTCCTCGTCTCCCTTTTTTTCCCCCAATTACCGTGACCTCTGGTTACCAACCAACCTCCCAGTGGAAACTGATTCTCCCTATTCATTCTATCAGAACCATTCATTATTTTGAACGTATCTATTATTATTTTTTCCTTATCCTTCTCTGCTCTAAGGAGAACAATCCCAGCATCTCTAATCTCTCCACGCAATTGAAATCCCCCATCCTTGATGATATGCTAGTAAATCTCCTCTGCACCCTCTCCAAGGCCTTGATATCTTTGCTCTATTGTGATGCCCAGAATTAGATACACTACTCCTGCTGAGGCTAAACTGGTGATTGAGAAAGGTTGAGCATAACTTCTTTGCTCTGCACTCTATGCCTCTATTTATAAAGACATGGGTCCTGTATGCTTTTCTTCGTGAGCAGCCTTATCAACTTGTCCTACTGTCTACAAAATTTTGTATCTCTCTGTTCATGCACCCTATTTAAAATTTTAGCTGATATCGCTTCCCCTCATTCTTTCTGCCAAGTTGTATCACCACACTTCTCTACATTAAGTTTCATTTGCCATGTGTCTGTCCATTTCACCAGTCTATGTTCTCCTGAAGTCTACAGCTACCCTCCTTGTTGTTTACTGTATTTCCGAGTTGTGCGCCATTTGCATGTTTTAAATTATGCCCCGTATACCCTAGTCCAGGTCATTAATATATCAAAATGAGCAGTGAATCTAATACTGACCTCTGAGGGACACCATTGTATACTTCCCTCCAGGCTGAAAAACAACTGCTCATCACTACTCTCTCCTTTCTGTACCTGAGCCAGTTTCGTACTCACACCTCTAATCCCACAGGCTTCCAAATTACCAACCTGTCTAATATGTGGTACTTTATAAAACAACTTTTGAAAGTCTTTGGGTTAAAAAAAAACCTGAAAATGCTGGAAAAACACAACAGGTGTGTTAACAGATGTTCCTGCAAAGATAACCTTGTCTCAACACTTTTCTCCAAGCTGCAGAAAAGTTATTTTGAAATGCTGACAGTCATACGATGTATTTCTAGCATTCTCTGCATTTATTTTAGATTTCTAGCATTTGCGGTTTTTTGTTTTCATCTCTCCTTTGATTTAAAGATATGGCACCATTAATCTACTTATGTTTAGAACACAAAAACCTTACATCCTTTAATGGAAGCTTGGTGTTGTTCACAGCCTGAGTTCTGATCAGCTCTTTTGCCACTGAAACCCTTATTCATGCCTCTTAATTTCAGACTGGATTATTTCAATGCCCTCTGGGTGGGCTTCCTAACCTCCACCTTCCATAAATTTAAGTTTGTCCAAAACTCTGTCCGTATCCTGACTCACGCAAGACCCATTCACCCATCATCCCGTGCTCACTGATCTACTGATTGGCTCCCAGTCCACCAACATTGCAAGTTGTAAAATACTTATCCTTGTGTTTAAATCCCACCATGGCCTTGACCCTCCCCCATCACTGCAGCCTCCTTCAGCTTTACACTTTTGGTCCCTTGTGCATCGTTTTTTTTTTGGTGGCTGTGCTTTTGACTAAGTGGGCCCTAAGCTTTGGAATTCTATCGTTAAACCTCTCCACTCTAAACCTCTCCACCTCTCACCTCCTTTAAATTGCTCCTTAAAACCTACCTCTTTTGACCAAGCTTTTAGTCGTCAACCCTAATATCTCCTTGTGTTGCTTGGTGTCAAATTTTGTCCTGACAACATTCCTTGTGAAGCACCTTGGGGGTGTTTTGCTTTGTTAAAGTTGCATTATAAATGCGAGCTTTTGTAGATGATTTTCCTCTTCAGCATCTGCACATGGAGGAGATTCAGGGAAAGGTGCTTCCAGCTTGTAACAAACGCAAGCATACTACCTATTATATATTCAATGAGATCTCTGCTCATCAGCACTTTCAGAACATTAAATCTGGACAGGAGTATGGTACATGTGTAAAGTGCTAAATAGCTTTATTGAAATACTACTCGGGGATTAGAGGAGGTGGAACAGCACGACACAGTCCTGAAGGAAATTAGTTGGTTATTAGCAAATGCCTAAATCAGTCCTTATAACCAAAAGTTTGCCATAGTTCTGAATATTGCACCTTATTAAAGTTACTGAATTTTAAGAGTGCAGAAGGAAAATCTCTGAAAGATCTTGTTCTGTTTTATTGGCTATTTTCATGCCCTTTATCAATTTCTCTTTTTACAAGCTGGTTTATGATTCTATGGCTCTCCAAGTCCAAACAACCCTAAATTACCTTTTGTCATCGTCAATTTCCTGTTAATCCTGCACACAGTTAACTAGCTATGGCAAAGACAGACCATAAGACAAAGGAGCAGAAGTAGGCCATTCAGTCCATCAAGTCTGCTCTGTCATTCAATGAGATCATGGCTGATCTGTTAATCCTCAAATTCACTTTCCTGCCTTTTCCCCATAACCCTTGATTCCCTTACTGATTAAAAATCTGTCTTTCTCAGCCTTGAATATACTTCATGACCCAGCCTCTAAAAGCCCTCTGCAGTAAAGAATTCCACAGATTCACTACCCTCTGAGAGAAGAAATTCCTCATCATCTCTGTCTTAAATGGGTGACCCCTTACTCTGAGATTATGCCCTCTCGTCCTAGACTCTCCCACAAGGGGAAACAGCCTCTCAGCATCTACCCTGTCAAGCCCCATAAGGATCTTATATGTTTCAATAAGGCCGCCTCTCATTCTACTAAACTCCAATGAGTACAGGCACAACCTACTCAACCTCTCCTCATAGGAAAATCCCTCCATACTCAGGATCAGCCTAGTGAACCCACTCTAGACTGCCTCCTATGCCAGTATATCTTTCCTTAGATAAGGGGACCGAAACTGTTCACAGTATTCCAGGTGTGTTCTAACTAGTGCCTTGTATAGTTTTAGCAAGACTTCCCTATTTTTATACTCCATTCCCTTTGAAATAAAGGCCAACATTTCATTTGCCTTCCCTATTGCCTGATGAACTTGTATGCTAGGTTTTTGTGATTCATGCACGAGGGGAGCCCCGAGTCCCTCTGTGCTGCAGCTTTCTGCAGTCTTTCTCTATTTAAATAATATTCAGCTCCTCTTCTTCCTGCCAAAGTGCATAACCTCACATTTTCCCACATTATATTCCATCTGCCAAGTTTTTGCCCACTCACTTAACCTGTCTATATCCTTCTGTGTGTCATCATCACCTCTTGCCTTCCCACCTATTTTTGTGTCATCTGCAAGCTTGGCGATAGTACATTCACTTCCCTCGTCCAAGTCATAATTGTGGCCCCAGCACTGATCTCTGTGGCACTTCACTAGTTACAGGTTGCCATCCTAAAAATGCACCCCCTCCTTATCCCAGCTGCCTTCTATTAGTCAATCCTCTACCCATGCTAATATACTACCCCCAAAACCATGGGCTCTTATTTTATTAAGTAGCCTTGTGTGCGGGACCTTATCAAACACCTTTTGGAAATCCAAATATATTACATCCACTGGTTCCCTTTTATCCACCCTTTTACCTCCTCAAAGAATTCTAATAAATTTGTCAGGCATGATTTCTCCTTCATGAAGCCATGCTGACTCTGCTTGATTATATTATGTATTTCTAAACGCTCTGCTGTTGCATCCTTTATAATAGACTCTCACATTTTCCCATTGACAGATGTCAGGCTTTCCCAAAAGAAAAGCCCAAGCCATTTTCCTCCTCTGCTTTTGAGCTGCTGCTTTTGTTGCTAACAATATGTATACACAGTTCTAGTGTTTTACTCCATTACTTCATTGCAAGCAACAGAGCAGACAGCGGCCAGGAACAAAGATGGCACTGCTCAAATCAACACGGCTGTGTTTTAGGTGGTGTAGTTTTCAGCATGCTATGTTTGGCTGGCTAAGTTTGAAAGCGTTTTTAAAAATACCCTTTTGGTGTTTTAGAGAAAACAGAGGGGAACTTACGAAGGAATTGGGAGTTTTAAGACGCAGATCCCTATCTCGTAATTTAATTAGTACTGGGTACCAAATGTGGGGGAGAATTCTGTGTATGAAGTTGTTTGGGGCTGGGAGTTAGTGTTTCAGTGATATCCTGTGACTGGGTTAAACACTCCTTTGTCACCAAAGGAAACTCCAGCAGGTTTTGGTGATAGGCTGGGTGCAGTGGAGTGACATCATTGAATTTCTGCACATTTGCAAACCAGTCGGATATTGGTGGGCATTTTGCATTGACAGGAGACAGTGCTTTTGAGAAGGTGCCTGACTCCCGCATGAATTTTAACTTCCATCTTGATTGTGTGACATCAAACATTAATGTTCCAATACTGTGTGCTACTCACTATCTCAATTATAATTTAAATGAATGTTATTGAAATCAATGGTTTCTCATTAACTCTTGTTAATGGCTACTGACTAAGCAGTTAAGCAGGCTGTCTGTAAAATATCTTGTAATTACCCATTGTTCACAGTTACATATCCAGTACCATTTCGCTTTTTGAACTGATGCTGAATTTTACTACTCAGGGTTCTGTAACTTTGTTAAAACAAGTTAATTGTGGTCAGTTGGTAGCATTCTCACCTCGGAGACAGAAGGTTGTGTTCAAGAATAAAAACTGAAAATGCTGGAAATACTCAGCGGCAACTGTGGAGAGAGAAACATTGTTAATGTTTCATGTCTATGTTCAAGCCCTACTCTGGAGACTTGAACACTAAAATAGGTTGGTACTTACCTGCAGTACTGAGGGAGTGCTGCACTGCCAGAAGTGCCATTATGAAACTGTTTAGACGGAATGAAAGATTCCATGGCACACTTTTTTGCAGAGCAGCATTCATCCCTCAATACACTTAGACTGTTTAACAGATAATTCATGTCATTACTATTTGTTGTATTTTACTAAGTGCGAATTGTGTGCGACTTTTTCCTGCAAGATAGCAGTAATCACACTTAAAGATGAGTTTGTTAGCATGCAGTGCCTTGGGAAGACATAAATACATGGGTTTAAAATTGAATGCAAATATCCTTTTTATATTGCAAGCCTAGTGTTGAATCAATGTATCAGTAAAACTTATAACCATAAGCTGCAATTTATGCAAAAATATGTAAAACAAATAAGGAAGTGGATAAAATTCCAGCTTTTGAACATCCGAGATGATTTCTCATTGTAATACCCCTTTAGCATGAATGAAAATAGGATTTATTTTGAGCAGTCAAGTAAATATATCAAAGCGCTAGTCTGTTGTAAAAGTTTTTTTTTGTGTCCAGTCCAATTTTTGTAAGCTGAATGGTTGATACAAATTCTTTTTTTTAAAAACAATAATGTTGAGACAAGCTATTTAACAAGTCGGGGGGAAATCCCAACTCACTGTCCTGTCTGAAGATAACGTGCTGTTTCTTTCTTCTTGGCAGGCCGTGCAGCTGTTGGTCTGTGACATTTTGCTTTCAATTCGTACAACGTTGTGGCAGAAGCAGGCGAACTCCAGCCAGGCTGTGGGTGAGACTTACCAAGCTTCAAGTCTAGAACTGAAAGGATTCCAACGAGACTTGAGCAGTCTCCGAAAGCTTGGCCAGACATTTAAGCCTGCACATCGTAAGGTAAGCAAACAAAGCCATGTGCATTGGTTAACTTACAAAGTAACATGCCTCAAGATGGAAGATTATGGGCACACTGCCCCAAATATTTTTTCTAATGAAACCGTACTGCTGTTAATAAGCTAAAGTACAACGGGCCCAAGTAAATTTTATGCTAATAGAGTCAGTTTATTCCAAGCCATAGTGTGTTTTTAATGCAAGTAGCACTTCTCAAATACTTAATTGCAGTGCTTCCCAAATCTTTTTCGGCTATGACCCCATTTTAATGCTTCACACTTTGTGTGACCCCAGGGTGAAAATTAGGGTGGGGAGGGTGGGTAAGGGGGAGAATTGTTGAGCAGGGTAGGGCTCAAACAGTAGGCATACAGGCACAATAAACACTACCATTTTGCAGGCTCTCCAATATAGTACTGAGGGAATGCTACACTGTCACAGATGTTAGATGTATATAAACTGTATGCAGGTGATGGGCATTAACAGGAGAGTCACTTGTGCTCCTGTAACAAGGTACAACTGAAATTGTGGTCATTGGATTAGGAGGTGCATGTTTGTAATGTGTAACTCTTGCAAATAATTGCTTATAAAAGTGTGTAAAGATCGGCTTCAGTTCACCACTTGGTTTTCTGGTGTAGAACAGGAGACGCTTTCTTTCACTTGAAATATTAAACCACAAGAGCAGGAGTAGGCCATTTGGACATTCAAGCCTTCTCTGCCATTCAATAAGATCATGACTGATTTGTGTGTGGCCTTAACTCCATGTTCCTGCTTGACTCCGTAACTCTTCACTCCCTTGTCAGTTAAAAATCTGTCTAACTCAGCCTTGAATATATTCAATGACCCTGCCTCCACTGCTCTTTGGGAAAGAGAATTCCAAAGACTTCTGAGAGAAGAAATTTCTCTTTGTCCCAGTTTTAAATGGGAGCTCCCTAACTTTTAAGCTATGTTCCCTAGTTCTAAGCTCCCCCATAAGGAGAAACATTCTCAAAGCAACCAGCCTGTCAAGTTCCCTCAGGATTTTAAGTGTTTCAATACAATCACCTCTCATTTTTCTAGACTCCAATGGGCATAGGCCCAACCCGCTCAGCCTTTCCTCGTAAGGAATCCCAGGAATCAGTCAAGTGAACCTTCTCTGAATTGCTTCCAATGAAATTATATCCATTAAGTAAGGAGACCAAAACTGTACATAGTACTCCAGATGTGGCTGCCCCACAAGGCCCTGTACAGTGGTAGCAACTCTTGCCTACTTGTACACTTGATTCCTCTCATAAAAAAGCTAAATACCAACATCCCATTTGCCTTCCATTTGCTGTACCTGGTGTGAGGTGTAGCCTGCGCTCTCAGGTGTATGCGCTATTCTTTTTGAAGAAGAGCAGGTGTGTTCGCCTTGATGTTCTGGTCAATGTTAATTCCTCATCAACATCACTGAAAAACAATTATACAGTCATTCAAACATTGATGTTTGCGGGAGCTTGCTGTGTGCAAATTGGCTGCTGCCTTTCCTACATTACAGCCATGATTACGCTTCAGAAGTACTTCACCAGCTGTAAAGTACATTAGTGTATTACGAAGCCATGAAATGCTCAATAGAAATGCAAGCCTGTTATTTTTTTTATACCACTAAATGCGGCTAAACTTGCATTGATGGTGAGTTGTTTCAACGACAGTATTACAGAAACAATTTTTAATGAGTACATATAGCAATGAATACAGGCTTCCTCCAGTAGAATTTCATTTACATTTTTTCAATTAAATGCAATAAGCAGAAATAGGTCAGATAAAATAAAAGGATATTGATTTTTAACAGCCATTATCTTCAGGACAGCTCAAGAATGACCAGCTGTAACACTTGCACATTTGTGTTTGAGTAGTATCACCCTAGTTCCTTAGCTTGTCCCCACTTCGTAAAACAGCCCCTTGTTAAGCAGAAACTTGGCAGACTAACTCCGAACCTTAAAGGTGTCCAGTGTGGAAAAGATAAATGTTATATTACCGTAGTAGAGGTGCTCTTCTGTACTCATCTACCTTATTTTTAAGAAAAGCATTTTATTCATTAGCACAAACCTGTCTCATTAAGGTGACCAGTGGTGTTGAGAAGTGTTTTCATTAGTGAGGAAAAATTGGACTTGTCACATGTACCTCTTCCACAACTCTCAGAACTCAGGTCTGAACTGACATCACAATCCTAAAGGTAGCATAACCTAAAGCATATGGTGAGAAAGTACTGTAAAAGGAGGGTATCTCGTCCTCTGAAGGACATGTAGCTGCTTTAATGTTTGCCCTTCCCTTGCTCATATACAATTATGAGGAGAGACTTAAGGTAGTCAGACTACCTTAAGACTGGTGCAGAGGCAGCTAAGATGCTATTTAATCAATTTTTACAAAAATTATTCAAGGCTTTGGTAAAGAGAGGTTATTTCTCCTGGGTGGGCAGTCAATGATGATGGTTGAAGTTGAATTTATTTGGTCAAAGGTCATGAAAAGCAGCGAGTGATTGAGGCAGAGACCCTTGCACCTTTGAAAGGAAAATTGAACAGATATTTGAAACAGAGGAAGGTACAGAGCAGAGAGACCACGGAGCTGGAATTAGTTTTGGATTGTTGTAGCAAAGAACCAACTCGGAAAAGAATATTGCCACATGCTGTGCTGTAGATTTCTATGGTTTTTCGATATAACTAATTCAGAAACAACTTATATTTGTATAGCGCCTTTAATGCTGCAAAATATCCTAAGGTGGCTTCACCAGAGCATTATCCAACAAGGTCTGAAGTGGAGCCACATCAGGAGATTTTAGAACATGTGGCCAAGAACTTGGCTGAGGAAGTAGGTTTTAAAGAGCGTCTTAAAGGAGGAGAGAGAGATAGCGAGGTGCAGCAGTTTAGAAAGAGAATTCCAGAGTTTAGTGCCTCTGGCAGCTAAAGGCAAAGTGTCAATGGTGGAGTGATGAAAATTGGGATAAGTAACAGGCCAAAATTGGAGGAAAGCAGAGAGTTTTTTTAAAGCCCAGTATTTGTTAGCCATCCCTGATTGCCCTTGAGCTGAGTGACCTGCTAGGCCATTTCAGAGGGCAGTTAAGAGTCAACCCCATTGCTGTGGGTCTAGAGCTACATGTGGGCCAGACCAGGTAAGGACGGCAGATTTCCGTCCCTAAGGACATTAGTGAACTAGACAACAATCTCACCATTACTAGTTTACAATTCCAGATTTTTATTAATTGAATTTAAATTCCCTCAGCTGCTATGGTGGGATTTGAACCTGTGTTCCCATAGCCCTGAGATTATTAGTCCAGTAACATTACCACTATACCATCATCTTCCTTTATCTTGAAAGGTTGTGGGGATGGAGGAGATTAGAGAAAGGGAGGGGCAAATACATGGAGCAATTTTAAAACAAAAGGATGCAAGTTTTAAAATCAAAGTGTTGCTGGGCTGGGAGCCAATGGGAAGATGGGTGTCAAGTGTAACATTCTGTCTGTCAGATTATACAATTATTGTGTGTTTAATAGTTTTGTCGTTTTGTTTCACATTCCTACTGTGTTTTTTTAGATGTTTTTGCATGAAGCGACTGTACGATTGATGGCAGGTGCAAGCCCAACTCGAACCCACCAGCTTTTGGAGCACAGTCTGAGGAGGCGAACATCACACCCCATCCAACAAGGTAAACACATTTTCTCCCAGTAGGCCAGATGCCACTGCTAGAGGTTCTTGTGTACAGTCCAGTAGGTCCTCCTGACAAGAGGTCGTATTATTGCAGATAGAAACATTGGCCAGGGCTTTCTGGCCCCATTCGTGGTGGAACCCGCCACGGGAAACTTGGCTGCTCAGCCAAAAGCCCATTGACTTTTGGCAGGACCGCACGATCCTAGCGGCAGGTGGAAAACCCTGCCCATCATCTCGCTTTTCAACAGTTTGAAGACTTGTTACAATCTATACGTAGCCTTGTATCTTTTGTTTTGCCTTTTCAGCTGTGCCTTTGGTCACCTTCCTTAAGTCTTCCATCTCCTGTTTAGTGTTCCATTCCCCCTTTGTAAAGTGCCTTAGGGCTATCAGTTATGTAAGTTACTAAATAAGTAGTGCAGTAACATTTTCAAGCAGAACAAGACCTTTGGTCCATCTAGCTCACTGACCTACAGTAGTCCCTTGGTGCATTTCTAATAATCCTGAATCCCATTTATTGAAGTTCCTTCTTGAAATCCATTTAAAGTTTCTTGTTCCATCACCCCTGCCAGTGATCTGTTCCACATATTTACAGCAATAACATTGCATTTATACAGCACCTTTTTAACATCATAAAAATGTCCCCTAGAGCTTCACAGGAGCATTTTCAGACAAAATCTTACGCCTAATATCTCCTTGGAGGTCATCTCGTCCTCTGCTGAACATGTAACTGCTTTAATGTACTGCACTTGCTCATTTATAACTATGTGGAGAGGCTTGAATCAAAATACGAGCATACGAATTAGGAGTAGGAGTAGGCCCCTCGAGCCTGCTCTGCCATTCAATAAGATCATGGCTGATCTGAATGTAACCTCAACCATTACATCTTCTTTTATACTCTGTACTACTGTGTAGTTACAATCAGGGGGCCTGTACACCACTCCCACAAGTGACTTCTTGCCTTTATCATTTCTCATCTCCACCTAAACTGCCCCAACATCCTGGTTTCTTGAACCTAGGTCAACTTTCTCTAATGTGCTAATACCATCATTAAATAACAGAGCCACCCCTCCACCTTTTCCTAACTTCCTGTCCTTCCTAAAAGTCACATACCCTTCAATATTCAGATCCCAAACTATGTCGTCTTGTAGCCTTGTCTCTGAAATGGCTGTCAGATCACACTTATTGTTTCTATTTGCGATATCAGTTCAATGTTTTAAATTATTAAAGGTTCTGGTAGGGAGAGGCTATTTCTCCTGGGTTGGGAGTCAATGGTGATGGTTGAAGTTGAATTTATTTGGTCAAAGATCATGAAAAGCAGCGAGTGGTTGAGGCAGAGACCCTTGCACCTTTGAAAGGAAAATTGAATAGATATTTGAAACAGAGTAAGGTGCAGAGCGGAGAGAACATGGAGCCGGAATTAGTTTTAGATCATTACAGTAAAGAACCAGCCTGGAAAAGAAGTTTGTTGCGTAAGGAGATATTAGAACTGGCGACCAAAACTTGGTCAAAGAGATTGATCTTAAGGTGCATCTCAAAGGAGGCAGAGAGCTTTGGTAGGGAATTCCAGAGCTTGGGGTCCAGGCTGTTGAAGGCACGGCTGCCAACAATGAACCAGTGAAAATCGAGGATGCACAAGAGCCCAGAATTGGAGGAGTAAAGTGATCTCAGAGGGTTGTAAAGCTGAAAGAGATTAGAAATAGGGAAGGTGAGGAAATAGTTTCTTTCGACCTACCCTGTCAGTTTTTGATTTTAAAACCTAAGTATTGCAGGGCCAGGAGCCAGTGAGCACATAGGAGATGGTTGAACAGGACTCGTTCTTTAATAATTTGTTCTTCAAACACCTCAATTAGACCTCCCCCTATGGCTTCTATTCTCTAGACAGTGCAAGTCCAGTCTTATGCCTTATTATTTAACCCTTTAAACCCTGTTGTCATTCTGGCGAATCTGTGCTGTACCTCTTCCAATGTCGGTAATATCCTCCCTGTGGTGTGGTGCCCAGAACTGAACACAGTACTAAAATGGGTTCAGTTTTTGTACCTTCAAAATTAAGATCTGGACATTAAGGTCTGGAAAGCACTGCCTGAGAATGTGATGGAGGAAATAATCAGCCTTAGTGTTTTCTGGACTTAGAGCCCTAAATCTCTTGGCTCCTCCACAGTTTTCGGCTTCCCATCATTTAGAAAATACTCTGATCAATCTTTCTCATGTCTAAAGTGAATGATCTTGCACTTCACACTGCGCTCCATCTGCCACAATTTGGACTCTCACTTAATGTATTGCTGACTCTTTATAACTTTCTTCTCCCATCTATCAGCAAATTTGAATATATGGCTTTCTGTTCCTTCATCTAAATCACTGATAAATGTAGTAAAAAGCTGAGGCTCCGGTACAAATCCCCGCTGGATACCACTAATCATCTTAATAACAAATCCCAGTAACTTCTCACAATAGAATTTCATAGTTTACTTCTCCAATCCTCCTTAAATAATGGAGTGGCGTTGGCAATTTTCCAATCCAAGGAGAAAATCAAGAGAGTTTTGCAAGATCCTGGAAAGAAACAGAAATACTTGGGGTGGTTTCAGTAAATAGACAAATAACCTCTCTAAAAAGTTTAAGATTATCATGGAGCAAATTTGTGAGCTGTAATTAATAATGAGCAAATTGGGGACCTGATAGCCACAAATGTGTTTAAAAAGGCGCAGGGCCTAAACAATTTTTGTTTGTTTTTCCTCTGTGCCACATATCAGGACAGCAGGCTCACGATTTCTGTTACAACTTTTGTTTAGGTGCCAGCCATGCTTCAGCTGGTAACACGCTTACTTCTGTATCACAGGGCTCCAGGTTCAACCCTGTGATACACTCTGCAGCCGACACTCCGGTGCAGTACCAAGGAAACGTTGCGCTGTTGAAGGTGCTATCTTACAACTCAGACCTTAAACCAAGGCCCCCATCTGCCTGTTCAGCTGGATGTGAAAGATCCCATGCCACTATTTTCACAGAATCAGAATTGTTACACCGCAGTGAAGACCATTTGGCCCATCATGTCTGCGCTGCCTCTCCGAATGAGCAGTTCGCCTCATACCATTCTCCCCCTGACCCTGCGCGTTCTTCCTTTTCACATAACAATCTAATTACCTTTTGAATACTTTGATTGAACCTGCCTGCACCACACTCTCAGGCAGTGCATTCCAGACCTTAACATCCAGACCTTAATTTTGAAGAAGAGCAGGGAAATTATCCCCAGTGTCCTGGCCAGTATTTACCCCTCCATCAACATCACTAAAACAATAATCGGGTCATTATCACATTGCTGTTTGTGGGAGCTTGCTTGCTGAGTGCAAATGAGCTTCTGCATTTCCTACAACAGTGACTACACCTAAAAAGTACCGCATTTTCTCTAAAGTGCTTGGAGACCTCTGGTGGTTGTGAAAGGCACTATATAAATGCAAGTCTTTTTTCTTTCTCTTGACTACACTTAATATTTGGTTAGGAGACCTGTGTTAGGTGAGGTGCTGATTACACCTTCCCCGAAGCAACTTTAGAAGCTTCTGGCTTCTTTTCAGCTATGTGGCAATTCTGCTTGTCCTAAAACTTTTTGACTGTTGTCCAGCGTGAAAGTGTTTGAGTACAGTACAGGTTAAGGATGAAATTTAAGCTGGAGGAAGAGGATCAAAATTTAAAACCAACTTTTAATCACAAACCTAGTATTCCTTCCCGAAACAGTGGCCTTTTAAAATGACAAATTTTAAGCATATGTATTCTTGAATATTACTGAAAAGAGAAACATGTCTTTGAAGCTTTTCATCTTGCACTGGTCAGAACAAACACAAGAATGCCAAATTTCAAACGATCACAACAATTTATACTACAAGAGAAAAGGGTGCTGATTGGTTGGCAAATTGACTCTGATTGGCCGAGGTGTTGTCATGGAAAAAGCAACGGGGAACTACAGGCCCCCCACCCCCAATCAATATCTTCAAACTTTGCACCATTTTTTGAATTTCCCAAGAGCTTAGGGAGCCTATAGGTCCCCTTTGCGTAGTCACTGTTGTAGGAAATGCAGAAGCTCATTTGCACTCAGCAAGCAAGCTCCCACAAACAGCAATGTGATAATGACCTGATTATTGTTTTAGTGATGTTGATGCTTTCTGCATGTGCGAGGTCTCGGCCAATCACAGTTGACTTGCCAACTAATCAATATCCTTTTCTCCTGTAGTATAAATTGTTGTGATTGTTTGAAATTTGGCATTCTTGTGTTAGTCCTGATGAGTGCAAGACAAGAAGCTTCGAAAACATTTCTCTCTTTTCGGCAATATTCAAGTGACTGTTCATATGCATTCTAAGAAATTCAATGCATGTCCTTTGTATTTTATTGTAATGAAGGTATTGGTTTATTTTAAGCAATGAAGCAGCTCTGTTACAATAGAAAACAATAGAATCACAGGGTGGTTTAGCACCTTGCTGATATTCACAAAACAGAATTTTGAGGTCGGTATTTTTTAAAGAAAATTTGGAGTACCAGATGCAGTACCACAAAAGGCAGGTTCACAATAATCTGTACATATTTGGAACTCCAGTAATTTAACTTATATTTAGTGAAAACAGAGTTGAAAAATATTTTATACTTCATTTTTTTATTTACAGGTGAATTGGACGCTCTTCCAGGCCAGAGAGAGAGAGCGACAGCCATACTCCTGGCATGCCGACACCTTCCCCTCTCGTTTCTCTCTTCTCCGGGTCAGAGGGCAGTCATGCTGGCTGAGGCTGCACGTACACTGGAGAAACTCGGAGACAAGCGGTCTGTCAGTGACTGCCAGCAGGTGATCATGAAACTGGGCAGTGGCACCACAATTGCAGCGAGCTGATAAACGCAGTGCTACTCTCCAGCCTGCGGTAAATGCCTTCTACCCTCTGACTGGATCGTACTGTCATGCCCTTAAACAATGAGTGAAGGCACCAGCAGGTGTTTCAGAGCCTACATGATTTCCCTCTGGTAAAATGCAGTTTGGCCAGTTGACTGGAAAAGATATTTTCGCAATCTTTCTTACCGCTAAGATCACTGTTTGAGCGTGAAGGTTGCTTTTCACAGAATGCTAATGATGGTATTCGAGTAGTTCACTCCTGCGTGATCCAGAATCATCATTAATTTGCACCCTCCCTCCTATTTTCCCCACCAATCTATCTAATACTAGTACACTATTGAAGAGGACTATCAGCAATTTGTTGCCTTATTTGTTCCTCACAGTCCTATTCTCTCAAAGCTGCAGTTCTCAATCAGAGGGTACAGTCGGCTGGTATCAAAATTCCCGATATTTTAAATAATTTATTACATTTTTACAGCCTTATACTTTACTCTTGAATGGTGTTAAAGTCGTAGGAAAGTAATTTATCATGTGGACAGACATTTTCATATGTAGGTTACAAGAATTTTTTTTAAAAAATCAACGCCCATAAAAGCCAAACGAGTTTGTCCATTTTTAGATCAGCTCTGTCTAACTGCTTTCTCACCATGTAATCTTAATACCTGCAGGATGAGCTTATCGCTGCTGCATTTTAATGAGACTGTTTATTTTTTACTGTTTCAAGTTCTCAGGATCAGTTTTAGTCCTGGCTGATTCATAATTTAAATGCTTAAGCAGCTCCTCCCCTGGAAATATCCAAGAGATGTACAATACCAATCTTTATGGCAATAACTAAGATTTTAAAAGTCTTGCTTTGTAATTCCCTGGCATTGCTGCACACCAGTAAATGTGGGCTGATGCTTGTCTCAAATGGGCAACTCCACTTTTTTTTGTTTTTTTTTTGTTTTTTTTTTGTTTTTAACTCCACTTAGCCCTGTTCAAAAAAAATTCTCTAAGTCACATTAAACTTCAGTCTAAAAGGTAACTTAAGGCAGGTAGATTTGGTGTAGAGTAAGTGTAGGATTGATTGGACATTATAAAAACAGTCCTTGCATGTTGACACCAAACACACGGTGGTCAATGCTTCTAACTTACATGTGCAAATCCAGTTGCCACTAACACATATATTGACGGACTCATGCACTTTGAAGTGATAGAGCCACAATTGCTGATTTTAATGGTATGAAGCACAGGACAGGAGGATAAAAGGTGATTTTAGATCTTTGTGGGGTTTTTTTTACAACTTTTAAATATCAATAATTGTATAAGCAAAGCCAAAAAAAAAAGTGCCATAGAAATGAATGGTGGGAAGTCCTAGAGGTGACTTGTGAGAGTGACCTGGTCGACCTAACCAGCAACAAAAAGGTTGCAAATCCACAGCACAATTTCGCAGTTCTATAAATGGAAAAGTAGACCCATATGACCCAGTAATCATATCAAAACAGAAAGGTACATGTAGACAAGACATGACTGCGGTTTTCTGTACAAGAAACAATGCAAAGACTGTACATAAGAGGCGGGCTGCCCGGTTAAATAGTTCAAATTTCCAGCATCCGCAGTATTTAGCCTTTAGATTGTTCTGACTATGACTTTCCTCTGCATCATTCTTGCTGTAAATATTTAGTAAGTGCAAGTAGCTTGTAGTTTCTTTCCCTGGTTGAACATGTGGAAACATTTTTCTAATTATGGCTGGTATTTTATTTAATGGATAAATATCATCAATGTATAGAGTGATTTTGAGGCATTTTTTCCATGGAATAAAATACTTCAGTACCAAATGGACTGTTTAGAATTGCTTATTTTGTGACAGGGACATGATCCATATCTTTGTTTTCTTTTACTTGCCCTGTTTATCTCCATTGTCCCTTTCTCCCACCCCAATCCAAATGATTCTTTTCCTACATGTCTGGTCTCCAGTGTTTTCCCCCCTCTCCGGGATTGAGGAGTCAACGTTGCGCTGATCCATAAGCGGAATGTGCTGTTTCCTTTAGTTGACTGGGAGGACCCACGTGGCTATAAGCAATAGGAGAAATAATGGGGGCTTGTGAGAAAAGTACTGCAATAATAGTGGGTGATTTTAATCTTCATAACATTGGATGCATCAAATTGGTAAAGATAGCATGGAGGATGAGTTCATAGAATATATTCAGGACAGTTTCTGAGAACAATTTGTTCTGGAACCAACCAGGGAGCAGGCTATATTAGACCTGGTAATGTGTATTGAGACAGGATTAATGAATTATCTCATAGTCAAGTATCCTTTAAGTAAAAGTGATCATAAGCTGATGAAATTTCACATTCATTTGAGTTGAGAAAGGTGGGTCTAAAATGAGTGCCTTAAACTTAAAAGAAAGCAATTATAAGGGTATGAAGACAGAGTTGGCTAAAGTGGAATGGGAAAATGGGTTAGATGGTAGATAAGCAATGGCAGAAATTTAAGAGATATTTCATAACTCTCAACAAAGATATATTCCATTGACAAAGAAAAACTCAGAAGGATACATCATCTGTGGCTAACAAAGGAAGTTAAGAATGGTATCAAATTGAAAGAAAAGATGTACGATGCTGTGAAGATGAGTGGTAGTGCAGAAGATTGGGAAATTTTTAGAAACCAGCAGAAGGCAACTAAAATAAAAAGGAGGGAGAAATTGAAATATGAGAGAAAATTAGCAAGAAAACTAAAAACAAAGTAAAAGCTTCTGCAAATATATAAAAAGGAGTAGCTAAAGTGAATGTTGGTCCCTTAGAGGATAAGACTGGGGAATTAATAACAAGAATAGGGAAATGTCAGAAACTGAACATATTTTGTATCTGCCTTCAAAGTAGATGACAGAAAAAGCTCCCCAAGAACAGTAGAAAAATCAGCAGGCGGGAGGGAGGAACTTAAAACAATCACAATCACTAAGGCAAAAGTACTAGGAAAACTAAAGGCTGACCAGACCTCTGATTAGCCTGCTTCCTAGGGTCTTAGAGATAGTGGTAGTAATCTTCCAAAATTCCGTAGATTCTGGAAAGGTCTGTGGATTGGAAAACCACAAATGTAACACCTCTATTCAAGAAAGAAGGGAGACAAAGCAGGAAACAATAGGTCAGTTAGCCCAAGACCTGTCATTGGGAAGATGCTAGAAGCCATTATTAGGGAAGTACCCTGTAGTGGCAGGACATTCAGAAAATTATTATATAGTCAGGCAGTCAGTATGGTTTTGAGAAAGGGAAATCATGTTTGATAAATTTATTAGAGTTTTTTGAGGATGTAATGCAAGGTGGATAAAGGGGAACAAGTAGATGGGTTTTAGAATTTCCAAAAACCATTTGATAAGATGCCACATAAAAGGTTACTGAACAAGATCCCATGGTGTTGGAGATGATATGTCAACATGGATAGAAGATAGGCTAACTAACAGGAAATAGAGTTGAGATAAATGGGTCACTTTCAACTTGGCGACTGTAACTAGTGGAGTACCACAGGGATCAGTGCTGGGGCCTCAATGAATTATAATCAATAGTAATGACTTGATCAAGGGACCGACTGTATTGTAGCCAAATTTGCTGACAATACAAAAATAGGTAGAAAAGCAAGTTGTGTAGAGGATACAAAGAATCTGCAAAGGGATATTGATAGGTTATGTGAGTGGGCATAAGTTTGGCAGATGGAGTATAATGTGGGAAAATGTGAGGTTGCCTATTCTAACATGAAGAACAGAGAAACAGAATATTATTTCAACAGAGAGCGACTGCAAGACTGAGGTACAGAGGGATCTGGATATCCTTGTATATGGATCACAAAAAGTTAGCATGCAGGTACAGCAAGTAATTAAGAAAACAAATGGAATCATAGCCTTTATTGCAAGGGGATGGAATATAAAAGTAGGGAAGTCTTTCTACAACTGTAGGTGTTAATGAGCCCACACCTAGAATATTGCATGCAATTTTGGTCTCCTTCTTGAGGATCCTTGGTCATACCTTTGAGGCGAACATGACCATGTTCTTCATGTGGGGTGTTTGATAGTGTTCCAGTGGGTCCAGGTGACTGCTATGGCCAAACTCTGCCCAGAATGTTCTGCTGCAATAAAGACAGGATACCGCAGACAATTGAGTTTTGGATGAGTTGCTAGCTCGGGATTTCCCCCTCCTTGCATTTTCTCTTTGCCTCTGATCTGCACTTGCTTTTGAAGAAGGCCACACCATTTATTTTAATTTTGTTGTGTCAGGTGTGGCAATTCTGGGCGAGCTTCTCCCAGGACTCCCAAGTCGACATCAAAACTTCTAAGTGAAGCCTTCAGAGTGTGTCTGTAGTCCTCCCTTTGACCGCCATCAGAGCTCAACCCAGACTCTAGCTCTCCTCCGAAGATTCATTTTGGTAACCAAGTGTCAGGCATTCTGTCTATATGACCAGCCCGACTCGGTTGTGATTGTCTCGATGTGGTCTGGATGCTTGACATGCCAGCTCGGGTGAGCATCTGTGTCTGGTATTTTGTCCTGAGATCTTATTGAAATTTATAAACATACGAGGTTCTGAGGGGACTTGATAGGGTAGATGCTGAGAGAATTAGTCTCCTCAGAAACATCATGGTTGATCTGAGTGTGGCCTTGTGGAGGAATCTAGAGCTAGGGGGCACAGTTTAAAAATAAAATTTAAAAATAAGAGATCTCCCATTTAAGACTGAGACGAGAAATTTCTTTGAGGGTCATTAGTCTTCCAGATAGCGGTAGAGGCTGAGTTAGACATTTGATCAACAAGGGAGTCCTGGGTTATTGAGGGCCAGGCAGGAAAGTGGAGTAAGGGCTACAATCAGATCAGCCATGATCTTGTTGAATGGTAGAGTAGGCTCAAGGGGCTGAATGGCCTACTCCTGCTCCTATTTATGTTCTTGTGAGTCAAAAGTGCCATTTAAGATTGGGTAACTACAGTCAAGCACAGCACCAAACTGCTCTTAATTGAGCAGTAATGGCACAGGACATGAAAAATACTGCATAGAATTTATAGCACAGAAACAAGCCAATAATGCAACTAGTCCGTGATGGTTTTTATGTTCCACACAAGCCTCCTCCCACCCCTTTTCATCTAACCCAATCAGTATAACTCCTATTCTTTTCAAAACAAAAACAAAAACCGAATTACCTGGAAAAACTCAGCAGGTCTGGCAGCATCGGCGGAGAAGAAAAGAGTTGATGTTTCGAGTCCTCATGACCCTTTGACAGAACTTGAGTTCGAGTCCAAGAAAGAGTTGAAATATAAGCTGGTTTAAGGTGTGTGTGGTGGGGGGCGGAGAGAGAGAGAGAGAGAGAGAGAGAGAGATGGAGTGGGGGTGTGGTTGTAGGGACAAACAAGCAGTGATAGAAGCAGATCATCAAAAGATGTCAACAACAATAATACAAAAGAACACATAGGTGTTAAAGTTAAAGTTGGTGATATTATCTAAACGAATGTGCTAATTAAGAATGGATGGTAGGGCACTCAAGGTACAGCTCTAGTGAGGGTGGGGAGAGCATAAAAGATGTAAAAAAAAATAAATATTTTTTTTTCTCTTTTTATAATGGAAATAGGTGGGAAAAGGAAAATCTATATAATTTATTGGAAAAAAAAGAAAAGGAAGGGGGAAACAGGAAGGGGGTGGGGATGGGGGAGGGAGCTCACGACCTAAAGTTATTGAATTCAATATTCAGTCCGGAAGGCTGTAAAGTGCCTAGTCGGAAGATGAGGTGCTGTTCCTCCAGTTTGCGTTGGGCTTCACTGAAACAATGCAGCAAGCCAAGGACAGACATGTGGGCAAGAGAGCAGGGTGGAGTGTTAAAATGGCAAGCGACAGGGAGGTTTGGGTCATTCTTGCGGACAGACCGCAGGTGTTCTGCAAAGCGGTCGCTCAGTTTACGTTTGGTCTCTCCAATGTAGAGGAAACCGCATTGGGAGCAACGAATGCAGTAGACTAAGTTGGGGGAAATGCAAGTGAAATGCTGCTTCACTTGAAAGGAGTGTTTGGGTCCTTGGACGGTGAGGAGAGAGGAAGTGAAGGGGCAGGTATTGCATCTTTTGCATGGGCATGAGGTGGTGCCATAGGAGGGGGTTGAGGAGTAGGGGGTGATGGAGAAGTGGACCAGGGTGTCCCGGAGGGAGCGATCCCTACGGAATGCCGATAGGGGTGGTGAAGGGAAGATGTGCTTGGTGGTGGCATCATGCTGGAGTTGGCGGAAATGGCGGAAAATGATCCTTTGAATGCGGAGGCTGGTGGGGTGATAAGTGAGGACAAGGGGGACCCTATCATGTTTCTGGGAGGGAGGAGAAGGCGTGAGGGCGGATGCGCGGGAGATGGGCCGGACACGGTTGAGGGCCCTGTCAACGACCGTGGGTGGAAAACCTCGGTTAAGGAAGAAGGAGGACATGTCAGAGGAACTGTTTTTGAAGGTAGCATCATCGGAACAGATGCGACGAAGGCGAAGGAACTGAGAGAATGGGATGGAGTCCTTACAGGAAGCGGGGTGTGAGGAGCTGTAGTCGAGGTAGCTGTGGGAGTCAGTGGGTTTGTGATGGATATTGGTGGACAGTCTATCACCAGAGATTGAGACAGAGAGGTCAAGGAAGGGAAGGGAAGTGTCAGAGATGGACCATGTGAAAATGATAGAGGGGTGGAGATTGGAAGCAAAATTAATAAATTTTTCCAAGTCCCAACGAGAGCATGAAGCGGCACCGAAGTAATCATCGATGTACCGGAGAAAAAGTTGTGGAAGGGGGCCGGAGTAGGACTGGAACAAGGAATGTTCCACATTCCCCATAAAGAGACAGGCATAGCTGGGGCCCATGCGGGTACCCATAGCCACACCTTTTATTTGGAGGAAGTGAGAGGAGTTGAAGGAGAAATTGTTCAGTGTGAGAACAAGTTCAGCCAGACAGAGGAGAGTAGTGGTGGATGGGGATTGTTCGGGCCTCTGTTCGAGGAAGAAGCTAAGGGCCCTCAGACCATCCTGGTGGGGGATGGAGGTGTAGAGGAATTGGACGTCCATGGTGAAGAGGAAGCGGTTGGGGCCAGGGAACTGGAAATTGTACTATTGTTGTTGACATCTTTTGATGATCTGCTTCTATCACTGCTTGTTTGTCTACACAACCACCTCTCTCTCTCTCTCTCCGCCCCCCACACACACACCTTAAACCAGCTTATATTTCAACTCTTTCTTGGACTCGAACTCAAGTTCTGTCGAAGGGTCATGAGGACTCAAAACGTCAACTCTTTTCTTTTCCGCCGATGCTGCCAGACCTGCTGAGTTTTTCCAGGTAATTCTGTTTTTGTTTTGGATTTCCAGCATCCGCAGTTTTTATCCTATTCTTTTCATCCTCTTGTTTACCTAACCTCCTGCAGTAATGCATCCTGCAGGAAGGCCTCAGCAATGCGATGGGGTAGTGAGTTCCACATTCTCACCATTCTCTGGATAAAAAAGTGTCTCCTGAATTCCTTATTGGATTTATTAATGACTATCTTATATTGATGGTCATATCCACAGCGAAAATATCTTTACATTTATCCAATCAAACGCTTCCATAATTTAAAGACCTCTATCAAGTCACTCTGAATGATATTGATTAATAATCAGTTTTAACATAAAACTGTTCCACTCAATCAGGACACTATTTATTTACTAACTAATGCAATGGACCATTGAGTCTCAAAAACTTGTCTTATATAAATATATCCAATATCCTATTTGGCAACTAGCTCTCATAAAACCATCTGATGTCTATAAAAAGGGCATCATCTTTATGATGTCATGAATATTGCCATTTTGATGTCACAATGATGTGTCACTTTACAAAGTTGTTGCCCATTAAGTATTTTCACATTAATGACCAGGTGAGACATCAAGGAGAGGTGTGTTTGAAACCAATCTTCGATCCAAGGGCAGGATGTCTGACTGGAAGAATTACATCAACACTATACTGAAGGATAAGAACATGGAAGATGCTGCCATTGTGGGCCACGCTGACAACAAGTCCGTCTGGGCGTCCAAGCCCGGTGGAGTGCTGGCCGCCATCTCCCCGCAGGAGGTTAGCCTGTTAGTGGGGCAGGACCGCAAGGCTTTCTTACAAACTGGCATCACCATCGGTGGAAAGAAATGTTCCGTCATCCGGGACAACCTCATGGTCAACAATGACGGAGTGATGGACGTGAGGATGAAGGGCGGTCAAGGCAAGAGCATCTGCATCGGCAAAACCATCAAGACCATGGTGGTTGTGATGGGTAAAAAGGGGGTTCATGGCGGAGCGCTCAACAAAAAGGTTCACGAGGTGGCCAATTACCTGAAACAGAGGGGAATCTAAAAAGCTGCACGTCAGGATTCTTTGAGCATAGGGATTTCTAAACTGATAATAAAATATACTTGAATACAATCTTTTATTTTCATAGTGCCTGATTTTCAGCTAGAGTGAAACTGCACCACTCCCAGGCAGCGAGTAACCATACCCCCCACCCCAAAAAGGAAAGTGACATCACCAGATAGTAAGAACGACCGTCCCAAGCAGAAAATAAATGTGCCACTCCCAGACAGTGAGTGATCAATCCCCAGTGAGAGTAAATCCTCCTCCTAAGAATAACTCTCTCCCAGATAGTTTGTGACCTCCAGACTTGAGAGTGACACCTCCACAGTGACCCTAGACAGTTAGATGAGCCCCCCAAGAGTGATGTGACCCGCCCTGTCAGAGTGACCATGCAGACTGAGTGACCCCAGAGTAAATACCAGACAGTGAGTGACCCCCCCCAAGATAGTGAGAATGACCACCCAGATAGAGATCTTCAGACCCTCATTCAGAGTGACCCCCAGATAGAGGGAAGCCAAGACAGTGAGTGACCCTCAGACAGAGTGACCACCAGACAGAGTGAGTTACCTGATAGAGAGTGATTGCCAGAGAGAGTGTGACCACCCAGACTGACCCCCCGGAGTAAATACCAGACAGAGAGTGACCCTCAGAGTGACGACCCAGATCGAGTGACCCCAGAGTAAATACCAATGCGCGCTCCTCAGACTGAATCACCGCCCGACAGTGAGTGACTGCCAGGGAGTGACCCTCAGACAGTGTGTGACCACCCAGCCTGAGTGACCTCCAGCGTAAATACCAGACGGTGAGTGACCCCCCAGACAGTGACCAGCTGGAAGTGAGTGAACCACAGAGTGGCCCTCAGACTGAGTGTGACTCTCAGAGAGTGTGACTGCCGGACAGTGTGACCACCAGAGAGTGACCTTCAGATCGAGTGGCCCTTAGAGAGTGATCCTCAGTGATTGACCCTCAGACAGTGAATGACCATCAGAGTGTGAGCCTCAGTCAAGGGAGTCAGTGACTACCAGATATGAGAGTGATCGCAAGACAGTAAGTGATTGCCAGACAGTGTGTGACCGGCATACAAAGTGACCCTCAAACAGTGTGACCACCAGGCAGTGAGTGACCCTCAGTGAGTGAGTGACCTCCAGGCAGTGACCCAAAGACAGAGTGAGTTACCCTGAGAGAAAGATTGTGACCCTCAGACAGAGGGAGTGAGTGACCCTAAGACAGAGTGTGACCCTCAGACAATGTGAGTGACCCTCAGACAGAGTAAGTGAACCTGAAACAGAGGGTTAGTGACCCTCAGATAGTGACTGACCCTCAGACAGAGAATGAGTGACCCTCATACAGGGAGTGAGTGACCCTCAGGCAGAGAGTGCTTGACCATCAGAGTGAGTGACCCTCAGACGGAGGGTATGACCCTCAGAGGATGTGACCCTCACAGAAGGTGAGTGACCCTCAGATTGTGACCCTCAGACTAATTGAGTGACCCTCAGGTAGTAAGTGAGTGACCCTCACAGTAAGTGATGACCTTCAGATAGAGAGCGAGTGACCCTCAGGCTGAGATTGAGTGATGGAGTGACCCTCAGACAGAGTGAGTGACCCTCAGATAGTGAGTGAATTTCAGACAGTGAAACTCAGAAAGAGTATGACCCTGAGACAAATTGAGTGAGTCAGAGAGTGTAAGTGAACCTCAGACAGTGAGTGACGCTCAGAGTGTGACCCTCAGACTGATTGAGTGACCATCAGAGAGAGTGAGTGAGTGCTCCTCAGACAGTAAGTGACCATCAGACAGTGAGTAACCCTCAGGCAGAGAGGGATTGACAATGAGGTATAGAGTAGATGAACCTGAGACAGAGTGAGTGACCTCAAACAGAGAGTGAGTGACTGTCAGGTGGAGAGTGAGTGACCCTCGGACAGAGAATGAGTGACCCTGAGACAGAGAGTAAGTGACAATGAGACAGAGAGCAAGTGACCCTCAGACACTGAGTGACCCTCAGACAGAAAATGAGTGACCTCAGACAGTGAGTTAGCCTCAGATAGAGTGAGTGACATTCAGAAAATTGAGTGGCACTCAGATTGAGTGAACCTCAGGCAGATGGAGTAACCATCAGACAGAGTGAATGATTGACGCTCAGACAGAGAATGATTGACCCACAATGAGTGAGTGACCCTCAAAAAGAGAGTGAGTGATGCTGAGACAGAGTGATTGAGTGACCCTCAGACAGTGAAACTCAGGAAGAATATGACCCTGAGACAAAGTGAGTGACAGTCAGAGAGTGAGTGAGTGACCCTCAGAGTGTGAACCTCAGACTGATTGAGTGACCATCAGAGAGAGTGAGTGAGTGCCCCTCAGACAGTGAGTAAGTGACCATCAGACAGTGAGTGACCCTCAGGCAGATAGTGAGTGACCCTGAGACAGAGAGTGAGTGACCCTGAGACAGAGTGAGTGACCCTCAGACAGTGAGTTATCCTCAGAAAGAGTGAATGACATCAGAAAATTGAGTGGCACCCAGACATATTGAGTGAACCTCAGGCCGATGAAGCAACCATCAGACAGAGTGAATGATTGACGCTCAGATAGAGGACGAGTTACACTCAGAGAGTGAGTGACCCTCAGACAGGGAGTGAGTGACCCTCAATAAGAGAGTGAGTGACCCTCAGACAGGGAGTGACCCTCAGACAGGGAGTGAGTGACCCTCAGACAGGGAGTGAATGACCCTCAATAAGAGAGTGAGTGACCCTCAGACAGGGAGTGAGTGACCCTCAATAAGAGAGTGAGTGACATCAGACAGTGAGTGACCCTCAGACAGTGAGTGAGTGGCCTTTAGATAGAGATTAAGTGAACCTCAGACAGCTTGACTAACCCTCAGACAGCTTGATTGACCCTCAGACAGAAATAATGATTGACATTTAGATAGAGAGTGAGTGACCCTCAGGCAGAGTGAGTGACTTCAGACAGTGAGTGACCTCGGACAGATTGAGTGACCCTCAATCAGAGTGGGTGATTGACCCTCAGTTAGAGGGTAAATGACCATCAGAGAGAGAGTGAGACCCCCTATGGCAGAGAGTGAGTGACCCTCAGCCAGAGAATGAGTGACCCTCAGTTAGAGAGTGACTCACAGACAATGAGTGACCCTCAGACAGAGGCTGAGTAACAATGAGACAGTGAGTGATTCAGAGAGTGTGACCCTCTGACAGTCAGTGAGTGACTATCAGACAGTGAGTGACCTCAGACAGTGTGAGTGGCCCTCAGATAGATGGGGTAGCCCTCAGACAGAGGGTGAGTGATTGTCAGGCAGGGAGTGAGTGAACATTGGCCAGAGGATGAGTGACCCTCAGTGAGAGAGTGACTCACAGACAGAGAATAAGTGATCCTGAGACAGATGCTGAGTAATCCTTAGACAGAGAGTGAGTGACCCTCAGAGACAGATTGACACTCAGGCAGAGACTGAATGACCCTCAGGCAGAGACTGAGTGACCTTCAGGCAGAGACTGAGTGACCCTCAGGCAGAGACTGAGTGACCCTCAGAGAGTGAGAGAGTGACCCACAGAGTGTGACCCATAGACAGAGTGAGTGAACCAGAGTGAGTGGACCTCAGACAGTGAGTGAATGGCCTTAAAAAAAGTGACCCTCAGTGAGTGACCCTCAGACAGTGAGTGACCATCAGACTGCGTGACCCTCAGACACAGAGCGACATTCAGAGAATGAGTGACCCTCAATAAGAGAGTGAGTGACATCAGACAGTGAGTGACCCTCAGACAGTGAGTGAGTGGCCTTTAGATAGAGATTAAGTGAACCTCAGACAGCTTGACTAACCCTCAGACAGATTGAGTGACCTTCAGACAGAAATAATGATTGACATTTAGATAGAGAGTGAGTGACCCTCAGGCAGAGTGAGTGACTTCAGACAGTGACTGACCTCGGACAGATTGAGTGACCCTCAATCAGAGTGGGTGATTGGCCCTCAGTTAGAGGATGAGTGACCATCAGAGAGAGAGTGAGACCCCCTATGGCAGAGAGTGAGTGACCCTCAGACAGTGAGTGATCGTCAGGCAGGGAGTGAGTGACCCTCGGCCAGAGAATGAGTGACCCTCAGTGAGAGAGTGACTCACAGACAGAGATTGTGAGAGCCTCAGACAATGAGTGACCGTGAGACTGAGGCTGAGTAACAATGAGACAGTGAGTGATTCAAACAGAGTGTGTGACACTCTGACAGTCAGTGAGTGACTATCAGACAGTGAGTGACCTCAGACAATATGTGTGGTCATCAAGCAGATGGAGTGACCCTCAGACAGATGGGGTAGCCCTCAGTCAGAGGGTGAGTGATCATCAGGCAGGGAATGAGTGAACATTGGCCAGAGGATGAGTGACCCTCAGTGAGAGAATGACTCTCAGACAGAGAATAAGTGACCATCAGACAATGAATGACCCTCAGACAGAGAATGAGTGACCCTGAGACAGATGCTGAGTGACCCTGAGACAGATGCTGAGTAACCCTTAGACAGAGAGTGAGTGACCATCAGGCAGAGAGTGAGTGGCCCTCAGAGACTGAGTACCCTCAGGCAGAAACTGAATGACACTCAGGCAGAGACTGAGTGACCCTCAGGCAGAGACTGAGTGACCCTCAGAGAGTGACCCATTGACAGAGTGAGTGACCCACAGACAGAGTGAGTGACCCACAGAGTGTGACCCACAGAGTGAGTGACCCACAGAGAGTGAGTGGACCTCAGACAGTGAGTGAATGGCCTTAAAAAAAGAGTGACCCTCAGACAGAGAGTGAGTGACCCTCAGACAGAGAGTGAGTGACCATCAGACTGCATGACCCTCAGACACAGAGCGACATTCAGAGAATGAGTGACTCTGAGACAGGGAGAGTGACCCTCAGATGGAGCGACCCTCAGATGGAGTGACCCTCAGAGAGAGATAGAGAGAGTGAGTGACCCTCAGACAGGGAGTGACCATCAGACAGTGAGTGAGTGACCCCCAGACAGTGAGTGAGTGACCCTCAGACAGAGACCCTCAGACAGTGAGTGAATGGCCCTCAGGCAGAGAGAGTGACCCTCAGACAGAGAGAGTGAACCTCAGACAGAAAGTGTGACACCCAGACAGAAAGTGAGTGACCCTCAGTGAGTGACCCTCAGACAGAGGGTGATCCTCAGACAGAGGGTGACCCTCAGACAGTGAAAGAGTGAACGTTAGACAAAGTAAACATCAGACAGAGAGTGAGTGACCCTCAGACAGAGTAAACCTCAGACAGAGAGTGAGTGACCCTCAGACAGACAGTGATCATCAGACAGTGAGAGAAAGACCCTTGGTCAGTGAGTGACCCTGAGACAGTGAGTGAGCTTCTAACAGAGAGTGAGTGACCCTCAGACAGAGAGTGACCCTCAGAGAGAGAGTGGCCCTCAGAGAGAGAGTGAGTGACCCTCAGAGAGCGAGTGCCCCTCAGAAAGTGACAGTGACTCTCAGACAGTAAGTGACCATCAGACAGTGAGTGACCCTCAGACAGAGAGGGGGTGACCCTCAGACAGAGGGGGTGACCCTCAGAGTGTGAGTGACCGACAGAGAGAGAAAGTGACCAGCAAACAGAGAGAGTGACCCACAGACAGTGTAAGAGTGACCCACAGATAGAGTAAACCTCAGACACACATTGAGTGACCCACACACGGAGACTGAGTGACCCTCAAACAGTGAGTGACCATCAGACAGAGAGTAAGTGACCCTCAGGCAGAGAGTGAGTGACCCATAGGCAGAGACTGAGTGAGCCTCAGAGACAGGAGTGACCCACAGACAGAGAGTGTGACCCTCAGACAGAGAGTGAGTGACCCTCAGACAGAGTGAGTGACTTCAGACAGTGAGTGACCTTGGACAAATTGAGTGACCCTCAGTCAGAGTGGGTGATTGACCCTCAGTTAGAGGGTGAGTGACCATCAGAGAGAGAGAGTGAGTGATCATCAGGCAGGGAGTGAGTGACACTCGGCCAGAGAATGAGTGACCTTCAGTGAGAGAGTGACTCACAGACAGAGAATGTGAGAGCCTCAGACAATGAATGATCCTCAGACAGAGAATGAGTGACCCTGAGACAGAGGCTGAGTAACAATGAGACAGTGAGTGATTCAGAGAGAGAGTGTGACAGTCAGTGAGTGACCATCAGACAGAGTGACCTCAGACAGTGGGTGAATGACCTCAGACAGTTAGAGTGGCCCTCAGACAGATGGAGTGACCCTCAATAGATGGAGTGACCCTCAGACAGATGGGGTAACCCTCAGACAAAGTGACCCTCAGACAGAGTGACCCTCAAACAGAGAGTGAGTGATCCTCAGACAGTTAGTGACCCTCAGACTGTGACCTTCAGACAAAGTGACCCTTAGAGTGAGAGAGCATGAGGGACCCTCAGACAGAGCGTGAGTGACCGTCAGACAGTTAGTGACCCTCAGACCGTGACCCTCAGACAATGAATGATCCTCAGACAGTGAATGAGTGACCCTCAGACAGAGGCTGAGTAACAATGAGACAGTGAGTGATTCAGAGAGAGAGTGTGACCCTCTGACAGTCAGTGAGTGACCTCAGACAGTTAGTGACCCTCAGACAAAGTGACCCTCAGAGGGAGAAGCCAGGAGACAGAGTGAGTGACCCTCAGACAGAGCGTGAGTGGCCCTCAGACAGAGAGTGAGTGACCCTCAGACAGAGAATGAGTAACTGTCAGACAGAGAGTGAGTGACTGTCAGACAGTGAGTGAGTTACCCACAGACAGTGAATGAGTGAGCCTGAGACAGAGGCTGAGTAACAATGAGACAGTGAGTGATTCAGAGAGAGAGTGTGACCCTCTGACAGTCAGTGAGTGACTATCAGACAGTGAGTGACCTCAGATAGCGTGAGTGGCCCTCAGACAGATGGACTGACCCTCAGACAGATGGGGTAGCCCTCCGACAGAGGGTGAGTGATCGTCAGGCAGGGAGTGAGTGAACATCGGCCAGAGGATGAGTGACCCTCAGTGAGAGAGTGACTCACAGAGAATAAGTGTCTATCAGACAATGAATGACTCTCAGACAGAGAATGAGTGACCCTGAGACAGATGCTGAGTAACCATTAGACAGAGAGTGAGTGACCCTCAGGCAGAGACTGATTGTGCCTCAGGGAGAGATTGAGTGACCCTCAGACAGACAGAGAGTGATCCTCAGACAGTGAGAGAAAGACCCTCGGTCAGTGAGTGACCCTCAGACAGTGAGTGAGCTTCTAACAGAGAGTGAGTGACCCTCAGACAGAGAGTGGCCCTCAGAGAGAGAGTGGCCCTCAGAGAGAGAGTGGCCATCAGAGAGAGGGTGAGTGACCCTCAGAGAGCGAGTGACCCTCAGAGACCAAGTGACCCTCAGAGAATGACCCTCAGAACGAGAATGACTCTCAGACAGTGAGTGACCATCAGACAGAGAGTGAGTGACCCTCAGACTGAGTGACCCTCAGACAGAGAAGGGGTGACCCTCAGACAGAGAGGGGGTGACCCTCAGCAGAGAGGGGGTGACCGACAGACAGAGAAAGTGACCCACAGACAGTGTAAGAGTGACCCTCAGACAGTGTAAGAGTGACCCACAGACAGAGTAAACCTCAGACACACATTGAGTGACTCTCACACAGAGAGTGAGTGACCCTCAAACAGTGAGTGACCATCAGACAGAGAGTGAGTGACTCTCAGACTGATTGACCCTGAGACAGAGAGGGGGTGACCCTCAGACAGAGAGTGAGTGACCCTCAGACGGTGTAAGAGTGACCCATAGACAGTGTAAGAGTGACCCACAGACAGAGTAAACCTCAGACACACATTGAGTGACCCTCACACAGTGCGTGACCCTCAAACAGTGAGTGACTATCAGACAGAGAGTAAGTGACTATCAGACAGAGAGTGAGTGCCCCTCAGACATTGAGTGAGTGATCCTCAGGCAGAGACTATGAGCCTCGGAGAATGAGTGAGTGACCCACAGACAGAGCGTATGACCCACAGACAGAGTGTGAGTGACCCTCAGACAGTGAGTGACCTCAGAAAAATTGAGTGACCCTCAGTCAGAGTGGGTGATTGACCCTCAGTTAGAGGGTGAGTGACCATCAGAGAGAGAGTGAGTGATCATCAGGCAGGGAGTGAGTGACACTTGGCCAGAGAATGAGTGACCCTCAGTGAGAGAGTGACTCACAGACAGAGAATGTGAGAGCCTCAGACAATGAATGATCCTCAGGCAGTGAATGAGTGACCCTGAGACAGAGGCTGAGTAACAATGAGACAGTGAGTGATTCAGAGAGAAGAGTGTGACCCTCTGACAGTCAGTGAGTGACTATCAGACAGTGAGTGACCCTCAGACAGTGGTTGAGTGACCTCAGACAGTTAGAGTGGCCCTCAGACAGATGGAGTGGCCCTCAGACAGATGGAGTGACCCTCAGACAATGGGGTAGACCTCCGACAGAGAGTGAGTGATCGTCAGGCAGGGAGTGAGTGAACATCGGCCAGGGGATGAGTGACCCTCAGTGAGAAAGTGACTCAGTCAGAGAATAAGTGACCATTAGACAAGAATGACCCTCAGACAGTGAGTGAATGACCCTCAGACATGAGTGAATGACCCTCAGACAGAGAGTGAGTGACCCTCAGACAGAGTGAGTGACCCTCAGACAGAGTGAGTGACCGACAGACAGAGAGAGTGACCGACAGACAGAGAGAGTGACCAACAGACAGTGTAAGAGTGACCCACAGACAAAGTAAACCTCAGATACACATTGAATAACCCTCACACGGAGAGTGACTGAACCTCAGACAGTGAGTGACCATCAGACAGAGAGTGAGTGATCCTCAGACTGAGACTGATTGACCCTCAGACAGTGAGTAGGTGACCCTCAGACAGACAGTCAGTGACCATCAGACAGAGACTGAGTGATCCTCAGAGATTGAGTGACCCTTAGACAGAGACTGAGTGACCCTCAGGCAGAGACTGAGTGACCTCCAGGTAGAGACTGAGTGACACTCAGGCAGAGACTGAGTGACCCTCAGGCAGAGATAGAGTGACCCTCAGGCAGAGATAGAGTGACCCTCAGGCAGAGCTAGAGTGACCCTCAGAGACTGAGAGAGTGACCCACAGACAGAGAGTGAGTGACCCATAGACAGAGTGAGTGACCCTCAGACAGTGAGTGAATGGCCCTCAGACAGTGAGTGAATGGCCCTGAGACAGAGAGTGAGTGACCATCACACTGTGTGACCCTCAGACACAGGGTGACACTCAGAGAGTGAGAGACACTGAGACAGAGAGAGTTATCCTCAGAGAGTGACCCTCAGACAGTGAGTGACCCTCACACAAGGTGACCCACAGACAGAAAGAGAGTGAACCTCAGACAGAGAGAGTGACCCTCAGACAGAGAGTGACCCTCAGACAGAGAGTGATCCTCAGACAGAGAGTGAGTGACCCTCAGACAGTGACCCAGAGACAGAGAGTGACCCTCATGCAGTGGTCATCAGACAGTGAGTGAATGGCCCTCAGACAGAGAGAGAGAGTGACCCTCAGACAAAGTGAGTGACCCTTAGACAGAGAGAGAGTATCCCTCAGACACAGAGAGAATGACCCTCAGACAGAGATTGAGAATGAACCTCAGAGAGTATGACCCTCACACAGAAAGTGAGTGACCCTGAGACAGAGGGTGACACTCAGAGAGTGAGTGACCCTGAGACAGAGAGAGTGACCCACAGACAGTGTAAGAGTGACCCTCAGACAGTGTAAACCGCAGACACACATTGAGTGACCATCACATGGAGAGTCAGTGACCCTCAGGCAGTGAGTAAGTGACACTCAGACAGACAGTCAGTGACCCACAGATGGAGTGACCCTGAGGCAGAGACAGAGTGACCCTGAGGCAGAGACTGAGTGACCCACAGGCAGAGACTGAGTGAGCCTCAGAGAGTGAGAGAGTGACACTCAGTGAGTGAACCTCAAACAGAGAGTGAATGACCCTCAGACAGAGAGTGAGTGGCCCTCAGAATGAGAGTGAGTGACCCTCAGAATGAGAGTGAGTGACCCTCAGACAGAGAGTGAGTGACCCTCAGTCAGAGAGAGAATGACACTCAGACAGAGACACTCAGACAGAGAGAGTGACCCTCAGAGACTGACCCTCAGAGAATGACCCTCAGACTGAGTGATCCTCAGACAGAGAGGGGGTGACCCTTAGACAATGAGTGAATGACGCTCAGAGAGTGATTGACCCTCAGACAGAGAGTTAGTGACCGACAGAGAGAGAGAGTGACACAGAGACCGAGAGAGTGACCCACAGACAGTGTAAGAGTGACCCTCAGACAGAGTAAACCGCAGACACACATTGAGTGACCATCACACAGAGAGTGTGACCCTCAGACTGTGAGTAAGTGACACTCAGACAGTCAGTGACCCACAGATGGAGTGACCCTGAGGCAGAGACAAATTGACCCTCAGGCCGAGACTGAGTGACCCTCAGGCAGAGACTGAGTGACCCTGAGGCAGAGTCAGAGTGAGCGTCAGGCAGAAACTGAGTGACCCTCAGGCAGAGACAGAGTGACCCTCAGGCAGAGAATGAATAACGTCAGACAGTGAGTGAGTGACCCTCAGACAGAAATTCAGTGACCCTGAGGCAGAGACTGAGTGAGCCTCAGAGTGTGAGAGAGTGACACACAGACAGAGAGTGAGTGACCCTCAGACAGAGAGTTAGTGACCCTCAGACAGAGAATTAGTGAGCCTCAAAAAGAGAGTTAGTGAGACTCAGACAGAGAGAGAGTGACACTCAGACAGTGAGTGACCAACAGACAGAGAGTGACCCTGTGACAGAGTGCCCCTCAGGCAGTGAGTGACCCTCAGACAGTGAGAGTGACCCTCAGACAGAGGGTGACCCTCAGTCAGAGAATGAGTGACCCTCAGACCGAGTGACCCTCAGACAGAGAGTGACTGACCAACAGAGAGAGTGAAACACAGACAGAGCGACTGACCCTCAGAGCGTAACCCTCAGACCGAGTGACCCCCAGACAGAGAGGGGGTGACCCTCTGACAGTGAGTGAATGATCCTCAGACAGAGAGTGAGTGACCCTCAGACAGAGAGTGAGTGACCCTCAGACAGAGCGTTAGTGACCGACAGACAGAGAGAGTGACACACAGACTGAGAGAGTGACCCACAGACAGTGTAAGAGTGACCCTCAGACAGAGTAAACCGCAGACACACATTGAGTGACCATCACACAGAGAGTGAGTGACCCTCAGACAGTGAATAAGTGACCGACAGACAGTCAGTGACCCACAGATGGAGTGACTCTCAGACAGAGCCTGAGTGACACTGAGGCAGAGACTGAGTGACCCTCAGGCAGAGACTGAGTGACCTGAGGCAGAGACTGAGTGACCCTCAGGCAGAGACTGAGTGACCTGAGGCAGAGACTGAGTGAGCCTCAGGCAGATACTGAATGAGCCTCAGAGTGTGAGAGAGTAACACACAGACAGAGAGTGAGTGACCCTCAGGCAGAGCAAGGGACCTAAAGACAGAATGTGTTACTCCCAGACAGAGAGTGAGTGACCCTCAGACAGAGAGTTAGTGACCCTCAGTCGGAGAGAGAGTGACACTCAGACAGAGAGAGAGTGACCCTCAGACAGAGAGTGACACTCAGACAGAGAGAGAGTGACACTCAGACAGAGGGAGAATGACACTCAGACAGTGAGTGACCAAAAGACAGAGAGTGACCCTGGGACAGTGAGTGCCCCTCAGACAGTGAAAGTGACTCTCACAGTGAGTGACCCTCAGGCAGTGAGTGACCCTCAGAGAGTGAGTGAATGGCCCTCAGACAGAGAGAGATTGAGCCTGAGTGACCCTGACACGGAGAGTGAGTAACCCCCAGACAGAGAGCGAGTGATGCTCAGTGAGTGACCCTCAGACAGAGATTGACCCTCAGAGAGTGACCCTCAGACAGAGTGAGTGACCCTCATACAGTGAGTATCCCTCAGACACAGAGAGAGTGACCCTCAGACACAGAGAGTGTGACTCTCAGATAGCGAGAGAGAGTGAAACTCAGTGCGACCATCAGACAGATAGTGAGTGACCCTTAGACAGTGAGTGACCCTCAGAGAGAGGGTGACCCTCAGGCAGGGATAGAGTGACCCTCAGGCAGGGACAGAGTGACCCTCAGGCAGGGATAGAGTGACCTTCAGGCAGGGACAGAGTGACCCTCAGGCAGGGACAGAGTGACCCTCAGGCAGGGACTGAGTGAGCCTCAGAGAAAGGGAGAGTGACACAGACAGAGAATGAGTGACCCTCAGACAGAGTGAGAGAGTGACCCACAGACCGAGAGAGTGTCCCACAGACAGTGTAAACCTCAGAGACACATTGAGTGACCCTCACATGGAGAGTGATTGATCCTCAGACAGTGAGTGACCATCAGACAGAGAGTAAGTGACCCCCAGATGTTGACTGAGTGACCCTCAGGCAGGGACTAGGTGAACCTCAGACAGTGATTGAACCTCAGAGAGTAAGTGAATGGTCCTCAGACAGAATGAACTTCAGACAGAGAGTGAGTGACCCTGAGTGACACTCACATGGAGAGTGAGTGACCCTCAGACAGAGTTACCCTCGGACAGAAAGACTGACCCTCAGAGAGTGACCCTCTGAAAGAGAGAGTGACCCACAGACAATGAAAGAGTGTCCCTCAGACAGCGAGTGACCCTCAGACAGAGGGCGACACTCAGACAGAGATTGAGAGACCCTCAGACCGAGTGACCCTCAGACAGTGAGTGAATGACCCACAGATAGAGAGTGAGTGACCCTCAGACAGAGAGTGAGTGACCGACAGTGAGTGACAGACAGACAGAGAGAGTGACACATAGACAGTGTAAAAGTGACTTTCAGACATTGAGTGACCATCACACGGAGAGTGAGTGACCCTCAGACAGTGAGTAAGTGACACTCAGACAGACAGGGAGTGACCTCAGGCAGAGACAGAGTGACCCTCAAGCAGAGACAGAGTGACCCTCAAGCCAAGACAGAGTGACCCTCAGGCTGAGACTGAGTGACCCTCAGGCCGAGACTGAGTGACCCTCAGGCAGGGAGAGAGCGACCCTCAGGCAGGGAGAGAGCGACCCTCAGGCAGAGACTGAGTGAGCCTCAGAGAGTGAGAGAGTGACACACAGAGACTGCGTGACCCTCAGACGGAGAGTGAAAGAGTGACACATAAACAGTGAGAGTGACCCACAGATAGAGAGAGTGACCCAGAGACTGAGAGAGTGACCCACAGACAGTGTAAGAGTGACCCACAGACAGAGAGAGTGACCCACAGACAGAGAGAGTGACCCACAGACAGTGTAAGAGTGACCCACAGACAGTGTAAACTTCAGAGACACATTGAGTGACCCTCACATGGAGAGTGAGTGAAACTCAGACAGTGAGTGACCATCAGCCAGAGAGTAAGAGACCCTCAGACTTTGAGTGAGTGACCATCAGATTAAGACTGAGTGACCCACAGACAGTGAGTGAGTGACCCTCAGACAGACAGTGAGTGACCCTCAGACAGACAGTGAGTGACCCTCAAGCAAAGACTGAGTGACCCTCAGGCAGTGACTGAACCTCAGAGAGTGAGTGAATGGCCCTCAGACAGAATGAACTTCAGAGAGAGTGAGTGACCCTGAGTGACCCCCACATGGAGAGTGAGTGACCCTCAGACAGAGCGACCCTCAGACAGAGAGACTGACCCTCAGAGAGTGACCCTCAGAAAGAGAGAGCGACACACAGTGATAGAGTGACCCTCAGACTGAGTGACCCTCAGACAGAGGGTGACCCTCAGACAGAGATTCAGTGACCCTCAGACCGAGTGACCCTCAGACAGAGAGTGAGTGACCGACAGACAGAGAGTGAGTAAACTGACAGACAGAGAGAGTGACCCACAGACAGTGTAAGAGTGACCCTCAGACAGTGTAAACCGCAGACACACATTGAGTGACCATCACATGGAGAGTCAGTGACCCTCAGGCAGTGAGTAAGTGACACTCAGACAGACAGTCAGTGACCCACAGATGGAGTGACCCTGAGGCAGAGACAGAGTGACCCTGAGGCAGAGACTGAGTGACCCACAGGCAGAGACTGAGTGAGCCTCAGAGAGTGAGAGAGTGACACTCAGTGAGTGAACCTCAAACAGAGAGTGAATGACCCTCAGACAGAGAGTGAGTGGCCCTCAGAATGAGAGTGAGTGACCCTCAGAATGAGAGTGAGTGACCCTCAGACAGAGAGTGAGTGACCCTCAGTCAGAGAGAGAATGACACTCAGACAGAGAGAGACACTCAGACAGAGAGAGTGACCCTCAGAGACTGACCCTCAGAGAATGACCCTCAGACTGAGTGATCCTCAGACAGAGAGGGGGTGACCCTTAGACAATGAGTGAATGACGCTCAGAGAGTGAGTGGCCCTCAGAATGAGAGTGAGTGACCCTCAGAATGAGAGTGAGTGACCCTCAGACAGAGAGTGAGTGACCCTCAGAATGAGAGTGAGTGACCCTCAGACAGAGAGTGAGTGACCCTCAGTCAGAGAGAGAATGACACTCAGACAGAGAGAGACACTCAGACAGAGAGAGTGACCCTCAGAGACTGACCCTCAGAGAATGACCCTCAGATTGAGTGATCTGCAGACAGAGAGGGGGTGACCCTTAGACAATGAGTGAATGACGGTCAGAGAGTGAGTGACCCTCAGACAGAGAGTTAGTGACCGATAGACAGAGAGAGTAACACAGAGACCGAGAGAGTGACCCACAGACAGTGTAAGAGTGACCCTCAGACAGAGTAAACCGCAGACACACATTGAGTGACCATCACACAGAGAGTGAGTGACCCTCAGACAGTGAGTAAGTGACACTCAGACAGTCAGTGACCCACAGATGGAGTGACCCTGAGGCAGAGACAGAGTGACCCTCAGGCAGAGACTGAGTGACCCTCAGGCAGAGAATGAGTGACCCTGAGGCAGAGACTGAGTGAGCCTCAGGCAGAGACAGAGTGAGCCTCAGGCAGAGACTGTGAGCCTCAGAGTGTGAAAGAGTGACACACAGACAGAGAGAGAGTGGCCCTCAGACAGAGTGAGTGACCATCAGACAGAGAGTGAGTGACCATCAGACAGAGAGTGAGTGACCCTCAGACAGAGAGTTAGTGACCCTCAGACAGAGTTAGTGAGCCTCGAAAAGAGAGTTAGTGACACTCAGACAGAGTGACACTCAGACAGAGAGAGAGTGACACAGACAGAGTGAGAGTGACTCTCAGACAGAGAGAGAGTGACACAGACAGAGTGAGAGTGACACTCAGACAGAGAGAGAGTGACACAGACAGAGTGAGAGTGACACTCAGACAGAGAGAGTGACACTCAGACAGAGAGAGAGAGTGACACTCAGACAGTGAGTGAGTGATCCTCAGACAGAGTGACACTCAGACAGTGAGTGACCAACAGACAGAGAGTGACCCTGTGACAGTGAGTGCCCCTCAGACAGTGAGTGACCCTCAGACAGTGAGTGACCCTCAGACAGTGAGGGTGACCCTCAGACAGAGAGAGTGACCCACAGATAGTGTAAGAGTGACCCACAGACAGAGTAAACCGCAGACACACATTGAGTGACCATCACACAGAGAGTGAGTGACCCTCAGTGAGTAAGTGACACTCAGACAGTCAGTGACCCACAGATGGAGTGACACTCAGACAGAGACTGAGTGACCCTCAGGCAGAGACTGAGTGACCCTCAGGCAGAGAGTGTGTGGCCCTCAGAATGAGAGTGAGTGACCCTCAGAATGAGAGTGAGTGACCCTCAGTCAGAGAGAGAATGACACTCAGACAGAGAGTGACACTCAGACAGAGAGAGACATTCAGACAGAGAGAGTGACCCTCAGAGACTGACCCTCAGAGAATGACCCTCAGACTGAGTGATCCTCAGACAGAGAGGGGGTGACCCTTAGACAATGAGTGAATGACGCTCAGAGAGTGAGTGACCCTCAGACAGAGAGTTAGTGACCGATAGACAGAGAGAGTAACACAGAGACTGAGAGAGTGACCCACAGACAGTGTAAGAGTGACCCTCAGACAGAGTAAACCGCAGACACACATTGAGTGACCATCACACAGAGAGTGAGTGACCCTCAGACAGTGAGTAAGTGACCGACAGACAGTCAGTGACCCACAGATGGAGTGACCCTGAGGCAGAGACAGAGTGACCCTCAGGCCGAGACTGAGTGACCCTCAGGCAGAGAATGAGTGACCCTGAGGCAGAGACTGATTGAGCCTCAGGCAGAGACAGAGTGAGCCTCAGGCAGAGACTGTGAGCCTCAGAGTGTGAAAGAGTGACACACAGACAGAGAGAGAGTGGCCCTCAGACAGAGTGAGTGACCATCAGACAGAGAGTGAGTGACCATCAGACAGAGAGTGAGTGACCCTCAGACAGAGAGTTAGTGACCCTCAGACAGAGAGTTAGTGAGCCTCGAAAAGAGAGTTAGTGACACTCAGACAGAGTGACACTCAGACAGAGAGAGAGTGACACAGACAGAGTGAGAGTGACACTCAGACAGAGAGAGAGTGACACAGACAGAGTGAGAGTGACACTCAGACAGAGAGAGAGTGACACTCAGACAGAGAGTGACACAGACAGAGTGAGAGTGACACTCAGACAGAGAGAGAGAGTGACACTCAGACAGAGAGAGAGAGTGACACTCAGACAGTGAGTGAGTGATCCTCAGACAGAGTGACACTCAGACAGTGAGTGACCAACAGACAGAGAGTGACCCTGTGACAGTGAGTGCCCCTCAGACAGTGAGTGACCCTCAGACAGTGAGTGACCCTCAGACAGTGAGAGTGACCCTCAGACAGAGAGAGTGATCCACAGACAGTGTAAGAGTGACCCACAGACAGAGTAAACCGCAGACACACATTGAGTGACCATCACACAGAGAGTGAGTGACCCTCAGACAGTGAGTAAGTGACACTCAGACAGTCAGTGACCCACAGATGGAGTGACACTCAGACAGTGACTGAGTGACCCTCAGGCAGAGAGTGAGTGACCCTCAGACAGTGAGTAAGTGACACTCAGACAGTCAGTGACCCACAGATGGAGTGACCCTGAGGCAGAGACAGAGTGACCCTCAGGCAGAGACTGAGTGACCCTCAGGCAGAGAATGAGTGACCCTGAGGCAGAGACTGAGTGAGCCTCAGGCAGAGACTGAGTGAGCCTCAGTGTGTGAGAGAGTGACACACAGACAGAGACTGAATGACCCACAGACAGAGCGAGTGACCATCAGACATAGAATGAGTGACCCTCAGACAGAGAGTTAGTGACCTTCAGTCAGAGAGTTAGTGACCGTCAGTCAGAGAGTTAGTGACACGCAAACAGAGAGAGAGTGACATTCAGCCAGAGAGAGAGTGACACTCAGACCGAGAGTGCTTGACACACAGACAGAGAGTGATTGACCGTAAGAGAGAAAGTGACCCTCAGACGTGAGTAAACCTGAGGCAGAGATTGAGAGACACTCAGGCAGAGTGAGAGTGGCCCTCAGACAGAGAGTGAGTGGCCCTCAGAAAGAAAGAGAGGGGCCCTCAGACAGAGAGAGAGGGACCCTCAGACAGAGAGTGGCCCTCAGACAGAGAGTGGCCCTCAGACAGAAAGAGAGTGGCCCTCAGACAGAAGGAGAGTGGCCCTCATACAGAGAGAGAGTGGCCCTCAGTTATTGAGAGAGTGACCTTAAGACAGTGAGTGAGTGACCAATAGACAGAGAGTGAGTGACCATCAGGCAGATGCTGGGTGACCCTCAGACAGAGAGTGAATTTCCCTCACACAGAGAGTGAGGGTCACTCAGACAGAGAGTGAGTGTCACTCTGACGCAGAGCGAGTGTCACTCTGATGCAGAGTGAGTGTCACTCAGACAGAGAGTGAGTGTCACTCTGACAGAGAGTGAGTGTCACTGTGACAGAGAGTGAGTGTCCCTCAGACAGAGAGTGAGTGACACTCTGGAAGAGAGTGAGTGTCACTCTGACAGAGAGTGAGTGTCACTCCGATGGAGAGAGAGTGGCGCTCAGACAGAGAGAGAGTGGCCCTGAGACAGAGAGAGAGTGGCCCTCAGACAGAGAGAGAGTGGCCCTCAGACAGAGATAGTGTGGCCCTCAGAAAGAAAGGGAGGGGCCCTCAGACAGAGAGAGAGTGGCCCTCAGTTATTGAGAGAGTGACCTTAAGACAGTGAGTGAGTGACCAATAGACAGAGAGTGAGTGACCATCAGGCAGATGCTGGGTGACCCTCAGACAGAGAGTGAATTTCCCTCACACAGAGAGTGAGGGTCACTCTGACAGAGTGTGTCACTCTGACGCAGAGTGAGTGTCACTCTGACGCAGAGTGAGTGTCACTCAGACAGAGAGTGAGTGTCACTCTGACGCAGAGTGAGTGTCACTCTGACAGAGAGTGAGTTTCACTCTGACAGAGAGTGAGTGTCAATCAGACAGAGAGTGAGTGTCACTGTGACAGAGAGTGAGTGTCACTCCGGAAGAGAGTGAGTGTCACTCTGGAAGAGAGTGAGTGTCACTCAGACAGAGAGAGAGTGGCCCTCAGACAGAGAGAGAGTGGCCCTCAGACAGAAAGGGAGGGGCCCTCAGACAGAGAGTGGCCCTCAGACAGAGAGAGAGTGGCCCTCAGACAGAAACAGAGTGGCCCTCAGACAGAAAGAGAGTGGCCCTCAGACAGAGAGTGAGTGACCATCAGGCAGATGCTGGGTGATCCTCAGACAGAGAGTGAGTGTCACTCTGACAGAGAGTGAGTGTCACTCCGATGGAGAGAGAGTGGCGCTCAGACAGAGAGAGAGTGGCCCTGAGACAGAGAGAGAGTGGCCCTCAGACAGAGAGAGAGTGGCCCTCAGACAGAGATAGTGTGGCCCTCAGACAGAGAGAGAGGGGCCCTCAGACAGAGAGAGAGTGGCCCTCAGTTATTGAGAGAGTGACCTTAAGACAGTGAGTGAGTGACCAATAGACAGAGAGTGAGTGACCATCAGGCAGATGCTGGGTGACCCTCAGACAGAGAGTGAATTTCCCTCACACAGAGAGTGAGGGTCACTCTGACAGAGTGTGTCACTCTGACGCAGAGTGAGTGTCACTCTGACGCAGAGCGAGTGTCACTCTGACGCAGAGTGAGTATCACTCAGACAGAGAGTGAGTGTCACTCTGACGCAGAGTGAGTGTCACTCTGACAGAGAGTGAGTGTCACTCTGGAAGAGAGTGAGTGTCACTCTGGAAGAGAGTGAGTGTCACTCAGACAGAGAGAGAGTGGCCCTCAGACAGAGAGAGAGTGGCCCTCAGACAGAAAGGGAGGGGCCCTCAGACAGAGAGTGGCCCTCAGACAGAGAGAGAGTGGCCCTCAGACAGAGATAGTGTGGCCCTCAGACAGAGAGAGAGGGGCCCTCAGACAGAGAGAGAGTGGCCCTCAGTTATTGAGAGAGTGACCTTAAGACAGTGAGTGAGTGACCAATAGACAGAGAGTGAGTGACCATCAGGCAGAAGCTGGGTGACCCTCAGACAGAGAGTGAATTTCCCTCACACAGAGAGTGAGGGTCACTCTGACAGAGTGTGTCACTCTGACGCAGAGTGAGTGTCACTCTGACGCAGAGTGAGTGTCACTCAGACAGAGAGTGAGTGTCACTCTGACGCAGAGTGAGTGTCACTCTGACAGAGAGTGAGTGTCACTCTGGAAGAGAGTGAGTGTCACTCTGGAAGAGAGTGAGTGTCACTCAGACAGAGAGAGAGTGGCCCTCAGACAGAGAGAGAGTGGCCCTCAGACAGAAAGGGAGGGGCCCTCAGACAGAGAGTGGCCCTCAGACAGAGAGAGAGTGGCCCTCAGACAGAAACAGAGTGGCCCTCAGACAGAAAGAGAGTGGCCCTCAGGCAGAGAGTGGCCCTCAGACAGAGAGTGAGTGACCATCAGGCAGATGCTGGGTGATCCTCAGACAGAGAGTGAGTGTCACTCTGACAGGAAGTGAGTGTCACATGAACAGCGAGCGAGTGACACACCGACAGGGAGCGAGTGTCACACGGACAGAGAGCGAGTGTCACTCCTACAGGGAGCGAGTGTCACTCCGACAGAGAGCGAGTGTCACTCCGACAGAGAGCGAGTGTCACTCGGACAGAGAGCGTATGTCTCTCCGAAAGTGAGCGAGTGTCACTCCGACAGAGATTGAGTGTCACTCCGACAGAGATTGAGTGTCACTCCGACAGAGATTGACTGTCAATCAGATGGAGAGTGAGTGCCACCCAGACAGAGAGTGATTGACCCTCAGAGAGAAGGTGACCCTCAGACGTGTGTAAACCTGAGGCAGAGATTGAGAAGCACTCAGGAAGAGTGAGAGTGGCCCTCAGACAGAAAGATAGTGGCCCTCAGAAGAGGGTTAGTGACCCTCAGACAGAGAATGAGTGGACATCAGACAGAGAGTGGCCCTCAGTCAGAGAGAGAGTGGCCCTCAAGCAGAGAGAGACTGACCCTCAGGCGGAGAGAGACTGGCCCTCAGACAGAGAGTGCGTGGCCCTCAGGCAGAGAGAGAGTGTCCCTCAGACAGAGCGAGAGTGGCCCTCAGACAGAGAGAGAGTGGCCCTCAGGCAGAGAGAGACTGACCCTCAGACAGAGAGTGGGCCTCAGACAGAGAGAGACTGACCCTCAGACAGAGAGTGGCCCTCAGACAGAGAGAGAGTGGTCCTCAGACAGAAAGAGAGCGGCCCTCAGACAGAGAGAGAGTGACCATCAGGCAGATGCTGGGTGACCCTCAGACAGAGAGTGAGTGTCACTCTGACAGAGAGTGAGTGTCACTCTGACAGGGAGCGAGTGTCACACCGACAGGGAGCGATTGTCACACGGACAGAGAGTGAGTGTCACTCCTACAGGGAGCGAGTGTCACTCCGACAGGGAGCGTGTGTCTCTCCGAAAGTGAGCGAGTGTCACTCCGACAGAGAGCCTTTGTCTCTTCGACAGGGAGCGAGTGTCACTCCTACAGAGAGTGTGTATCACTCCGACAGAGAGTGAGTGTCACTCTGACAGAGATTGAGTGTCACTCCGACAGAGATTGAGTGTCACTCCGACAGAGATTGACTGTCAATCAGATGGAGAGTGAGTGCCACCCAGACAGAGAGTGATTGACCCTCAGAGAGAAGGTGACACTCAGACGTGTGCAAACCTGAGGCAGAGATTGAGAAGCACTCAGGAAGAGTGAGAGTGGCCCTCAGACAGAAAGATAGTGGCCCTCAGAAGAGGGTTAGTGACCCTCAGACAGAGAATGAGTGGACCTCAGACAGAGAGTGGCCCTCAGACAGAGAATGAGTGGACCTCAGACAGAGAGTGGCCCTCAGACAGAGAGAGACTGACCCTCAGGCGGAGAGAGAGTGGCCCTCAGACAGAGAGAGAGGGGCCCTCAGACAGAGAGAGAGTGGCCCTCAGGCAGAGAGAGACTGACCCTCAGGCGGAGAGAGAGTGGCCCTCAGACAGAGAGAGAGGGGCCCTCAGACAGAGAGAGAGTGGCCCTCAGGCAGAGAGAGACTGACCCTCAGACAGAGAGAGGCCCTCAGACAGAGAGAGAGTGGCCCTCAGAGAGAAAGAGAGCGGCCCTCAGACAGAGAGAGAGCGACCCGCAGACAGATAGAGAGTGAGCCTCAGACTGAGTTACCCTCAGACATTGAGAGAGCGACCTTTAGAAAGTGAGTGAGTGACCAACAGACAGAGAGTGAGTGACCATCAGACAGATGCTGGGTGACCCACAGACAGAGAGTGAGTTTCCCTCACACAAAGAGTGAGGGTCACTGTGACAGAGAATGATTATCACTCTGAGAAAGAGTGAGTGTCACTCTGACAGAGAGTGAGTGTCACTCTGACAGAGAGTGGGCGTCACTCTGACAGAGAGTGAGTGTCACTCTGACAGAGAGTGAGTGTCACTCTGACAGAAAGAGAATGGCCCTCAGGCAGAGAGAGGGTGGCCCTCAGACAGAAGGAGAGTGGCCCTCAGACAGAAAGGGAGGGGCCCTCAGACAGAGGGTGGCCCTCAGACACAAAGAGCGTGGCCCTCAGACAGAAAGAGAGTGGCCCACAGACAGAGAGAGAGTGACCTCAGACAGAGAGAGAGGGGCCTCAGACAGAGAGTGGCCCTCAGACAGAGGGAGCATGGCCCTCAGACAGAGAGAGAGTGGCCCTCAGACAGAGAGAGAGTGGCCCTCAGACAGGGAGAGAGGGCCCTCAGACAGAGAGTGGCCCTCATACAGAGGGAGAGTGGCCCTCAGACAGAGAGAGAGTGACCTCAGACAGAGAGAGAGTGGCCCTCAGACAGAAAGGGAGGGGCCCTCAGACAGAGAGTGAGTGACCCTCAGACAGAGAGAGAGAGTGGCCCTCAGTTATTGAGAGAGTGACCTTAAGACAGTGAGTGAGTGACCAATAGACAGAGAGTGAGTGACCATCAGGCAGATGCTGGATGACCCTCAGACAGAGAGTGAATTTCCCTCACACAGAGAGTGAGGGTCACTCTGACAGAGAGTGTGTCACTCTGACGCAGAGTGAGTGTCACTCTGACGCAGAGTGAGTGTCACTCAGACAGAGAGTGAGTGTCACTCTGACGCAGAGTGAGTGTCACTCTGACAGAGAGTGAGTGTCACTCTGACAGAGAGTGAGTGTCACTGTGACAGAGAGTGAGTGTCACTCTGGAAGAGAGTGAGTGTCACTCAGACAGAGAGAGAGTGGCCCTCAGACAGAGAGAGAGTGGCCCTCAGACAGAAAGGGAGGGGCCCTCAGACAGAGAGTGGCCCTCAGACAGAGAGAGAGTGGCCCTCAGACAGAAATAGAGTGGCCCTCAGACAGAAAGAGCGTGGCCCTCAGGCAGACAGAGAGAGACCCTCAGGCAGAGAGGGAGATAGTCTCATACATTGAGAGAGTGACCTTTAGAAAGTGAGTGAGTGACCTATAGACAGAGAGTGAGTGACCATCAGGCAGATGCTGGGTGACCCTCAGACAGAGAGTGAGTGTCACTCTGACAGGGAGCGAGTGTCACACGAACAGCGAGTGAGTGTCACACCGACAGGGAGCGAGTGTCACACGGACAGAGAGCGAGTGTCACTCCTACAGGGAGCGAGTGTCACTCCGACAGAGAGCGAGTGTCACTCCGACAGAGAGCGTGTGTCTCTCCGACAGAGAGCGAGTGTCACTCCGACAGAGAGCCTTTGTCTCTTCGACAGAGAGCGAGTGTCACTCCTACAGAGAGTGTGTATCACTCCGACAGAGAGTGAGTGTCACTCTGACAGAGATTGAGTGTCACTCCGACAGAGTTTGAGTGTCACTTCGACAGATTGACTGTCAATCAGATGGAGAGTGAGTGCCACCCAGACAGAGAGTGATTGACCCTCAGAGAGAAGGTGACCCTCAGACGTGTGTAAACCTGAGGCAGAGATTGAGAAGCACTCAGGAAGAGTGAGAGTGGCCCTCAGACAGAAAGATAGTGGCCCTCAGAAGAGGGTGAGTGACACTCAGACAGAGAATGAGTGGACCTCAGACAGAGAGTGGCCCTCGGGCAGAGAGAGACTGACCCTCAAACAGAGGGAGAGTGGCCGTCAGGCAGAGAGAGACTGACCCTCAGGCGGAAAGAGAGTGGCCCTCAGGCAGAGAGAGAGTGGCCCTCAGACAGAGAGAGAGGGGCCCTCAGACAGAGAGAGAGTGGCCCTCAGGCAGAGAGAGACTGACCCTCAGACAGAGAGAGGCCCTCAGACAGAGAGAGAGTGGCCCTCAGACAGAAAGAGAGCGGCCCTCAGACAGACAGAGAGTGACCCGCAGACAGATAGAGAGTGAGCCTCAGACTGAGTTACCCTCAGACATTGAGAGAGTGATCTTTAGAAAGCGAGTGAGTGACCAACAGACAGAGAGTGAGTGACCATCAGACAGATGCTGGGTGACCCACAGACAGAGAGTGAGTTTCCGTCACACAGAGAGTGAGGGTCACTCTGACAGAGAATGAGTGTCACTCTGACAGAGAGTGAGTGTTACTCTGACAGAGAGTGAGTTTCACTCTGACAGAAAGAGAATGGCCCTCAGACAGAGAGAGAGTGGCCCTCAGACAGAAAGAGAGTGGCCCTCAGACAGAGAGAGAGTGGCCCTCAGACAGACAGAGTGGCCCTCAGACACAAAGAGCGTGGCCCTCAGACAGAGAGAGAGTGGCCCTCAGACAGAGAGAGAGTGGCCCTCAGACAGGGAGAGAGGGCCCTCAGACAGAGAGTGGCCCTCATACAGAGGGAGAGTGGCCCTCAGACAGAGAGAGAGTGACCTCAGACAGAGAGAGAGTGGCCCTCAGACAGAAAGGGAGGGGCCCTCAGACAGAGAGAGAGTGACCCTCAGACAGAGAGAGAGTGGCCCTCAGTTATTGAGAGAGTGACCTTAAGACAGTGAGTGAGTGACCAATAGACAGAGAGTGAGTGACCATCAGGCAGATGCTGGGTGACCCTCAGACAGAGAGTGAGGGTCACTCTGACAGAGAGTGTGTCACTCTGACGCAGAGTGAGTGTCACTCTGACGCAGAGTGAGTGTCACTCAGACAGAGAGTGAGTGTCACTCTGACGCAGAGTGAGTGTCACTCTGACAGAGAGTGAGTGTCACTGTGACAGAGAGTGAGTGTCACTCTGGAAGAGAGTGAGTGTCACTCAGACAGAGAGTGAGTGTCACTCAGACAGAGAGAGAGTGGCCCTCAGACAGAGAGAGAGTGGCCCTCAGACAGAAAGGGAGGGGCCCTCAGACAGAGAGTGGCCCTCAGACAGAGAGAGAGTGGCCCTCAGACAGAAATAGAGTGGCCCTCAGACAGAAAGAGCGTGGCCCTCAGGCAGACAGAGAGAGACCCTCAGGCAGAGAGGGAGAGAGTCTCATACATTGAGAGAGTGACCTTTAGAAAGTGAGTGAGTGACCTATAGACAGAGAGTGAGTGACCATCAGGCAGATGCTGGGTGACCCTCAGACAGAGAGTGAGTGTCACTCTGACAGGGAGCGAGTGTCACACGAACAGCGAGTGAGTGTCACACCGACAGGGAGCGAGTGTCACACGGACAGAGAGCGAGTGTCACTCCTACAGGGAGCGAGTGTCACTCCGACAGAGAGCGAGTGTCACTCCGACAGAGAGCGTGTGTCTCTCCGACAGAGAGCGAGTGTCACTCCGACAGAGAGCCTTTGTCTCTTCGACAGAGAGCGAGTGTCACTCCTACAGAGAGTGTGTATCACTCCGACAGAGAGTGAGTGTCACTCTGACAGAGATTGAGTGTCACTCCGACAGAGTTTGAGTGTCACTTCGACAGATTGACTGTCAATCAGATGGAGAGTGAGTGCCACCCAGACAGAGAGTGATTGACCCTCAGAGAGAAGGTGACCCTCAGACGTGTGTAAACCTGAGGCAGAGATTGAGAAGCACTCAGGAAGAGTGAGAGTGGCCCTCAGACAGAAAGATAGTGGCCCTCAGAAGAGGGTGAGTGACACTCAGACAGAGAATGAGTGGACCTCAGACAGAGAGTGGCCCTCGGGCAGAGAGAGACTGACCCTCAAACAGAGGGAGAGTGGCCGTCAGGCAGAGAGAGACTGACCCTCAGGCGGAAAGAGAGTGGCCCTCAGGCAGAGAGAGAGTGGCCCTCAGACAGAGAGAGAGGGGCCCTCAGACAGACAGAGTGGCCCTCAGACACAAAGAGCGTGGCCCTCAGACAGAGAGAGAGTGGCCCTCAGACAGAGAGAGAGTGGCCCTCAGACAGGGAGAGAGGGCCCTCAGACAGAGAGTGGCCCTCATACAGAGGGAGAGTGGCCCTCAGACAGAGAGAGAGTGACCTCAGACAGAGAGAGAGTGGCCCTCAGACAGAAAGGGAGGGGCCCTCAGACAGAGAGAGAGTGACCCTCAGACAGAGAGAGAGTGGCCCTCAGTTATTGAGAGAGTGACCTTAAGACAGTGAGTGAGTGACCAATAGACAGAGAGTGAGTGACCATCAGGCAGATGCTGGGTGACCCTCAGACAGAGAGTGAGGGTCACTCTGACAGAGAGTGTGTCACTCTGACGCAGAGTGAGTGTCACTCTGACGCAGAGTGAGTGTCACTCAGACAGAGAGTGAGTGTCACTCTGACGCAGAGTGAGTGTCACTCTGACAGAGAGTGAGTGTCACTGTGACAGAGAGTGAGTGTCACTCTGGAAGAGAGTGAGTGTCACTCAGACAGAGAGAGAGTGGCCCTCAGACAGGGAGAGAGGGCCCTCAGACAGAGAGTGGCCCTCATACAGAGGGAGAGTGGCCCTCAGACAGAGAGAGAGTGACCTCAGACAGAGAGAGAGTGGCCCTCAGACAGAAAGGGAGCGGCCCTCAGGCAGACAGAGAGAGACCCTCAGGCAGAGAGGGAGAGAGCCTCATACATTGAGAGAGTGACCTTTAGAAAGTGAGTGAGTGACCTATAGACAGAGAGTGAGTGACCATCAGGCAGATGCTGGGTGACCCTCAGACAGAGAGTGAGTGTCACTCTGACAGGGAGCGAGTGTCACACGAACAGCGAGTGAGTGTCACACCGACAGGGAGCGAGTGTCACACGGACAGAAAGCGAGTGTCACTCCTACAGGGAGCGAGTGTCACTCCGACAGAGAGCGAGTGTCACTCCGACAGAGAGCGTGTGTCTCTCCGACAGAGAGCGAGTGTCACTCCGACAGAGAGCCTTTGTCTCTTCGACAGAGAGCGAGTGTCACTCCTACAGAGAGTGTGTATCACTCCGACAGAGAGTGAGTGTCACTCTGACAGAGATTGAGTGTCACTCCGACAGAGTTTGAGTGTCACTTCGACAGATTGACTGTCAATCAGATGGAGAGTGAGTGCCACCCAGACAGAGAGTGATTGACCCTCAGAGAGAAGGTGACCCTCAGACGTGTGTAAACCTGAGGCAGAGATTGAGAAGCACTCAGGAAGAGTGAGAGTGGCCCTCAGACAGAAAGATAGTGGCCCTCAGAAGAGGGTTAGTGACCCTCAGACAGAGAATGAGTGGACATCAGACAGAGAGTGGCCCTCAGTCAGAGAGAGAGTGGCCCTCAAGCAGAGAGAGACTGACCCTCAGGCGGAGAGAGACTGGCCCTCAGACAGAGAGTGCGTGGCCCTCAGGCAGAGAGAGAGTGTCCCTCAGACAGAGCGAGAGTGGCCCTCAGACAGAGAGAGAGTGGCCCTCAGGCAGAGAGAGACTGACCCTCAGACAGAGAGTGGGCCTCAGACAGAGAGGGACTGACCCTCAGACAGAGAGTGGCCCTCAGACAGAGAGAGAGTGGTCCTCAGACAGAAAGAGAGCGGCCCTCAGACAGAGAGAGAGTGACCATCAGGCAGATGCTGGGTGACCCTCAGACAGAGAGTGAGTGTCACTGTGACAGAGAGTGAGTGTCACTCTGGAAGAGAGTGAGTGTCACTCAGACAGAGAGAGAGTGGCCCTCAGACAGGGAGAGAGGGCCCTCAGACAGAGAGTGGCCCTCATACAGAGGGAGAGTGGCCCTCAGACAGAGAGAGAGTGACCTCAGACAGAGAGAGAGTGGCCCTCAGACAGAAAGGGAGGGGCCCTCAGACAGAGAGTGGCCCTCAGACAGAGAGAGAGTGGCCCTCAGACAGAAAGAGCGTGGCCCTCAGGCAGACAGAGAGAGACCCTCAGGCAGAGAGGGAGAGAGCCTCATACATTGAGAGAGTGACCTTTAGAAAGTGAGTGAGTGACCTATAGACAGAGAGTGAGTGACCATCAGGCAGATGCTGGGTGACCCTCAGACAGAGAGTGAGTGTCACTCTGACAGGGAGCGAGTGTCACACGAACAGCGAGTGAGTGTCACACCGACAGGGAGCGAGTGTCACACGGACAGAAAGCGAGTGTCACTCCTACAGGGAGCGAGTGTCACTCCGACAGAGAGCGAGTGTCACTCCGACAGAGAGCGTGTGTCTCTCCGACAGAGAGCGAGTGTCACTCCGACAGAGAGCCTTTGTCTCTTCGACAGAGAGCGAGTGTCACTCCTACAGAGAGTGTGTATCACTCCGACAGAGAGTGAGTGTCACTCTGACAGAGATTGAGTGTCACTCCGACAGAGTTTGAGTGTCACTTCGACAGATTGACTGTCAATCAGATGGAGAGTGAGTGCCACCCAGACAGAGAGTGATTGACCCTCAGAGAGAAGGTGACCCTCAGACGTGTGTAAACCTGAGGCAGAGATTGAGAAGCACTCAGGAAGAGTGAGAGTGGCCCTCAGACAGAAAGATAGTGGCCCTCAGAAGAGGGTTAGTGACCCTCAGACAGAGAATGAGTGGACATCAGACAGAGAGTGGCCCTCAGTCAGAGAGAGAGTGGCCCTCAAGCAGAGAGAGACTGACCCTCAGGCGGAGAGAGACTGGCCCTCAGACAGAGAGTGCGTGGCCCTCAGGCAGAGAGAGAGTGTCCCTCAGACAGAGCGAGAGTGGCCCTCAGACAGAGAGAGAGTGGCCCTCAGGCAGAGAGAGACTGACCCTCAGACAGAGAGTGGGCCTCAGACAGAGAGAGACTGACCCTCAGACAGAGAGTGGCCCTCAGACAGAGAGAGAGTGGTCCTCAGACAGAAAGAGAGCGGCCCTCAGACAGAGAGAGAGTGACCATCAGGCAGATGCTGGGTGACCCTCAGACAGAGAGTGAGTGTCACTCTGACAGAGAGTGAGTGTCACTCTGACAGGGAGCGAGTGTCACACCGACAGGGAGCGATTGTCACACGGACAGAGAGTGAGTGTCACTCCTACAGGGAGCGAGTGTCACTCCGACAGGGAGCGTGTGTCTCTCCGAAAGTGAGCGAGTGTCACTCCGACAGAGAGCCTTTGTCTCTTCGACAGGGAGCGAGTGTCACTCCTACAGAGAGTGTGTATCACTCCGACAGAGAGTGAGTGTCACTCTGACAGAGATTGAGTGTCACTCCGACAGAGATTGAGTGTCACTCCGACAGAGATTGACTGTCAATCAGATGGAGAGTGAGTGCCACCCAGACAGAGAGTGATTGACCCTCAGAGAGAAGGTGACACTCAGACGTGTGCAAACCTGAGGCAGAGATTGAGAAGCACTCAGGAAGAGTGAGAGTGGCCCTCAGACAGAAAGATAGTGGCCCTCAGAAGAGGGTTAGTGACCCTCAGACAGAGAATGAGTGGACCTCAGACAGAGAGTGGCCCTCAGACAGAGAATGAGTGGACCTCAGACAGAGAGTGGCCCTCAGACAGAGAATGAGTGGCCCTCAGTCAGAGAGAGAGTGGCCCTCAGGCAGAGAGAGACTGACCCTCAGGCGGAGAGAGAGTGGCCCTCAGACAGAGAGAGAGGGGCCCTCAGACAGAGAGAGAGTGGCCCTCAGGCAGAGAGAGACTGACCCTCAGACAGAGAGAGGCCCTCAGACAGAGAGAGAGTGGCCCTCAGAGAGAAAGAGAGCGGCCCTCAGACAGAGAGAGAGCGACCCGCAGACAGATAGAGAGTGAGCCTCAGACTGAGTTACCCTCAGACATTGAGAGAGCGACCTTTAGAAAGTGAGTGAGTGACCAACAGACAGAGAGTTAGTGACCATCAGACAGATGCTGGGTGACCCACAGACAGAGAGTGAGTTTCCCTCACACAAAGAGTGAGGGTCACTGTGACAGAGAATGATTATCACTCTGAGAAAGAGTGAGTGTCACTCTGACAGAGAGTGTGTCACTCTGACAGAGAGTGAGTGTCACTCTGACAGAGAGTGAGTGTCACTCTGACAGAAAGAGAATGGCCCTCAGGCAGAGAGAGGGTGGCCCTCAGACAGAAGGAGAGTGGCCCTCAGACAGAAAGGGAGGGGCCCTCAGACAGAGGGTGGCCCTCAGACACAAAGAGCGTGGCCCTCAGACAGAAAGAGAGTGGCCCACAGACAGAGAGAGAGTGACCTCAGACAGAGAGAGAGGGGCCTCAGACAGAGAGTGGCCCTCAGACAGAGGGAGAGTGGCCCTCAGACAGAGAGAGAGTGGCCCTCAGACAGAGAGAGAGTGGCCCTCAGACAGGGAGAGAGGGCCCTCAGACAGAGAGTGGCCCTCATACAGAGGGAGAGTGGCCCTCAGACAGAGAGAGAGTGACCTCAGACAGAGAGAGAGTGGCCCTCAGACAGAAAGGGAGGGGCCCTCAGACAGAGAGAGAGTGACCCTCAGACAGAGAGAGAGTGGCCCTCAGTTATTGAGAGAGTGACCTTAAGACAGTGAGTGAGTGACCAATAGACAGAGAGTGAGTGACCATCAGGCAGATGCTGGATGACCCTCAGACAGAGAGTGAATTTCCCTCACACAGAGTGAGGGTCACTCTGACAGAGAGTGTGTCACTCTGACGCAGAGTGAGTGTCACTCTGACGCAGAGTGAGTGTCACTCAGACAGAGAGTGAGTGTCACTCTGACGCAGAGTGAGTGTCACTCTGACAGAGAGTGAGTGTCACTCTGACAGAGAGTGAGTGTCACTCTGACAGAGAGTGAGTGTCACTCTGGAAGAGAGTGAGTGTCACTCAGACAGAGAGAGAGTGGCCCTCAGATAGAAAGAGAGTGGCCCTCAGACAGAAAAGGAGGGGCCCTCAGACAGAGAGTGGCACTCAGACAGAGAGAGAGTGGCCCTCAGACAGAAATAGAGTGGCCCTCAGACAGAAAGAGCGTGGCCCTCAGGCAGACAGAGAGAGACCCTCAGGCAGAGAGGGAGAGAGTCTCATACATTGAGAGAGTGACCTTTAGAAAGTGAGTGAGTGACCTATAGACAGAGAGTGAGTGACCATCAGGCAGATGCTGGGTGACCCTCAGACAGAGAGTGAGTGTCACTCTGACAGGGAGCGAGTGTCACACGAACAGCGAGTGAGTGTCACACCGACAGGGAGCGAGTGTCACACGGACAGAGAGCGAGTGTCACTCCTACAGGGAGCGAGTGTCACTCCGACAGAGAGCGAGTGTCACTCCGACAGAGAGCGTGTGTCTCTCCGACAGAGAGCGAGTGTCACTCCGACAGAGAGCCTTTGTCTCTTCGACAGAGAGCGAGTGTCACTCCTACAGAGAGTGTGTATCACTCCGACAGAGAGTGAGTGTCACTCTGACAGAGATTGAGTGTCACTCCGACAGAGTTTGAGTGTCACTTCGACAGATTGACTGTCAATCAGATGGAGAGTGAGTGCCACCCAGACAGAGAGTGATTGACCCTCAGAGAGAAGGTGACCCTCAGACGTGTGTAAACCTGAGGCAGAGATTGAGAAGCACTCAGGAAGAGTGAGAGTGGCCCTCAGACAGAAAGATAGTGGCCCTCAGAAGAGGGTGAGTGACACTCAGACAGAGAATGAGTGGACCTCAGACAGAGAGTGGCCCTCGGGCAGAGAGAGACTGACCCTCAAACAGAGGGAGAGTGGCCGTCAGGCAGAGAGAGACTGACCCTCAGGCGGAAAGAGAGTGGCCCTCAGGCAGAGAGAGAGTGGCCCTCAGACAGAGAGAGAGGGGCCCTCAGACAGAGAGAGAGTGGCCCTCAGGCAGAGAGAGACTGACCCTCAGACATAGAGAGGCCCTCAGACAGAGAGAGAGTGGCCCTCAGACAGAAAGAGAGCGGCCCTCAGACAGACAGAGAGTGACCCGCAGACAGATAGAGAGTGAGCCTCAGACTGAGTTACCCTCAGACATTGAGAGAGTGATCTTTAGAAAGCGAGTGAGTGACCAACAGACAGAGAGTGAGTGACCATCAGACAGATGCTGGGTGACCCACAGACAGAGAGTGAGTTTCCGTCACACAGAGAGTGAGGGTCACTCTGACAGAGAATGAGTGTCACTCTGACAGAGAGTGAGTGTCACTCTGACAGAGAGTGAGTGTCACTCTGACAGAAAGAGAATGGCCCTCAGACAGAGAGAGAGTGGCCCTCAGACAGAAAGAGAGTGGCCCTCAGACAGAGAGAGAGTGGCCCTCAGACAGACAGAGTGGCCCTCAGACACAAAGAGCGTGGCCCTCAGACAGAGAGAGAGTGGCCCTCAGACAGAGAGAGAGTGGCCCTCAGACAGGGAGAGAGGGCCCTCAGAAGAGGGTGAGTGACACTCAGACAGAGAATGAGTGGACCTCAGACAGAGAGTGGCCCTCGGGCAGAGAGAGACTGACCCTCAAACAGAGGGAGAGTGGCCGTCAGGCAGAGAGAGACTGACCCTCAGGCGGAAAGAGAGTGGCCCTCAGGCAGAGAGAGAGTGGCCCTCAGACAGAGAGAGAGGGGCCCTCAGACAGACAGAGTGGCCCTCAGACACAAAGAGCGTGGCCCTCAGACAGAGAGAGAGTGGCCCTCAGACAGAGAGAGAGTGGCCCTCAGACAGGGAGAGAGGGCCCTCAGACAGAGAGTGGCCCTCATACAGAGGGAGAGTGGCCCTCAGACAGAGAGAGAGTGACCTCAGACAGAGAGAGAGTGGCCCTCAGACAGAAAGGGAGGGGCCCTCAGACAGAGAGAGAGTGACCCTCAGACAGAGAGAGAGTGGCCCTCAGTTATTGAGAGAGTGACCTTAAGACAGTGAGTGAGTGACCAATAGACAGAGAGTGAGTGACCATCAGGCAGATGCTGGGTGACCCTCAGACAGAGAGTGAGGGTCACTCTGACAGAGAGTGTGTCACTCTGACGCAGAGTGAGTGTCACTCTGACGCAGAGTGAGTGTCACTCAGACAGAGAGTGAGTGTCACTCTGACGCAGAGTGAGTGTCACTCTGACAGAGAGTGAGTGTCACTGTGACAGAGTGTGAGTGTCACTCTGGAAGAGAGTGAGTGTCACTCAGACAGAGAGAGAGTGGCCCTCAGACAGGGAGAGAGGGCCCTCAGACAGAGAGTGGCCCTCATACAGAGGGAGAGTGGCCCTCAGACAGAGAGAGAGTGACCTCAGACAGAGAGAGAGTGGCCCTCAGACAGAAAGGGAGCGGCCCTCAGGCAGACAGAGAGAGACCCTCAGGCAGAGAGGGAGAGAGCCTCATACATTGAGAGAGTGACCTTTAGAAAGTGAGTGAGTGACCTATAGACAGAGAGTGAGTGACCATCAGGCAGATGCTGGGTGACCCTCAGACAGAGAGTGAGTGTCACTCTGACAGGGAGCGAGTGTCACACGAACAGCGAGTGAGTGTCACACCGACAGGGAGCGAGTGTCACACGGACAGAGAGCGAGTGTCACTCCTACAGGGAGCGAGTGTCACTCCGACAGAGAGCGAGTGTCACTCCGACAGAGAGCGTGTGTCTCTCCGACAGAGAGCGAGTGTCACTCCGACAGAGAGCCTTTGTCTCTTCGACAGAGAGCGAGTGTCACTCCTACAGAGAGTGTGTATCACTCCGACAGAGAGTGAGTGTCACTCTGACAGAGATTGAGTGTCACTCCGACAGAGTTTGAGTGTCACTTCGACAGATTGACTGTCAATCAGATGGAGAGTGAGTGCCACCCAGACAGAGAGTGATTGACCCTCAGAGAGAAGGTGACCCTCAGACGTGTGTAAACCTGAGGCAGAGATTGAGAAGCACTCAGGAAGAGTGAGAGTGGCCCTCAGACAGAAAGATAGTGGCCCTCAGAAGAGGGTGAGTGACACTCAGACAGAGAATGAGTGGACCTCAGACAGAGAATGGCCCTGAGGCAGAGAGAGACTGACCCTCAAACAGAGGGAGAGTGGCCCTCAGGCAGAGAGAGACTGACCCTCAGGCGGAAAGAGAGTGGCCCTCAGGCAGAGAGAGAGTGGCCCTCAGACAGAGAGAGAGGGGCCCTCAGACAGAGAGAGAGTGGCCCTCAGGCAGAGAGAGACTGACCCTCAGACAGAGAGAGAGTGGCCCTCAGACAGAGAGAGAGTGGCCCTCAGGCAGAGAGAGACTGACCCTCAGACAGAGAGAGGCCCTCAGACAGAGAGAGAGTGGCCCTCAGACAGAAAGAGAGCGGCCCTCAGACAGACAGAGAGTGACCCGCAGACAGATAGAGAGTGAGCCTCAGACTGAGTTACCCTCAGACATTGAGAGAGTGATCTTTAGAAAGCGAGTGAGTGACCAACAGACAGAGAGTGAGTGACCATCAGACAGATGCTGGGTGACCCACAGACAGAGAGTGAGTTTCCCTCACACAAAGAGTGAGGGTCACTCTGACAGAGAATGAGTGTCACTCTGACAGAGAGTGAGTGTCACTCTGACAGAGAGTGAGTGTCACTCTGACAGAAAGAGAATGGCCCTCAGACAGAGAGAGAGTGGCCCTCAGACAGAAGGAGAGTGGCCCTCAGACAGAAAGGGAGGGGCCCTCAGACAGAGGGTGGCCCTCAGACACAAAGAGCGTGGCCCTCAGACAGAAAGAGAGTGGCCCACAGACAGAGAGAGAGTGACCTCAGACAGAGAGAGAGGGGCCTCAGACAGAGAGTGGCCCTCAGACAGAAAGAGAGCGGCCCTCAGACAGACAGAGAGTGACCCGCAGACAGATAGAGAGTGAGCCTCAGACTGAGTTACCCTCAGACATTGAGAGAGTGATCTTTAGAAAGCGAGTGAGTGACCAACAGACAGAGAGTGAGTGACCATCAGACAGATGCTGGGTGACCCACAGACAGAGAGTGAGTTTCCGTCACACAGAGAGTGAGGGTCACTCTGACAGAGAATGAGTGTCACTCTGACAGAGAGTGAGTGTCACTCTGACAGAGAGTGAGTGTCACTCTGACAGAAAGAGAATGGCCCTCAGACAGAGAGAGAGTGGCCCTCAGACAGAAAGAGAGTGGCCCTCAGACAGAGAGAGAGTGGCCCTCAGACAGACAGAGTGGCCCTCAGACACAAAGAGCGTGGCCCTCAGACAGAGAGAGAGTGGCCCTCAGACAGAGAGAGAGTGGCCCTCAGACAGGGAGAGAGGGCCCTCAGAAGAGGGTGAGTGACACTCAGACAGAGAATGAGTGGACCTCAGACAGAGAGTGGCCCTCGGGCAGAGAGAGACTGACCCTCAAACAGAGGGAGAGTGGCCGTCAGGCAGAGAGAGACTGACCCTCAGGCGGAAAGAGAGTGGCCCTCAGGCAGAGAGAGAGTGGCCCTCAGACAGAGAGAGAGGGGCCCTCAGACAGACAGAGTGGCCCTCAGACACAAAGAGCGTGGCCCTCAGACAGAGAGAGAGTGGCCCTCAGACAGAGAGAGAGTGGCCCTCAGACAGGGAGAGAGGGCCCTCAGACAGAGAGTGGCCCTCATACAGAGGGAGAGTGGCCCTCAGACAGAGAGAGAGTGACCTCAGACAGAGAGAGAGTGGCCCTCAGACAGAAAGGGAGGGGCCCTCAGACAGAGAGAGAGTGACCCTCAGACAGAGAGAGAGTGGCCCTCAGTTATTGAGAGAGTGACCTTAAGACAGTGAGTGAGTGACCAATAGACAGAGAGTGAGTGACCATCAGGCAGATGCTGGGTGACCCTCAGACAGAGAGTGAGGGTCACTCTGACAGAGAGTGTGTCACTCTGACGCAGAGTGAGTGTCACTCTGACGCAGAGTGAGTGTCACTCAGACAGAGAGTGAGTGTCACTCTGACGCAGAGTGAGTGTCACTCTGACAGAGAGTGAGTGTCACTGTGACAGAGTGTGAGTGTCACTCTGGAAGAGAGTGAGTGTCACTCAGACAGAGAGAGAGTGGCCCTCAGACAGGGAGAGAGGGCCCTCAGACAGAGAGTGGCCCTCATACAGAGGGAGAGTGGCCCTCAGACAGAGAGAGAGTGACCTCAGACAGAGAGAGAGTGGCCCTCAGACAGAAAGGGAGCGGCCCTCAGGCAGACAGAGAGAGACCCTCAGGCAGAGAGGGAGAGAGCCTCATACATTGAGAGAGTGACCTTTAGAAAGTGAGTGAGTGACCTATAGACAGAGAGTGAGTGACCATCAGGCAGATGCTGGGTGACCCTCAGACAGAGAGTGAGTGTCACTCTGACAGGGAGCGAGTGTCACACGAACAGCGAGTGAGTGTCACACCGACAGGGAGCGAGTGTCACACGGACAGAGAGCGAGTGTCACTCCTACAGGGAGCGAGTGTCACTCCGACAGAGAGCGAGTGTCACTCCGACAGAGAGCGTGTGTCTCTCCGACAGAGAGCGAGTGTCACTCCGACAGAGAGCCTTTGTCTCTTCGACAGAGAGCGAGTGTCACTCCTACAGAGAGTGTGTATCACTCCGACAGAGAGTGAGTGTCACTCTGACAGAGATTGAGTGTCACTCCGACAGAGTTTGAGTGTCACTTCGACAGATTGACTGTCAATCAGATGGAGAGTGAGTGCCACCCAGACAGAGAGTGATTGACCCTCAGAGAGAAGGTGACCCTCAGACGTGTGTAAACCTGAGGCAGAGATTGAGAAGCACTCAGGAAGAGTGAGAGTGGCCCTCAGACAGAAAGATAGTGGCCCTCAGAAGAGGGTGAGTGACACTCAGACAGAGAATGAGTGGACCTCAGACAGAGAATGGCCCTGAGGCAGAGAGAGACTGACCCTCAAACAGAGGGAGAGTGGCCCTCAGGCAGAGAGAGACTGACCCTCAGGCGGAAAGAGAGTGGCCCTCAGGCAGAGAGAGAGTGGCCCTCAGACAGAGAGAGAGGGGCCCTCAGACAGAGAGAGAGTGGCCCTCAGGCAGAGAGAGACTGACCCTCAGACAGAGAGAGAGTGGCCCTCAGACAGAGAGAGAGTGGCCCTCAGGCAGAGAGAGACTGACCCTCAGACAGAGAGAGGCCCTCAGACAGAGAGAGAGTGGCCCTCAGACAGAAAGAGAGCGGCCCTCAGACAGACAGAGAGTGACCCGCAGACAGATAGAGAGTGAGCCTCAGACTGAGTTACCCTCAGACATTGAGAGAGTGATCTTTAGAAAGCGAGTGAGTGACCAACAGACAGAGAGTGAGTGACCATCAGACAGATGCTGGGTGACCCACAGACAGAGAGTGAGTTTCCCTCACACAAAGAGTGAGGGTCACTCTGACAGAGAATGAGTGTCACTCTGACAGAGAGTGAGTGTCACTCTGACAGAGAGTGAGTGTCACTCTGACAGAAAGAGAATGGCCCTCAGACAGAGAGAGAGTGGCCCTCAGACAGAAGGAGAGTGGCCCTCAGACAGAAAGGGAGGGGCCCTCAGACAGAGGGTGGCCCTCAGACACAAAGAGCGTGGCCCTCAGACAGAAAGAGAGTGGCCCACAGACAGAGAGAGAGTGACCTCAGACAGAGAGAGAGGGCCCTCAGACAGAGAGATGCCCTCAGACAAAGAGTGGCCCTCAGACAGAGAGAGAGGGCCCTCAGACAGGGAGAGAGGGCCCTCAGACATTGAGAGAGTGGCCCTTAGATAGATAGTCAGTGGCCCTCACACAGAAAGAGAGGGGCCCTCAGACAGAGAGAGAGAATGGCCCTCAGACAGAGAGAGAGTGGCCCTCAGACAGAGAGAGAGAATGGCCCTCAGACAGAGAGAGAGTGGCCCTCAGACAGAAAGAGAGTGGCCCACAGACAGAGAGAGAGTGACCTCAGACAGAGAGAGAGGGCAATCAGACAGAGAGTGGCCCTCAGACAGAGAGTGGCCCTCAGACAGAGAGAGAGGGCCCTCAGACAGAGAGAGAGGGTCCTCAGACAGAGAGAGAGTGGCCCTTAGATAGAAAGTCAGTGGCCCTCACACAGAAAGAGAGGGGCCCTCAGACAGAGAGAGAGAATGGCCCTCAGACAGAGAGAGAGTGGCCCTCAGACAGAGAGAGAGAATGGCTCTCAGACAGAGAGAGAGTGGCCCTCAGACAGAGAGAGTGTGGCCCTCAGACAGAAAGAGAGTGGCCCTCAGACAGAAAGAGAGTGGCCGTCAGACAGAAAGAGAGTGGCCCTCAGACAGAGAGGGGCCCTCAGACAGAAAGAGAGTGACCCTCAGACAGGGAGTGGCCCTCAGACAGAAAGAGAGGGGCCCTCAAACAGAGAGAGAGGGACCCTCAGACAGACAGTGGCCCTCAGACAGAAAGAAGGGGCCCTCAGACAGAAGGAGAGTGGCCCTCATACAGAGAGAGAGTGACCCTCAGACAGAGAGAGAGTGGCCCTCAGTTATTGAGAGAGTGACCTTAAGACAGTGAGTGAGTGACCAATAGACAGAGAGTGAGTGACCATCAGGCAGATGCTGGGTGACCCTCAGACAGAGAGTGAATTTCCCTCACACAGAGAGTGAGGGTCACTCTGACAGAGAGTGTGTCACTCTGACGCAGAGTGAGTGTCACTCTGACGCAGAGTGAGTGTCACGCAGACAGAGAGTGAGAGTCACTCAGACAGAGAGTGAGTGTCACTCAGACAGAGAGTGTGTGTCACTCTGGAAGAGAGTGAGTGTCACTCAGACAGAGAGAGAGTGGCCCTCAGACAGAAAGATAGTGGCCCTCAGAAGAGGGTGAGTGACACTCAGACAGAGAATGAGTGGACCTCAGACAGAGAATGGCCCTCAGGCAGAGAGAGACTGACCCTCAAACAGAGGGAGAGTGGCCCTCAGGCAGAGAGAGACTGACCCTCAGGTGGAAAGAGAGTGGCCCTCAGGCAGAGAGAGAGTGGCCCTCAGACAGAGAGAGAGGGGCCCTCAGACAGAGAGAGAGTGGCCCTCAGGCAGAGAGAGACTGACCCTCAGACAGAGAGAGAGTGGCCCTCAGACAGAGAGAGAGTGGCCCTCAGGCAGAGAGAGACTGACCCTCAGACAGAGAGAGGCCCTCAGACAGAGAGAGAGTGGCCCTCAGACAGAAAGAGAGCGGCCCTCAGACAGACAGAGAGTGACCCGCAGACAGATAGAGAGTGAGCCTCAGACTGAGTTACCCTCAGACATTGAGAGAGTGATCTTTAGAAAGCGAGTGAGTGACCAACAGACAGAGAGTGAGTGACCATCAGACAGATGCTGGGTGACCCACAGACAGAGAGTGAGTTTCCCTCACACAGAGAGTGAGGGTCACTCTGACAGAGAATGAGTGTCACTCTGACAGAGAGTGAGTGTCACTCTGACAGAGAGTGAGTGTCACTCTGACAGAAAGAGAATGGCCCTCAGACAGAGAGAGAGTGGCCCTCAGACAGAAGGAGAGTGGCCCTCAGACAGAAAGGGAGGGGCCCTCAGACAGAGGGTGGCCCTCAGACACAAAGAGCGTGGCCCTCAGACAGAAAGAGAGTGGCCCACAGACAGAGAGAGAGTGACCTCAGACAGAGAGAGAGGGCCCTCAGACAGAGAGATGCCCTCAGACAAAGAGTGGCCCTCAGACAGAGAGAGAGGGCCCTCAGACAGAGAGAGAGGGCCCTCAGACAGAGAGAGAGTGGCCCTTAGATAGAAAGTCAGTGGCCCTCACACAGAAAGAGAGGGGCCCTCAGACAGAGTGTGGCCCTCAGACAGAGAGAGAGTGGCCCTCAGACAGAAAGAGAGTGGCCCTCAGACAGAGAGAGAGTGGCACTCAGATAGAGAGAGTGTGGCTCTCAGACAGAGAGTGGCCCTCTGACAGAGAGAGAGTGTCAATCTGACAGAGAATGAGTATCACTCTGAGAAAGAGTGAGTGTCACTCTGACAGAGTGAGGGTCACTCTGACAGAGAGTGAGTGTCACTCTGACAGAGAGTGAGTGTCACTCTGACAGAGAGTGAGTGACACTCTGACAGAGAGAGAGTGGCCCTCAGACAGAGAGAGAGTGGCCCTCAGACAGAGAGAGAGTGGCCCTCAGACAGAGAGAGAGTGGCTCTCAGACAGAGAGAGAGTGGCCCTCAGACAGAAAGAGAGTGGCCCTCAGACAGAGAGAGAGTGGCCCTCAGACAGACAGAGTGGCCCTCAGACAGAGGGAGAGTTGCCCTCAGACAGAGAGAGAGTGGCCCTCAGACAAAGAGAGAGTGGCCCTCAGACAGGGAGAGAGGGCCCTCAGACAGAGAGTGGCCCTCATACAGAGGGAGAGTGGCCCTCAGACAGAGAGAGAGTGACCTCAGACAGAGAGAGAGTGGCCCTCAGACAGAAAGGGAGGGGCCCTCAGACAGAGAGAGAGTGACCCTCAGACAGAGAGAGAGTGGCCCTCAGTTATTGAGAGAGTGACCTTAAGACAGTGAGTGAGTGACCAATAGACAGAGAGTGAGTGACCATCAGGCAGATGCTGGGTGACCCTCAGACAGAGAGTGAATTTCCCTCACACAGAGAGTGAGGGTCACTCTGACAGAGAGTGTGTCACTCTGACGCAGAGTGAGTGTCACTCTGACGCAGAGTGAGTGTCACTCAGACAGAGAGTGAGTGTCACTCTGACGCAGAGTGAGTGTCACTCTGACAGAGAGTGAGTGTCACTCTGACAGAGAGTGAGTGTCACTCTGGAAGAGAGTGAGTGTCACTCAGACAGAGAGAGAGTGGCCCTCAGACAGAGAGAGAGTGGCTCTCAGACAGAAAGGGAGGGGCCCTCAGACAGAGCGTGGCCCTCAGACAGAGAGAGAGTGGCCCTCAGACAGAAAGAGCGTGGCCCTCAGGCAGACAGAGAGAGACCCTCAGGCAGAGAGGGAGAGAGCCTCATACATTGAGAGAGTGACCTTTAGAAAGTGAGTGAGTGACCTATAGACAGAGAGTGAGTGACCATCAGGCAGATGCTGGGTGACCCTCAGACAGAGAGTGAGTGTCACTCTGACAGGGAGCGAGTGTCACACGAACAGCGAGTGAGTGTCACACCGACAGGGAGCGAGTGTCACACGGACAGAGAGCGAGTGTCACTCCTACAGGGAGCGAGTGTCACTCCGACAGAGAGCGAGTGTCACTCCGACAGAGAGCGTGTGTCTCTCCGACAGAGAGCGAGTGTCACTCCGACAGAGAGCCTTTGTCTCTTCGACAGAGAGCGAGTGTCACTCCTACAGAGAGTGTGTATCACTCCGACAGAGAGTGAGTGTCACTCTGACAGAGATTGAGTGTCACTCCGACAGAGTTTGAGTGTCACTTCGACAGATTGACTGTCAATCAGATGGAGAGTGAGTGCCACCCAGACAGAGAGTGATTGACCCTCAGAGAGAAGGTGACCCTCAGACGTGTGTAAACCTGAGGCAGAGATTGAGAAGCACTCAGGAAGAGTGAGAGTGGCCCTCAGACAGAAAGATAGTGGCCCTCAGAAGAGGGTGAGTGACACTCAGACAGAGAATGAGTGGACCTCAGACAGAGAATGGCCCTGAGGCAGAGAGAGACTGACCCTCAAACAGAGGGAGAGTGGCCCTCAGGCAGAGAGAGACTGACCCTCAGGCGGAAAGAGAGTGGCCCTCAGGCAGAGAGAGAGTGGCCCTCAGACAGAGAGAGAGGGGCCCTCTGACAGAGAGAGAGTGGCCCTCAGGCAGAGAGAGACTGACCCTCAGACAGAGAGTGGCCCTCAGACAGAGAGAGAGGGGCCCTCAGACAGAAAGAGAGCGGCCCTCAGACAGACAGAGAGTGACCCGCAGACAGATAGAGAGTGAGCCTCAGACTGAGTTACCCTCAGACATTGAGAGAGTGATCTTTAGAAAGCGAGTGAGTGACCAACAGACAGAGAGTGAGTGACCATCAGACAGATGCTGGGTGACCCACAGACAGAGAGTGAGTTTCCCTCACACAGAGAGTGAGGGTCACTCTGACAGAGAATGAGTGTCACTCTGACAGAGAGTGAGTGTCACTCTGTCAGAGAGTGAGTGTCACTCTGACAGAAAGAGAATGGCCCTCAGACAGAAAGAGAGTGGACCTCAGACAGAAGGAGAGTGGCCCTCAGACAGAAAGGGAGGGGCCCTCAGACAGAGGGTGGCCCTCAGACACAAAGAGCGTGGCCCTCAGACAGAAAGAGAGTGGCCCACAGACAGAGAGAGAGTGACCTCAGACAGAGAGAGAGGGCCCTCAGACAGAGAGTGGCCCTCAGACAGAGAGTGGCCCTCAGACAGAGAGAGAGGGCCCTCAGACAGAGAGAGAGGGCCCTCAGACAGAGAGAGAGTGGCCCTTAGACAGAAAGTCAGTGGCCCTCACACAGAAAGAGAGGGGCCCTCAGACAGAGAGAGAGAATGGCCCTCAGACAGAGAGAGAGTGGCCCTCAGACAGAGAGAGAGAATGGCCCTCAGACAGAGAGAGAGTGGCCCTCAGACAGAGAGAGAGTGGCCCTCAGACAGAGAGAGAGTGGCCCTCAGACAGAAAGAGAGTGGCCGTCAGACAGAAAGAGAGTGGCCCTCAGACAGAGAGGGGCCCTCAGACAGAAAGAGAGTGACCCTCAGACAGGGAGTGGCCCTCAGACAGAAAGAGAGGGGCCCTCAGACAGAGAGAGAGGGACCCTCAGACAGACAGTGGCCCTCAGACAGAAAGAAGGGGCCCTCAGACAGAAGGAGAGTGGCCCTCATACAGAGAGAGAGTGACCCTCAGACAGAGAGAGAGTGGCCCTCAGTTATTGAGAGAGTGACCTTAAGACAGTGAGTGAGTGACCAATAGACAGAGAGTGAGTGACCATCAGGCAGATGCTGGGTGACCCTCAGACAGAGAGTGAATTTCCCTCACACAGAGAGTGAGGGTCACTCTGACAGAGAGTGTGTCACTCTGACGCAGAGTGAGTGTCACTCTGACGCAGAGTGAGTGTCACGCAGACAGAGAGTGAGTGTCACTCTGACAGAGAGTGAGAGTCACTCAGACAGAGAGTGAGTGTCACTCAGACAGAGAGTGTGTGTCACTCTGGAAGAGAGTGAGTGTCACTCAGACAGAGAGAGAGTGGCCCTCAGACAGAAAGGGAGGGGCCCTCAGACAGAGTGTGGCCCTCAGACAGAGAGAGAGTGGCCCTCAGACAGAAAGAGAGTGGCCCTCAGACAGAAAGAGAGTGGCACTCAGATAGAGAGAGTGTGGCTCTCAGGCAGAGAGTGAGTGTCACTCTGACAGAGAATGAGTATCACTCTGAGAAAGAGTGAGTGTCACTCTGATAGAGTGAGGGTCACTCTGACAGAGAGTGAGTGTCACTCTGACAGAGAGTGAGTGTCACTCTGACAGAGAGTGAGTGTCACTCTGACAGAGAGTGAGTGACACTCTGACAGAGAGAGAGTGGCCCTCAGACAGAGAGAGAGTGGCCCTCAGACAGAGAGAGAGTGGCTCTCAGACAGAGAGAGAGTGGCCCTCAGACAGAAAGAGAGTGGCCCTCAGACAGAGAGAGAGTGGCCCTCAGACAGACAGAGTGGCCCTCAGACAGAGGGAGAGTGGCCCTCAGACAGAGAGAGAGTGGCCCTCAGACAAAGAGAGAGTGGCCCTCAGACAGGGAGAGAGGGCCCTCAGACAGAGAGTGGCCCTCATACAGAGGGAGAGTGGCCCTCAGACAGAGAGAGAGTGACCTCAGACAGAGAGAGAGTGGCCCTCAGACAGAAAGGGAGGGGCCCTCAGACAGAGAGAGAGTGACCCTCAGACAGAGAGAGAGTGGCCCTCAGTTATTGAGAGAGTGACCTTAAGACAGTGAGTGAGTGACCAATAGACAGAGAGTGAGTGACCATCAGGCAGATGCTGGGTGACCCTCAGACAGAGAGTGAATTTCCCTCACACAGAGAGTGAGGGTCACTCTGACAGAGAGTGTGTCACTCTGACGCAGAGTGAGTGTCACTCTGACGCAGAGTGAGTGTCACTCAGACAGAGAGTGAGTGTCACTCTGACGCAGAGTGAGTGTCACTCTGACAGAGAGTGAGTGTCACTCTGACAGAGAGTGAGTGTCACTCTGACAGAGAGTGAGTGTCACTCTGGAAGAGAGTGAGTGTCACTCAGACAGAGAGAGAGTGGCACTCAGACAGAGAGAGAGTGGCCCTCAGACAGAAAGGGAGGGGCCCTCAGACAGAGAGTGGCCCTCAGACAGAGAGAGAGTGGCCCTCAGACAGAAAGAGCGTGGCCCTCAGGCAGACAGAGAGAGACCCTCAGGCAGAGAGGGAGAGAGCCTCATACATTGAGAGAGTGACCTTTAGAAAGTGAGTGAGTGACTTATAGACAGAGAGTGAGTGACCATCAGGCAGATGCTGGGTGACCCTCAGACAGAGAGTGAGTGTCACTCTGACAGGGAGCGAGTGTCACACGAACAGCGAGTGAGTGTCACACCGACAGGGAGCGACTGTCACACGGACAGAGAGCGAGTGTCACTCCTACAGGGAGCGAGTGTCACTCCGACAGAGAGCGAGTGTCACTCCGACAGAGAGCGTGCGTCTCTCCGACAGAGAGCGAGTGTCACTCCGACAGAGAGCCTTTGTCTCTTCGACAGAGAGCGAGTGTCACTCCTACAGAGAGTGTGTATCACTCCGACAGAGAGTGAGTGTCACTCTAACAGAGATTGAGTGTCACTCCGACAGAGTTTGAGTGTCACTTCGACAGATTGACTGTCAATCAGATGGAGAGTGAGTGCCACCCAGACAGAGAGTGATTGACCCTCAGAGAGAAGGTGACCCTCAGACGTGTGTAAACCTGAGGCAAAGATTGAGAAGCACTCAGGAAGAGTGAGAGTGGCCCTCAGACAGAAAGATAGTGGCCCTCAGAAGAGGGTGAGTGACACTCAGACAGAGAATGAGTGGACCTCAGACAGAGAGAGAGTGGCACTCAGATAGAGAGAGTGTGGCTCTCAGACAGAGAGTGGCCCTCTGACAGAGAGTGAGTGTCACTCTGACAGAGAATGAGTATCACTCTGAGAAAGAGTGAGTGTCACTCTGACAGAGTGAGGGTCACTCTGACAGAGAGTGAGTGTCACTCTGACAGAGAGTGAGTGTCACTCTGACAGAGAGTGAGTGACACTCTGACAGAGAGAGAGTGGCCCTCAGACAGAGAGAGAGTGGCCCTCAGCCAGAGAGAGAGTGGCTCTCAGACAGAGAGAGAGTGGCCCTCAGACAGAGAGAGACTGACCCTCAGACAGAGAGTGGCCCTCAGACAGAGAGAGAGGGGCCCTCAGACAGAAAGAGAGCGGCCCTCAGACAGACAGAGAGTGACCCGCAGACAGATAGAGAGTGAGCCTCAGACTGAGTTACCCTCAGACATTGAGAGAGTGATCTTTAGAAAGCGAGTGAGTGACCAACAGACAGAGAGTGAGTGACCATCAGACAGATGCTGGGTGACCCACAGACAGAGAGTGAGTTTCCCTCACACAGAGAGTGAGGGTCACTCTGACAGAGAATGAGTGTCACTCTGACAGAGAGTGAGTGTCACTCTGACAGAGAGTGAGTGTCACTCTGTCAGAGAGTGAGTGTCACTCTGACAGAAAGAGAATGGCCCTCAGACAGAGAGAGAGTGGCCCTCAGACAGAAGGAGAGTGGCCCTCAGACAGAAAGGGAGGGGCCCTCAGACAGAGGGTGGCCCTCAGACACAAAGAGCGTGGCCCTCAGACAGAAAGAGAGTGGCCCACAGACAGAGAGAGAGTGACCTCAGACAGAGAGAGAGGGCCCTCAGACAGAGAGTGGCCCTCAGACAGAGAGTGGCCCTCAGACAGAGAGAGAGGGCCCTCAGACAGAGAGAGAGGGCCCTCAGACAGAGAGAGAGTGGCCCTTAGACAGAAAGTCAGTGGCCCTCACACAGAAAGAGAGGGGCCCTCAGACAGAGAGAGAGAATGGCCCTCAGACAGAGAGAGAGTGGCCCTCAGACAGAGAGAGAGAATGGCCCTCAGACAGAGAGAGAGTGGCCCTCAGACAGAGAGAGAGTGGCCCTCAGACAGAGAGAGAGTGGCCCTCAGACAGAAAGAGAGTGGCCGTCAGACAGAAAGAGAGTGGCCCTCAGACAGAGAGGGGCCCTCAGACAGAAAGAGAGTGACCCTCAGACAGGGAGTGGCCCTCAGACAGAAAGAGAGGGGCCCTCAGACAGAGAGAGAGGGACCCTCAGACAGACAGTGGCCCTCAGACAGAAAGAAGGGGCCCTCAGACAGAAGGAGAGTGGCCCTCATACAGAGAGAGAGTGACCCTCAGACAGAGAGAGAGTGGCCCTCAGTTATTGAGAGAGTGACCTTAAGACAGTGAGTGAGTGACCAATAGACAGAGAGTGAGTGACCATCAGGCAGATGCTGGGTGACCCTCAGACAGAGAGTGAATTTCCCTCACACAGAGAGTGAGGGTCACTCTGATGAGAGTGTGTCACTCTGACGCAGAGTGAGTGTCACTCTGACGCAGAGTGAGTGTCACGCAGACAGAGAGTGAGTGTCACTCTGACGCAGAGTGAGTGTCACTCTGACAGAGAGTGAGAGTCACTCAGACAGAGAGTGAGTGTCACTCAGACAGAGAGTGTGTGTCACTCTGGAAGAGAGTGAGTGTCACTCAGACAGAGAGAGAGTGGCCCTCAGACAGAAAGGGAGGGGCCCTCAGACAGAGTGTGGCCCTCAGACAGAGAGAGAGTGGCCCTCAGACAGAAAGAGAGTGGCCCTCAGACAGAGAGAGAGTGGCACTCAGATAGAGAGAGTGTGGCTCTCAGACAGAGAGTGAGTGTCACTCTGACAGAGAGTGAGTGTCACTCTGACAGAGAGTGAGTGTCACTCTGACAGAGAGTGAGTGACACTCTGACAGAGAGAGAGTGGCCCTCAGACAGAGAGAGAGTGGCCCTCAGACAGAGAGCGAGTGGCTCTCAGACAGAGAGAGAGTGGCCCTCAGACAGAAAGAGAGTGGCCCTCAGACAGAGAGAGAGTGGCCCTCAGACAGACAGAGTGGCCCTCAGACAGAGGGAGAGTGGCCCTCAGACAGAGAGAGAGTGGCCCTCAGACAAAGAGAGAGTGGCCCTCAAACAGGGAGAGAGGGCCCTCAGACAGAGAGTGGCCCTCATACAGAGGGAGAGTGGCCCTCAGACAGAGAGAGAGTGACCTCAGACAGAGAGAGAGTGGCCCTCAGACAGAAAGGGAGGGGCCCTCAGACAGAGAGAGAGTGACCCTCAGACAGAGAGAGAGTGGCCCTCAGTTATTGAGAGAGTGACCTTAAGACAGTGAGTGAGTGACCAATAGACAGAGAGTGAGTGACCATCAGGCAGATGCTGGGTGACCCTCAGACAGAGAGTGAATTTCCCTCACACAGAGAGTGAGGGTCACTCTGACAGAGAGTGTGTCACTCTGACGCAGAGTGAGTGTCACTCTGACGCAGAGTGAGTGTCACTCAGACAGAGAGTGAGTGTCACTCTGACGCAGAGTGAGTGTCACTCTGACAGAGAGTGAGTGTCACTCTGACAGAGAGTGAGTGTCACTCTGGAAGAGAGTGAGTGTCACTCAGACAGAGAGAGAGTGGCACTCAGACAGAGAGAGAGTGGCCCTCAGACAGAAAGGGAGGGGCCCTCAGACAGAGAGTGGCCCTCAGACAGAGAGAGAGTGGCCCTCAGACAGAAAGAGCGTGGCCCTCAGGCAGACAGAGAGAGACCCTCAGGCAGAGAGGGAGAGAGCCTCATACATTGAGAGAGTGACCTTTAGAAAGTGAGTGAGTGACTTATAGACAGAGAGTGAGTGACCATCAGGCAGATGCTGGGTGACCCTCAGACAGAGAGTGAGTGTCACTCTGACAGGGAGCGAGTGTCACACGAACAGCGAGTGAGTGTCACACCGACAGGGAGCGACTGTCACACGGACAGAGAGCGAGTGTCACTCCTACAGGGAGCGAGTGTCACTCCGACAGAGAGCGAGTGTCACTCCGACAGAGAGCGTGCGTCTCTCCGACAGAGAGCGAGTGTCACTCCGACAGAGAGCCTTTGTCTCTTCGACAGAGAGCGAGTGTCACTCCTACAGAGAGTGTGTATCACTCCGACAGAGAGTGATTGTCACTCTGACAGAGATTGAGTGTCACTCCGACAGAGTTTGAGTGTCACTTCGACAGATTGACTGTCAATCAGATGGAGAGTGAGTGCCACCCAGACAGAGAGTGATTGACCCTCAGAGAGAAGGTGACCCTCAGACGTGTGTAAACCTGAGGCAGAGATTGAGAAGCACTCAGGAAGAGTGAGAGTGGCCCTCAGACAGAAAGATAGTGGCCCTCAGAAGAGGGTGAGTGACACTCAGACAGAGAATGAGTGGACCTCAGACAGAGAGAGAGTGGCACTCAGATAGAGAGAGTGTGGCTCTCAGACAGAGAGTGGCCCTCTGACAGAGAGTGAGTGTCACTCTGACAGAGAATGAGTATCACTCTGAGAAAGAGTGAGTGTCACTCTGACAGAGTGAGGGTCACTCTGACAGAGAGTGAGTGTCACTCTGACAGAGAGTGAGTGTCACTCTGACAGAGAGTGAGTGACACTCTGACAGAGAGAGAGTGGCCCTCAGACAGAGAGAGAGTGGCCCTCAGACAGAGAGAGAGTGGCTCTCAGACAGAGAGAGAGTGGCCCTCAGACAGAAAGAGAGTGGCCCTCAGACAGAGAGAGAGTGGCCCTCAGACAGACAGAGTGGCCCTCAGACAGAGGGAGAGTGGCCCTCAGACAGAGAGAGAGTGGCCCTCAGACAAAGAGAGAGTGGCCCTCAAACAGGGAGAGAGGGCCCTCAGACAGAGAGTGGCCCTCATACAGAGGGAGAGTGGCCCTCAGACAGAGAGAGAGTGACCTCAGACAGAGAGAGAGTGGCCCTCAGACAGAAAGGGAGGGGCCCTCAGACAGAGAGAGAGTGACACTCAGACAGAGAGAGAGTGGCCCTCAGTTATTGAGAGAGTGACCTTAAGACAGTGAGTGAGTGACCAATAGACAGAGAGTGAGTGACCATCAGGCAGATGCTGGGTGACCCTCAGACAGAGAGTGAATTTCCCTCACACAGAGAGTGAGGGTCACTCTGACAGAGAGTGTGTCACTCTGACGCAGAGTGAGTGTCACTCTGACGCAGAGTGAGTGTCACTCAGACAGAGAGTGAGTGTCACTCTGACGCAGAGTGAGTGTCACTCTGACAGAGAGTGAGTGTCACTCTGACAGAGAGTGAGTGTCAGTCTGGAAGAGAGTGAGTGTCACTCAGACAGAGAGAGAGTGGCACTCAGACAGAGAGAGAGTGGCCCTCTGACAGAAAGGGAGGGGCCCTCAGACAGAGAGTGGCCCTCAGACAGAGAGAGAGTGGCCCTCAGACAGAAAGAGCGTGGCCCTCAGGCAGACAGAGAGAGACCCTCAGGCAGAGAGGGAGAGAGCCTCATACATTGAGAGAGTGACCTTTAGAAAGTGAGTGAGTGACTTATAGACAGAGAGTGAGTGACCATCAGGCAGATGCTGGGTGACCCTCAGACAGAGAGTGAGTGTCACTCTGACAGGGAGCGAGTGTCACACGAACAGCGAGTGAGTGTCACACCGACAGGGAGCGACTGTCACACGGACAGAGAGCGAGTGTCACTCCTACAGGGAGCGAGTGTCACTCCGACAGAGAGCGAGTGTCACTCCGACAGAGAGCGTGCGTCTCTCCGACAGAGAGCGAGTGTCACTCCGACAGAGAGCCTTTGTCTCTTCGACAGAGAGCGAGTGTCACTCCTACAGAGAGTGTGTATCACTCCGACAGAGAGTGAGTGTCACTCTGACAGAGATTGAGTGTCACTCCGACAGAGTTTGAGTGTCACTTCGACAGATTGACTGTCAATCAGATGGAGAGTGAGTGCCACCCAGACAGAGAGTGATTGACCCTCAGAGAGAAGGTGACCCTCAGACGTGTGTAAACCTGAGGCAGAGATTGAGAAGCACTCAGGAAGAGTGAGAGTGGCCCTCAGACAGAAAGATAGTGGCCCTCAGAAGAGGGTGAGTGACACTCAGACAGAGAATGAGTGGACCTCAGACAGAGAGAGAGTGGCACTCAGATAGAGAGAGTGTGGCTCTCAGACAGAGAGTGGCCCTCTGACAGAGAGTGAGTGTCACTCTGACAGAGAATGAGTATCACTCTGAGAAAGAGTGAGTGTCACTCTGACAGAGTGAGGGTCACTCTGACAGAGAGTGAGTGTCACTCTGACAGAGAGTGAGTGTCACTCTGACAGAGAGTGAGTGACACTCTGACAGAGAGAGAGTGGCCCTCAGACAGAGAGAGAGTGGCCCTCAGACAGAGAGAGAGTGGCTCTCAGACAGAGAGAGAGTGGCCCTCAGACAGAAAGAGAGTGGCCCTCAGACAGAGAGAGAGTGGCCCTCAGACAGACAGAGTGGCCCTCAGACAGAGGGAGAGTGGCCCTCAGACAGAGAGAGAGTGGCCCTCAGACAAAGAGAGAGTGGCCCTCAAACAGGGAGAGAGGGCCCTCAGACAGAGAGTGGCCCTCATACAGAGGGAGAGTGGCCCTCAGACAGAGAGAGAGTGACCTCAGACAGAGAGAGAGTGGCCCTCAGACAGAAAGGGAGGGGCCCTCAGACAGAGAGAGAGTGACACTCAGACAGAGAGAGAGTGGCCCTCAGTTATTGAGAGAGTGACCTTAAGACAGTGAGTGAGTGACCAATAGACAGAGAGTGAGTGACCATCAGGCAGATGCTGGGTGACCCTCAGACAGAGAGTGAATTTCCCTCACACAGAGAGTGAGGGTCACTCTGACAGAGAGTGTGTCACTCTGACGCAGAGTGAGTGTCACTCTGACGCAGAGTGAGTGTCACTCAGACAGAGAGTGAGTGTCACTCTGACGCAGAGTGAGTGTCACTCTGACAGAGAGTGAGTGTCACTCTGACAGAGAGTGAGTGTCAGTCTGGAAGAGAGTGAGTGTCACTCAGACAGAGAGAGAGTGGCACTCAGACAGAGAGAGAGTGGCCCTCTGACAGAAAGGGAGGGGCCCTCAGACAGAGAGTGGCCCTCAGACAGAGAGAGAGTGGCCCTCAGACAGAAAGAGCGTGGCCCTCAGGCAGACAGAGAGAGACCCTCAGGCAGAGAGGGAGAGAGCCTCATACATTGAGAGAGTGACCTTTAGAAAGTGAGTGAGTGACCTATAGACAGAGAGTGAGTGACCATCAGGCAGATGCTGGGTGACCCTCAGACAGAGAGTGAGTGTCACTCTGACAGGGAGCGAGTGTCACACGAACAGCGAGTGAGTGTCACACCGACAGGGAGCGAGTGTCACACGGACAGAGAGCGAGTGTCACTCCTACAGGGAGCGAGTGTCACTCCGACAGAGAGCGAGTGTCACTCCGACAGAGAGCGTGTGTCTCTCCGACAGAGAGCGAGTGTCACTCCGACAGAGAGCCTTTGTCTCTTCGACAGAGTGCGTGTGTCACTCCTACAGAGAGTGTGTATCACTCCGACAGAGAGTGAGTGTCACTCTGACAGAGATTGAGTGTCACTCCGACAGAGTTTGAGTGTCACTTCGACAGATTGACTGTCAATCAGATGGAGAGTGAGTGCCACCCAGACAGAGAGTGATTGACCCTCAGAGAGAAGGTGACCCTCAGACGTGTGTAAACCTGAGGCAGAGATTGAGAAGCACTCAGGAAGAGTGAGAGTGGCCCTCAGACAGAAAGATAGTGGCCCTCAGAAGAGGGTGAGTGACACTCAGACAGAGAATGAGTGGACCTCAGACAGAGAATGGCCCTGAGGCAGAGAGAGACTGACCCTCAAACAGAGGGAGAGTGGCCCTCAGGCAGAGAGAGACTGACCCTCAGGCGGAAAGAGAGTGGCCCTCAGGCAGAGAGAGAGTGGCCCTCAGACAGAGAGAGAGGGGCCCTCAGACAGAGAGAGAGTGGCCCTCAGGCAGAGAGAGACTGACCCTCAGACAGAGAGAGAGTGGCCCTCAGACAGAGAGAGAGTGGCCCTCAGGCAGAGAGAGACTGACCCTCAGACAGAGAGAGGCCCTCAGACAGAGAGAGAGTGGCCCTCAGACAGAAAGAGAGCGGCCCTCAGACAGACAGAGAGTGACCCGCAGACAGATAGAGAGTGAGCCTCAGACTGAGTTACCCTCAGACATTGAGAGACTGATCTTTAGAAAGCGAGTGAGTGACCAACAGACAGAGAGTGAGTGACCATCAGACAGATGCTGGGTGACCCACAGACAGAGAGTGAGTTTCCCTCACACAGAGAGTGAGGGTCACTCTGACAGAGAATGAGTGTCACTCTGACAGAGAGTGAGTGTCACTCTGACAGAGAGTGAGTGTCACTCTGACGCAGAGTGAGTGTCACTCTGACGCAGAGTGAGTGTCACGCAGACAGAGAGTGAGTGTCACTCTGACGCAGAGTGAGTGAAACTCTGACAGAGAGTGAGAGTCACTCAGACAGAGAGTGAGTGTCACTCAGACAGAGAGTGTGTGTCACTCTGGAAGAGAGTGAGTGTCACTCAGACAGAGAGAGAGTGGCCCTCAGACAGAAAGGGAGGGGCCCTCAGACAGAGTGTGGCCCTCAGACAGAGAGAGAGTGGCCCTCAGACAGAAAGAGAGTGGCCCTCAGACAGAGAGAGAGTGGCACTCAGATAGAGAGAGTGTGGCTCTCAGACAGAGAGTGGCCCTCTGACAGAGAGTGAGTGTCACTCTGACAGAGAATGAGTATCACTCTGAGAAAGAGTGAGTGTCACTCTGCCAGAGTGAGGGTCACTCTGACAGAGAGTGAGTGTCACTCTGACAGAGAGTGAGTGTCACTCTGACAGAGAGTGAGTGACACTCTGACAGAGAGAGAGTGGCCCTCAGACAGAGAGAGAGTGGCCCTCAGCCAGAGAGAGAGTGGCTCTCAGACAGAGAGAGAGTGGCCCTCAGACAGAAAGAGAGTGGCCCTCAGACAGAGAGAGAGTGGCCCTCAGACAGACAGAGTGGCCCTCAGACAGAGGGAGAGTGGCCCTCAGACAGAGAGAGAGTGGCCCTCAGACAAAGAGAGAGTGGCCCTCAGACAGGGAGAGAGGGCCCTCATACAGAGGGAGAGTGGCCCTCAGACAGAGAGAGAGTGACCTCAGACAGAGAGAGAGTGGCCCTCAGACAGAAAGGGAGGGGCCCTCAGACAGAGAGAGAGTGACCCTCAGACAGAGAGAGAGTGGCCCTCAGTTATTGAGAGAGTGACCTTAAGACAGTGAGTGAGTGACCAATAGACAGAGAGTGAGTGACCATCAGGCAGATGCTGGGTGACCCTCAGACAGAGAGTGAATTTCCCTCACACAGAGAGTGAGGGTCACTCTGACAGAGAGTGTGTCACTCTGACGCAGAGTGAGTGTCACTCTGACGCAGAGTGAGTGTCACTCAGACAGAGAGTGAGTGTCACTCTGACGCAGAGTGAGTGTCACTCTGACAGAGAGTGAGTGTCACTCTGACAGAGAGTGAGTGTCACTCTGACAGAGAGTGAGTGTCAGTCTGGAAGAGAGTGAGTGTCACTCAGACAGAGAGAGAGTGGCACTCAGACAGAGAGAGAGTGGCCCTCTGACAGAAAGGGAGGGGCCCTCAGACAGAGAGTGGCCCTCAGACAGAGAGAGAGTGGCCCTCAGACAGAAAGAGCGTGGCCCTCAGGCAGACAGAGAGAGACCCTCAGGCAGAGAGGGAGAGAGCCTCATACATTGAGAGAGTGACCTTTAGAAAGTGAGTGAGTGACCTATAGACAGAGAGTGAGTGACCATCAGGCAGATGCTGGGTGACCCTCAGACAGAGAGTGAGTGTCACTCTGACAGGGAGCGAGTGTCACACGAACAGCGAGTGAGTGTCACACCGACAGGGAGCGAGTGTCACACGGACCGAGAGCGAGTGTCACTCCTACAGGGAGCGAGTGTCACTCCGACAGAGAGCGAGTGTCACTCCGACAGAGAGCGTGTGTCTCTCCGACAGAGAGCGAGTGTCACTCCGACAGAGAGCCTTTGTCTCTTCGACAGAGAGCGAGTGTCACTCCTACAGAGAGTGTGTATCACTCCGACAGAGAGTGAGTGTCACTCTGACAGAGATTGAGTGTCACTCCGACAGAGTTTGAGTGTCACTTCGACAGATTGACTGTCAATCAGATGGAGAGTGAGTGCCACCCAGACAGAGAGTGATTGACCCTCAGAGAGAAGGTGACCCTCAGACGTGTGTAAACCTGAGGCAGAGATTGAGAAGCACTCAGGAAGAGTGAGAGTGGCCCTCAGACAGAAAGATAGTGGCCCTCAGAAGAGGGTGAGTGACACTCAGACAGAGAATGAGTGGACCTCAGACAGAGAGTGGCCCTGAGGCAGAGAGAGACTGACCCTCAAACAGAGGGAGAGTGGCCCTCAGGCAGAGAGAGACTGACCCTCAGGCGGAAAGAGAGTGGCCCTCAGGCAGAGAGAGAGTGGCCCTCAGACAGAGAGAGAGGGGCCCTCAGACAGAGAGAGAGTGGCCCTCAGGCAGAGAGAGACTGACCCTCAGACAGAGAGCGGCCCTCAGACAGAGAGAGAGTGACCCGCAGACAGATAGAGAGTGAGCCTCAGACTGAGTTACCCTCAGACATTGAGAGAGTGATCTTTAGAAAGCGAGTGAGTGACCAACAGACAGAGAGTGAGTGACCATCAGACAGATGCTGGGTGACCCACAGACAGAGAGTGAGTTTCCGTCACACAGAGAGTGAGGGTCACTCTGACAGAGAATGAGTGTCACTCTGACAGAGAGTGAGTGTCACTCTGACAGAGAGTGAGTGTCACTCTGACAGAGAATGAGTATCACTCTGAGAAAGAGTGAGTGTCACTCTGACAGAGTGAGGGTCACTCTGACAGAGAGTGAGTGTCACTCTGACAGAGAGTGAGTGACACTCTGACAGAGAGAGAGTGGCCCTCAGACAGAGAGAGAGTGGCCCTCAGACAGAGAGAGAGTGGCTCTCAGACAGAGAGAGAGTGGCCCTCAGACAGAAAGAGAGTGGCCCTCAGACAGAGAGAGAGTGGCCCTCAGACAGACAGAGTGGCCCTCAGACAGAGGGAGAGTGGCCCTCAGACAGAGAGAGAGTGGCCCTCAGACAAAGAGAGAGTGGCCCTCAAACAGGGAGAGAGGGCCCTCAGACAGAGAGTGGCCCTCATACAGAGCGAGAGTGGCCCTCAGACAGAGAGAGAGTGACCTCAGACAGAGAGAGAGTGGCCCTCAGACAGAAAGGGAGGGGCCCTCAGACAGAGAGAGAGTGACACTCAGACAGAGAGAGAGTGGCCCTCAGTTATTGAGAGAGTGACCTTAAGAGAGTGAGTGAGTGACCAATAGACAGAGAGTGAGTGACCATCAGGCAGATGCTGGGTGACCCTCAGACAGAGAGTGAATTTCCCTCACACAGAGAGTGAGGGTCACTCTGACAGAGAGTGTGTCACTCTGACGCAGAGTGAGTGTCACTCTGACGCAGAGTGAGTGTCACTCAGACAGAGAGTGAGTGTCACTCTGACGCAGAGTGAGTGTCACTCTGACAGAGAGTGAGTGTCACTCTGACAGAGAGTGAGTGTCACTCTGGAAGAGAGTGAGTGTCACTCAGACAGAGAGAGAGTGGCACTCAGACAGAGAGAGAGTGGCCCTCAGACAGAAAGGGAGGGGCCCTCAGACAGAGAGTGGCCCTCAGACAGAGAGAGAGTGGCCCTCAGACAGAAAGAGCGTGGCCCTCAGGCAGACAGAGAGAGACCCTCAGGCAGAGAGGGAGAGAGCCTCATACATTGAGAGAGTGACCTTTAGAAAGTGAGTGAGTGACCTATAGACAGAGAGTGAGTGACCATCAGGCAGATGCTGGGTGACCCTCAGACAGAGAGTGAGTGTCACTCTGACAGGGAGCGAGTGTCACACGAACAGCGAGTGAGTGTCACACCGACAGGGAGCGAGTGTCACACGGACAGAGAGCGAGTGTCACTCCTACAGGGAGCGAGTGTCACTCCGACAGAGAGCGAGTGTCACTCCGACAGAGAGCGTGTGTCTCTCCGACAGAGAGCGAGTGTCACTCCGACAGAGAGCCTTTGTCTCTTCGACAGAGTGCGAGTGTCACTCCTACAGAGAGTGTGTATCACTCCGACAGAGAGTGAGTGTCACTCTGACAGAGATTGAGTGTCACTCCGACAGAGTTTGAGTGTCACTTCGACAGATTGACTGTCAATCAGATGGAGAGTGAGTGCCACCCAGACAGAGAGTGATTGACCCTCAGAGAGAAGGTGACCCTCAGACGTGTGTAAACCTGAGGCAGAGATTGAGAAGCACTCAGGAAGAGTGAGAGTGGCCCTCAGACAGAAAGATAGTGGCCCTCAGAAGAGGGTGAGTGACACTCAGACAGAGAATGAGTGGACCTCAGACAGAGAATGGCCCTGAGGCAGAGAGAGACTGACCCTCAAACAGAGGGAGAGTGGCCCTCAGGCAGAGAGAGACTGACCCTCAGGCGGAAAGAGAGTGGCCCTCAGGCAGAGAGAGAGTGGCCCTCAGACAGAGAGAGAGGGGCCCTCAGACAGAGAGAGAGTGGCCCTCAGGCAGAGAGAGACTGACCCTCAGACAGAGAGAGAGTGGCCCTCAGACAGAGAGAGAGTGGCCCTCAGGCAGAGAGAGACTGACCCTCAGACAGAGAGAGGCCCTCAGACAGAGAGAGAGTGGCCCTCAGACAGATAGAGAGTGAGCCTCAGACTGAGTTACCCTCAGACATTGAGAGACTGATCTTTAGAAAGCGAGTGAGTGACCAACAGACAGAGAGTGAGTGACCATCAGACAGATGCTGGGTGACCCACAGACAGAGAGTGAGTTTCCCTCACACAGAGAGTGAGGGTCACTCTGACAGAGAATGAGTGTCACTCTGACAGAGAGTGAGTGTCACTCTGACAGAGAGTGAGTGTCACTCTGACGCAGAGTGAGTGTCACTCTGACGCAGAGTGAGTGTCACGCAGACAGAGAGTGAGTGTCACTCTGACGCAGAGTGAGTGTCACTCTGACAGAGAGTGAGAGTCACTCAGACAGAGAGTGAGTGTCACTCAGACAGAGAGTGTGTGTCACTCTGGAAGAGAGTGAGTGTCACTCAGACAGAGAGAGAGTGGCCCTCAGACAGAAAGGGAGGGGCCCTCAGACAGAGTGTGGCCCTCAGACAGAGAGAGAGTGGCCCTCAGACAGAAAGAGAGTGGCCCTCAGACAGAGAGAGAGTGGCACTCAGATAGAGAGAGTGTGGCTCTCAGACAGAGAGTGGCCCTCTGACAGAGAGTGAGTGTCACTCTGACAGAGAATGAGTATCACTCTGAGAAAGAGTGAGTGTCACTCTGACAGAGTGAGGGTCACTCTGACAGAGAGTGAGTGTCACTCTGACAGAGAGTGAGTGTCACTCTGACAGAGAGTGAGTGACACTCTGACAGAGAGAGAGTGGCCCTCAGACAGAGAGAGAGTGGCCCTCAGCCAGAGAGAGAGTGGCTCTCAGACAGAGAGAGAGTGGCCCTCAGACAGAAAGAGAGTGGCCCTCAGACAGAGAGAGAGTGGCCCTCAGACAGACAGAGTGGCCCTCAGACAGAGGGAGAGTGGCCCTCAGACAGAGAGAGAGTGGCCCTCAGACAAAGAGAGAGTGGCCCTCAGACAGGGAGAGAGGGCCCTCATACAGAGGGAGAGTGGCCCTCAGACAGAGAGAGAGTGACCTCAGACAGAGAGAGAGTGGCCCTCAGACAGAAAGGGAGGGGCCCTCAGACAGAGAGAGAGTGACCCTCAGACAGAGAGAGAGTGGCCCTCAGTTATTGAGAGAGTGACCTTAAGACAGTGAGTGAGTGACCAATAGACAGAGAGTGAGTGACCATCAGGCAGATGCTGGGTGACCCTCAGACAGAGAGTGAATTTCCCTCACACAGAGAGTGAGGGTCACTCTGACAGAGAGTGTGTCACTCTGACGCAGAGTGAGTGTCACTCTGACGCAGAGTGAGTGTCACTCAGACAGAGAGTGAGTGTCACTCTGACGCAGAGTGAGTGTCACTCTGACAGAGAGTGAGTGTCACTCTGACAGAGAGTGAGTGTCACTCTGACAGAGAGTGAGTGTCAGTCTGGAAGAGAGTGAGTGTCACTCAGACAGAGAGAGAGTGGCACTCAGACAGAGAGAGAGTGGCCCTCTGACAGAAAGGGAGGGGCCCTCAGACAGAGAGTGGCCCTCAGACAGAGAGAGAGTGGCCCTCAGACAGAAAGAGCGTGGCCCTCAGGCAGACAGAGAGAGACCCTCAGGCAGAGAGGGAGAGAGCCTCATACATTGAGAGAGTGACCTTTAGAAAGTGAGTGAGTGACCTATAGACAGAGAGTGAGTGACCATCAGGCAGATGCTGGGTGACCCTCAGACAGAGAGTGAGTGTCACTCTGACAGGGAGCGAGTGTCACACGAACAGCGAGTGAGTGTCACACCGACAGGGAGCGAGCGTCACACGGACAGAGAGCGAGTGTCACTCCTACAGGGAGCGAGTGTCACTCCGACAGAGAGCGAGTGTCACTCCGACAGAGAGCGTGTGTCTCTCCGACAGAGAGCGAGTGTCACTCCGACAGAGAGCCTTTGTCTCTTCGACAGAGAGCGAGTGTCACTCCTACAGAGAGTGTGTATCACTCCGACAGAGAGTGAGTGTCACTCTGACAGAGATTGAGTGTCACTCCGACAGAGTTTGAGTGTCACTTCGACAGATTGACTGTCAATCAGATGGAGAGTGAGTGCCACCCAGACAGAGAGTGATTGACCCTCAGAGAGAAGGTGACCCTCAGACGTGTGTAAACCTGAGGCAGAGATTGAGAAGCACTCAGGAAGAGTGAGAGTGGCCCTCAGACAGAAAGATAGTGGCCCTCAGAAGAGGGTGAGTGACACTCAGACAGAGAATGAGTGGACCTCAGACAGAGAGTGGCCCTCAGGCAGAGAGAGACTGACCCTCAAACAGAGGGAGAGTGGCCCTCAGGCAGAGAGAGACTGACCCTCAGGCGGAAAGAGAGTGGCCCTCAGGCAGAGAGAGAGTGGCCCTCAGACAGAGAGAGAGGGGCCCTCAGACAGAGAGAGAGTGGCCCTCAGGCAGAGAGAGACTGACCCTCAGACAGAGAGCGGCCCTCAGACAGAGAGAGAGTGACCCGCAGACAGATAGAGAGTGAGCCTCAGACTGAGTTACCCTCAGACATTGAGAGAGTGATCTTTAGAAAGCGAGTGAGTGACCAACAGACAGAGAGTGAGTGACCATCAGACAGATGCTGGGTGACCCACAGACAGAGAGTGAGTTTCCGTCACACAGAGAGTGAGGGTCACTCTGACAGAGAATGAGTGTCACTCTGACAGAGAGTGAGTGTCACTCTGACAGAGAGTGAGTGTCACTCTGACAGAAAGAGAATGGCCCTCAGACAGAGAGAGAGGGGCCCTCAGACAGAAGGAGAGTGGCCCTCAGACAGAAAGGGTGGGGCCCTCAGACAGAGGGTGGCCCTCAGACACAAAGAGCATGGCCCTCAGACAGAAAGAGAGTGGCCCACAGACAGAGAGAGAGTGACCTCAGACAGAGAGAGAGGGCCCTCAGACAGAGAGTGGCCCTCAGACAGAGAGAGAGGGCCCTCAGACAGAGAGAGAGGGCCCTCAGACAGATAGTGGCCCTCAGACAGAGAGAGAGTGGCCCTCATACAGAGGGAGAGTGGCCCTCAGAGAGAAAGAGAGTGGCCCTTAGATAGAAAGTCAGTGGCCCTCAGACAGAAAGAGAGGGGCCCTCAGACAGAGAGAGAGAATGGCCCTCAGACAGAGAGAGAGTGGCCCTCAGACAGAGAGAGAGTGGCCCTCAGACAGAGAGAGAGTGGCTCTCAGACAGAAAGAGAGTGGCCGTCAGACAGAGAGGGGCCCTCAGACAGAAAGAGAGTGACCCTCAGACAGGGAGCGGCCCTCAGACAGAAAGAGAGGGGCCCTCAGACAGAGAGAGAGCGACCCTCAGACAGACAGTGGCCCTCAGACAGAAAGAAGGGGCCCTCAGACAGAAGGAGAGTGGCCCTCGTACAGAGAGAAAGTTACCCTCAGACAGAGAGAGAGTGGCCCTCAGTTATTGAGAGAGTGACCTTAAGACAGTGAGTGAGTGACCAATAGACAGAGAGTGAGTGACCATCAGGCAGATGCTGGGTGACCCTCAGACAGAGAGTGAATTTCCCTCACACAGAGAGTGAGGGTCACTCTGACAGAGAGTGTGTCACTCTGACGCAGAGTGAGTGTCACTCAGACAGAGTGAGGGTCACTCTGACAGAGAGTGAGTGTCACTCTGACAGAGAGTGAGTGTCACTCTGACAGAGAGTGAGTGACACTCTGACAGAGAGAGAGTGGCCCTCAGACAGAGAGTGAGTGGCCCTCAGGCTGAGAGAGACTGACCCTCAGACAGAGTGTGACCCTCAGACAGAGAGAGAGTGGCCCTCAGACAGGGAGAGAGTGGCCCTCAGACAGAGAGAGACTGACCCTCAGACAGAGTGTGACCCTCAGACAGAGAGAGAGTGGCCCTCAGACAGGGAGAGAGTGGCCCTCAGACAGAAAGAGAGTGGCCCTCAGACAGAGAGAGAGTGGCCCTCAGACAGAAAGAGAGTGGCCCTCAGACAGAGAGAGAGTGACCCACAGACAGAGAGTGACCCACAGACAGAGAGAGTGACCCTCAGACATTGAGAGAGTGACCTTTAGAAAGTGAGTGAGTGACCAATAGACAGAGAGTGTGTGACCATCAGACAGATGCTGGGTGACCCTCAGACAGAGAGTGAGTTTACCTCACACAGAGAGTGAGGGTCACTCTGACAGAGAATGAGTATCACTGTGAGAAAGAGTGAGTGTCACTCTGACAGAGAGTGAGTGTCACTCTGACAGAAAGAGAGTGGACTTCTGAAAGAGAGAGAGGCCCTCGGACATAGAGAGAGTGGCCCTCGGACATAGAGAGAGTGGCCCTCAGGGAGAAAGAGAGTGGCCCTCAGAAAGAAAGATAATGGCCCTCAGACAGAGAGAGAGTGGCCCTCAGACAGAAGGAGAGTGGCCCTCAGACAGAAAGGGAGGGGCCCTCAGACAGAGAGGGGCCCTCAGACACAAAGAGCGTGGCCCTCAGACAGAAAGAGAGTGTCCCTCAGACAGGGAGAGAGTGGCCCACAGACAGAGAGAGAGTGACCTCAGGCAGAGAGAGTGGGGCCCTCAGACAGAGAGTGGCCCTCATACAGAGGGAGAGTGGCCCTCAGAGAGAAAGAGAGTGGCCCTCAGACAGAGAGAGAGTGGCCCTCAGACAGAGAGAGAGCGGGCCCACAGACAGAGAGGGACCCTCAGTCAAAGACACAGTGACCTCAGACAGAGAGAGAGGGCCCTCAGACAGAAACAGAGTGGCCATCAGACAGAAAGATAATGACCCTCAGACACAGAGAGAGTGGCCCTCAGACAGAGAGAGAGTGACCCTCAGACATTGAGAGAGTTACTTTAAGACAGTGAGTGAGTGACCAAGAGACAGAGAGTGTGTGACCATCAGGCAGATGCTGGGTGATCCTCAGACAGAGAGTGAGTTTACCTCACACAGAGAGTGAGGGTCACTCTGACAGAGAATGAGTATCACTGTGAGAAAGAGTGAGTGTCACTCTGACAGAGAGTGAGTGTCACTCTGACAGAAAGAGAGTGGACCTCTGACAGAGAGAGAGTGGACCTCAGACAAAGAGAGAGTGACCCTCAGACAGAGAGAGAGTGGCCCTCGGACAGAGAGAGAGTGGCCCTCAGACAGAATGAGAGGGGCCCTCAGACAGAAAGAGAGGGGCCCTTAGACAGAAAGAGAGGGGCCCTCAGACAGAAAGAGAGGGGCCCTCAGACAGAGAGAGAGTGGCCCTCAGACAGAAAGAGACTGGCCTTCAGACAGAGAGGGAGCCTCAGACAGAAAGAGAGTGTCCCTCAGACAGTAGAGGGGCCCTCAGACAGAAAGAGAGGGGCCCTCAGACAGAAAGATAGTGGCCCTCAGAAGAGGGTGAGTGGCCGTCAGACAGAGAATGAGTGACCCTCAGACAGAGAGAGTGTGGCCCTCAGGCAGAGAGAGACTGACCCTCAGACAGAGAGACTGACCCTCAGACAGAGAGAGACTGGCCCTCAGACAGAGAGTGAGTGGCCCTCAGGCAGAGAGAGAGTGGCCCTCAGACAGAGAGAAAGTGACCCTCAGACCGAGAGAGAGTGACCCTCAGGCTGAGAGAGAGTGGCCCTCAGGCAGAGAGAGACTGACCCTCAGACAGAGTGTGACCCTCAGACAGAGAGAGAGTGGCCCTCAGACAGGGAGAGAGTGGCCCTCAGACAGAAAGAGAGTGGCCCTCAGACAGAGAGAGTGTGGCCCTCAGACAGAAAGAGAGTGGCCCTCAGACAGAGAGAGAGTGACCCACAGACAGAAAGTGACCCACAGACAGAGAGAGTGACCCTCAGACATTGAGAGAGTGACCTTTAGAAAGTGAGTGAGTGACCAATAGACAGAGAGTGTGTGACCATCAGACAGATGCTGGGTGACCCTCAGACAGAGAGTGAGTTTACCTCACAGAGAGAGTGAGGGTCACTCTGACAGAGAATGAGTATCACTGTGAGAAAGAGTGAGTGTCACTCTGACAGAGAGTGAGTGTCACTCTGACAGAAAGAGAGTGGACCTCTGACAGAGAGAGAGGCCCTCGGACATAGAGAGAGTGGCCCTCGGACATAGAGAGAGTGGCCCTCAGGGAGAAAGAGAGTGGCCCTCAGAAAGAAAGATAATGGCCCTCAGACAGAGAGAGAGTGGCCCTCAGACAGAAGGAGAGTGGCCCTCAGACAGAAAGGGAGGGGCCCTCAGACAGAGAGGGGCCCTCAGACACAAAGAGCGTGGCCCTCAGACAGAAAGAGAGTGTCCCTCAGACAGGGAGAGAGTGGCCCACAGACAGAGAGAGAGTGACCTCAGGCAGAGAGAGCGGGACCCTCAGACAGAGAGTGGCCCTCATACAGAGGGAGAGTGGCCCTCAGAGAGAAAGAGAGTGGCCCTCAGACAGAGAGAGAGTGGCCCTCAGACAGAGAGAGAGCGTGGCCCACAGACAGAGAGGGGCCCTCAGTCAAAGACACAGTGACCTCAGACAGAGAGAGAGGGGCCCTCAGACAGAAACAGAGTGGCCATCAGACAGAAAGATAATGACCCTCAGACACAGAGAGAGTGGCCCTCAGACAGAGAGAGAGTGACCCTCAGACATTGAGAGAGTTACTTTAAGACAGTGAGTGAGTGACCAATAGACAGAGAGTGAGTGACAGTCAGGCAGATGCTGGGTGATCCTCAGACAGAGAGTGAGCTTCCCTCATGCAGAGAGTGAGGGTCACTCTGACTGCGAGTGAATGTCACTCTGATGGAGAGTGAGTGTCACTCTGATGGAGAGTGGGTCTCATTGTGACAGAGTGTGAGTGACACTCTGACAGTGAGTGAGTGTCACTCTGACAGAAAGGGAGTGGCCCTCAGACAGAAAGAGAGTGGCCCTCAGACAGAAATGGAGTGGCCCTCATACAGAAAGAGCGTGGCCCTCAGAGAGAAGGAGAGCGGCCCTCAGACAGAAAGCAGGGGTCCTGAGACACAGAGGGGCCCTCAGACAGACAGAGAGTGGCACTCAGAGAGAAGGAGAGTGGCCCTCATACAGAGAGAGAATGACCCTCAGACAGAGAGAGAGTGGCCCTCAGTTATTGAGAGAGTGACCTTAAGACAGTGAGTGAGTGACCAATAGACAGAGAGTGAGTGACCATCAGGCAGATGCTGGGTGACCCTCAGACAGAGAGTGAATTTCCCTCACACAGAGAGTGAGGGTCACTCTGACAGAGAGTGTGTCACTCTGACGCAGAGTGAGTGTCACTCTGATGCAGAGTGAGTGTCACTCAGACAGAGAGTGAGTGTCACTCAGACAGAGAGAGAGTGGCCCTCAAACAGAAAGGGAGAGGCTCTCAGACAGAGAGAGGCCCTCAGACAGAGAGAGAGTGGCCCTCAGACAGAAAGAGAGTGGCCCTCAGACAGAGAGAGAGTGGCCCTCAGACAGAGAGTGAGTGTCACTCTGACAGAGAATGAGTATCACTCTGAGAAAGAGTGAGTGTCACTCTGACAGAGTGAGGGTCACTCTGACAGAGAATGAGTGTCACTCTGACAGAGAGTGAGTGTCACTCTGACAGAGAGTGAGTGTCACTCTGACAGAAAGAGAATGGCCCTCAGACAGAGAGAGAGTGGCCCTCAGACAGAGAGAGAGTGGCCCTCAGACAGACAGAGAGTGGCCTTCAGACAGAAAGGGAGGGGCCCTCAGACAGAGGGTGGCCCTCAGACACAAAGAGCGTGGCCCTCAGACAGAAAGAGAGTGTCCCTCAGACAGGGAGAGAGTGGCCCACAGACAGAGAGAGAGTGACCTCAGACAGAGAGAGAGGGCCCTCAGACAGAGAGAGAGTGGCCCTCAGGCAGAGAGAGACTGGCCCTCATACAGAGGGAGAGTGGCCATCAGACAGAGAGAGAGTGGCCCACAGACAGAGAGAGAGTGACCTCAGACAGAGAGAGAGGGCCCTCAGACAGAGAGTGGCCCTCATACAGAGGGAGAGTGGCCCTCAGAGAGAAAGAGAGGGCCCTCAGAAAGAAAGATAATGGCCCTCAGACAGAGAGAGAGTGGCCCTCAGACAGAAGGAGAGTGGCCCTCAGACAGAAAGGGAGGGGCCCTCAGACAGAGAGGGTCCCTCAGACACAAAGAGCGTGGCCCTCAGACGGAAAGAGAGTGTCCCTCAGACAGGGAGAGAGTGGCCCACAGACAGAGAGAGAGTGACCTCAGGCAGAGAGAGCGGGGCCCTCAGACAGAGAGTGGCCCTCATACAGAGGGAGAGTGGCCCTCAGAGAGAAAGAGAGTGGCCCTCAGACAGAGAGAGAGTGGCCCACAGACAGAGAGAGAGCGTGGCCCACAGACAGAGAGGGGCCCTCAGTCAAAGACACAGTGACCTCAGACAGAGAGAGAGGGGCCCTCAGACAGAAACAGAGTGGCCATCAGACAGAAAGATAATGACCCTCAGACACAGAGAGAGTGGTCCTCAGACAGAGAGAGAGTGACCCTCAGACATTGAGAGAGTTACTTTAAGACAGTGAGTGAGAGACCAATAGACAGAGAGTGAGTGACAGTCAGGCAGATGCTGGGTGATCCTCAGACAGAGAGTGAGCTTCCCTCATGCAGAGAGTGAGGGTCACTCTGACTGCGAGTGAATGTCACTCTGATGGAGAGTGAGTGTCACTCTGATGGAGAGTGGGTCTCATTGTGACAGAGTGTGAGTGACACTCTGACAGTGAGTGAGTGTCACTCTGACAGAAAGGGAGTGGCCCTCAGACAGAAAGAGAGTGGCCCTCAGACAGAAATGGAGTGGCCCTCATACAGAAAGAGCGTGGCCCTCAGAGAGAAGGAGAGCGGCCCTCAGACAGAAAGCAGGGGTCCTGAGACACAGAGGGGCCCTCAGACAGAAAGAGAGTGGGCCTCAGAGAGAACGAGAGTGGCCCTCAGACAGAGAGTGGCCCTCAGACAGAGAGAGAGTGGCCCTCAGACAGAGAGAGAGTGGCCCTCAGACAGAGAGAGAGTGGCCCTCAGACAGAGAGAGAGTGGCCCTCAGACAGAAAGGGAGTGGCCGTCAGACAGAAAGAAAGTGGCCCTCAGACAGAGAGGGGCCCTCAGACAGAAAGAGAGTGACCCTCAGACAGGGAATGGCCCTCAGACAGAAAGAGAGGGGCCCTCAGACAGAGAGAGAGGGACCCTCAGACAGACAGTGGCCCTCAGACAGAAAGAAGGGGCCCTCAGACAGAAGGAGAGTGGCCCTCATACAGAGAGAAAGTGACCCTCAGACAGAGAGAGAGTGGCCCTCAGTTATTGAGAGAGTGACCTTAAGACAGTGAGTGAGTGACCAATAGACAGAGAGTGAGTGACCATCAGGCAGATGCTGGGTGACCCTCAGACAGAGAGTGAATTTCCCTCACACAGAGAGTGAGGGTCACTCTGACAGAGAGTGTGTCACTCTGACGCAGAGTGAGTGTCACTCTGACGCAGAGTGAGTGTCACGCAGACAGAGAGTGAGTGTCACTCTGACGCAGAGTGAGTGTCACTCTGACAGAGAGTGAGTGTCACTCAGACAGAGAGTGAGTGTCACTCAGACAGAGAGTGTGTGTCACTCTGGAAGAGAGTGAGTGTCACTCAGACAGAGAGAGAGTGGCCCTCAGACAGAAAGGGAGGGGCCCTCAGACAGAGTGTGGCCCTCAGACAGAGAGAGAGTGGCCCTCAGACAGAAAGAGAGTGGCCCTCAGACAGAGAGAGAGTGGCACTCAGATAGAGAGAGTGTGGCTCTCAGACAGAGAGTGGCCCTCTGACAGAGAGTGAGTGTCACTCTGACAGAGAATGAGTATCACTCTGAGAAAGAGTGAGTGTCACTCTGACAGAGTGAGGGTCACTCTGACAGAGAGTGAGTGTCACTCTGACAGAGAGTGAGTGTCACTCTGACAGAGAGTGAGTGACACTCTGACAGAGAGAGAGTGGCCCTCAGACAGAGAGAGAGTGGCCCTCAGACAGAGAGAGAGTGGCTCTCAGACAGAGAGAGAGTGGCCCTCAGACAGAAAGAGAGTGGCCCTCAGACAGAGAGAGAGTGGCCCTCAGACAGACAGAGTGGCCCTCAGACAGAGGGAGAGTGGCCCTCAGACAGAGAGAGAGTGGCCCTCAGACAAAGAGAGAGTGGCCCTCAGACAGGGAGAGAGGGCCCTCAGACAGAGAGTGGCCCTCATACAGAGGGAGAGTGGCCCTCAGACAGAGAGAGAGTGACCTCAGACAGAGAGAGAGTGGCCCTCAGACAGAAAGGGAGGAGCTCTCAGACAGAGAGAGAGTGACCCTCAGACAGAGAGAGAGTGGCCCTCAGTTATTGAGAGAGTGACCTTAAGACAGTGAGTGAGTGACCAATAGACAGAGAGTGAGTGACCATCAGGCAGATGCTGGGTGACCCTCAGACAGAGAGTGAATTTCCCTCACACAGAGAGTGAGGGTCACTCTGACAGAGAGTGTGTCACTCTGACGCAGAGTGAGTGTCACTCTGACGCAGAGTGAGTGTCACTCAGACAGAGAGTGAGTGTCACTCTGACGCAGAGTGAGTGTCACTCTGACAGAGAGTGAGTGTCACTCTGACAGAGAGTGAGTGTCACTCTGGAAGAGAGTGAGTGTCACTCAGACAGAGAGAGAGTGGCCCTCAGACAGAGAGAGAGTGGCCCTCAGACAGAAAGGGAGGGGCCCTCAGACAGAGAGTGGCCCTCAGACAGAGAGAGAGTGGCCCTCAGACAGAAAGAGCGTGGCCCTCAGGCAGACAGAGAGAGACCCTCAGGCAGAGAGGGAGAGAGCCTCATACATTGAGAGAGTGACCTTTAGAAAGTGAGTGAGTGACCTATAGACAGAGAGTGAGTGACCATCAGGCAGATGCTGGGTGACCCTCAGACAGAGAGTGAGTGTCACTCTGACAGGGAGCGAGTGTCACACGAACAGCGAGTGAGTGTCACACCGACAGGGAGCGAGTGTCACACGGACAGAAAGCGAGTGTCACTCCTACAGGGAGCGAGTGTCACTCCGACAGAGAGCGAGTGTCACTCCGACAGAGAGCGTGTGTCTCTCCGACAGAGAGCGAGTGTCACTCCGACAGAGAGCCTTTGTCTCTTCGACAGAGAGCGAGTGTCACTCCTACAGAGAGTGTGTATCACGCCGACAGAGAGTGAGTGTCACTCTGACAGAGATTGAGTGTCACTCCGACAGAGTTTGAGTGTCACTTCGACAATTTGACTGTCAATCAGATGGAGAGTGAGTGCCACCCAGACAGAGAGTGATTGACCCTCAGAGAGAAGGTGACCCTCAGACGTGTGTAAACCTGAGGCAGAGATTGAGAAGCACTCAGGAAGAGTGAGAGTGGCCCTCAGACAGAAAGATAGTGGCCCTCAGAAGAGGGTGAGTGACACTCAGACAGAGAATGAGTGGACCTCAGACAGAGAATGGCCCTCAGGCAGAGAGAGACTGACCCTCAAACAGAGGGAGAGTGGCCCTCAGGCAGAGAGAGACTGACCCTCAGGTGGAGAGAGAGTGGCCCTCAGGCAGAGAGAGAGTGGCCCTCAGACAGAGAGAGAGGGGCCCTCAGACAGAGAGAGAGTGGCCCTCAGGCAGAGAGAGACTGACCCTCAGACAGAGAGAGGCCCTCAGACAGAGAGAGAGTGACCCGCAGACAGATAGAGAGTGAGCCTCAGACTGAGTTACCCTCAGACATTGAGAGAGTGATCTTTAGAAAGCGAGTGAGTGACCAACAGACAGAGAGTGAGTGACCATCAGACAGATGCTGGGTGACCCACAGACAGAGAGTGAGTTTCCGTCACACAGAGAGTGAGGGTCACTCTGACAGAGAATGAGTGTCACTCTGACAGAGAGTGAGTGTCACTCTGACAGAGAGTGAGTGTCACTCTGACAGAAAGAGAATGGCCCTCAGACAGAGAGAGAGGGGCCCTCAGACAGAAGGAGAGTGGCCCTCAGACAGAAAGGGAGGGGCCCTCAGACAGAGGGTGGCCCTCAGACACAAAGAGCGTGGCCCTCAGACAGAAAGAGAGTGGCCCACAGACAGAGAGAGAGTGACCTCAGACAGAGAGAGAGGGCCCTCAGACAGAGAGTGGCCCTCAGACAGAGAGTGGCCCTCAGACAGAGAGAGAGGGCCCTCAGACAGAGAGAGAGGGCCCTCAGACAGAGAGTGGCCCTCAGACAGAGAGAGAGTGGCCCTCATACAGAGGGAGAGTGGCCCTCAGAGAGAAAGAGAGTGGCCCTTAGATAGAAAGTCAGTGGCCCTCAGACAGAAAGAGAGGGGCCCTCAGACAGAGAGAGAGAATGGCCCTCAGACAGAGAGAGAGTGGCCCTCAGACAGAGAGAGAGTGGCCCTCAGACAGAGAGAGAGTGGCCCTCAGACTGAAAGAGAGTGGCCGTCAGACAGAAAGAGAGTGGCCCTCAGACAGAGAGGGGCCCTCAGACAGAAAGAGAGTGACCCTCAGACAGGGAGTGGCCCTCAGACAGAAAGAGAGGGGCCCTCAGACAGAGAGAGAGGGACCCTCAGACAGAGAGTGGCCCTCAGACAGAAAGAGAGGGGCCCTCAGACAGAAGGAGAGTGGCCCCCATACAGAGAGAGAGTGACCCTCAGACAGAGAGATAGTGGCCCTCAGTTATTGAGAGAGTGACCTTAAGACAGTGAGTGAGTGACCAATAGACAGAGAGTGAGTGACCATCAGGCAGATGCTGGGTGACCCTCAGACAGAGAGTGAATTTCCCTCACACAGAGAGTGAGGGTCACTCTGACAGAGAGTGTGTCACTCTGACGCAGAGTGAGTGTCACTCTGACGCAGAGTGAGTGTCACTCAGACAGAGAGTGAGTGTCACTCTGATGCAGAGTGAGTGTCACTCTGACAGAGAGTGAGTGTCACTCAGACAGAGAGTGTGTGTCACTCTGGAAGAGAGTGAGTGTCACTCAGACAGAGAGAGAGTGGCCCTCAGACAGAGAGTGGCCCTCAGACAGAGAGAGAGTGGCCCTCATACAGAGGGAGAGTGGCCCTCAGAGAGAAAGAGAGTGGCCCTTAGATAGAAAGTCAGTGGCCCTCAGACAGAAAGAGAGGGGGCCTCAGACAGAGAGAGAGAATGGCGCTCAGACAGAGAGAGAGTGGCCCTCAGACAGAGAAAGAGTGGCCCTCAGACAGAGAGAGAGTGGCCCTCAGACAGAAAGAGAGTGGCCGTCAGACAGAAAGAGAGTGGCCCTCAGACAGAGAGGGGCCCTCAGACAGAAAGAGAGTGACCCTCAGACAGGGAGTGGCCCTCAGACAGAAAGAGAGGGGCCCTCAGACAGAGAGAGAGGGACCCTCAGACAGAAGGAGAGTGACCCTCATACAGAGAGAGAGTGACCCTCAGACAGAGAGATAGTGGCCCTCAGTTATTGAGAGAGTGACCTTAAGACAGTGAGTGAGTGACCAATAGACAGAGAGTGAGTGACCATCAGGCAGATGCTGGGTGACCCTCAGACAGAGAGTGAATTTCCCTCACACAGAGAGTGAGGGTCACTCTGACAGAGAGTGTGTCACTCTGACGCAGAGTGAGTGTCACTCTGACGCAGAGTGAGTGTCACTCAGACAGAGAGTGAGTGTCACTCTGACGCAGAGTGAGTGTCACTCTGACAGAGAGTGAGTGTCACTCAGACAGAGAGTGAGTGTCACTCAGACAGAGAGTGTGTGTCACTCTGGAAGAGAGTGAGTGTCACTCAGACAGAGAGAGAGTGGCCCTCAGACAGAAAGGGAGGGGCCCTCAGACAGAGTGTGGCCCTCAGACAGAGAGAGAGTGGCCCTCAGACAGAAAGAGAGTGGCCCTCAGACAGAGAGAGAGTGGCACTCAGATAGAGAGAGTGTGGCTCTCAGACAGAGAGTGGCCCTCAGACAGAGAGAGAGTGGCCCTCAGACAGAAAGAGAGTGGCCCTCAGACAGAGAGAGAGTGGCCCTCAGGCAGAGAGAGAGTGGCCCTCAGACAGAGTGTGACCCTCAGACAGAGAGAGAGTGGCCCTCAGACAGGGAGAGAGTGGCCCTCAGACAGAAAGAGAGTGGCCCTCAGACAGGGAGAGAGTGGCCCTCAGACAGAAAGAGAGTGGCCCTCAGACAGAGAGAGAGTGACCCACAGACAGAGAGTGACCCTCAGACATTGAGAGAGTGACCTTTAGAAAGTGAGTGAGTGACCAATAGACAGAGAGTGTGTGACCATCAGACAGATGCTGGGTGACCCTCAGACAGAGAGTGAGTTTACCTCACACAGAGAGTGAGGGTCACTCTGACAGAGAATGAGTATCACTGTGAGAAAGAGTGAGTGTCACTCTGACAGAGAGTGAGTGTCACTCTGACAGAAAGAGAGTGGACCTCTGACAGAGAGAGAGGCCCTCGGACATAGAGAGAGTGGCCCTCGGACATAGAGAGAGTGGCCCTCAGGGAGAAAGAGAGTGGCCCTCAGAAAGAAAGATAATGGCCCTCAGACAGAGAGATAGTGGCCCTCAGACAGAAGGAGAGTGGCCCTCAGACAGAAAGGGAGGGGCCCTCAGACAGAGAGGGGCCCTCAGACACAAAGAGCGTGGTCCTCAGACAGAAAGAGAGTGTCCCTCAGACAGGGAGAGAGTGGCCCACAGACAGAGAGAGAGTGACCTCAGGCAGAGAGAGCGGGGCCCTCAGACAGAGAGTGGCCCTCATACAGAGGGAGAGTGGCCCTCAGAGAGAAAGAGAGTGGCCCTCAGACAGAGAGAGAGTGGCCCTCAGACAGAGAGAGAGCGTGGCCCACAGACAGAGAGGGGCCCTCAGTCAAAGACACAGTGACCTCAGACAGAGAGAGAGGGGCCCTCAGACAGAAACAGAGTGGCCATCAGACAGAAGGATAATGACCCTCAGACACAGAGAGAGTGGCCCTCAGACAGAGAGAGAGTGACCCTCAGACATTGAGAGAGTTACTTTAAGACAGTGAGTGAGTGACCAATAGACAGAGAGTGTGTGACCATCAGGCAGATGCTGGGTGATCCTCAGACAGAGAGTGAGTTTACCTCACACAGAGAGTGAGGGTCACTCTGACAGAGAATGAGTATCACTGTGAGAAAGAGTGAGTGTCACTCTGACAGAGAGTGAGTGTCACTCTGACAGAAAGAGAGTGGACCTCTGACAGAGAGAGAGTGGACCTCAGACAAAGAGAGAGTGACCCTCAGACAGAGAGAGAGTGGCCCTCGGACAGAGAGAGAGTGGCCCTCAGACAGAATGAGAGGGGCCCTCAGACAGAAAGAGAGGGGCCCTTAGACAGAAAGAGAGGGGCCCTCAGACAGAAAGAGAGGGGCCCTCAGACAGAGAGAGAGTGGCCCTCAGACAGAAAGAGACTGGCCTTCAGACAGAGAGGGAGCCTCAGACAGAAAGAGAGTGTCCCTCAGACAGTAGAGGGGCCCTCAGACAGAAAGAGAGGGGCCCTCAGACAGAAAGATAGTGGCCCTCAGAAGAGGGTGAGTGGCCTTCAGACAGAGAATGAGTGACCCTCAGACAGAGAGAGTGTGGCCCTCAGGCAGAGAGAGACTGACCCTCAGACAGAGAGAGTGACCCTCAGACAGAAAGAGAGTGTCCCTCAGACAGAGAGAGAGTGGCCCTCAGGCAGAGAGAGACTGACCCTCAGACAGAGTGTGACCCTCAGACAGAGAGAGAGTGGCCCTCAGACAGGGAGAGAGTGGCCCTCAGACAGAAAGAGAGTGGCCCTCAGACAGAGAGAGAGTGGCCCTCAGACAGAAAGAGAGTGGCCCTCAGACAGAGAGAGAGTGACCCTCAGACAGAGAGTGACCCACAGACAGAGAGAGTGACCCTCAGACATTGAGAGAGTGACCTTTAGAAAGTGAGTGAGTGACCAATAGACAGAGAGTGTGTGACCATCAGACAGATGCTGGGTGACCCTCAGACAGAGAGTGAGTTTACCTCACACAGAGAGTGAGGGTCACTCTGACAGAGAATGAGTATCACTGTGAGAAAGAGTGAGTGTCACTCTGACAGAGAGTGAGTGTCACTCTGACAGAAAGAGAGTGGACCTCTGACAGAGAGAGAGGCCCTCGGACATAGAGAGAGTGGCCCTCGGACATAGAGAGAGTGGCCCTCAGGGAGAAAGAGAGTGGCCCTCAGAAAGAAAGATAATGGCCCTCAGACAGAGAGAGAGTGGCCCTCAGACAGAAGGAGAGTGGCCCTCAGACAGAAAGGGAGAGGCCCTCAGACAGAGAGGGGCCCTCAGACACAAAGAGCGTGGCCCTCAGACAGAAAGAGAGTGTCCCTCAGACAGGGAGAGAGTGGCCCACAGACAGAGAGAGAGTGACCTCAGGCAGAGAGAGCGGGACCCTCAGACAGAGAGTGGCCCTCATACAGAGGGAGAGTGGCCCTCAGACAGAGAGAGAGTGACCCTCAGACATTGAGAGAGTTACTTTAAGACAGTGAGTGAGTGACCAATAGACAGAGAGTGAGTGACAGTCAGGCAGATGCTGGGTGATCCTCAGACAGAGAGTGAGCTTCCCTCATGCAGAGAGTGAGGGTCACTCTGACTGCGAGTGAATGTCACTCTGATGGAGAGTGAGTGTCACTCTGATGGAGAGTGGGTCTCATTGTGACAGAGTGTGAGTGACACTCTGACAGTGAGTGAGTGTCACTCTGACAGAAAGGGAGTGGCCCTCAGACAGAAAGAGAGTGGCCCTCAGACAGAAATGGAGTGGCCCTCATACAGAAAGAGAGTGGCCCTCAGAGAGGAGAGCGGCCCTCAGACAGAAAGCAGGGGTCCTGAGACACAGAGGGGCCCTCAGACAGAAAGAGAGTGGGCCTCAGAGAGAACCAGAGTGGCCCTCAGACAGAGAGTGGCCCTCAGACAGAGAGAGAGTGGCCCTCAAACAGAGGGAGAGTGGCCTTCAGGCAGAGAGAGTGTGGCCCTCAGACAGACAGAGAGTGGCACTCAGAGAGAAGGAGAGTGGCCCTCATACAGAGAGAGAATGACCCTCAGACAGAGAGAGAGTGGCCCTCAGTTATTGAGAGAGTGACCTTAAGACAGTGAATGAGTGACCAATAGACAGAGAGTGAGTGACCATCAGGCAGATGCTGGGTGACCCTCAGACAGAGAGTGAATTTCCCTCACACAGAGAGTGAGGGTCACTCTGACAGAGAGTGTGTCACTCTGACGCAGAGTGAGTGTCACTCTGACGCAGAGTGAGTGTCACTCAGACAGAGAGTGAGTGTCACTCAGACAGAGAGAGAGTGGCCCTCAGACAGAAAGGGAGAGGCTCTCAGACAGAGAGAGGCCCTCAGACAGAGAGAGAGTGGCCCTCAGACAGAAAGAGAGTGGCCCTCAGACAGAGAGAGAGTGGCCCTCAGACAGAGAGTGAGTGTCACTCTGACAGAGAATGAGTATCACTCTGAGAAAGAGTGAGTGTCACTCTGACAGAGTGAGGGTCACTCTGACAGAGAATGAGTGTCACTCTGACAGAGAGTGAGTGTCACTCTGACAGAGAGTGAGTGTCACTCTGACAGAAAGAGAATGGCCCTCAGACAGAGAGAGAGTGGCCCTCAGACAGAGAGAGAGTGGCCCTCAGACAGACAGAGAGTGGCCTTCAGACAGAAAGGGAGGGGCCCTCAGACAGAGGGTGGCCCTCAGACACAAAGAGCGTGGCCCTCAGACAGAAAGAGAGTGTCCCTCAGACAGGGAGAGAGTGGCCCACAGACAGAGAGAGAGTGACCTCAGACAGAGAGAGAGGGCCCTCAGACAGAGAGAGAGTGGCCCTCAGGCAGAGAGAGACTGGCCCTCATACAGAGGGAGAGTGGCCATCAGACAGAGAGAGAGTGGCCCACAGACAGAGAGAGAGTGACCTCAGACAGAGAGAGAGGGCCCTCAGACAGAGAGTGGCCCTCATACAGAGGGAGAGTGGCCCTCAGAGAGAAAGAGAGGGCCCTCAGAAAGAAAGATAATGGCCCTCAGACAGAGAGAGAGTGGCCCTCAGACAGAAGGAGAGTGGCCCTCAGACAGAAAGGGAGGGGCCCTCAGACAGAGAGGGGCCCTCAGACACAAAGAGCGTGGCCCTCAGACGGAAAGAGAGTGTCCCTCAGACAGGGAGAGAGTGGCCCACAGACAGAGAGAGAGTGACCTCAGACAGAGAGAGAGTGGCCCTCAGATAGAAAGAGGGTGGCCCTCAGACAGAGAGAGAGTGGCCCTCAGACAGAGAGAGAGTGGCCCTCAGACAGAGAGAGAGTGGCCCTCAGACAGAAAGGGAGCAGCCCTCAGACAGAGAGTGGCCCTCAGACACAAAGAGCGTGGCCCTCAGACAGAAAGAGAGTGGCCCTCATACAGAGAGAGAGTGGCCCTCAGACAGAGAGAGAGTGGCCCTCAGACAGAGAGCGAGTGGCCCTCAGACAGAGAGAGAGTGGCCCTCAGACAAAGAGAGAGTGACCCTCAGACAGAGAGAGAGTGGCCCTCGGACAGAGAGAGAGTGGCCCTCAGACAGAAAGAGAGGGGCCCTCAGACAGAAAGAGAGGGGCCCTCAGACAGAAAGAGAGGGGCCCTTAGACAGAAAGAGTGGGGCCCTCAGACAGAAAGAGAGGGGCCCTCAGACAGAGAGAGAGTGGCCCTCAGACAGAAAGAGACTAGCCTTCAGACAGAGAGAGAGGGAGCCTCAGACAGAAACAGAGTGTCCCTCAGACAGTAGAGGGGCCCTCAGACAGAAAGAGAGGGGCCCTCAGACAGAAAGATAGTGGCCCTCAGAAGAGGGTGAGTGGCCTTCAGACAGAGAATGAGTGACCGTCAGACAGAGAGACTGACCCTCAGACAGAGAGAGTGACCCTCAGACATTGAGAGAGTGACCTTTAGAAAGTGAGTGAGTGACCAATAGACAGAGAGTGTGTGACCATCCGACAGATGCTGGGTGACCCTCAGACAGAGAGTGAGTTTACCTCACACAGAGAGTGAGGGTCACTCTGACAGAGAATGAGTATCACTGTGAGAAAGAGTGAGTGTCACTCTGACAGAGAGTGAGTGTCACTCTGACAGAGAGAGAGTGGCCCTCGGACAGAGAGAGAGTGGCCCTCAGACAGAATGAGAGGCGCCCTCAGACAGAAAGAGAGGGGCCCTTAGACAGAAAGAGAGGGGCCCTCAGACAGAAAGGGAGGGGCCCTCAGACAGAGAGGGGCCCTCAGACACAAAGAGCGTGGCCCTCAGACGGAAAGAGAGTGTCCCTCAGACAGGGAGAGAGTGGCCCACAGACAGAGAGAGAGTGACCTCAGGCAGAGAGAGCGGGGCCCTCAGACAGAGAGTGGCCCTCATACAGAGGGAGAGTGGCCCTCAGAGAGAAAGAGAGTGGCCCTCAGACAGAGAGAGAGTAGCCCTCAGACAGAGAGAGAGCGTGGCCCACAGACAGAGAGGGGCCCTCAGTCAAAGACACAGTGACCTCAGACAGAGAGAGAGGGGCCCTCAGACAGAAACAGAGTGGCCATCAGACAGAAAGGTAATGACCCTCAGACACAGAGAGAGTGGTCCTCAGACAGAGAGAGAGTGACCCTCAGACATTGAGAGAGTTACTTTAAGACAGTGAGTGAGTGACCAATAGACAGAGAGTGAGTGACAGTCAGGCAGATGCTGGGTGATCCTCAGACAGAGAGTGAGCTTCCCTCATGCAGAGAGTGAGGGTCACTCTGACTGCGAGTGAATGTCACTCTGATGGAGAGTGAGTGTCACTCTGATGGAGAGTGGGTCTCATTGTGACAGAGTGTGAGTGACACTCTGACAGTGAGTGAGTGTCACTCTGACAGAAAGGGAGTGGCCCTCAGACAGAAAGAGAGTGGCCCTCAGACAGAAATGGAGTGGCCCTCATACAGAAAGAGCGTGGCCCTCAGAGAGAAGGAGAGCGGCCCTCAGACAGAAAGCAGGGGTCCTGAGACACAGAGGGGCCCTCAGACAGAAAGAGAGTGGGCCTCAGAGAGAACGAGAGTGGCCCTCAGACAGAGAGTGGCCCTCAGACAGAGAGAGAGTGGCCCTCAGACAGAGAGAGAGTGGCCCTCAGGCAGAGAGAGACTGACCCTCAGACAGAGAGTGGCCCTCAAACAGAGGGAGAGTGGCCCTCAGACAGAGAGAGTGTGGCCCTCAGACAGACAGAGAGTGGCCCTCAGACAGAAGGAGAGTGGCCCTCAGACAGAAAGGGAAGGGCCCTCAGACAGAAAGGGTGGGGCCCACAGTCAGAGAGAGAAGTGCCCTCAGAGAGAAGGAGAGTGGCCCTCATACAGAGAGAGAATGACCCTCAGACAGAGAGAGAGTGGCCCTCAGTTATTGAGAGAGTGACCTTAAGACAGTGAGTGAGTGACCAATAGACAGAGAGTGAGTGACCATCAGGCAGATGCTGGGTGACCCTCAGACAGAGAGTGAATTTCCCTCACACAGAGAGTGAGGGTCACTCTGACAGAGAGTGTGTCACTCTGACGCAGAGTGAGTGTCACTCTGATGCAGAGTGAGTGTCACTCAGACAGAGAGTGAGTGTCACTCAGACAGAGAGAGAGTGGCCCTCAGACAGAAAGGGAGAGGCTCTCAGACAGAGAGTGGCCCTCAGACAGAGAGAGAGTGGCCCTCAGACAGAAAGAGAGTGGCCCTCAGACAGAGAGAGAGTGGCCCTCAGACAGAGAGTGAGTGTCACTCTGACAGAGAATGAGTATCACTCTGAGAAAGAGTGAGTGTCACTCTGACAGAGTGAGGGTCACTCTGACAGAGAATGAGAGTCACTCTGAGAGAGAGTGAGTGTCACTCTGACAGAGAGTGAGTGTCACTCTGACAGAAAGAGAATGGCCCTCAGACAGAGAGAGAGTGGCCCTCAGACAGAAAGAGAGTGGCCCTCAGACAGACAGAGCGTGGCCTTCAGACAGAAAGGGAGGGGCCCTCAGACAGAGGGTGGCCCTCAGACACAAAGAGCGTGGCCCTCAGACAGAAAGAGAGTGTCCCTCAGACAGGGAGAGAGTGGCCCACAGACAGGGAGAGAGTGACCTCAGACAGAGGGAGAGGGCCCTCAGACAGAGAGAGAGTGGCCCTCAGGCAGAGAGAGAGTGGCCCTCATACAGAGGGAGAGTGACCTCAGACAGAGAGAGAGGGCCCTCAGACAGAGAGTGGCCCTCATACAGAGGGAGAGTGTCCCTCAGAGAGAAAGAGAGTGGCCCTCAGAAAGAAAGATAATGGCCCTCAGACAGAGAGAGAGTGGCCCTCAGACAGAAGGAGAGTGGCCCTCAGACAGAAAGGGAGGGGCCCTCAGACAGAGAGGGGCCCTCAGACACAAAGAGCGTGGCCCTCAGACGGAAAGAGAGTGTCCCTCAGACAGGGAGAGAGTGGCCCACAGACAGAGAGAGAGTGACCTCAGGCAGAGAGAGCGGGGCCCTCAGACAGAGAGTGGCCCTCATACAGAGGGAGAGTGGCCCTCAGAGAGAAAGAGAGTGGCCCTCAGACAGAGAGAGAGTGGCCCTCAGACAGAGAGAGAGCGTGGCCCACAGACAGAGAGGGGCCCTCAGTCAAAGACACAGTGACCTCAGACAGAGAGAGAGGGGCCGTCAGACAGAAACAGAGTGGCCATCAGACAGAAAGATAATGACCCTCAGACAGAGAGTGGCCCTCAGACAGAAAGAGAGTGACCCTCAGACATTGAGAGAGTTACTTTAAGACAGTGAGTGAGTGACCAATAGACAGAGAGTGAGTGACAGTCAGGCAGATGCTGGGTGATCCTCAGACAGAGAGTGAGCTTCCCTCATGCAGAGAGTGAGGGTCACTCTGACTGCGAGTGAATGTCACTCTGATGGAGAGTGAGTGTCACTCTGATGGAGAGTGGGTCTCATTGTGACAGAGTGTGAGTGACACTCTGACAGTGAGTGAGTGTCACTCTGACAGAAAGGGAGTGGCCCTCAGACAGAAAGAGAGTGGCCCTCAGACAGAAATGGAGTGGCCCTCATACAGAAAGAGCGTGGCCCTCAGAGAGAAGGAGAGCGGCCCTCAGACAGAAAGCAGGGGTCCTGAGACACAGAGGGGTCCTCAGACAGAAAGAGAGTGGGCCTCAGAGAGAACAGGAGTGGCCCTCAGACAGAGAGTGGCCCTCAGACAGAGAGAGAGTGGCCCTCAGACAGAGAGAGAGTGGCCCTCAGGCAGAGAGAGACTGACCCTCAGACAGAGAGTGGCCCTCAAACAGAGGGAGAGTGGCCCTCAGACAGAGAGAGAGTGGCCCTCAGACAGAAAGAGAGTGGCCCTCAGACAGAGAGAGAGTGCCCTCAGACAGACAGAGTGGCCTTAAGACAGAGAGAGAGTGGCCCACAGACAGAGAGAGAGTGACCCTCAGACAGCGAGAGAGTGGCCCTCAGACAGAGTGGGTGGCCCTCAGACAGAGAGAGAGTGGCTCTCAGACAGAGAGAGAGTGGCCCTCAGACAGAGAGAGAGTGGCCCTCAGACAGAGAGAGGGTGGCCCTCAGACAGAGAGAGAGTGGCCCTCAGACAGAGAGAGAGTGGCCCTCAGACAGAGAGAGAGTGGCCCTCAGACAGAAAGGGAGCAGCCCTCAGACAGAGAGTGGCCCTCAGACACAAAGAGCGTGGCCCTCAGACAGAAAGAGAGTGGCCCTCATACAGAGAGAGAGTGGCCCTCAGACAGAGAGAGAGTGGCCCTCAGACAGAGAGCGAGTGGCCCTCAGACAGAGGGAGAGTGGCCCTCAGACAAAGAGAGAGTGACCCTCAGACAGAGAGAGAGTGGCCCTTGGACAGAGAGAGAGTGGCCCTCAGACAGAAAGAGAGGGGCCCTCAGACAGAAAGAGAGGGGCCCTCAGACAGAAAGAGAGGGGCCCTTAGACAGAAAGAGTGGGGCCCTCAGACAGAAAGAGAGGGGCCCTCAGACAGAGAGAGAGTGGCGCTCAGACAGAAAGAGACTGGCCTTCAGACAGAGAGAGAGGGAGCCTCAGACAGAAAGAGAGTGTCCCTCAGACACTAGAGGGGCCCTCAGACAGAAAGAGAGGGGCCCTCAGACAGAAAGATAGTGGCCCTCAGAAGAGGGTGAGTGGCCTTCAGACAGAGAATGAGTGACCCTCAGACAGAGAGAGTGTGGCCCTCAGGCAGTGAGAGACTGACCCTCAGACAGAGAGACTGACCCTCAGACAGAGAGAGTGACCCTCAGACATTGAGAGAGTGACCTTTAGAAACTGAGTGAGTGACCAATAGACAGAGAGTGTGTGACCATCAGACAGATGCTGGGTGACCCTCAGACAGAGAGTGAGTTTACCTCACACAGAGAGTGAGGGTCACTCTGACAGAGAATGAGTATCACTGTGAGAAAGAGTGAGTGTCACTCTGACAGAGAGTGAGTGTCACTCTGACAGAGAGAGAGTGGCCCTCGGACAGAGAGAGAGTGGCCCTCAGACAGAATGAGAGGGACCCTCAGACAGAAAGAGAGGGGCCCTTAGACAGAAAGAGAGGGGCCCTCAGACAGAAAGGGAGGGGCCCTCAGACAGAGAGGGGCCCTCAGACACAAAGAGCGTGGCCCTCAGACAGAAAGAGAGTGTCCCTCAGACAGGGAGAGAGTGGCCCACAGACAGAGAGAGAGTGACCTCAGGCAGAGAGAGCGGGGCCCTCAGACAGAGAGTGGCCCTCATACAGAGGGAGAGTGGCCCTCAGACAGAGAGAGTGTGGCCCTCAGACAGACAGAGAGTGGCCCTCAGACAGAAGGAGAGTGGCCCTCAGACAGAAAGGGAATGGCCCTCAGACAGAAAGGGTGGGGCCCACAGTCAGAGAGAGAAGTGCCCTCAGAGAGAAGGAGAGTGGCCCTCATACAGAGAGAGAATGACCCTCAGACAGAGAGAGAGTGGCCCTCAGTTATTGAGAGAGTGACCTTAAGACAGTGAGTGAGTGACCAATAGACAGAGAGTGAGTGACCATCAGGCAGATGCTGAGTGGCCCTCAGACAGAAAGAGAGTGGCCCTCAGACAGACAGAGAGTGGCCTTCAGACAGAAAGGGAGGGGCCCTCAGACAGAGGGTGGCCCTCAGACACAAAGAGAGAGAGTGGCCCTCAGACAGAAAGAGAGTGTCCCTCAGACAGGGAGAGAGTGGCCCACAGACAGAGAGAGAGTGACCTCAGACAGAGAGAGAGTGGCCCTCAGATAGAAAGAGGGTGGCCCTCAGACAGAGAGAGAGTGGCCCTCAGACAGAGAGAGAGTGGCCCTCAGACAGAGAGAGAGTGGCCCTCAGACAGAAAGGGAGCAGCCCTCAGACAGAGAGTGGCCCTCAGACACAAAGAGCGTGGCCCTCAGACAGAAAGAGAGTGGCCCTCATACAGAGAGAGAGTGGCCCTCAGACAGAGAGAGAGTGGCCCTCAGACAGAGAGCGAGTGGCCCTCAGACAGAGAGAGAGTGGCCCTCAGACAAAGAGAGAGTGACCCTCAGACAGAGAGAGAGTGGCCCTCGGACAGAGAGAGAGTGGCCCTCAGACAGAAAGAGAGGGGCCCTCAGACAGAAAGAGAGGGGCCCTCAGACAGAAAGAGAGGGGCCCTTAGACAGAAAGAGTGGGGCCCTCAGACAGAAAGAGAGGGGCCCTCAGACAGAGAGAGAGTGGCCCTCAGACAGAAAGAGACTAGCCTTCAGACAGAGAGAGAGGGAGCCTCAGACAGAAACAGAGTGTCCCTCAGACAGTAGAGGGGCCCTCAGACAGAAAGAGAGGGGCCCTCAGACAGAAAGATAGTGGCCCTCAGAAGAGGGTGAGTGGCCTTCAGACAGAGAATGAGTGACCGTCAGACAGAGAGACTGACCCTCAGACAGAGAGAGTGACCCTCAGACATTGAGAGAGTGACCTTTAGAAAGTGAGTGAGTGACCAATAGACAGAGAGTGTGTGACCATCCGACAGATGCTGGGTGACCCTCAGACAGAGAGTGAGTTTACCTCACACAGAGAGTGAGGGTCACTCTGACAGAGAATGAGTATCACTGTGAGAAAGAGTGAGTGTCACTCTGACAGAGAGTGAGTGTCACTCTGACAGAGAGAGAGTGGCCCTCGGACAGAGAGAGAGTGGCCCTCAGACAGAATGAGAGGCGCCCTCAGACAGAAAGAGAGGGGCCCTTAGACAGAAAGAGAGGGGCCCTCAGACAGAAAGGGAGGGGCCCTCAGACAGAGAGGGGCCCTCAGACACAAAGAGCGTGGCCCTCAGACGGAAAGAGAGTGTCCCTCAGACAGGGAGAGAGTGGCCCACAGACAGAGAGAGAGTGACCTCAGGCAGAGAGAGCGGGGCCCTCAGACAGAGAGTGGCCCTCATACAGAGGGAGAGTGGCCCTCAGAGAGAAAGAGAGTGGCCCTCAGACAGAGAGAGAGTAGCCCTCAGACAGAGAGAGAGCGTGGCCCACAGACAGAGAGGGGCCCTCAGTCAAAGACACAGTGACCTCAGACAGAGAGAGAGGGGCCCTCAGACAGAAACAGAGTGGCCATCAGACAGAAAGGTAATGACCCTCAGACACAGAGAGAGTGGTCCTCAGACAGAGAGAGAGTGACCCTCAGACATTGAGAGAGTTACTTTAAGACAGTGAGTGAGTGACCAATAGACAGAGAGTGAGTGACAGTCAGGCAGATGCTGGGTGATCCTCAGACAGAGAGTGAGCTTCCCTCATGCAGAGAGTGAGGGTCACTCTGACTGCGAGTGAATGTCACTCTGATGGAGAGTGAGTGTCACTCTGATGGAGAGTGGGTCTCATTGTGACAGAGTGTGAGTGACACTCTGACAGTGAGTGAGTGTCACTCTGACAGAAAGGGAGTGGCCCTCAGACAGAAAGAGAGTGGCCCTCAGACAGAAATGGAGTGGCCCTCATACAGAAAGAGCGTGGCCCTCAGAGAGAAGGAGAGCGGCCCTCAGACAGAAAGCAGGGGTCCTGAGACACAGAGGGGCCCTCAGACAGAAAGAGAGTGGGCCTCAGAGAGAACGAGAGTGGCCCTCAGACAGAGAGTGGCCCTCAGACAGAGAGAGAGTGGCCCTCAGACAGAGAGAGAGTGGCCCTCAGGCAGAGAGAGACTGACCCTCAGACAGAGAGTGGCCCTCAAACAGAGGGAGAGTGGCCCTCAGACAGAGAGAGTGTGGCCCTCAGACAGACAGAGAGTGGCCCTCAGACAGAAGGAGAGTGGCCCTCAGACAGAAAGGGAAGGGCCCTCAGACAGAAAGGGTGGGGCCCACAGTCAGAGAGAGAAGTGCCCTCAGAGAGAAGGAGAGTGGCCCTCATACAGAGAGAGAATGACCCTCAGACAGAGAGAGAGTGGCCCTCAGTTATTGAGAGAGTGACCTTAAGACAGTGAGTGAGTGACCAATAGACAGAGAGTGAGTGACCATCAGGCAGATGCTGGGTGACCCTCAGACAGAGAGTGAATTTCCCTCACACAGAGAGTGAGGGTCACTCTGACAGAGAGTGTGTCACTCTGACGCAGAGTGAGTGTCACTCTGATGCAGAGTGAGTGTCACTCAGACAGAGAGTGAGTGTCACTCAGACAGAGAGAGAGTGGCCCTCAGACAGAAAGGGAGAGGCTCTCAGACAGAGAGTGGCCCTCAGACAGAGAGAGAGTGGCCCTCAGACAGAAAGAGAGTGGCCCTCAGACAGAGAGAGAGTGGCCCTCAGACAGAGAGTGAGTGTCACTCTGACAGAGAATGAGTATCACTCTGAGAAAGAGTGAGTGTCACTCTGACAGAGTGAGGGTCACTCTGACAGAGAATGAGAGTCACTCTGAGAGAGAGTGAGTGTCACTCTGACAGAGAGTGAGTGTCACTCTGACAGAAAGAGAATGGCCCTCAGACAGAGAGAGAGTGGCCCTCAGACAGAAAGAGAGTGGCCCTCAGACAGACAGAGAGTGGCCTTCAGACAGAAAGGGAGGGGCCCTCAGACAGAGGGTGGCCCTCAGACACAAAGAGCGTGGCCCTCAGACAGAAAGAGAGTGTCCCTCAGACAGGGAGAGAGTGGCCCACAGACAGAGAGAGAGTGACCTCAGACAGAGGGAGAGGGCCCTCAGACAGAGAGAGAGTGGCCCTCAGGCAGAGAGAGAGTGGCCCTCATACAGAGGGAGAGTGACCTCAGACAGAGAGAGAGGGCCCTCAGACAGAGAGTGGCCCTCATACAGAGGGAGAGTGTCCCTCAGAGAGAAAGAGAGTGGCCCTCAGAAAGAAAGATAATGGCCCTCAGACAGAGAGAGAGTGGCCCTCAGACAGAAGGAGAGTGGCCCTCAGACAGAAAGGGAGGGGCCCTCAGACAGAGAGGGGCCCTCAGACACAAAGAGCGTGGCCCTCAGACGGAAAGAGAGTGTCCCTCAGACAGGGAGAGAGTGGCCCACAGACAGAGAGAGAGTGACCTCAGGCAGAGAGAGCGGGGCCCTCAGACAGAGAGTGGCCCTCATACAGAGGGAGAGTGGCCCTCAGAGAGAAAGAGAGTGGCCCTCAGACAGAGAGAGAGTGGCCCTCAGACAGAGAGAGAGCGTGGCCCACAGACAGAGAGGGGCCCTCAGTCAAAGACACAGTGACCTCAGACAGAGAGAGAGGGGCCGTCAGACAGAAACAGAGTGGCCATCAGACAGAAAGATAATGACCCTCAGACAGAGAGAGAGTGGCCCTCAGACAGAAAGAGAGTGACCCTCAGACATTGAGAGAGTTACTTTAAGACAGTGAGTGAGTGACCAATAGACAGAGAGTGAGTGACAGTCAGGCAGATGCTGGGTGATCCTCAGACAGAGAGTGAGCTTCCCTCATGCAGAGAGTGAGGGTCACTCTGACTGCGAGTGAATGTCACTCTGATGGAGAGTGAGTGTCACTCTGATGGAGAGTGGGTCTCATTGTGACAGAGTGTGAGTGACACTCTGACAGTGAGTGAGTGTCACTCTGACAGAAAGGGAGTGGCCCTCAGACAGAAAGAGAGTGGCCCTCAGACAGAAATGGAGTGGCCCTCATACAGAAAGAGCGTGGCCCTCAGAGAGAAGGAGAGCGGCCCTCAGACAGAAAGCAGGGGTCCTGAGACACAGAGGGGTCCTCAGACAGAAAGAGAGTGGGCCTCAGAGAGAACAGGAGTGGCCCTCAGACAGAGAGTGGCCCTCAGACAGAGAGAGAGTGGCCCTCAGACAGAGAGAGAGTGGCCCTCAGGCAGAGAGAGACTGACCCTCAGACAGAGAGTGGCCCTCAAACAGAGGGAGAGTGGCCCTCAGACAGAGAGAGAGTGGCCCTCAGACAGAAAGAGAGTGGCCCTCAGACAGAGAGAGAGTGCCCTCAGACAGACAGAGTGGCCTTAAGACAGAGAGAGAGTGGCCCACAGACAGAGAGAGAGTGACCCTCAGACAGCGAGAGAGTGGCCCTCAGACAGAGTGGGTGGCCCTCAGACAGAGAGAGAGTGGCTCTCAGACAGAGAGAGAGTGGCCCTCAGACAGAGAGAGAGTGGCCCTCAGACAGAGAGAGGGTGGCCCTCAGACAGAGAGAGAGTGGCCCTCAGACAGAGAGAGAGTGGCCCTCAGACAGAAAGGGAGCAGCCCTCAGACAGAGAGTGGCCCTCAGACACAAAGAGCGTGGCCCTCAGACAGAAAGAGAGTGGCCCTCATACAGAGAGAGAGTGGCCCTCAGACAGAGAGAGAGTGGCCCTCAGACAGAGAGCGAGTGGCCCTCAGACAGAGGGAGAGTGGCCCTCAGACAAAGAGAGAGTGACCCTCAGACAGAGAGAGAGTGGCCCTTGGACAGAGAGAGAGTGGCCCTCAGACAGAAAGAGAGGGGCCCTCAGACAGAAAGAGAGGGGCCCTCAGACAGAAAGAGAGGGGCCCTTAGACAGAAAGAGTGGGGCCCTCAGACAGAAAGAGAGGGGCCCTCAGACAGAGAGAGAGTGGCGCTCAGACAGAAAGAGACTGGCCTTCAGACAGAGAGAGAGGGAGCCTCAGACAGAAAGAGAGTGTCCCTCAGACACTAGAGGGGCCCTCAGACAGAAAGAGAGGGGCCCTCAGACAGAAAGATAGTGGCCCTCAGAAGAGGGTGAGTGGCCTTCAGACAGAGAATGAGTGACCCTCAGACAGAGAGAGTGTGGCCCTCAGGCAGTGAGAGACTGACCCTCAGACAGAGAGACTGACCCTCAGACAGAGAGAGTGACCCTCAGACATTGAGAGAGTGACCTTTAGAAACTGAGTGAGTGACCAATAGACAGAGAGTGTGTGACCATCAGACAGATGCTGGGTGACCCTCAGACAGAGAGTGAGTTTACCTCACACAGAGAGTGAGGGTCACTCTGACAGAGAATGAGTATCACTGTGAGAAAGAGTGAGTGTCACTCTGACAGAGAGTGAGTGTCACTCTGACAGAGAGAGAGTGGCCCTCGGACAGAGAGAGAGTGGCCCTCAGACAGAATGAGAGGGACCCTCAGACAGAAAGAGAGGGGCCCTTAGACAGAAAGAGAGGGGCCCTCAGACAGAAAGGGAGGGGCCCTCAGACAGAGAGGGGCCCTCAGACACAAAGAGCGTGGCCCTCAGACAGAAAGAGAGTGTCCCTCAGACAGGGAGAGAGTGGCCCACAGACAGAGAGAGAGTGACCTCAGGCAGAGAGAGCGGGGCCCTCAGACAGAGAGTGGCCCTCATACAGAGGGAGAGTGGCCCTCAGAGAGAAAGAGAGTGGCCCTCAGACAGAGAGAGAGTAGCCCTCAGACAGAGAGAGAGCGTGGCCCACAGACAGAGAGGGGCCCTCAGTCAAAGACACAGTGACCTCAGACAGAGAGAGAGGGGCCCTCAGACAGAAACAGAGTGGCCATCAGACAGAAAGATAATGACCCTCAGACACAGAGAGAGTGGTCCTCAGACAGAGAGAGAGTGACCCTCAGACATTGAGAGAGTTGCTTTAAGACAGTGAGTGAGTGACCAATAGACAGAGAGTGAGTGACAGTCAGGCAGATGCTGGGTGATCCTCAGACAGAGAGTGAGCTTCCCTCATGCAGAGAGTGAGGGTCACTCTGACTGCGAGTGAATGTCACTCTGATGGAGAGTGAGTGTCACTCTGATGGAGAGTGGGTCTCATTGTGACAGAGTGTGAGTGACACTCTGACAGTGAGTGAGTGTCACTCTGACAGAAAGGGAGTGGCCCTCAGACAGAAAGAGAGTGGCCCTCATACAGAAAGAGCGTGGCCCTCAGAGAGAAGGAGAGCGGCCCTCAGACAGAAAGCAGGGGTCCTGAGACACAGAGGGGCCCTCAGACAGAAAGAGAGTGGGCCTCAGAGAGAACGAGAGTGGCCCTCAGACAGAGAGTGGCCCTCAGACAGAGAGAGAGTGGCCCTCAGACAGAGAGAGAGTGGCCCTCAGGCAGAGAGAGACTGACCCTCAGACAGAGAGTGGCCCTCAAACAGAGGGAGAGTGGCCCTCAGACAGAGAGAGTGTGGCCCTCAGACAGACAGAGAGTGGCCCTCAGACAGAAGGAGAGTGGCCCTCAGACAGAAAGGGAAGGGCCCTCAGACAGAAAGGGTGGGGCCCACAGTCAGAGAGAGAAGTGCCCTCAGAGAGAAGGAGAGTGGCCCTCATACAGAGAGAGAATGACCCTCAGACAGAGAGAGAGTGGCCCTCAGTTATTGAGAGAGTGACCTTAAGACAGTGAGTGAGTGACCAATAGACAGAGAGTGAGTGACCATCAGGCAGATGCTGGGTGACCCTCAGACAGAGAGTGAATTTCCCTCACACAGAGAGTGAGGGTCACTCTGACAGAGAGTGTGTCACTCTGACGCAGAGTGAGTGTCACTCTGACGCAGAGTGAGTGTCACTCAGACAGAGAGTGAGTGTCACTCAGACAGAGAGAGAGTGGCCCTCAGACAGAAAGGGAGAGGCTCTCAGACAGAGAGTGGCCCTCAGACAGAGAGAGAGTGGCCCTCAGACAGAAAGGGAGCAGCCCTCAGACAGAGAGTGGCCCTCAGACACAAAGAGCGTGGCCCTCAGACAGAAAGAGAGTGGCCCTCATACAGAGAGAGAGTGGCCCTCAGACAGAGAGAGAGTGGCCCTCAGACAGAGAGCGAGTGGCCCTCAGACAGAGGGAGAGTGGCCCTCAGACAAAGAGAGAGTGACCCTCAGACAGAGAGAGAGTGGCCCTTGGACAGAGAGAGAGTGGCCCTCAGACAGAAAGAGAGGGGCCCTCAGACAGAAAGAGAGGGGCCCTCAGACAGAAAGAGAGGGGCCCTTAGACAGAAAGAGTGGGGCCCTCAGACAGAAAGAGAGGGGCCCTCAGACAGAGAGAGAGTGGCGCTCAGACAGAAAGAGACTGGCCTTCAGACAGAGAGAGAGGGAGCCTCAGACAGAAAGAGAGTGTCCCTCAGACACTAGAGGGGCCCTCAGACAGAAAGAGAGGGGCCCTCAGACAGAAAGATAGTGGCCCTCAGAAGAGGGTGAGTGGCCTTCAGACAGAGAATGAGTGACCCTCAGACAGAGAGAGTGTGGCCCTCAGGCAGTGAGAGACTGACCCTCAGACAGAGAGACTGACCCTCAGACAGAGAGAGTGACCCTCAGACATTGAGAGAGTGACCTTTAGAAACTGAGTGAGTGACCAATAGACAGAGAGTGTGTGACCATCAGACAGATGCTGGGTGACCCTCAGACAGAGAGTGAGTTTACCTCACACAGAGAGTGAGGGTCACTCTGACAGAGAATGATTATCACTGTGAGAAAGAGTGAGTGTCACTCTGACAGAGAGTGAGTGTCACTCTGACAGAGAGAGAGTGGCCCTCGGACAGAGAGAGAGTGGCCCTCAGACAGAATGAGAGGGACCCTCAGACAGAAAGAGAGGGGCCCTTAGACAGAAAGAGAGGGGCCCTCAGACAGAAAGGGAGGGGCCCTCAGACAGAGAGGGGCCCTCAGACACAAAGAGCGTGGCCCTCAGACAGAAAGAGAGTGTCCCTCAGACAGGGAGAGAGTGGCCCACAGACAGAGAGAGAGTGACCTCAAGCAGAGAGAGCGGGGCCCTCAGACAGAGAGTGGCCCTCATACAGAGGGAGAGTGGCCCTCAGAGAGAAAGAGAGTGGCCCTCAGACAGAGAGAGAGTAGCCCTCAGACAGAGAGAGAGCGTGGCCCACAGACAGAGAGGGGCCCTCAGTCAAAGACACAGTGACCTCAGACAGAGAGAGAGGGGCCCTCAGACAGAAACAGAGTGGCCATCAGACAGAAAGATAATGACCCTCAGACACAGAGAGAGTGGTCCTCAGACAGAGAGAGAGTGACCCTCAGACATTGAGAGAGTTGCTTTAAGACAGTGAGTGAGTGACCAATAGACAGAGAGTGAGTGACAGTCAGGCAGATGCTGGGTGATCCTCAGACAGAGAGTGAGCTTCCCTCATGCAGAGAGTGAGGGTCACTCTGACTGCGAGTGAATGTCACTCTGATGGAGAGTGAGTGTCACTCTGATGGAGAGTGGGTCTCATTGTGACAGAGTGTGAGTGACACTCTGACAGTGAGTGAGTGTCACTCTGACAGAAAGGGAGTGGCCCTCAGACAGAAAGAGAGTGGCCCTCATACAGAAAGAGCGTGGCCCTCAGAGAGAAGGAGAGCGGCCCTCAGACAGAAAGCAGGGGTCCTGAGACACAGAGGGGCCCTCAGACAGAAAGAGAGTGGGCCTCAGAGAGAACGAGAGTGGCCCTCAGACAGAGAGTGGCCCTCAGACAGAGAGAGAGTGGCCCTCAGACAGAGAGAGAGTGGCCCTCAGGCAGAGAGAGACTGACCCTCAGACAGAGAGTGGCCCTCAAACAGAGGGAGAGTGGCCCTCAGACAGAGAGAGTGTGGCCCTCAGACAGACAGAGAGTGGCCCTCAGACAGAAGGAGAGTGGCCCTCAGACAGAAAGGGAAGGGCCCTCAGACAGAAAGGGTGGGGCCCACAGTCAGAGAGAGAAGTGCCCTCAGAGAGAAGGAGAGTGGCCCTCATACAGAGAGAGAATGACCCTCAGACAGAGAGAGAGTGGCCCTCAGTTATTGAGAGAGTGACCTTAAGACAGTGAGTGAGTGACCAATAGACAGAGAGTGAGTGACCATCAGGCAGATGCTGGGTGACCCTCAGACAGAGAGTGAATTTCCCTCACACAGAGAGTGAGGGTCACTCTGACAGAGAGTGTGTCACTCTGACGCAGAGTGAGTGTCACTCTGACGCAGAGTGAGTGTCACTCAGACAGAGAGTGAGTGTCACTCAGACAGAGAGAGAGTGGCCCTCAGACAGAAAGGGAGAGGCTCTCAGACAGAGAGTGGCCCTCAGACAGAGAGAGAGTGGCCCTCAGACAGAAAGAGAGTGGCCCTCAGACAGAGAGAGAGTGGCCCTCAGACAGAGAGTGAGTGTCACTCTGACAGAGAATGAGTATCACTCTGGGAAAGAGTGAGTGTCACTCTGACAGAGTGAGGGTCACTCTGACAGAGAATGAGTGTCACTCTGACAGAGAGTGAGTGTCACTCTGACAGAGAGTGAGTGTCACTCTGACAGAAAGAGAATGGCCCTCAGACAGAGAGAGAGTGGCCCTCAGACAGAAAGAGAGTGGCCCTCAGACAGACAGAGAGTGGCCTTCAGACAGAAAGGGAGGGGCCCTCAGACAGAGGGTGGCCCTCAGACACAAAGAGCGTGGCCCTCAGACAGAAAGAGAGTGTCCCTCAGACAGGGAGAGAGTGGCCCACAGACAGAGAGAGAGTGACCTCAGACAGAGAGCGAGTGGCCCTCAGATAGAAAGAGGGTGGCCCTCAGACAGAGAGAGAGTGGCCCTCAGACAGAGAGAGAGTGGCCCTCAGACAGAGAGAGAGTGGCCCTCAGACAGAAAGGGAGCAGCCCTCAGACAGAGAGTGGCCCTCAGACACAAAGAGCGTGGCCCTCAGACAGAAAGAGAGTGGCCCTCATACAGAGAGAGAGTGGCCCTCAGACAGAGAGAGAGTGGCCCTCAGACAGAGAGCGAGTGGCCCTCAGACAGAGAGAGAGTGGCCCTCAGACAAAGAGAGAGTGACCCTCAGACAGAGAGAGAGTGGCCCTCGGACAGAGAGAGAGTGGCCCTCAGACAGAAAGAGAGGGGCCCTCAGACAGAAAGAGAGGGGCCCTCAGACAGAAAGAGAGGGGCCCTTAGACAGAAAGAGTGGGGCCCTCAGACAGAAAGAGAGGGGCCCTCAGACAGAGAGAGAGTGGCCCTCAGACAGAAAGAGACTGGCCTTCAGACAGAGAGAGAGGGAGCCTCAGACAGAAACAGAGTGTCCCTCAGACAGTAGAGGGGCCCTCAGACAGAAAGAGAGGGGCCCTCAGACAGAAAGATAGTGGCCCTCAGAAGAGGGTGAGTGGCCTTCAGACAGAGAATGAGTGACCGTCAGACAGAGAGACTGACCCTCAGACAGAGAGAGTGACCCTCAGACATTGAGAGAGTGACCTTTAGAAAGTGAGTGAGTGACCAAAAGACAGAGAGTGTGTGACCATCCGACAGATGCTGGGTGACCCTCAGACAGAGAGTGAGTTTACCTCACACAGAGAGTGAGTGTCACTCTGACAGAGAGAGAGTGGCCCTCGGACAGAGAGAGAGTGGCCCTCAGACAGAATGAGAGGGGCCCTCAGACAGAAAGAGAGGGGCCCTTAGACAGAAAGAGAGGGGCCCTCAGACAGAAAGGGAGGGGCCCTCAGACAGAGAGGGGCCCTCAGACACAATGAGCGTGGCCCTCAGACAGAAAGAGAGTGTCCCTCAGACAGGGAGAGAGTGGCCCACAGACAGAGAGAGAGTGACCTCAGGCAGAGAGAGCGGGGCCCTCAGACAGAAAGGGAGAGGCTCTCAGACAGAGAGTGGCCCTCAGACAGAGAGAGAGTGGCCCTCAGACAGAAAGAGAGTGGCCCTCAGACAGAGAGAGAGTGACCTCAGGCAGAGAGAGAGTGGCCCTCAGACAGAAAGGGAGAGGCTCTCAGACAGAGAGTGGCCCTCAGACAGAGAGAGAGTGGCCCTCAGACAGAAAGAGAGTGGCCCTCAGACAGAGAGAGAGTGGCCCTCAGACAGAGAGTGAGTGTCACTCTGACAGAGAATGAGTATCACTCTGAGAAAGAGTGAGTGTCACTCTGACAGAGTGAGGGTCACTCTGACAGAGAGTGAGTGTCACTCTGACAGAGAGTGAGTGTCACTCTGACAGAGAGTGAGTGTCACTCTGACAGAAAGAGAATGGCCCTCAGACAGAGAGAGAGTGGCCCTCAGACAGAAAGAGAGTGGCCCTCAGACAGACAGAGAGTGGCCTTCAGACAGAAAGGGAGGGGCCCTCAGACAGAGGGTGGCCCTCAGACACAAAGAGCGTGGCCCTCAGACAGAAAGAGAGTGTCCCTCAGACAGGGAGAGAGTGGCCCACAGACAGAGAGAGAGTGACCTCAGACAGAGAGAGAGGGCCCTCAGACAGAGAGAGAGTGGCCCTCAGGCAGAGAGAGAGTGGCCCTCATACAGAGGGAGAGTGACCTCAGACAGAGAGAGAGGGCCCTCAGGCAGAGAGTGGCCCTCATACAGAGGGAGAGTGGCCCTCAGAGAGAAAGAGAGTGGCCCTCAGAAAGAAAGATAATGGCCCTCAGACAGAGAGAGAGTGGCCCTCAGACAGAAGGAGAGTGGCCCTCAGACAGAAAGGGAGGGGCCCTCAGACAGAGAGGGGCCCTCAGACACAAAGAGCGTGGCCCTCGGACGGAAAGAGAGTGTCCCTCAGACAGGGAGAGAGTGGCCCACAGACAGAGAGAGAGTGACCTCAGGCAGAGAGAGCGGGGCCCTCAGACAGAGAGTGGCCCTCATACAGAGGGAGAGTGGCCCTCAGAGAGAAAGAGAGTGGTCCTCAGACAGAGAGAGAGTGGCCCTCAGACAGAGAGAGAGCGTGGCCCACAGACAGAGAGGGGCCCTCAGTCAAAGACACAGTGACCTCAGACAGAGAGAGAGGGGCCCTCAGACAGAAACAGAGTGGCCATCAGACAGAGAGAGAGTGCCCTCAGACAGACAGAGTGGCCCTCAGACAGAAGGAGAGTGGCCTTAAGACAGAGAGAGAGTGACCCTCAGACAGCGAGAGAGTGGCCCTCAGACAGAGTGGGTGGCCCTCAGACAGAGAGAGAGTGGCTCTCAGACAGAGAGAGAGTGGCCCTCAGACAGACAGAGAGTGGCCCTCAGACAGAGAGAGGGTGGCCCTCAGACAGAGAGAGAGTGGCCCTCAGACAGAGAGAGAGTGGCCCTCAGACAGAGAGAGAGTGGCCCTCAGACAGAAAGGGAGCCGCCCTCAGACAGAGAGTGGCCCTCAGACACAAAGAGCGTGGCCCTCAGACAGAAAGAGAGTGGCCCTCATACAGAGAGAGAGTGGCCCTCAGACAGAGAGAGAGTGGCCCTCAGACAGAGAGCGAGTGGCCCTCAGACAGAGGGAGAGTGGCCCTCAGACAAAGAGAGAGTGACCCTCAGACAGAGAGAGAGTGGCCCTCAGACAGAGAGAGAGTGGCCCTTGGACAGAGAGAGAGTGGCCCTCAGACAGAAAGAGAGGGGCCCTCAGACAGAAAGAGAGGGGCCCTCAGACAGAAAGAGAGGGGCCCTCAGACAGAAAGAGAGGGGCCCTTAGACAGAAAGAGTGGGGCCCTCAGACAGAAAGAGAGGGGCCCTCAGACAGAGAGAGAGTGGCCCTCAGACAGAAAGAGACTGGCCTTCAGACAGAGAGAGAGGGAGCCTCAGACAGAAAGAGAGTGTCCCTCAGACACTAGAGGGGCCCTCAGACAGAAAGAGAGGGTCCTCAGACAGAAAGATAGTGGCCCTCAGAAGAGGGTGAGTGGCCTTCAGACAGAGAATGAGTGACCCTCAGACAGAGAGAGTGTGGCCCTCAGGCAGAGAGAGACTGACCCTCAGACAGAGAGACTGACCCTCAGACAGAGAGAGTGACCCTCAGACATTGAGAGAGTGACCTTTAGAAACTGAGTGAGTGACCAATAGACAGAGAGTGTGTGACCATCAGACAGATGCTGGGTGACCCTCAGACAGAGAGTGAGTTTACCTCACACAGAGAGTGAGGGTCACTCTGACAGAGAATGAGTATCACTGTGAGAAAGAGTGAGTGTCACTCTGACAGAGAGTGAGTGTCACTCTGACAGAGAGAGAGTGGCCCTCGGACAGAGAGAGAGTGGCCCTCAGACAGAATGAGAGGGGCCCTCAGACAGAAAGAGAGGGGCCCTTAGACAGAAAGAGAGGGGCCCTCAGACAGAAAGGGAGGGGCCCTCAGACAGAGAGGGGCCCTCAGACACAAAGAGCGTGGCCCTCAGACGGAAAGAGAGTGTCCCTCAGACAGGGAGAGAGTGGCCCACAGACAGAGAGAGAGTGACCTCAGGCAGAGAGAGCGGGGCCCTCAGACAGAGAGTGGCCCTCATACAGAGGGAGAGTGGCCCTCAGAGAGAAAGAGAGTGGCCCTCAGACAGAGAGAGAGTAGCCCTCAGACAGAGAGAGAGCGTGGCCCACAGACAGAGAGGGGCCCTCAGTCAAAGACACAGTGACCTCAGACAGAGAGAGAGGGGCCCTCAGACAGAAACAGAGTGGCCATCAGACAGAAAGATAATGACCCTCAGACACAGAGAGAGTGGTCCTCAGACAGAGAGAGAGTGACCCTCAGACATTGAGAGAGTTGCTTTAAGACAGTGAGTGAGTGACCAATAGACAGAGAGTGAGTGACAGTCAGGCAGATGCTGGGTGATCCTCAGACAGAGAGTGAGCTTCCCTCATGCAGAGAGTGAGGGTCACTCTGACTGCGAGTGAATGTCACTCTGATGGAGAGTGAGTGTCACTCTGATGGAGAGTGGGTCTCATTGTGACAGAGTGTGAGTGACACTCTGACAGTGAGTGAGTGTCACTCTGACAGAAAGGGAGTGGCCCTCAGACAGAAAGAGAGTGGCCCTCAGACAGAAATGGAGTGGCCCTCATACAGAAAGAGCGTGGCCCTCAGAGAGAAGGAGAGCGGCCCTCAGACAGAAAGCAGGGGTCCTGAGACAAAGAGGGGCCCTCAGACAGAAAGAGAGTGGGCCTCAGAGAGAACGAGAGTGGCCCTCAGACAGAGAGAGAGTGGCCCTCAGACAGAGAGAGAGTGGCCCTCAGGCAGAGAGAGACTGACCCTCAGACAGAGAGTGGCCCTCAAACAGAGGGAGAGTGGCCCTCAGACAGAGAGAGTGTGGCCCTCAGACAGACAGAGAGTGGCCCTCAGACAGAAGGAGAGTGGCCCTCAGACAGAAAGGGAAGGGCCCTCAGACAGAAAGGGTGGGGCCCACAGTCAGAGAGAGAAGTGCCCTCAGAGAGAAGGAGAGTGGCCCTCATACAGAGAGAGAATGACCCTCAGACAGAGAGAGAGTGGCCCTCAGTTATTGAGAGAGTGACCTTAAGACAGTGAGTGAGTGACCAATAGACAGAGAGTGAGTGACCATCAGGCAGATACTGGGTGACCCTCAGACAGAGAGTGAATTTCCCTCACACAGAGAGTGAGGGTCACTCTGACAGAGAGTGTGTCACTCTGACGCAGAGTGAGTGTCACTCTGACGCAGAGTGAGTGTCACTCTGACGCAGAGTGAGTGTCACTCAGACAGAGAGTGAGTGTCACTCAGACAGAGAGAGAGTGGCCCTCAGACAGAAAGGGAGAGGCTCTCAGACAGAGAGTGGCCCTCAGACAGAGAGAGAGTGGCCCTCAGACAGAAAGAGAGTGGCCCTCAGACAGAGAGAGAGTGGCCCTCAGACAGAGAGTGAGTGTCACTCTGACAGAGAATGAGTATCACTCTGAGAAAGAGTGAGTGTCACTCTGACAGAGTGAGGGTCACTCTGACAGAGAATGAGTGTCACTCTGACAGAGAGTGAGTGTCACTCTGACAGAAAGAGAATGGCCCTCAGACAGAGAGAGAGTGGCCCTCAGACAGAAAGAGAGTGGCCCTCAGACAGAGGGTGGCCCTCAGACACAAAGAGCGTGGCCCTCAGACAGAAAGAGAGTGTCCCTCAGACAGGGAGAGAGTGGCCCACAGACAGAGAGAGAGTGACCTCAGACAGAGAGAGAGGGCCCTCAGACAGAGAGAGAGTGGCCCTCAGGCAGAGAGAGAGTGGCCCTCATACAGAGGGAGAGTGACCTCAGACAGAGAGAGAGGGCCCTCAGACAGAGAGTGGCCCTCATACAGAGGGAGAGTGGCCCTCAGAGAGAAAGAGAGTGGCCCTCAGAAAGAAAGATAATGGCCCTCAGACAGAGAGAGAGTGGCCCTCAGACAGAAGGAGAGTGGCCCTCAGACAGAAAGGGAGGGGCCCTCAGACAGAGAGGGGCCCTCAGACACAAAGAGCGTGGCCCTCAGACGGAAAGAGAGTGTCCCTCAGACAGGGAGAGAGTGGCCCACAGACAGAGAGAGAGTGACCTCAGGCAGAGAGAGCGGGGCCCTCAGACAGAGAGTGGCCCTCATACAGAGGGAGAGTGGCCCTCAGAGAGAAAGAGAGTGGCCCTCAGACAGAGAGAGAGTGGCCCTCAGACAGAGAGAGAGCGTGGCCCACAGACAGAGAGGGGCCCTCAGTCAAAGACACAGTGACCTCAGACAGAGAGAGAGGTGCCGTCAGACAGAAACAGAGTGGCCATCAGACAGAAAGATAATGACCCTCAGACAGAGAGAGAGTGGCCCTCAGACAGAAAGAGAGTGACCCTCAGACATTGAGAGAGTTACTTTAAGACAGTGAGTGAGTGACCAATAGACAGAGAGTGAGTGACAGTCAGGCAGATGCTGGGTGATCCTCAGACAGAGAGTGAGCTTCCCTCATGCAGAGAGTGAGGGTCACTCTGACTGCGAGTGAATGTCACTCTGATGGAGAGTGAGTGTCACTCTGATGGAGAGTGGGTCTCATTGTGACAGAGTGTGAGTGACACTCTGACAGTGAGTGAGTGTCACTCTGACAGAAAGGGAGTGGCCCTCAGACAGAAAGAGAGTGGCCCTCAGACAGAAATGGAGTGGCCCTCATACAGAAAGAACGTGGCCCTCAGAGAGAAGGAGAGCGGCCCTCAGACAGAAAGCAGGGGTCCTGAGACACAGAGGGGCCCTCAGACAGAAAGAGAGTGGGCCTCAGAGAGAACAAGAGTGGCCCTCAGACAGAGAGTGGCCCTCAGACAGAGAGAGAGTGGCCCTCAGACAGACAGAGAGTGGCCCTCAGGCAGAGAGAGACTGACCCTCAGACAGAGAGTGGCCCTCAAACAGAGGGAGAGTGGCCCTCAGACAGAGAGAGAGTGGCCCTCAGACAGAAAGAGAGTGGCCCTCAGACAGAGAGTGGCCCTCAAACAGAGGGAGAGTGGCCCTCAGACAGAGAGAGTGGCCCACAGACAGAGAGAGAGTGACCCTCAGGCAGAGAGAGACTGACCCTCACACAGAGAGTGGCCCTCAAACAGAGGGAGAGTAGCCCTCAGACAGAGAGAGAGGGACCCTCAGACAGAAAGGGAAGGGCCCTCAGACAGAAAGGGAGAGGCTCTCAGACAGAGAGAGAGTGGCCCTCAGACAGAGAGAGAGTGGCCCTCAGACAGAAAGGGAGAGGCTCTCAGACAGAGAGTGGCCCTCAGACAGAGAGAGAGTGGCACTCAGATAGAGAGAGTGTGGCTCTCAGACAGAGAGTGAGTGTCACTCTGACAGAGAATGAGTATCACTCTGAGAAAGAGTGAGTGTCACTCTGACAGAGTGAGGGTCACTCTGACAGAGAACGAGTGTCACTCTGACAGAGAGTGACTGTCACTCTGACAGAGAGTGAGTGACACTCTGACAGAGAGAGAGTGGCCCTCAGACAGAAAGAGAGTGGCCCTCAGACAGAGAGAGAGTGGCCCTCAGACAGAAAGAGAGTGGCCCTCAGACAGAGAGAGAGTGCCCTCAGACAGACAGAGTGGCCCTCAGACAGAAGGAGAGTGGCCTTAAGACAGAGAGAGAGTGGCCCACAGACAGAGAGAGAGTGACCCTCAGACAGCGAGAGAGTGGCCCTCAGACAGAGAGTGGGTGGCCCTCAGACACAGAGAGAGTGGCTCTCAGACAGAGAGAGAGTGGCCCTCAGACAGAGAGAGAGTGGCCCTCAGACAGAGAGAGAGTGGCCCTCAGACAGAGAGAGAGTGGCCCTCAGACAGAAAGGGAGCAGCCCTCAGACAGAGAGTGGCCCTCAGACACAAAGAGCGTGGCCCTCAGACAGAAAGAGAGTGGCCCTCATACAGAGAGAGAGTGGCCCTCAGACAGAGAGAGAGTGGCCCTCAGACAGAGAGCGAGTGGCCCTCAGACAGAGAGAGAGTGGCCCTCAGACAAAGAGAGAGTGACCCTCGGACAGAGAGAGAGTGGCCCTTGGACAGAGAGAGAGTGGCCCTCAGACAGAAAGAGAAGGGCCCTCAGACAGAAAGAGAGGGGCCCTCAGACAGAAAGAGAGGGGCCCTTAGACAGAAAGAGTGGGGCCCTCAGACAGAAAGAGAGGGGCCCTCAGACAGAGAGAGAGTGGCCCTCAGACAGAGAGAGAGTGGCCCTCAGACAGAAAGGGAGCAGCCCTCAGACAGAGAGTGGCCCTCAGACACAAAGAGCATGGCCCTCAGACAGAAAGAGAGTGGCCCTCATACAGAGAGAGAGTGGCCCTCAGACAGAGAGAGAGTGGCCCTCAGACAGAGAGCGAGTGGCCCTCAGACAGAGAGAGAGTGGCCCTCAGACAAAGAGAGAGTGACCCTCAGACAGAGAGAGAGTGGCCCTTGGACAGAGAGAGAGTGGCCCTCAGACAGAAAGAGAGGGGCCCTCAGACAGAAAGAGAGGGGCCCTCAGACAGAAATAGAGGGGCCCTTAGACAGAAAGAGTGGGGACCTCAGACAGAAAGAGAGGGGCCCTCAGACAGAGAGAGAGTGGCCCTCAGACAGAAAGAGACTGGCCTTCAGACAGAGAGAGAGGGAGCCTCAGACAGAAAGAGAGTGTCCCTCAGACAGTAGAGGGGCCCTCAGACAGAAAGAGAGGGGCCCTCAGACAGAAAGATAGTGGCCCTCAGAAGAGGGTGAGTGGCCTTCAGACAGAGAATGAGTGACCCTCAGACAGAGAGAGTGTGGCCCTCAGGCAGAGAGAGACTGACCCTCCGACAGAGAGACTGACCCTCAGACAGAGAGAGACTGGCCCTCAGACAGAGAGTGAGTGGCCCTCAGGCAGAGAGAGAGTGGCCCTCAGACAGAGAGAAAGTGGCCCTCAGGCAGAGAGAGAGTGGCCCTCAGGCTGAGAGAGACTGACCCACAGACAGAGAGAGAGTGGCCCTCAGGCAGAGAGAGAGTGGCCCTTGGACAGAGAGAGAGTGGCCCTCAGACAGAAAGAGAGGGGCCCTCAGACAGAAAGAGAGGGGCCCTCAGACAGAAAGAGAGGGGCCCTTAGACAGAAAGAGTGGGGCCCTCAGACAGAAAGAGAGGGGCCCTCAGACAGAGAGAGAGTGGCCCTCAGACAGAAAGAGACTGGCCTTCAGACAGAGAGAGAGGGAGCCTCAGACAGAAAGAGAGTGTCCCTCAGACAGTAGAGGGGCAATCAGACAGAAAGAGAGGGGCCCTCAGACAGAAAGATAGTGGCCCTCAGAAGAGGGTGAGTGGCCTTCAGACAGAGAATGAGTGACCCTCAGACAGAGAGAGTGTGGCCCTCAGGCAGAGAGAGACTGACCCTCCGACAGAGAGACTGACCCTCAGACAGAGAGAGACTGGCCCTCAGACAGAGAGTGAGTGGCCCTCAGGCAGAGAGAGAGTGGCCCTCAGACAGAGAGAAAGTGGCCCTCAGGCAGAGAGAGACTGACCCACAGACAGAGAGAGAGTGGCCCTCAGGCAGAGAGAGACTGACCCTCAGACAGAGTGTGACCCTCAGACAGAGAGAGAGTGGCCCTCAGACAGAGAGAGAGTGGCCCTCAGACAGAGAGAGAGTGGCCCTCAGACAGAGATAGAGTGGCCCTCAGACAGAGAGAGAGCGTGGCCCACAGACAGAGAGGGGCCCTCAGTCAAAGACACAGTGACCTCAGACAGAGAGAGAGGGGCCCTCAGACAGAAACAGAGTGGCCATCAGACAGAAAGATAATGACCCTCAGACACAGAGAGAGTGGCCCTCAGACAGAGAGAGAGTGACCCTCAGACATTGAGAGAGTTACTTTAAACAGTGAGTGAGTGACCAATAGACAGAGAGTGAGTGACAGTCAGGCAGATGCTGGGTGATCCTCAGACAGAGAGTGAGCTTCCCTCATGCAGAGAGTGAGGGTCACTCTGACTGCGAGTGAATGTCACTCTGATGGAGAGTGAGTGTCACTCTGATGGAGAGTGGGTCTCATTGTGACAGAGTGTGAGTGACACTCTGACAGTGAGTGAGTGTCACTCTGACAGAAAGGGAGTGGCCCTCAGACAGAAAGAGAGTGGCCCTCAGACAGAAATGGAGTGGCCCTCATACAGAAAGAGCGTGGCCCTCAGAGAGAAGGAGAGCGGCCCTCAGACAGAAAGCAGGGGTCCTGAGACACAGAGGGGCCCTCAGACAGAAAGAGAGTGGGACTCAGAGAGAACAAGAGTGGCCCTCAGACAGAGAGTGGCCCTCAGACAGAGAGAGAGTGGCCCTCAGACAGAGAGAGAGTGGCCCTCAGGCAGAGAGAGACTGACCCTCAGACAGAGAGTGGCCCTCAAACAGAGGGAGAGTGGCCCTCAGACAGAGAGAGTGGCCCACAGACAGAGAGAGAGTGGCCCTCAGGCAGAGAGAGACTGACCCTCAGACAGAGAGTGGCCCTCAAACAGAGGGAGAGTGGCCCTCAGACAGAGAGAGGGACCCTCAGACAGAAAGGGAAGGGCCCTCAGACAGAAAGGGAGAGGCTCTCAGACAGAGAGTGGCCCTCAGACAGAGAGAGAGTGGCCCTCAGACAGAGAGAGAGTGGCCCTCAGACAGAAAGGGAGAGGCTCTCAGACAGAGAGTGGCCCTCAGACAGAGAGAGAGTGGCCCTCAGACAGAAAGAGAGTGGCCCTCAGACAGAGAGAGAGTCGCCCTCAGACAGAAAGGGAGAGGCTCTCAGACAGAGAGTGGCCCTCAGACAGAGAGAGAGTGGCCCTCAGACAGAAAGAGAGTGGCCCTCAGACAGAGAGAGAGTGGCCCTCAGACAGAGAGTGAGTGTCACTCTGACAGAGAATGAGTATCACTCTGAGAAAGAGTGAGTGTCACTCTGACAGAGTGAGGGTCACTCTGACAGAGAATGAGTGTCACTCTGACAGAGAGTGAGTGTCACTCTGACAGAAAGAGAATGGCCCTCAGACAGAGAGAGAGTGGCCCTCAGACAGACAGAGAGTGGCCTTCAGACAGAAAGGGAGGGGCCCTCAGACAGAGGGTGGCCCTCAGACACAAAGAGCGTGGCCCTCAGACAGAAAGAGAGTGTCCCTCAGACAGGGAGAGAGTGGCCCACAGACAGAGAGAGAGTGACCTCAGACAGAGAGAGAGGGCCCTCAGACAGAGAGAGAGTGGCTCTCAGGCAGAGAGAGAGTGGCCCTCATACAGAGGGAGAGTGGCCATCAGACAGAGAGAGAGTGGCCCACAGACAGAGAGAGAGTGACCTCAGACAGAGAGAGAGGGCCCTCAGACAGAGAGTGGCCCTCATACAGAGGGAGAGTGGCCCTCAGAGAGAAAGAGAGTGGCCCTTAGATAGAAAGTGAGTGGCCGTCAGACAGAAAGAGAGTGGCCCTCAGACAGAAAGAGAGTGACCCTCAGACAGAGAGTGGCCCTCAGACAGAAAGAGAGTGGCCCTCAGACAGAGAGAGAGAAAGGCCCTCAGACAGAGTGAGAGTGGCCCTCAGACAGAGTGAGAGTGGCCCTCAGACAGAGTGAGAGTGGCCCTCAGACAGAAAGAGAGTGGCCGTCAGACAGAAAGAGAGGGGCCCTCAGACAGAGAGGGGCCCTCAGACAGAAAGAGAGTGACCCTCAGACAGAGAGTGGCCCTCAGACAGAAAGAGAGTGACCCTCAGACAGAGAGAGAGTGGCCCTCAGACAGAGAGAGTGTGACCCTCAGACAGAGAGAGTGTGACCCTCAGACAGAGAGTGGCCCTCAGACAGAGAGAGAGTGGCCCTCAGACAGAGAGAGAGTGGGCTTCAGACTGAGAGAGAGTGGCCCTCAGACAGAGAGTGAGAGGCCCTCAGACAGAGAGTGAGTGGCGCTCAGACAGAGTGGAAGTGCCCTCAGACAGGGCATGATTGACTGAGGCAGAGAGTGAGTGACCCTCATTGATTGAATGACCCCCAGACATAGACACTCAGACAGTGAGCGTGAGTGACCTTCAGCCAGAGAGTGAGTGGCCCTCAGGCAGAGAGTGAGGGGCCCTCAGAGAGAGAGAGAGTGGCCCTCAGAGAGAGAAAGAGTGGCCCTCAGACAGAGAGAGTGTGGCTCTACGATAGAAAGAGAGTGGCCCTCTGACAGAGATAGTGCGACCCTCAGACAGAGAGAGAGTGGCCCTCAGACAGAGAGTGCGTGGCCCTCAGACAGAGAGAGAGTGGCCCTCAGACAGAGAGAGAGTGGCCCTCAGACCAGACAGAGTGGCCCTCAGACAGAGAGAGAGTGGCCCTCAGATAGAAAGAGGGTGGCCCTCAGACTGAGAGAGAGTGGCCCTCAGACAGAGAGAGAGTGGCCTTCAGACAGAGAGAGTGGGCCTCAGACAGAAAGGGAGCGGCCCTCAGACAGAGAGGGTCCCTCAGACACAAAGAGCGTGGCCCTCAGACAGAAAGAGAGTGGCCCTCATACAGAGAGAGAGTGGCCCTCAGACAGAGAGAGAGTGGTCCTCAGACAGAGAGCGAGTGGCCCTCAGACAGAGAGTGGCCCTCAGACAGAGAGAGAGTGACCCTCAGACAGAGAGAGAGTGGCCCTCGGACAGAGAGCGAGTGGCCCTCAGACAGAAAGAGAGGGGCCCTCAGACAGAAAGCGAGGGGCCCTCAGACAGAAAGAGAGGGGCCCTCAGACAGAAAGAGAGGGGCCCTCAGACAGAAAGAGAGGGGCCCGCAGACAGAGAGAGAGTGGCCCTCAGACAGAAAGAGAGGGGCCCTCAGACAGAGAGATATTGACCTCAGACAGAGAGAGACTGGCCTTCAGACAGAGAGAGAGGGAGCCTCAGACAGAAAGAGAGTGTCCCTCAGACAGAGAGAGAGTGGCCCTCAGACCAGACAGAGTGGCCCTCAGACAGAGAGAGAGTGGCCCTCAGATAGAAAGAGGGTGGCCCTCAGACTGAGAGAGAGTGGCCCTCAGACAGAGAGAGAGTGGCCTTCAGGCAGAGAGAGTGGGCCTCAGACAGAAAGGGAGAGGCCCTCAGACAGAGAGGGTCCCTCAGACACAAACAGCGTGGCCCTCAGACAGAAAGAGAGTGGCCCTCATACAGAGAGAGAGTGGCCCTCAGACAGAGAGAGAGTGGCCCTCAGACAGAGAGCGAGTGGCCCTCAGACAGAGAGTGGCCCTCAGACAGAGAGAGAGTGACCCTCAGACAGAGAGAGAGTGGCCCTCGGACAGAGAGCGAGTGGCCCTCAGACAGAAAGAGAGGGGCCCTCAGACAGAAAGAGAGGGGCCCTCAGACAGAAAGAGAGGGGCCCGCAGACAGAGAGAGAGTGGCCCTCAGACAGAAAGAGAGGGGCCCTCAGACAGAGAGATATTGACCTCAGACAGAGAGAGACTGGCCTTCAGACAGAGAGAGAGGGAGCCTCAGACAGAAAGAGTGTGTCCCTCAGACACTAGAGGGGCCCTCAGACAGAAAGAGAGGGGCCCTCAGACAGAAAGATAGTGGCCCTCAGAAGAGGGTGAGTGGCCTTCAGACAGAGAATGAGTGGCCCTCAGACAGAGAGAGTGTGGCCCTCAGGCAGAGAGAGACTGACCCTCAGACAGAGAGACTGACCCTCAGACAGAGAGAGACTGGCCCTCAGACAGTGAGTGGCCCTCAGGCAGAGAGAGAGTGGCCCTCAGACAGAGAGAAAGTGGCCCTCAGGCAGAGAGAGAGTGGCCCTCAGACAGAGAGAGAGTGGCCCTCAGACAGAGAGTGGCCCTCAGATAGAAAGAGAGCGGCCCTCAGATAGAAAGAGAGCGGCCCTCAGACAGAAAGAGAGTGGCCCTCAGACAGAAAGAGAATGACCCACAGACAGAGAGTGTGTGACCATCAGACAGATGCTGGGTGACCCTCAGACAGATAGTGAGTTTACCTCCCACAGAGAGTGAGGGTGACTCTGACAGAGAATGAGTATTACTCTGAGAAAGAGTGAGTGTCACTCTGACAGAAAGAGAGTGGACCTGTGACAGAGAGAGAGTGGCCCTCCGACATAGAGAGAGTGGCCCTCGGACATAGAGAGAGTGGCCCTCAGACAGAAAGAGAGTGGCCCTCGGACATAGAGAGAGTGGCCCTCGGACATAGAGAGAGTGGCCCTCAGACAGAGAGAGAGTGGCCCTCAGACAGAAGGAGAGTGGGCCTCAGAGAGAACGAGAGTGGCCCTCAGACAGAGAGTGGCCCTCAGACAGAGAGTGGCCCTCAGACAGAGAGAGAGTGGCCCTCAGGCAGAGAGAGACTGACCCTCAGACAGAAAATGGCCCTCAGACAGAGGGAGAGTGGCCCTCAGACAGAGAGAGTGTGGCCCTCAGACAGAGAGTGGCCCTCAGACAGAAGGAGAGTGGCCCTCAGACAGAAAGGGTGGGGCCCTCAGACAGAGGGTGGCCCTCAGACACAAAGAGCGTGGCCCTCAGACAGAAAGAGAGTGGCCCACAGACAGAGAGAGAGTGACCTCAGACAGAGAGAGAGGGCCCTCAGACAGAGAGTGGCCCTCATACAGAGAGAGAGTGGCCCTCAGACAGAGAGAGAGGGCCCTCAGACAGAGAGTGGCCCTCATACAGAGGGAGAGTGGCCCTCAGACAGAGAGAGAGTGGCCCTCAGACAGAGAGAGAGGGCCCTCAGACAGAGAGTGGCCCTCATACAGAGGGAGAGTGGACCTCATACAGAGGGAGAGTGGCCCTCAGAGAGAAAAAGAGTGGCCCTTACATAGAAAGTGAGTGGCCCTCAGACAGAAAGAGAGGGGCCCTCAGACAGAGAGAGAGAATGGCCCTCAGACAGAGAGAGAGTGGCCCTCAGACAGAGAGAGAGTGGCCCTCAGACAGAGTGAGAGTGGCCCTCAGACAGAAAGAGAGTGGCCGTCAGACAGAAAGAGAGTGACCCTCAGACAGAGAGTGGCCCTCAGACAGAGAGAGAGTGGCCCTCAGACAGAGAGAGAGGGACCCTCAGACAGAGAGTGGCCCTCAGACAGAGAGAGAGGGACCCTCAGACAGAGAGTGGCCCTCAGACAGAAAGAGAGGGGCCCTCAGACAGAAAGGGTGGGGCCCACAGACAGAGAGAGAGTGGCCCTCAGACAGAAGGAGAGTGGCCCTCATACAGAGAGAGAGTGACCCTCAGACAGAGAGAGAGTGGCCCTCAGTTATTGAGAGATTGACCTTAAGACAGTGAGTGAGTGACCAATAGACAGAGAGTGAGTGACCATCAGGCAGATGCTGGGTGACCCTCAGACAGAGAGTGAATTTCCCTCACACAGAGTGAGGGTCACTCTGACAGAGAGTGTGTCACTCTGACGCAGAGTGAGTGTCACTCTGACGCAGAGTGAGTGTCACTCAGACAGAGAGTGAGTGTCACTCTGATGCAGAGTGAGTGTCACTCTGACAGAGAGTGAGTGTCACTCAGAGAGTGAGTGTCACTCTGGAAGAGAGTGAGTGTCACTCAGACAGAGAGAGAGTGGCCCTCAGACAGAAAGGTAGGGGCCCTCAGACAGAGAGTGGCCCTCAGACAGAGAGAGAGTGGCCCTCAGACAGAAAGGGAGGGGCCCTCAGACAGAGAGTGGCACTCAGATAGAGAGAGTGTGACTCTCAGACAGAGAGTGGCCCTCTGACAGAGAGTGAGTGTCACTCTGACAGAGAATGAGTATCACTATGAGAAAGAGTGAGTGTCACTCTGACAGAGTGAGGGTCACTCTGACAGAGAATGAGTGTCACTCTGACAGAGAGTGAGTGTCACTCTGACAGAGAGTGAGTGTCACTCTGACAGAAAGAGAATGGCCCTCAGACAGAGAGAGAGTGGCCCTCAGACAGAGAGAGAGTGGCCCTCAGACAGAGTGAGAGTGGCCCTCAGACAAAATGAGAGTGGCTGTCAAACAGAAAGAGTTGCCCTCAGACAGAGAGGGGCCCTCAGACAGAAAGAGAGTGACCCTCAGACAGAGAGTGGCCCTCAGACAGAAAGAGAGTGACCCTCAGACAGAGAGAGAGTGGCCCTCAGACAGAGAGAGTGTGACCCTCAGACAGAGTGTGACCCTCAGACAGAGAGAGTGGCCCTCATTCAGAGAGTGCGTGGCCCTCAGACAGAGAGAGAGTGGCCCTCAGACAGAGAGAGAGTGGACCTCAGACAGAGACAGAGTGGCCCTCAGACAGAGTAAGAGTGGCCCTCAGACAGAAAGAGAGTGGCCGTCAGACAGAAAGAGAGTGACCCTCAGACAGAGAGTGGCCCTCAGACAGAAAGAGAGGGGCACTCAGACAGAGAGAGAGGGACCCTCAGACAGAGAGTGGCCCTCAGACAGAGAGAGAGGGACCCTCAGACAGAGAGAGAGAAAGGCCCTCAGACAGAGAGAGAGTGGCCCTCAGACAGAGTGAGAGTGGCCCTCAGACAGAGTGAGAGTGGCCCTCAGACAGAAAGGGTGGGGCCCACAGACAGAGAGAGAGTGGCCCTCAGACAGAAGGAGAGTGGCCCTCATACAGAGAGAGAGTGACCCTCAGACAGAGAGAGAGTGGCCCTCAGTTATTGAGAGAGTGACCTTAAGACAGTGAGTGAGTGACCAATAGACAGAGAGTGAGTGACCATCAGGCAGATGCTGGGTGACCCTCAGACAGAGAGTGAATTTCCCTCACACAGAGAGTGAGGGTCACTCTGACAGAGAGTGTGTCACTCTGACGCAGAGTGAGTGTCACTCTGACGCAGAGTGAGTGTCACTCAGACAGAGAGTGAGTGTCACTCTGACGCAGAGTGAGTGTCACTCTGGAAGAGAGTGAGTGTCACTCAGACAGAGAGAGAGTGGCCCTCAGACAGAAAGTGAGGGGCCCTCAGACATAGTGTGGCCCTCAGACAGAGAGAGAGTGGCCCTCAGACAGAAAGGGAGGGGCCCTCAGACAGAGAGTGGCCCTCAGACAGAAAGGGAGGGGCCCTCAGACAGAGAGTGGCACTCAGATAGAGAGAGTGTGACTCTCAGACAGAGAGTGGCCCTCTGACAGAGAGTGAGTGTCACTCTGACAGAGAATGAGTATCACTCTGAGAAAGAGTGAGTGTCACTCTGACAGAGTGAGGGTCACTCTGCCAGAGAATGTGTGTCACTCTGACAGAGAGAGAGTGTCACTCTGACAGAGAGTGACTGTCACTCTGACAGAGAGAGAGTGGCCCTCAGACAGAGAGAGAGTGGCCCTCAGACAGACAGAGAGTGGCCCTCAGACAGAAGGAGAGTGGCCCTCAGACAGAAAGGGAGGGGCCCTCAGACAGAGGGTGGCCCTCAGACACAAAGAGCGTGGCCCTCAGACAGAAAGAGAGTGGCCCACAGACAGAGAGAGAGTGACCTCAGACAGAGAGGGCCCTCAGACAGAGAGAGAGTGGCCCTCAGGCAGAGAGAGAGTGGCCCTCATACAGAGGGAGAGTGGCCGTCAGACAGAGAGTGGCCCTCAGACAGAGAGAGAGTGGCCCACAGACAGAGAGAGAGTGACCTCAGAGAGAGAGGGCCCTCAGACAGAGAGTGGCCCTCATACAGAGGGAGAGTGGCCCTCAGAGACAAAGAGAGTGGCCCTTAGATAGGAAGTGAGTGGCCCTCAGACAGAAAGAGAGGGGCCCTCAGACAGAGAGAGAGAAAGGCCCTCAGACAGAGAGAGAGTGGCCCTCAGACAGAGTGAGAATGACCCTCAGACAGAGTGAGAGTGGCCCTCAGACAGAAAGAGAGTGGCTGTCAGACAGAAAGAGTGTTGCCCTCAGACAGAAAGGGGCCCTCAGACAGAAAGAGAGTGACCCTCAGACAGAGAGTGGCCCTCAGACAGAAAGAGAGTGTCCCTCAGACAGAGAGAGAGTGGCCTTCAGACTTAGAGAGAGTGGCCCTCAGACAGAGAGTGAGAGGCCCTCAGACAGAGAGTGAGTGGCCCTCAGACAGAGAGGAAGTGCCCTCAGACAGGGCATTATTGACTCTGAGGCAGAGCGTGAGTGACCCTCAGACATTGATTGAATGACCCCCAGACATAGACACTCAGGCAGTGAGCATGAGTGACCTTCAGCCAGAGAGTGAGTGACCCACAGGCAGAGAGAGAGTGACCCTCAGACAGAAAGAGCGAGTGGCCCTCAGACAGAGAGAGAGTGGCCCTCAGGCAGAGAGTGAGGGGCCCTCAGAGAGAGAGTGAGTGGCCCTCAGAGAGAGAAAGAGTGGCCCTCAGACAGAGAGAGTGTGGCCCTACGATAGAAAGAGAGTGGCCCTCAGACAGAGATAGTGCGACCCTCAGACAGAGAGAGTGGCCCTCATTCAGAGAGTGCGTGGCCCTCAGACAGAGAGAGAGTGGCCCTCAGACAGAGAGAGAGTGGCCCTCAGACAGAGAGAGAGTGGCCCTCAGACAGAGAGAGAGTGGCCCTTAGACAGAGAGAGAGTGGGCCTCAGACAGAAAGAGAGTGGCCCTCAGACAGAGAGGGACCCTCAAACACAAAGAGCGTGGCCCTCAGACAGAAAGAGAGTGGCCCTCATACAGAGAGTGGCCCTCAGACAGAGAGAGAGTGGCCCTCAGACAGAGAGAGAGTGGCCCTCAGACAGAGACAGAGTGGCCCTCAGACAGAGAGAGAGTGGCCCTCAGATAGAAAGAGGGAGGCCCTCAGACAGAGAGAGAGTGGCCCTCAGACAGAGAGAGAGTGGCCCTTAGACAGAGAGAGAGTGACCCTCAGACAGAAAGAGAGTGTCCCTCAGACAGAGAGAGAGTGGCCCTCAGACAGAGAGAGTGTGACCCTCAGACAGAGTGTGACCCTCAGACAGAGAGTGGCCCTCAGACAGAGAGAGAGTGGCCCTCAGACAGAGAGAGAGTGGCCTTCAGACTTAGAGAGAGTGGCCCTCAGACAGAGAGTGAGAGGCCCTCAGACAGAGAGTGAGTGGCCCTCAGACAGAGAGGAAGTGCCCTCAGACAGGGCATTATTGACTCTGAGGCAGAGCGTGAGTGACCCTCAGACATTGATTGAATGACCCCCAGACATAGACACTCAGGCAGTGAGCATGAGTGACCTTCAGCCAGAGAGTGAGTGACCCACAGGCAGAGAGAGAGTGACCCTCAGACAGAAAGAGCGAGTGGCCCTCAGACAGAGAGAGAGTGGCCCTCAGGCAGAGAGTGAGGGGCCCTCAGAGAGAGAGTGAGTGGCCCTCAGAGAGAGAAAGAGTGGCCCTCAGACAGAGAGAGTGTGGCCCTACGATAGAAAGAGAGTGGCCCTCAGACAGAGATAGTGCGACCCTCAGACAGAGAGAGTGGCCCTCATTCAGAGAGTGCGTGGCCCTCAGACAGAGAGAGAGTGGCCCTCAGACAGAGAGAGAGTGGCCCTCAGACAGAGAGAGAGTGGCCCTCAGACAGAGAGAGAGTGGCCCTTAGACAGAGAGAGAGTGGGCCTCAGACAGAAAGAGAGTGGCCCTCAGACAGAGAGGGACCCTCAAACACAAAGAGCGTGGCCCTCAGACAGAAAGAGAGTGGCCCTCATACAGAGAGTGGCCCTCAGACAGAGAGAGAGTGGCCCTCAGACAGAGAGAGAGTGGCCCTCAGACAGAGACAGAGTGGCCCTCAGACAGAGAGAGAGTGGCCCTCAGATAGAAAGAGGGAGGCCCTCAGACAGAGAGAGAGTGGCCCTCAGACAGAGAGAGAGTGGCCCTTAGACAGAGAGAGAGTGACCCTCAGACAGAGAGAGAGCGGCCCTCGGACAGAGAGAGAGTGGCCCTCAGACAGAAGGAGAGTGGCCCTCAGACAGAAAGGGAGGGGCCCTCAGACAGAGGGTGGCCCTCAGACACAAAGAGCGTGGCCCTCAGACAGAAAGAGAGTGGCCCACAGACAGAGAGAGAGTGACCTCAGACAGAGAGGGCCCTCAGACAGAGAGAGAGTGGCCCTCAGGCAGAGAGAGAGTGGCCCTCATACAGAGGGAGAGTGGCCCTCAGACAGAGAGTGGCCCTCAGACAGAGAGAGAGTGGCCCACAGACAGAGAGAGAGTGACCTCAGACAGAGAGAGAGGGCCCTCAGACAGAGAGTGGCCCTCATACAGAGGGAGAGTGGCCCTCAGACAGAAGGAGAGTGGCCCTCAGACAGAAAGGGAGGGGCCCTCAGACAGAGGGTGGCCCTCAGACACAAAGAGCGTGGCCCTCAGACAGAAAGAGAGTGGCCCACAGACAGAGAGAGAGTGACCTCAGACAGAGAGGGCCCTCAGACAGAGAGAGAGTGGCCCTCAGGCAGAGAGAGAGTGGCCCTCATACAGAGGGAGAGTGGCCCTCAGACAGAGAGTGGCCCTCAGACAGAGAGAGAGTGGCCCACAGACAGAGAGAGAGTGACCTCAGACAGAGAGAGAGGGCCCTCAGACAGAGAGTGGCCCTCATACAGAGGGAGAGTGGCCCTCAGAGACAAAGAGAGTGGCCCTTAGATAGAAAGTGAGTGGCCCTCAGACAGAAAGAGAGTGACCCTCAGACAGAGAGTGGCCCTCAGACAGAAAGAGAGGGGCCCTCAGACAGAGAGAGAGAAAGGCCCTCAGACAGAGAGAGAGTGGCCCTCAGACAGAGTGAGAGTGGCCCTCAGACAGAGTGAGAGTGGCCCTCAGACAGAAAGAGAGTGGCTGTCAGACAGAAAGAGTGTTGCCCTCAGACAGAGAGGGGCCCTCAGACAGAAAGAGAGTGACCCTCAGACAGAGAGTGGCCCTCAGACAGAAAGAGAGTGTCCCTCAGACAGAGAGAGAGTGGCCCTCAGACAGAGAGAGAGTGGCCTTCAGACTTAGAGTGGCCCTCAGACAGAGAGTGAGAGGCCCTCAGACAGAGAGTGAGTGGCCCTCAGACAGAGAGGAAGTGCCCTCAGACAGGGCATTATTGACTCTGAGGCAGAGAGTGAGTGACCCTCAGACATTGATTGAATGACCCCCAGACATAGACACTCAGGCAGTGAGCGTGAGTGACCTTCAGCCAGAGAGTGAGTGACCCACAGGCAGAGAGAGAGTGACCCTCAGACAGAAAGAGCGAGTGGCCCTCAGACAGAGAGAGAGTGGCCCTCAGGCAGAGAGTGAGGGGCCCTCAGAGAGAGAGAGAGTGGCCCTCAGAGAGAGAAAGAGTGGCCCTCAGACAGAGAGAGTGTGGCCCTACGATAGAAAGAGAGTGGCCCTCAGACAGAGATAGTGCGACCCTCAGACAGAGAGAGTGGCCCTCATTCAGAGAGTGCGTGGCCCTCAGACAGAGAGAGAGTGGCCCTCAGACAGAGAGAGAGTGGCCCTCAGACAGAGACAGAGTGGCCCTCAGACAGAGAGAGAGTGGCCCTCAGATAGAAAGAGGGTGGCCCTCAGACAGAGAGAGAGTGGCCCTCAGACAGAGAGAGAGTGGCCCTTAGACAGAGAGAGAGAGGGCCTCAGACAGAAAGAGAGTGGCCCTCAGACAGAGAGGGACCCTCAAACACAAAGAGCGTGGCCCTCAGACAGAAAGAGAGTGTCCCTCATACAGAGAGAGAGTGGCCCTCAGACAGAGAGAGAGTGGCCCTCAGACAGAGAGAGAGTGGCCCTCAGACAGAGACAGAGTGGCCCTCAGACAGAGAGAGAGTGGCCCTCAGATAGAAAGAGGGTGGCCCTCAGACAGAGAGAGAGTGGCCCTCAGACAGAGAGAGAGTGGCCCTTAGACAGAGAGAGAGTGGGCCTCAGACAGAAAGAGAGTGGCCCTCAGACAGAGAGGGACCCTCAAACACAAAGAGCATGGCCCTCAGACAGAAAGAGAGTGGCCCTCATACAGAGAGAGAGTGGCCCTCAGACAGAGAGAGAGTGGCCCTCAGACAGAGAGCGAGTGGCCCTCAGACAGAGCGAGAGTGGCCCTCGGACAGAGAGAGAGTGACCCTCAGACAGAGAGAGAGTGGCCCTCGGACAGAGAGAGAGTGGCCCTCAGACAGAAAGAGAGGGGCCCTCAGACAGAAAGAGAGGGGCCCTCAGACAGAAAGAGAGGAGCCCTCAGACAGAAAGAGAGGGGAGCTCAGACAGAGAGAGAGTAGCCCTCAGACAGAAAGAGAGGGGCCCTCAGACAGAGAGATATTGACCTCAGACAGCGACTGGCCTTCAGACAGAGAGAGAGGTAGCCTCAGACAGATAGTGTCCCTGAGACAGTAGAGGGGTCCTCAGACAGAAAGAGAGGGGCCCTCAGACTGAACGATAGTGGCCCTCAGAAGAGGGGAGTGGCCTTCAGACAGAGAATGAGTGGCCCTCAGACAGAGAGAGTGTGGCCCTCAGGCAGAGAGAGACTGACCCTCAGACAGAGAGACTGACCCTCAGGCAGAGAGAGACTGGCCCTCAGACAGTGAGTGGCCCTCAGGCAGAGAGAGAGTGGCCCTCAGACAGAGAGAAAGTGGCCCTCAGGCAGAGAGAGAGTGGCCCTCAGACTGAGAGAGACTGACCCACAGACAGAGAGAGAGTGGCCCTCAAGCAGAGAGAGACTGACCCTCAGACAGAGTGTGACCCTCAGACAGAGAGAGAGTGGCCCTCAGACAGAGAGAGAGTGGCCCTCAGACAGATAGAGAGCGGCCCTCAGACAGAAAGAGAGGGGCCCTCAGACAGAAAGAGAGTGACCCACAGACAGAGAGAGAGTGACCCTCAGACAGAGAGAGTGACCCTCAGACATTGAGAGAGTGACCTTTAGAAAGTGAGTGAGTGACCAATAGACAGATGCTGGGTGACCCTCCGACAGAGAGTGAGTTTACCTCACACAGAGAGTGAGGGTGACTCTGACAGAGAATGAGTATCACTCTGAGAAAGAGTGAGTGTCACTCTGACAGAAAGAGAGTGGACCTCTGACAGAGAGAGAGTGGCCCTCGGTCATAGACAGAGTGGCCCTCAGACAGAAAAAGAGTGGCCCTCAGAAAGAAAGATAATGGCCCTCAGACAGAGAGAGAGTAGCCCTCAGACAGAAGGAGAGTGGCCCTCAGACAGAAAGGGAGGGGCACTCAGACAGAGAAGGGCCCTCTGACACAAAGAGCGTGGCCCTCAGACAGAAAGAGAGTGTCCCTCAGACAGGGAGAGAGTGGCCCACAGACAGAGAGAGAGTGACCTCAGACATAAAGAGAGTGGCCCTCAGACAGAGACAGAGCGTGGCCCACAGACAGAGAGGGGCCTTCAGTCAAAGACACAGTGACCTCAGACAGAGAGAGAGGGGCCGTCAGACAGAAACAGAGTGGCCATCAGACAGAAAGATAATGACCCTCAGACAGAGAGAGAGTGGCCCTCAGACAGAGAGAGAGTGACCCTCAGACATTGAGTTACTTTAAGACAGTGACTGAGTGACCAATAGACAGAGAGTGAGTGACAGTCAGGCAGATGCTGGGTGATCCTCAGACAGAGAGTGAGTGTCACTCTGACTGCGAGTGAATGTCACTCTGATGGAGAGTGAGTGTCACTCTGACGGAGAGTGGGTGTCATTGTGATAGAGAGCGAGTGACACTCTGGCAGGAAGTGAGTGTCACTCTGACAGAGAGTGAGTGACACTCTGACAGAGAGTGAGTGTCACTCTGACAGAGAGTGAGTGTCACTCTGACAGAGAGTGAGTGTCACTCTGACAGAAAGAGAGTGGCCCTCAGACAGAAAGAGAGTGGCCCTCGTACAGAAAGAGAGTGGGCCTCAGAGAGAATGAGAGTGGCCCTCAGACAGAGAGTGGCCCTCAGACAGAGAGAGAGTGGCCCTCAGACAGAGAGAGAGTGGCCCTCAGGCAGAGACTGACCCTCAGACAGAGAGTGGCCCTCAGACAGAAAGAGAGCGGCCCTCAGACAGAAAGAGAGTGGCCCTCAGACAGAAAGAGAGTGACCCGCAGACAGAGAGTGACCCTCAGACAGAGAGAGTGACCCTCAGACATTGAGAGAGTGACCTTTAGAAAGTGAGTGAGTGACCAATAGACAGAGAGTGTGTGACCATCAGACAGATGCTGGGTGACTCTCAGACAGAGAGTGAGTTTACCTCACACAGAGAGTGAGGGTGACTCTGACAGAGAATGAGTATCACTCTGAGAAAGAGTGAGTGTCACTCTGACAGAGAGTGAGTGTCACTCTGACAGAAAGAGAGTGGACCTCTGACAGAGAGAGAGTGTCCCTCGGACATAGAGAGAGTGGCCCTCGGACATAGAGAGAGTGGCCCTCAGACAGAGAGAGAGAGTCGCCCTCAGACAGAGAGAGAGTGGCCCTCAGAGAGAGAGTGGCCCTCAGACAGAAGGAGAGTGGCCCTCAGACAGAGAGGGGCCCTCAGACAGAAAGAGAGTGTCCCTCAGACAGAGAGAGAGTGGCCCACAGACATAGAGAGAGTGACCTTAGGCAGAGAGAGAGTGGCCCTCAGAGAGAAAGAGAGCGGCCCTCAGACAGAGAGAGAGTGGCCCTCAGAGAGAAAGAGAGTGGCCCTCTGACAGAGAGAGAGTGGCCCTCTGACAGAGAGAGAGTGACCCTCAGACATTGAGAGAGTGACCTTAAGACAGTGAGTGAGTGACCAATAGACAGAGAGTGAGTGACCATCAGGCACATGCTGGGTAACCCTCACACAGAGAGTGAGGGCTACTCCGACAGAGAGTGAGTGTCAATCCGACAGAGAGTGTGTGTCATTTCGACAGAGAATGAGTGTCACTCCGACAGAGTGTGAGTGTCACTCAGACGGAGAGTGAGTGTCACTCCACAGAGAGTGAGTGCCACTCAGACAGAGAGTGATTGACCCTCAGATAGAAAGTTACCCTCAGACATGAGTAAACCTGAGGCAGAGATTGAGAGGCACTCAGACAGAGAGAGAGTGGCCCTCAGATAGAGAGAGAGTGGACCTCAGACAGAGAGAGAGTGGCCCTCAGGCAGAGAGAGAGGTTCCCTCAGACAGAAAGAGAGGGGCCCTCAGACAGAAAGAGTGGGGCCCTCAGACAGAAAGAGAGTGACCTCAGACAGAGAGAGAGTGACCCTCAGACATAGAGTGACCTTCAGACATTTAGAGAGTGACCTTTAGACAGTGAGTGAGTGACCAATAGACAAAGAGTGAGTGACCATCAGGCAGATGCTGGGTGACCCTCAGACAGTGACCTCAGAGAGTGACCTCAGACAGAGAGAGAGTGACCCTCAGACAGAGAGAGAGTGACCATCAGACATTTAGAGAGTGACTTTAAGACAGTGAGTGAGTGACCAATAGACAGAGAGTGAGTCACCATCAGGCAGATGCTGGGTGACACTCAGACAGAGAGTGAGTTTCCCTCACACAGAGAGTGAGGGTCACTTTGACAGAGAGTGAGTGACACTCTGACGGAGAGTGAGTGACACTCTGACAGAGAGTGAGTGTCACTCTGACAGAGAGTGAGTGTCCCTCTGACAGTGTGTGAGTGTCACTCTGAAAGAAAGAGCGTGGCCCTTAGGCAGAGAGAGAGTGACCCTCAGACATTGAGAGAGTGACCTTTAGACAGTGAGTGAGTGATCAATAGACAGAGAGTGAGTGACCATCAGTCAGATGCTGGGTGACCCTCAGACAGAGTGATTTTCCCTCAGACAGAGAGTGAGTGTCACTCTGACAGAGAGTGAGTGTCACTCTGACAGAGTGTGAGTGTCACTCTGACAGAGAGTGAGTGTCAATCTGACAGAGAGTGAGTGTCACTCTGACAGAAAGAGAGTGGACCTCTGACAGAGAGAGAGTGGCCCTCGGTCATAGACAGAGTGGCCCTCAGACAGAAAAAGAGTGGCCCTCAGAAAGAAAGATAATGGCCCTCAGACAGAGAGAGAGTGGCCCTCAGACAGAAGGAGAGTGGCCCTCAGACAGAAAGGGAGGGGCACTCAGACAGAGAAGGGCCCTCAGACACAAAGAGCGTGGCCCTCAGACAGAAAGAGAGTGTCCCTCAGACAGGGAGAGAGTGGCCCACAGACAGAGAGAGAGTGACCTCAGACAGAGAGAGCGGGGCCCTCAGACAGAGAATGGCCCTCATACAGAGGGAGAGTGGCCCTCAGAGAGAAAGAGAGTGGCCCTCAGACAGAGAGAGAGTGGCCCTCAGACAGAGAGAGAGTGACCCTCAGACAGAGAGAGAGTGGCCCTCAGACAGAGAGGGTGGCCTCAGACTGAAAGTGAGTGGCCCTCAGGCAGAAAGAGAAGGGCCCACAGACAGAGAGAGAGTGGCCCTCAGACAGAGAGAGAGTGGCCCTCAGACATAAAGAGAGTGGCCCTCAGACAGAGACAGAGCGTGGCCCACAGACAGAGAGGGGCCTTCAGTCAAAGACACAGTGACCTCAGACAGAGAGAGAGGGGCCGTCAGACAGAAACAGAGTGGCCATCAGACAGAAAGATAATGACCCTCAGACAGAGAGAGAGTGGCCCTCAGACAGAGAGAGAGTGACCCTCAGACATTGAGTTACTTTAAGACAGTGACTGAGTGACCAATAGACAGAGAGTGAGTGACAGTCAGGCAGATGCTGGGTGATCCTCAGACAGAGAGTGAGTGTCACTCTGACTGCGAGTGAATGTCACTCTGATGGAGAGTGAGTGTCACTCTGACGGAGAGTGGGTGTCATTGTGATAGAGAGCGAGTGACACTCTGGCAGGAAGTGAGTGTCACTCTGACAGAGAGTGAGTGACACTCTGACAGAGAGTGAGTGTCACTCTGACAGAGAGTGAGTGTCACTCTGACAGAAAGAGAGTGGCCCTCAGACAGAAAGAGAGTGGCCCTCGTACAGAAAGAGAGTGGGCCTCAGAGAGAATGAGAGTGGCCCTCAGACAGAGTGTGGCCCTCAGACAGAGAGAGAGTGGCCCTCAGACAGAGAGAGAGTGGCCCTCAGGCAGAGACTGACCCTCAGACAGAGAGTGGCCCTCAGACAGAAAGAGAGCGGCCCTCAGACAGAAAGAGAGTGGCCCTCAGACAGAAAGAGAGTGACCCGCAGACAGAGAGTGACCCTCAGACAGAGAGAGTGACCCTCAGACATTGAGAGAGTGACCTTTAGAAAGTGAGTGAGTGACCAATAGACAGAGAGTGTGTGACCATCAGACAGATGCTGGGTGACTCTCAGACAGAGAGTGAGTTTACCTCACACAGAGAGTGAGGGTGACTCTGACAGAGAATGAGTATCACTCTGAGAAAGAGTGAGTGTCACTCTGACAGAGAGTGAGTGTCAGTCTGACAGAAAGAGAGTGGACCTCTGACAGAGAGAGAGTGTCCCTCGGACATAAAGAGAGTGGCCCTCGGACATAGAGAGAGTGGCCCTCAGACAGAGAGAGAGAGTCGCCCTCAGACAGAGAGAGAGTGGCCCTCAGAGAGAGAGTGGCCCTCAGACAGAAGGAGAGTGGCCCTCAGACAGAGAGGGGCCCTCAGACAGAAAGAGAGTGTCCCTCAGACAGAGAGAGAGTGGCCCACAGACATAGAGAGAGTGACCTTAGGCAGAGAGAGAGTGGCCCTCAGAGAGAAAGAGAGTGGCCCTCAGACAGAGAGAGAGTGGCCCTCAGAGAGAAAGAGAGTGGCCCTCTGACAGAGAGAGAGTGGCCCTCTGACAGAGAGAGAGTGACCCTCAGACATTGAGAGAGTGACCTTAAGACAGTGAGTGAGTGACCAATAGACAGAGAGTGAGTGACCATCAGGCACATGCTGGGTAACCCTCACACAGAGAGTGAGGGCTACTCCGACAGAGAGTGAGTGTCAATCCGACAGAGAGTGTGTGTCATTTCGACAGAGAATGAGTGTCACTCCACAGAGAGTGAGTGCCACTCAGACAGAGAGTGATTGACCCTCAGATAGAAAGTTACCCTCAGACATGAGTAAACCTGAGGCAGAGATTGAGAGGCACTCAGACAGAGAGAGAGTGGCCCTCAGATAGAGAGAGAGTGGACCTCAGACAGAGAGAGAGTGGCCCTCAGGCAGAGAGAGAGGTTCCCTCAGACAGAAAGAGAGGGGCCCTCAGACAGAAAGAGTGGGGCCCTCAGACAGAAAGAGAGTGACCTCAGACAGAGAGAGAGTGACCCTCAGACATAGAGTGACCTTCAGACATTTAGAGAGTGACCTTTAGACAGTGAGTGAGTGACCAATAGACAAAGAGTGAGTGACCATCAGGCAGATGCTGGGTGACCCTCAGACAGTGACCTCAGAGAGTGACCTCAGACAGAGAGAGAGTGACCCTCAGACAGAGAGAGAGTGACCATCAGACATTTAGAGAGTGACTTTAAGACAGTGAGTGAGTGACCAATAGACAGAGAGTGAGTCACCATCAGGCAGATGCTGGGTGACACTCAGACAGAGAGTGAGTTTCCCTCACACAGAGAGTGAGGGTCACTTTGACAGAGAGTGAGTGACACTCTGACGGAGAGTGAGTGACACTCTGACAGAGAGTGAGTGTCACTCTGACAGAGAGTGAGTGTCCCTCTGACAGAGTGTGAGTGTCACTCTGAAAGAAAGAGCGTGGCCCTTAGGCAGAGAGAGAGTGACCCTCAGACATTGAGAGAGTGACCTTTAGACAGTGAGTGAGTGATCAATAGACAGAGAGTGAGTGACCATCAGTCAGATGCTGGGTGACCCTCAGACAGAGTGATTTTCCCTCAGACAGAGAGTGAGTGTCACTCTGACAGAGAGTGAGTGTCACTCTGACAGAGTGTGAGTGTCACTCTGACAGAGAGTGAGTGTCAATCTGACAGAGAGTGAGTGTCACTCTGACAGAAAGAGAGTGGACCTCTGACAGAGAGAGAGTGGCCCTCGGTCATAGACAGAGTGGCCCTCAGACAGAAAAAGAGTGGCCCTCAGAAAGAAAGATAATGGCCCTCAGACAGAGAGAGAGTGGCCCTCAGACAGAAGGAGAGTGGCCCTCAGACAGAAAGGGAGGGGCACTCAGACAGAGAAGGGCCCTCAGACACAAAGAGCGTGGCCCTCAGACAGAAAGAGAGTGTCCCTCAGACAGGGAGAGAGTGGCCCACAGACAGAGAGAGAGTGACCTCAGACAGAGAGAGCGGGGCCCTCAGACAGAGAATGGCCCTCATACAGAGGGAGAGTGGCCCTCAGAGAGAAAGAGAGTGGCCCTCAGACAGAGAGAGAGTGGCCCTCAGACAGAGAGAGAGTGACCCTCAGACAGAGAGAGAGTGGCCCTCAGACAGAGAGGGTGGCCTCAGACTGAAAGTGAGTGGCCCTCAGGCAGAAAGAGAAGGGCCCACAGACAGAGAGAGAGTGGCCCTCAGACAGAGAGAGAGTGGCCCTCAGACATAAAGAGAGTGGCCCTCAGACAGAGACAGAGCGTGGCCCACAGACAGAGAGGGGCCTTCAGTCAAAGACACAGTGACCTCAGACAGAGAGAGAGGGGCCGTCAGACAGAAACAGAGTGGCCATCAGACAGAAAGATAATGACCCTCAGACAGAGAGAGAGTGGCCCTCAGACAGAGAGAGAGTGACCCTCAGACATTGAGTTACTTTAAGACAGTGACTGAGTGACCAATAGACAGAGAGTGAGTGACAGTCAGGCAGATGCTGGGTGATCCTCAGACAGAGAGTGAGTGTCACTCTGACTGCGAGTGAATGTCACTCTGATGGAGAGTGAGTGTCACTCTGACGGAGAGTGGGTGTCATTGTGATAGAGAGCGAGTGACACTCTGGCAGGAAGTGAGTGTCACTCTGACAGAGAGTGAGTGACACTCTGACAGAGAGTGAGTGTCACTCTGACAGAGAGTGAGTGTCACTCTGACAGAAAGAGAGTGGCCCTCAGACAGAAAGAGAGTGGCCCTCGTACAGAAAGAGAGTGGGCCTCAGAGAGAATGAGAGTGGCCCTCAGACAGAGAGTGGCCCTCAGACAGAGAGAGAGTGGCCCTCAGACAGAGAGAGAGTGGCCCTCAGAGAGAAAGAGAGTGGCCCTCTGACAGAGAGAGAGTGGCCCTCTGACAGAGAGAGAGTGACCCTCAGACATTGAGAGAGTGACCTTAAGACAGTGAGTGAGTGACCAATAGACAGAGAGTGAGTGACCATCAGGCACATGCTGGGTAACCCTCACACAGAGAGTGAGGGCTACTCCGACAGAGAGTGAGTGTCAATCCGACAGAGAGTGTGTGTCATTTCGACAGAGAATGAGTGTCACTCCGACAGAGTGTGAGTGTCACTCAGACGGAGAGTGAGTGTCACTCCACAGAGAGTGAGTGCCACTCAGACAGAGAGTGATTGACCCTCAGATAGAAAGTTACCCTCAGACATGAGTAAACCTGAGGCAGAGATTGAGAGGCACTCAGACAGAGAGAGAGTGGCCCTCAGATAGAGAGAGAGTGGACCTCAGACAGAGAGAGAGTGGCCCTCAGGCAGAGAGAGAGGTTCCCTCAGACAGAAAGAGAGGGGCCCTCAGACAGAAAGAGTGGGGCCCTCAGACAGAAAGAGAGTGACCTCAGACAGAGAGAGAGTGACCCTCAGACATAGAGTGACCTTCAGACATTTAGAGAGTGACCTTTAGACAGTGAGTGAGTGACCAATAGACAAAGAGTGAGTGACCATCAGGCAGATGCTGGGTGACCCTCAGACAGTGACCTCAGAGAGTGACCTCAGACAGAGAGAGAGTGACCCTCAGACAGAGAGAGAGTGACCATCAGACATTTAGAGAGTGACTTTAAGACAGTGAGTGAGTGACCAATAGACAGAGAGTGAGTCACCATCAGGCAGATGCTGGGTGACACTCAGACAGAGAGTGAGTTTCCCTCACACAGAGAGTGAGGGTCACTTTGACAGAGAGTGAGTGACACTCTGACAGAGAGTGAGTGTCACTCTGACAGAGAGTGAGTGTCCCTCTGACAGAGAGTGAGTGTCACTCTGAAAGAAAGAGCGTGGCCCTTAGGCAGAGAGAGAGTGACCCTCAGACATTGAGAGAGTGACCTTTAGACAGTGAGTGAGTGATCAATAGACAGAGAGTGAGTGACCATCAGTCAGATGCTGGGTGACCCTCAGACAGAGAGTGATTTTCCCTCAGACAGAGAGTGAGTGTCACTCTGACAGAGAGTGAGTGTCACTCTGACAGAGTGTGAGTGTCACTCTGACAGAGAGTGAGTGTCAATCTGACAGAGAGTGAGTGTCACTCTGACAGAGAGTGAGTGACACTCTGACAGAGAGTGATTGACCCTCAGAGAGAGTGACCCTCAGACGTGAGTAAACCTGAGGCAGAGTTTGAGAGACACTCAGGCAGAGTGAGAGTGGCCCTCAGACAGATAGATAGTGGCCCTCAGACATAGAGAGAGTGGCCCTCAGAGAGAGAGTGAGTGGCCCTCAGACAGAGAGTGAGTGGCCCTCAGACAGAGAGACAGTGGCCCTCAGACTGAGAGTGAGTGGCCCTCAGACAGAGAGAGAGGGACCCTCAGACAGAGAGTGGCCCTCAGACAGAAAGAGAGGGGCCCTCAGTCAGAAAGGGTGGGGCCCACAGACAGAAAGAAATGGGCCCTCATACAGAGAGAGAGTGACCTCAGACAGAGAGAGTGTGACCCTCAGACAGAGAGAGAGTGGCCCTCAGTTATTGAGAGAGTGACCTTAAGACAGTGAGTGAGTGACCAATAGACAGAGAGTGAGTGACCATCAGGCAGATGCTGGGTGACCATCAGACAGAGTGTGAGTTTCCCTCACACAGAGAGTGAGGGTCACTCTGACAGAGAGTGAGTGTCACTCTGAGAAAGACTGAGCGTCACTCTGACAGAGAGTGAGTGTCACTCTGACAGAGAGTGGGTGTCACTCTGACAGAGAGTGAGGGTCACTCTGACTGAGAGTGAGTGACACTCTGGCAGAGAGTGAGTGTCACTCTGACAGAAAGAGAGTGGCCCTCAGACAGAGAGAGTGACCTCAGACAGAGAGAGAGTGGCCCTCAGACAGAATGAGAGGGGCCCCTCATCCAGAGAGAGATTGACCTCAGACAGAGAGAGAGTGATCCTCAGACATAGAGATAGTGGCCCGCAGACAGAGAGTGAGTGTCACTCAGACAGAGAGTGAGTGTCACTCGGACAGAGAGTGAGTGTCACTCAGACAGAGAGTGAGTGTCACTCGGACAGAGAGTGAGTGTCACTCTGACAGAAAGAAAGTGGCCCTCAGACAGAGAGAGTGTGGCCCTCAGACAGAAAGAGAGTGGCCCTCAGACAGAAAGAGAGTGGCCCTCAGACAGAGAGAGTGTGGCCCTCAGACAGAAAGAGAGTGGCCCTCAGACAGAAGGAGAGTGGCCCTCAGACAGAGGGAGTAACCCTCAGATATTGAGAGAGTGACCTTTAGAAAGTGAGTGAGTGACCTATAGACAGAGAGTGAGTGACCATCAGGCAGATGCTGGGTGACCCTCAGACAGAGAGTGAGATTCCCTCAGACAGAGAGTGCGTGTCACTCCGACAGAGAGCGAGTGTCACTCTGACAGAGAGCGAGTGTCACTCCGACAGAGAGCGAGTGTCACTCCGACACAGAGTGAGTGTCACTCTGACAGAGAGTGCGTGTCACTCCGACAGAGAGTGAGTGTCACTCCGACAGAGAGCGAGTGTCACTCCGACAGAGTGGGTGTGTCACTTCCACAGAGAGCGAGTGTCAATCCGACAGAGAGTGCGTGTCACTCCAACAGAGAGTAAATGTCACTCTGACTGAGTGTGCGTGTCACTCCGACAGAGAGTGCGTGTCACTCCGACAGAGAGTCAATGACCCTGAGAGAGAAAGTGACTCTCAGACGTGAGTAAACCTGAGGCAGAGATTGAGAGGCACGCAGGCAGAGTGAGAGTGGCCCTCAGACAGATAGATAGTGGCCCTCAGACAGAGAGTGGCCCTCAAGTAGAGAGAGAATGGCCCTCAGAAGAGTGTGAGTGGCCCTCAAACAGAGAATGAGTGGCCCTCAGACAGAGAGAGAGTGGCCCTCAGACAGAGAGAGCGTGGCCCTCAGACAGAGAGAGAGCGGCACACAGGCAGAGAGAGACTGACCCTCAGGCAGAGAGAGACTGGCCGTCAGACAGAGAGTGAGTGGCCCTCAGACAGAGAGAGAGTGGCCCTCAGACAGAGAGAGTGTGACCCTCAGACATTGAGAGAGTGACCTTAAGACAGTGAGTGAGTGATCAATAGACAGAGAGTGAGTGACCATCAGTCAGATGCTGGGTGACCCTCAGACAGAGAGTGATTTTCCCTCAGACAGAGAGTGAGTGTCACTCTGACAGAGAGTGAGTGTCAATCTGACAGAGAGTGAGTGTCACTCTGACAGAGAGTGAGTGACACTCTGACAGAGAGTGATTGACCCTCAGAGAGAGTGACCCTCAGACGTGAGTAAACCTGAGGCAGAGTTTGAGAGACACTCAGGCAGAGTGAGAGTGGCCCTCAGACAGATAGATAGTGGCCCTCAGACATAGAGAGAGTGGCCCTCAGACAGAGAGTGAGTGGCCCTCAGACAGAGAGTGAGTGGCCCTCAGACAGAGAGACAGTGGCCCTCAGACTGAGAGTGAGTGGCCCTCAGACAGAGAGACAGTGGCCCTCAGACTGAGAGTGAGTGGCCCTCAGAAAGAGAGTGAGTGGCCCTCAGACAGAGAGAGAGTGACCCTCGGACACAGAGAGAGTGGCCCTCAGGCAGAGAGAGACTGACCCTTAGGCAGAGAGAGACTGGCCTTCAGACAGAGAGTGAGTGGCCCTTAGACAGAGAAAGAGGGGCCCTCAATGAGAGAGAGACGGAGCCGCAGACAGAAAGAAAGTGGCGCTCAGACAGGAGAGGGGCCCTCAGACAGAAAGAGAGGGGCCCTCAGACAGAGAGAGAGTGGCCCTCAGACAGAAAGAGAGTGGCCCTCAGACAGAGAAAGAGGGGCCCTCAGACAGAGAGGGGCCCTCAGACAGAGAGTGAGTGACCTCAGACAGAAAAAGAGTGGCCCTCAGACAGAGAGAGAGTGACCCTCAGACATTGAGAGAGTAACCTTAAGACAGTGAGTGAGTGATCAATACACAGAGAGTAAGTGACCATCAGGCAGGTGCTGGGTGACTCTCAGACAGCGAGTGAGTTTCCCTCATGAAGAGAGTGAGGGTCACTCTGAGAAAGAGTGAGTGTCACTCGGAAAGAGAGTGTGTGTCAATCTGACAGAGAGTGAGTGTCACTCTGACAGAGAGCGAGTGTTACTCTGACAGAGAGTGAGTGACACGCTGACAGAGAGTGAGTGTCACTCAGACAGAGAGTGAGTGTCACTCAGACAGAGAGTGAGTGTCACTCTGACAGAAAGAAAGTGGCCCTCAGACAGAGAGAGTGTGGCCCTCAGACAGAAAGAGAGTGGCCCTCAGACAGAAAGAGAGTGGCCCTCAGACAGAGAGAGTGTGGCCCTCAGACAGAAAGAGAGTGGCCCTCAGACAGAAGGAGAGTGGCCCTCAGACAGAGAGGGGGTAACCCTCAGATATTGAGAGAGTGACCTTTAGAAAGTGAGTGAGTGACCTATAGACAGAGAGTGAGTGACCATCAGGCAGATGCTGGGTGACCCTCAGACAGAGAGTGAGATTCCCTCAGACAGAGACTGAGTGTCACTCTGACAGGGAGCGAGTGTCACTCCGAAAGAGAGGGAGCGTCACTCCGACAGAGAGCGAGTGTCACTCCGACAGAGAGCGAGTGTCACTCCGACAGGGATCGAGTGTCACTCCGACTGGGAGCGAGTGTCACTCCGACAGGAAGCGAGTGTCACTCCAACAGAGAACGAGTGTCACTCCGACACAGAGTGAGTGTCACTCTGACAGAGAGTGAGTGTCACTCCGACAGAGAGTGCGTGTCACTCCGACAGAGAGTGAGTGTCACTCCGACAGAGAGAGAGTGTCACTCCGACAGAGTGGGTGTGTCACTTCCACAGAGAGCGAGTGTCAATCCGACAGAGAGTGCGTGTCACTCCAACAGAGAGTAAATGTCACTCCGACTGAGTGTGCGTGTCACTCCGACAGAGAGTGCGTGTCACTCCGACAGAGAGTGCGTGTCAATCAGACGGACAGTGAGTGTCACTCCGACAGATTTTGATTGACCCTGAGAGAGAAAGTGACTCTCAGACGTGAGTAAACCTGAGGCAGAGATTGAGAGGCACGCAGGCAGAGTGAGAGTGGCCCTCAGACAGATAGATAGTGGCCCTCAGACAGAGAGTGGCCCTCAAGTAGAGAGAGAATGGCCCTCAGAAGAGTGTGAGTGGCCCTCAAACAGAGAATGAGTGGCCCTCAGACAGAGAGAGAGTGGCCCTCAGACAGAGAGAGCGTGGCCCTCAGACAGAGAGAGAGCGGCACACAGGCAGAGAGAGACTGACCCTCAGGCAGAGAGAGACTGGCCGTCAGACAGAGAGTGAGTGGCCCTCAGACAGAGAGAGAGTGGCCCTCAGACAGAGAGAGTGTGACCCTCAGACATTGAGAGAGTGACCTTAAGACAGTGAGTGAGTGATCAATAGACAGAGAGTGAGTGACCATCAGTCAGATGCTGGGTGACCCTCAGACAGAGAGTGATTTTCCCTCAGACAGAGAGTGAGTGTCACTCTGACAGAGAGTGAGTGTCACTCTGACAGAGTGTGTGTCACTCTGACAGAGAGTGAGTGTCAATCTGACAAAGAGTGAGTGTCACTCTGACAGAGAGTGAGTGACACTCTGACAGAGAGTGATTGACCCTCAGAGAGAGTGACCCTCAGACGTGAGTAAACCTGAGGCAGAGTTTGAGAGACACTCAGGCAGTGTGAGAGTGGCCCTCAGACAGATAGATAGTGGCCCTCAGACATAGAGAGAGTGGCCCTCAGACAGAGAGTGAGTGGCCCTCAGACAGAGAGTGAGTGGCCCTCAGACAGAGAGACAGTGGCCCTCAGACTGAGAGTGAGTGGCCCTCAGACAGAGAGTGAGTGGCCCTCAGACATAGAGAGAGTGGCCCTCAGACAGAGAGTGAGTGGCCCTCAGACTGAGAGAGAGTGGTCCTCAGACAGAGAGGGGCGCTCAGACAGAGAGAGAGGGACCCTCAGACAGAGAGTGGCCCTCAGACAGAAAGAGAGGGGCCCTCAGACAGAAAGGGTGGGGCCCACAGACAGAAAGAAACGGGCCCTCATACAGAGAGAGAGTGACATCAGACAGAGAGAGAGTGACCCTCAGACAGAGAGAGAGTGGCCCTCAGTTATTGAGAGAGTGACCTTAAGACAGTGAGTGAGTGACCAATAGACAGAGAGTGAGTGACCATCAGGCAGATGCTGGGTGACCATCAGACAGAGTGTGAGTTTCCCTCACACAGAGAGTGAGGGTCACTCTGACAGAGAGTGAGTGTCACTCTGAGAAAGACTGAGCGTCACTCTGACAGAGAGTGAGTGTCACTCTGACAGAGAGTGGGTGTCACTCTGACAGAGAGTGAGGGTCACTCTGACTGAGAGTGAGTGACACTCTGGCAGAGAGTGAGCGTCACTCTGACAGAAAGAGAGTCGCCCTCAGACAGAGAGAGTGACCTCAGACAGAGAGAGAGTGGCCCTCAGACAGAATGAGAGGGGCCCCTCATCCAGAGAGAGATTGACCTCAGACAGAGAGAGAGTGACCCTCAGACATAGAGATAGTGGCCCGCAGACAGAGAGAGAGTGGCCCTCAGACAGAGAGAGTAGCCCTCAGACAGAGAGAGAGTGGCACTCAGGCAGAGAGAGACTGACCCTTAGGCAGAGAGAGACTGGCCTTCAGACAGAGAGTGAGTGGCCCTCAATGAGAGAGAGAGGGAGGCTCAAACAGAAAGAGAGTGGCCTTCCGACAAGAGAGGGGCCCTCAGACAGAAAGAGAGGGGCCCTCAGACAGTGAGGGGCCCTCAGACAGAAAGATTGTGGCCCTCAGACAGAAAGAGTGTTGCCCACAGACAGAGAGAGAGTGGCCCACAGACAGAGAGAGAGTGACCTCAGACAGAGAGAGAGTGGCCCTCAGACAGAGAGAGAGTGACCCTCAGACAGAGAGAGATTGACCCTCAGACAGAGAGAGATTGACCCTCAGACATTGAGAGAGTGACCTTAAGACAGTGAGTGAGTGACCAATAGACAGAGAGTGAGTGACCATCAGGCAGATGCTGGGTGACCATCAGACAGAGTGTGAGTTTCCCTCACACAGAGAGTGAGGGTCACTCTGACAGAGAGTGAGTGTCACTCTGAGAAAGACTGAGCGTCACTCTGACAGAGAGTGAGTGTCACTCTGACAGAGAGTGGGTGTCACTCTGACAGAGAGTGAGGGTCACTCTGACTGAGAGTGAGTGACACTCTGGCAGAGAGTGAGTGTCACTCTGACAGAAAGAGAGTGGCCCTCAGACAGAGAGAGTGACCTCAGACAGAGAGAGAGTGGCCCTCAGACAGAATGAGAGGGGCCCCTCATCCAGAGAGAGATTGACCTCAGACAGAGAGAGAGTGACCCTCAGACATAGAGATAGTGGCCCGCAGACAGAGAGAGAGTGGCCCTCAGACAGAGAGAGTAGCCCTCAGACAGAGAGAGAGTGGCACTCAGGCAGAGAGAGACTGACCCTTAGGCAGAGAGAGACTGGCCTTCAGACAGAGAGTGAGTGGCCCTCAATGAGAGAGAGAGGGAGGCTCAAACAGAAAGAGAGTGGCCTTCCGACAAGAGAGGGGCCCTCAGACAGAAAGAGAGGGGCCCTCAGACAGTGAGGGGCCCTCAGACAGAAAGATTGTGGCCCTCAGACAGAAAGAGTGTTGCCCACAGACAGAGAGAGAGTGGCCCACAGACAGAGAGAGAGTGACCTCAGACAGAGAGAGAGTGGCCCTCAGACAGAGAGAGAGTGACCCTCAGACAGAGAGAGATTGACCCTCAGACAGAGAGAGATTGACCCTCAGACATTGAGAGAGTGACCTGAAGACAGTGAGTGAGTGATCAATAGACAGAGAGTGAGTGACCATCAGGCAGATGCTGGGAGACCCTCAGACAGAGTGAGTTTCCCTCATGCAGAGAGTGAGGGTCACTCTGAGAAAGAGTGAGTGTCACTCCGAGAGAGAGCGAGTGTCACTCCGACAGAGAGTGAGTGTCACTCAGACAGAGAGTGATTGACCCTGAGAGAGAAAGTGACCCTCAGACGTGAGTAAACATGAGGCAGAGATTGAGAGGCACTCAGTCAGAGTGAGAGTGGCCCTATGACAGAAATATAGTGGCCCTCAGACAGAGAGTGAGTGGCCCTCAGACAGAGAGTGGCCCTTGGAGGGAGAGAGAGGGTCCCACAGACAGAAAGAGAGTGGCCCTCAGACATTGAGAGAGTGACCTTAAGACAGTGAGTGAGTGACCAATAGACAGAGAGTGAGTGACCATCATGCAGATGCTGGGTGACCCTCAGACAGAGAGTGAGTTTCCTTCACACAGAGAGTGAGGGTCACTCTGAGAAATAGTGAGTGTCACTCTGACAGAGAGAGACTGACCCTCAGACAGAGAGTGTCACTCTGACAGAGAGTGAGTGTCACTCTGACAGAGAGAGAGTGTCACTGTGACAGAGAGCATGTGTCACACCGACAGGGAGCGAGTGTCACTCCGAAGAGAGTGTGTGTCTATCTGACAGAGAGCGAGTGTCACTCCGACAGAGTGTGCCTGTCACTCTGACAGAGATTGAGTGTCACTCCGACAGAGAGTTAGTGTCAATCAGATGGAGAGTGAGTGCCACTCAGACAGAGAGTGATTGACCCTCAGAGAGAAGGCGACCCTCAGACGTGTGTAAACCTGAGGCAGAGATTGAGAGGCACTCAAGCAGAGTGAGAGCGGCCCTCAGACAGAAAGATAGTGGCCCTCAGAAGAGGGTGAGTGGGCCTTAGACAGAGAATGAGTGGCCCTCTGACAGAGAGAGAGTGGTCCTCAGGCAGAGAGAGACTGACCCTCAGGCAGAGAGAGACTGGCCGTCAGACAGAGAGAGAGTGGCCCTCAGACAGAGAGAGATTGGCCCTCAGACAGAGAGAGATTGGCCCTCAGACAGAGAGTGGCCCTCAGGCAGAGAGAGAGTGGCCCTCAGACAGAGAGAGAGAGTGACCCTCAGACAGAAAGAGAGTGGCCCTCAGACATAGAGAGTGTGACCCTCAGACAGAGAGAGATTGGCCCTCAGGCAGAGAGAGAGTGGCCCTCAGACATAGAGAGTGTGACCCTCAGACAGAGAGAGATTGGCCCTCAGGCAGAGAGAGAGAGGCCCTCAGACAGAAAGAGAGGGGCCCTCAGACAGAGAGAGATTGGCCCTCAGACAGAGAGAGAGTGGCCCTCGGACAGAAAGAAAGTGGCCCACAGAGAGAAAGAGAGTGGCCCTCAGACATTGAGAGAGTGACCTTAAGACAGAGAGTGAGTGACCATCATGCAGATGCTGGGTGACCCTCAGACAGAGAGTGAGTTTCCCTCACACAGAGATAGAGGGTCACTCTGAGAAATAGTGAGTGTCACTTTGAGAAAGAGCCGGTGTCAATCTGATAGACAGTGAGTGTCACTCTGACAGAGAGTGAGAGACACTCTGACAGAGTGAGTGACACTCTGACAGAGAGTGAGTGGCCCTCAGACAGAAAGAGAGGGGCCCTCATACAGAGAGAGATTGACCTCAGACAGAGAGAGAGTGACCCTCGGACACAGAGAGAGTGGCCCTCAGGCAGAGAGAGACTGACCCTTAGGCAGAGAAAGACTGGCCTTCAGACAGAGAGTGAGTGGCCCTTAGACAGAGAAAGAGGGGGCCTCAAAGAGAGAGAGACGGAGCCGCAGACAGAAAGAAAGTGGCGCTCAGACAGGAGAGGGGCCCTCAGACGTTGAGAGAGTGACCTCAGACAGAGAGAGAGTGACCCTCAGACATTGAGAGAGTAACCTTAAGACAGTGAGTGAGTGATCAATACACAGAGAGTGAGTGACCATCAGGCAGGTGCTGGGTGACCCTCAGACAGAGAGTGAGTGTCACTCTGACAGAGAATGAGTGTCACTCTGACAGAGAGTGAGTGACACTCTGACAGAGAGTGAGTGACACTCTGACAGAGAGTGAGTGTCACTCTGACAGAGAGTGAGTGTCACTCAGACAGAGAGTGAGTGTCACTCTGACAGAGAGAGAGTGGCCCTCAGACAGAGAGAGAGTGGCCCTCAGACAGAAAGAGAGTGGCCCTCAGACAGAGAAAGAGGGGCCCTCAGACAGAGAGGGGCCCTCAGACAGAGAGTGAGTGACCTCAGACAGAGAAAGAGTGGCCCTCAGACAGAGAGAGAGTGACCCTCAGACATTGAGAGAGTAACCTTAAGACAGTGAGTGAGTGACCTATAGACAGAGAGTGAGTGACCATCAGGCAGATGCTGGGTGACTCTCAGACAGCGAGTGAGTTTCCCTCATGAAGAGAGTGAGGGTCACTCTGAGAAAGAGTGTGTGTCAATCTGACAGAGAGTGAGTGTCACTCTGACAGAGAGCGAGTGTTACTCTGACAGAGAGTGAGTGACACGCTGACAGAGAGTGAGTGTCACTCAGACAGAGAGTGAGTGTCACTCTGACAGAGAGTGAGTGTCACTCTGACAGAAAGAAAGTGGCCCTCAGACAGAGAGAGTGTGGCCCTCAGACAGAAAGAGAGTGGCCCTCAGACAGAAAGAGAGTGGCCCTCAGACAGAGAGAGTGTGGCCCTCAGACAGAAAGAGAGTGGCCCTCAGACAGAAGGAGAGTGGCCCTCAGACAGAGAGGGAGTAACCCTCAGACATTGAGAGAGTGACCTTTAGAAAGTGAGCGAGTGACCTATAGACAGAGAGTGAGTGACCATCAGGCAGATGCTGGGTGACCCTCAGACAGAGAGTGAGATTCCCTCAGACAGAGACTGAGTGTCACTCTGACAGGGAGCGAGTGTCACTCCGAAAGAGAGCGAGCGTCACTCCGACAGAGATCGAGTGTCACTCCGACTGGGAGCGAGTGTCACTCCGACAGGAAGCGAGTGTCACTCCAACAGAGAGCGAGTGTCTAGAGCGAGTGTCACTCCGACACAGAGTGAGTGTCACTCTGACAGAGAGTGCGTGTCACTCCGACAGAGAGTGAGTGTCACTCCGACAGAGAGCGATTGTCACTCCGACAGAGTGGGTGTGTCACTTCCACAGAGAGCGTGTGTCAATCCGACAGAGAGTGCGTGTCACTCCAACAGAGAGTAAATGTCACTCCGACTGAGTGTGCGTGTCACTCCGACAGAGAGTGCGTGTCACTCCGACAGAGAGTCAATGACCCTGAGAGAGAAAGTGACTCTCAGACGTGAGTAAACCTGAGGCAGAGATTGAGAGGCACGCAGGCAGAGTGAGAGTGGCCCTCAGACAGATAGATAGTGGCCCTCAGACAGAGAGTGGCCCTCAAGTAGAGAGAGAATGGCCCTCAGAAGAGTGTGAGTGGCCCTCAAACAGAGAATGAGTGGCCCTCAGACAGAGAGAGAGTGGCCCTCATTCAGAGAGAGCGTGGCCCTCAGACAGAGAGAGAGCGGCACACAGGCAGAGAGAGACTGACCCTCAGGCAGAGAGAGACTGGCCGTCAGACAGAGAGTGAGTGGCCCTCAGACAGAGAGAGAGTGGCCCTCAGACAGAGAGAGTGTGACCCTCAGACATTGAGAGAGTGACCTTAAGACAGTGAGTGAGTGATCAATAGACAGAGAGTGAGTGACCATCAGTCAGATGCTGGGTGACCCTCAGACAGAGAGTGATTTTCCCTCAGACAGAGAGTGAGTGTCACTCTGACAGAGAGTGAGTGTCACTCTGACAGAGTGTGAGTGTCACTCTGACAGAGAGTGAGTGTCACTCTGACAGAGAGTGAGTGTCACTCTGACAGAGAGTGAGTGACACTCTGACAGAGAGTGATTGACCCTCAGAGAGAGTGACCCTCAGACGTGAGTAAACCTGAGGCAGAGTTTGAGAGACACTCAGGCAGAGTGAGAGTGGCCCTCAGACAGATAGATAGTGGCCCTCAGACATAGAGAGAGTGGCCCTCAGACAGAGAGTGAGTGGCCCTCAGACAGAGAGTGAGTGGCCCTCAGACAGAGAGAGAGTGGCCCTCAGACAGAGAGAGTGTGACCCTCAGACATTGAGAGAGTGACCTTAAGACAGTGAGTGAGTGATCAATAGACAGAGAGTGAGTGACCATCAGTCAGATGCTGGGTGACCCTCAGACAGAGAGTGATTTTCCCTCAGACAGAGAGTGAGTGTCACTCTGACAGAGAGTGAGTGTCACTCTGACAGAGTGTGAGTGTCACTCTGACAGAGAGTGAGTGTCAATCTGACAGAGAGTGAGTGTCACTCTGACAGAGAGTGAGTGACACTCTGACAGAGAGTGATTGACCCTCAGAGAGAGTGACCCTCAGACGTGAGTAAACCTGAGGCAGAGTTTGAGAGACACTCAGGCAGAGTGAGAGTGGCCCTCAGACAGATAGATAGTGGCCCTCAGACATAGAGAGAGTGGCCCTCAGACAGAGAGTGAGTGGCCCTCAGACAGAGAGTGAGTTGCCCTCAGACAGAGAGACAGTGGCCCTCAGACTGAGAGTGAGTGGCCCTCAGACAGAGAGACAGTGGCCCTCAGACTGAGAGTGAGTGGCCCTCAGAAAGAGAGTGAGTGGCCCTCAGAAAGAGAGTGAGTGGCCCTCAGACAGAGAGAGAGTGGTCCTCAGACAGAGAGGGGCGCTCAGACAGAGAGAGAGGGACCCTCAGACAGAGAGTGGCCCTCAGACAGAAAGAGAGGGGCCCTCAGACAGAAAGGGTGGGGCCCACAGACAGAAAGAAACGGGCCCTCATACAGAGAGAGAGTGACCTCAGACAGAGAGAGAGTGACCCTCAGACAGAGAGAGAGTGGCCCTCAGTTATTGAGAGAGTGACCTTAAGACAGTGAGTGAGTGACCAATAGACAGAGAGTGAGTGACCATCAGGCAGATGCTGGGTGACCATCAGACAGAGAGTGAGTTTCCCTCACACAGAGAGTGAGTGTCACTCTGACAGAGAGTGGGTGTCACTCTGACAGAGAGTGAGGGTCACTCTGACTGAGAGTGAGTGACACTCTGACAGAAAGAGAGTGGCCCTCAGACAGAGAGAGTGACCTCAGACAGAGAGAGAGTGGCCCTCAGACAGAATGAGAGGGGCCCCTCATCCAGAGAGAGATTGACCTCAGACAGAAAGAGAGTGATCCTCAGACATAGAGATAGTGGCCCGCAGACAGAGAGAGAGTGGCCCTCAGACAGAGAGAGTAGCCCTCAGACAGAGAGAGAGTGGCCCACAGACAGAGAGAGAGTGACCTCAGACAGAGAGAGAGTGGCCCTCAGACAGAGAGAGAGTGACCCTCAGACAGAGAGAGATTGACCCTCAGACATTGAGAGAGTGACCTGAAGACAGAGAGTGAGTGACCAATAGACAGAGAGTGAGTGACCATTAGGCAGATGCTGGGAGACCCTCAGACAGAGTGAGTTTCCCTCACACAGAGAGTGAGGGTCACTCTGAGAAAGAGTCAGTGTCACTCCGAGAGAGAGCGAGTGTCACTCCGACAGAGAGTGAGTGTCACTCAGACAGAGAGTGATTGACCCTGAGAGAGAAAGTGACCCTCAGACGTGAGTAAACATGAGGCAGAGATTGAGAGGCACTCAGTCAGAGTGAGTGTGGCCCTATGACAGAAAGATAGTGGCCCTCAGACAGAGAGTGGCCCTCAAGTAGAGAGAGACTTGCCCTCAGAAGAGTGTGAGTGGCCCTCAGACAGAGAGTGAGTGGCCCTCAGACAGAGAGTGGCCCTTGGAGAGAGAGAGAGGGTCCCACAGACAGAAAGAGAGTGGCCCTCAGACATTGAGAGAGTGACCTTAAGACAGTGAGTGAGTGACCAATAGACAGAGAGTGAGTGACCATCATGCAGATGCTGAGTGACCCTCAGACAGAGAGTGAGTTTCCTTCACACAGAGAGTGAGGGTCACTCTGAGAAATAGTGAGTGTCACTCTGACAGAGAGAGACTGACCCTCAGACAGAGAGTGTCACTCTGACAGAGAGTGAGTGTCACTCTGACAGAGAGAGAGTGTCACTGTGACAGAGAGCATGTGTCACACCGACAGGGAGCGAGTGTCACTCCGAAGAGAGTGTGTGTCTATCTGACAGAGAGCGAGTGTCACTCTGACAGAGTGTGCCTGTCACTCCGACAGAGATTGAGTGTCACTCCGACAGAGAGTTAGTGTCAATCAGATGGAGAGTGAGTGCCACTCAGACAGAGAGTGATTGACCCTCAGAGAGAAGGCGACCCTCAGACGTGTGTAAACCTGAGGCAGAGATTGAGAGGCACTCAAGCAGAGTGAGAGCGGCCCTCAGACAGAAAGATAGTGGCCCTCAGAAGAGGGTGAGTGGGCCTTAGACAGAGAATGAGTGGCCCTCTGACAGAGAGAGAGTGGTCCTCAGGCAGAGAGAGACTGACCCTCAGGCAGAGAGAGACTGGCCCTCAGACAGAGAGAGAGTGGCCCTCAGACAGAGAGAGATTGGCCCTCAGACAGAGAGAGATTGGCCCTCAGACAGAGAGAGAGTGGCCCTCAGGCAGAGAGAGAGTGGCCCTCAGACAGAGAGAGAGAGTGACCCTCAGACAGAAAGAGAGTGGCCCTCAGACATAGAGAGTGTGACCCTCAGACAGAGAGAGATTGGCCCTCAGGCAGAGAGAGAGAGGCCCTCAGACAGAAAGAGAGGGGCCCTCAGACAGAGAGAGATTGGCCCTCAGACAGAGAGAGAGTGGCCCTCGGACAGAAAGAAAGTGGCCCACAGAGAGAAAGAGAGTGGCCCTCAGACATTGAGAGAGTGACCTTAAGACAGAGAGTGAGTGACCATCATGCAGATGCTGGGTGACCCTCAGACAGAGAGTGAGTTTCCCTCACACAGAGATAGAGGGTCACTCTGAGAAATAGTGAGTGTCACTTTGAGAAAGAGCCGGTGTCAATCTGATAGACAGTGAGTGTCACTCTGACAGAGAGTGAGTGTCAATCTGATAGAGAGTGAGAGACACTCTGACAGAGAGTGAGTGACACTCTGACATAGAGTGAGTGGCCCTCAGACAGAAAGAGAGGGGCCCTCATACAGAGAGAGATTGACCTCAGACAGAGAGAGAGTGACCCTCGGACACAGAGAGAGTGGCCCTCAGGCAGAGAGAGACTGACCCTTAGGCAGAGAGAGACTGGCCTTCAGACAGAGAGTGAGTGGCCCTTAGACAGAGAAAGAGGGGCCCTCAATGAGAGAGAGACGGAGCCGCAGACAGAAAGAAAGTGGCGCTCAGACAGGAGAGGGGCCCTCAGACAGAAAGAGAGGGGCCCTCAGACAGAAAGAGAGGGGCCCTCAGACGTTGAGAGAGTGACCTCAGACAGAGAGAGAGTGACCCTCAGACATTGAGAGAGTAACCTTAAGACAGTGAGTGAGTGACCTATAGACAGAGAGTGAGTGACAGTCAGGCAGGTGCTGGGTGACCCTCAGACAGAGAGTGAGTGTCACTCTGACAGAGAGTGAGTGTCACTCTGACAGAGAGCGAGTGTCACTCTGACAGAGAGCGAGTGACACTCTGACAGAGAGTGAGTGACACTCTGACAGAGAGTGAGTGTCACTCAGACAGAGAGTGAGTGTCACTCTGACAGAAAGAGAGTGGCCCTCAGACAGAGAGAGAGTGGCCCTCAGACAGAAAGAGAGTGGCCCTCAGACAGAGAGAGAGTGGCCCTCAGACAGAAAGAGAGTGGCCCTCAGACAGAGAAAGAGGGGCCCTCAGACAGAGAGGGGCCCTCAGACAGAGAGTGAGTGACCTCAGACAGAGAGAGAGTGACCCTCAGACATTGAGAGAGTAACCTTAAGACAGTGAGTGAGTGATCAATACACAGAGAGTAAGTGACCATCAGGCAGGTGCTGGGTGACTCTCAGACAGCGAGTGAGTTTCCCTCATGAAGAGAGTGAGGGTCACTCTGAGAAAGAGTGAGTGTCACTCGGAAAGAGAGTGTGTGTCAATCTGACAGAGAGTGAGTGTCACTCTGACAGAGAGCGAGTGTTACTCTGACAGAGAGTGAGTGACACGCTGACAGAGAGTGAGTGTCACTCAGACAGAGAGTGAGTGTCACTCTGACAGAGAGTGAGTGTCACTCTGACAGAAAGAAAGTGGCCCTCAGACAGAGAGAGTGTGGCCCTCAGACAGAAAGAGAGTGGCCCTCAGACAGAAGGAGAGTGGCCCTCAGACAGAGAGGGAGTAACCCTCAGACATTGAGAGAGTGACCTTTAGAAAGTGAGTGAGTGACCTATAGACAGAGAGAGAGTGACCATCAGGCAGATGCTGGGTGACCCTCAGACAGAGAGTGAGTGTCACTCTGACAGAGAGTGAGTGTCACTCTGACAGAGAGAGAGTGTGTCACTCCGACAGGGAAGGGGTATCACTGTGACAGGGAGCGAGTGTCACACCGACAGAGAGCGAGTGTCACTCCAACAAGGAGCGAGTGTCACACCGACAGGGAGTGAGTGTCACTCCGACAGGGAGCGAGTGTCACTCCAACAGAGAGCGTGTGCCACTCTGACAGTGAGCGAGTGTCACTCCGACAGAGAGCATGTGTCAATCCGAAAGAGAGCATGTGTCACTCCGACAGAGAGTGAGTGTCACTCCGACAGAGTGTGCCTGTCACTCCGACAGAGGTTGAATGTCACTCCGACAGAGAGTGAGTGTCAATCAGATGGAGAGTGAGTGCCACTCAGACAGAGAGTGATTGACCCTCAGAGAGAAGGTGACCCTCAGACGTGTGTAAACCTGAGGCAGAGATTGAGAAGCACTCAGGCAGAGTGAGAGTGGCCCTATGACAGAAAGATAGTGGCCCTCAGAAGAGGGTGAGTGACCCTCAGACAGAGAATGAGTGGCCCTCAGACAGAGAGAGAGTGGCCCTCAGACAGAGAGCGGCCCTCAGACAGAGAGAGAGTGGCCCTCAGACAGAGAGAGACTGACCCTCAGACAGAGAGTGAGTGTCACTCTGACAGAGAGTGAGTGTCAGTCCAACAGGGAATGGGTTTCACTCCGACAGGGAAGGAGTGTCACTCCGAGAGGGATCGAGTGTCACTCCGACAGGGTGCGAGTGTCACTCCGACAGGGAGCGAGTGTCACTCCGACAGACAGCGAGTGTCTCTCCGAAAGAGTTCGAGTGTCACTCCGACAGAGAGCGAGTGTCACTCCGAGAGAGAGCGAGTGTCACTCCGACAGAGAGCGAGTGTCACTCCGAGAGAGAGCGAGTGTCACTCCGAGAGAGAGTGAGTGTCACTCAGACAGAGAGTGATTGACCCTGAGAGAGAAAGTGACCCTCAGACGTGAGTAAACATGAGGCAGAGATTGAGAGGCACTCAGTCAGAGTGAGAGTGGCCCTATGACAGATAGATAGTGGCCCTCAGACAGAGAGTGGCCCTCAAGTAGAGAGAGACTTGCCCTCAGAAGAGTGTGAGTGGCCCTCAGACAGAGAGAGAGTGGCCCTCAGACAGAGAGAGAGTGGCACTCAGACAGAGAGAGAGTGGCCCTCAGACAGAGAGTGGCCCTCAGGCAGAGAGAGACTGACCCTCAGGCAGAGAGAGACTGGCCCTCAGACAGAGAGTGAGTGGCCCTCAGACAGAGAGAGAGTGGCACTCAGACAGAGAGAGAGTGGCACTCAGACAGAGAGAGAGTGGCCCTAAGGCAGAGAGAGACTGACCCTCAGGCAGAGAGAGACTGGCCCTCAGACAGAGAGTGAGTGGCCCTCAGACAGAGAGTGGCCCTTGGAGAGAGAGAGAGAGGGTCCCACAGACAGAAAGAGAGTGGCCCTCATACAGAAAGAGAGTGGCCCTCAGACAAGAAGAGAGTGACCTTAAGACAGTGAGTGAGTGACCAATAGACAGAGAGTGAGTGACCATCATGCAGATGCTGGGTGACCCTCAGACAGAGAGTGAGTTTCCCTCACACAGAGAGTGAGGGTCACTCTGAGAAATAGTGAGTGTCACTCTGAAAGAGAGAGACTGACCCTCAGACAGAGGGAGAGTGGCCCTCAGAAAGAGAGAGAATGACCTCAGACACAGAGAGAGTGGCCCACAGGCAGAGAGAGAGTGGCCCTCAGGCAGAGAGTGAGTGGCCCTCAGACAGAGAGAGAGAGTGACCCTCAGACAGAAAGAGAGTGGGCCTTAGACAGAGAATGAGTGGCCCTCTGACAGAGAGAGAGTGGTCCTCAGGCAGAGAGAGACTGACCCTCAGGCAGAGAGAGACTGGCCCTCAGACAGAGAGAGAGTGGCCCTCAGACAGAGAGAGATTGGCCCTCAGACAGAGAGAGATTGGCCCTCAGACAGAGAGAGAGTGGCCCTCAGGCAGAGAGAGAGTGGCCCTCAGACAGAGAGAGAGAGTGACCCTCAGACAGAAAGAGAGTGGCCCTCAGACATAGAGAGTGTGACCCTCAGACAGAGAGAGATTGGCCCTCAGGCAGAGAGAGAGAGGCCCTCAGACAGAAAGAGAGGGGCCCTCAGACAGAGAGAGATTGGCCCTCAGACAGAGAGAGAGTGGCCCTCGGACAGAAAGAAAGTGGCCCACAGAGAGAAAGAGAGTGGCCCTCAGACATTGAGAGAGTGACCTTAAGACAGAGAGTGAGTGACCATCATGCAGATGCTGGGTGACCCTCAGACAGAGAGTGAGTTTCCCTCACACAGAGATAGAGGGTCACTCTGAGAAATAGTGAGTGTCACTTTGAGAAAGAGCCGGTGTCAATCTGATAGACAGTGAGTGTCACTCTGACAGAGAGTGAGTGTCAATCTGATAGAGAGTGAGAGACACTCTGACAGAGAGTGAGTGACACTCTGACATAGAGTGAGTGGCCCTCAGACAGAAAGAGAGGGGCCCTCATACAGAGAGAGATTGACCTCAGACAGAGAGAGAGTGACCCTCGGACACAGAGAGAGTGGCCCTCAGGCAGAGAGAGACTGACCCTTAGGCAGAGAGAGACTGGCCTTCAGACAGAGAGTGAGTGGCCCTTAGACAGAGAAAGAGGGGCCCTCAATGAGAGAGAGACGGAGCCGCAGACAGAAAGAAAGTGGCGCTCAGACAGAGAAAGAGGGGCCCTCAGACAGAAAGAGAGGGGCCCTCAGACAGAAAGAGAGGGGCCCTCAGACGTTGAGAGAGTGACCTCAGACAGAGAGAGAGTGACCCTCAGACATTGAGAGAGTAACCTTAAGACAGTGAGTGAGTGATCAATACACAGAGAGTGAGTGACCATCAGGCAGGTGCTGGGTGACCCTCAGACAGAGAGTGAGTGTCACTCTGACAGAGAGTGAGTGTCACTCTGACAGAGAGTGAGTGTCACTCTGACAGAGAGCGAGTGACACTCTGACAGAGAGTGAGTGTCACTCAGACAGAGAGTGAGTGTCACTCTGACAGAAAGAGAGTGGCCCTCAGACAGAGAGAGAGTGGCCCTCAGACAGAAAGAGAGTGGCCCTCAGACAGAGAAAGAGGGGCCCTCAGACAGAGAGGGGCCCTCAGACAGAGAGTGAGTGACCTCAGACAGAGAAAGAGTGGCCCTCAGACAGAGAGAGAGTGACCCTCAGACATTGAGAGAGTAACCTTAAGACAGTGAGTGAGTGATCAATACACAGAGAGTAAGTGACCATCAGGCAGGTGCTGGGTGACTCTCAGACAGCGAGTGAGTTTCCCTCATGAAGAGAGTGAGGGTCACTCTGAGAAAGAGTGAGTGTCACTCGGAAAGGGAGTGTGTGTCAATCTGACAGAGAGTGAGTGTCACTCTGACAGAGAGCGAGTGTTACTCTGACAGAGAGTGAGTGACACGCTGACAGAGAGTGAGTGTCACTCAGACAGAGAGTGAGTGTCACTCTGACAGAGAGTGAGTGTCACTCTGACAGAAAGAAAGTGGCCCTCAGACAGAGAGAGTGTGGCCCTCAGACAGAAAGAGAGTGGCCCTCAGACAGAAGGAGAGTGGCCCTCAGACAGAGAGGGAGTAACCCTCAGACATTGAGAGAGTGACCTTTAGAAAGTGAGTGAGTGACCTATAGACAGAGAGAGAGTGACCATCAGGCAGATGCTGGGTGACCCTCAGACAGAGAGTGAGTGTCACTCTGACAGAGAGTGAGTGTCACTCTGACAGAAAGAGAGTGTGTCACTCCGACAGGGAAGGGGTATCACTGTGACAGGGAGCGAGTGTCACACCGACAGAGAGCGAGTGTCACTCCAACAAGGAGCGAGTGTCACACCGACAGGGAGTGAGTGTCACTCCGACAGGGAGCGAGTGTCACTCCAACAGAGAGCGTGTGCCACTCTGACAGTGAGCGAGTGTCACTCCGACAGAGAGCATGTGTCAATCCGAAAGAGAGCATGTGTCACTCCGACAGAGAGTGAGTGTCACTCCGACAGAGTGTGCCTGTCACTCCGACAGAGGTTGAATGTCACTCCGACAGAGAGTGAGTGTCAATCAGATGGAGAGTGAGTGCCACTCAGACAGAGAGTGATTGACCCTCAGAGAGAAGGTGACCCTCAGACGTGTGTAAACCTGAGGCAGAGATTGAGAAGCACTCAGGCAGAGTGAGAGTGGCCCTATGACAGAAAGATAGTGGCCCTCAGAAGAGGGTGAGTGACCCTCAGACAGAGAATGAGTGGCCCTCAGACAGAGAGAGAGTGGCCCTCAGACAGAGAGCGGCCCTCAGACAGAGAGAGAGTGGCCCTCAGACAGAGAGAGACTGACCCTCAGACAGAGAGTGAGTGTCACTCTGACAGAGAGTGAGTGTCAGTCCAACAGGGAATGGGTTTCACTCCGACAGGGAAGGAGTGTCACTCCGAGAGGGATCGAGTGTCACTCCGACAGGGTGCGAGTGTCACTCCGACAGGGAGCGAGTGTCACTCCGACAGACAGCGAGTGTCTCTCCGAAAGAGTTCGAGTGTCACTCCGACAGAGAGCGAGTGTCACTCCGAGAGAGAGCGAGTGTCACTCCGACAGAGAGCGAGTGTCACTCCGAGAGAGAGCGAGTGTCACTCCGAGAGAGAGTGAGTGTCACTCAGACAGAGAGTGATTGACCCTGAGAGAGAAAGTGACCCTCAGACGTGAGTAAACATGAGGCAGAGATTGAGAGGCACTCAGTCAGAGTGAGAGTGGCCCTATGACAGATAGATAGTGGCCCTCAGACAGAGAGTGGCCCTCAAGTAGAGAGAGACTTGCCCTCAGAAGAGTGTGAGTGGCCCTCAGACAGAGAGAGAGTGGCCCTCAGACAGAGAGAGAGTGGCACTCAGACAGAGAGAGAGTGGCACTCAGACAGAGAGTGGCCCTCAGGCAGAGAGAGACTGACCCTCAGGCAGAGAGAGACTGGCCCTCAGACAGAGAGTGAGTGGCCCTCAGACAGAGAGAGAGTGGCACTCAGACAGAGAGAGAGTGGCACTCAGACAGAGAGAGAGTGGCCCTAAGGCAGAGAGAGACTGACCCTCAGGCAGAGAGAGACTGGCCCTCAGACAGAGAGTGAGTGGCCCTCAGACAGAGAGTGGCCCTTGGAGAGAGAGAGAGAGGGTCCCACAGACAGAAAGAGAGTGGCCCTCATACAGAAAGAGAGTGGCCCTCAGACAAGAAGAGAGTGACCTTAAGACAGTGAGTGAGTGACCAATAGACAGAGAGTGAGTGACCATCATGCAGATGCTGGGTGACCCTCAGACAGAGAGTGAGTTTCCCTCACACAGAGAGTGAGGGTCACTCTGAGAAATAGTGAGTGTCACTCTGAAAGAGAGAGACTGACCCTCAGACAGAGGGAGAGTGGCCCTCAGAAAGAGAGAGAATGACCTCAGACACAGAGAGAGTGGCCCACAGGCAGAGTGAGACTGACCCTCAGGCAGAGAGAGACTGGCCCTCAGGCAGAGAGAGAGTGGCCCTCAGGCAGAGAGAGAGTGGCCCTCAGGCAGAATGAGATTGACCCTCAGGCAGAGAGAGACTGGCCCTCAGGTAGAGAGTGAGTGGCCCTCAGACAGAGAAAGAGGGGCCCTCAATGAGAGAGAGAGGGAGCCTCAAACAGAAAGAGAGTGGCCTTCCGACAGGAGAGGGGCCCTCAGACAGAAAGAGAGTGACCATCAGACATTTAGAGAGGGACCTTAAGACAGTGAGTGAGTGACCAATAGACAAAGAGTGAGTGACCATCAGGCAGATGCTGGGTGACACTCAGACAGAGAGTGAGTTTCCCTCACACAGAGAGTGAGGGTCACTTTGACAGAGAGTGAGTGTCATTCTGGCAGAGAGCGAGTGTCACTCTGACAGAGAGTGAGTGTCACTCTGACAGAGAGTGAGTGTCACTCTGACAGAGAGTGAGTGACACTCTGACAGAGAGTGAGTGTCACTCTGACAGAGAGTGAGTGACCATCAGGCAGATGCTGGGTGACACTCAGACAGAGAGTGAGTTTCCCTCACACAGAGAGCAAGTGTCACTCTGACAGAGAGTGAGTGACACTCTGGCAGAGAGCGAGTGTCACTCTGACAGAGAGTGAGTGACAGTCTGACAGAGAGTGAGTGTCACTCTGACAGAAAGAGCATGGCCCTCAGACAGAGAGAGAGTGGCCCTCAGACAGAAGGAGAGTGTCCCTCAGTCATAAAGGGAGGGTCCCTCAGACATAAAGGGAGGGGCCCTGTGACAGAGAGGGGCCATCAGACAGAGAGAGAGTGGCACACAGACAGAGAGAGAGTGACCTCAGACAGAGAGAGAGTGGCCCTCAGACAGAAAGAGAAGGGCCCTCAGGCAGAGAGGGGCCATCAGATAGATAGAGAGTGGCTCTCAGACAGAGACAGTGTGGCCCTCAGACAGAAAGAGCGTGGCCCTCAGACAGAGAGAGAGACTGCCCCTCAGACAGAGTGAGAGTGGCCCTCAGGCAGAGAGAGAGTGACCTTTAGACAGTGAGTGATTGAGCAATAGACAGAGAGTGAGTGACCTCCAGGCAGATGCTGGGTGACCCTCAGACAGAGAGTGAGTTTCCCTCAGACAGAGAGTGAGTTTCCCTCAGACAGAGAGAGACACTCTGACAGAGAGTGAGTGTCACTCTGACAGAGAGTGAGGGTCATTCTGACTGAGAGTGAGTGTCACTCTGACAGTGAGTGTCACTCTGGCAGAGAGTGAGTGTCACTCTGACAGAAAGAGAGTGGCCCTCAGACAGAGAGTGAGTGGCCCTCAGACAGAAAGAGAGTGACCTTCGGACACAGAGAGACTGACCCTCAGGCAGAGAGAGACTGGCCCTCAGGCAGAGAGAGAGTAGCCCTCAGGCAGAGTGAGACTGGCCCTCAGGCAGAGAGAGAGTAGCCCTCAGGCAGAGAGAGACTGGCCCTCAGGCAGAGAGTGAGTGGCCCTCAGACAGAGAAAGAGGGGCCCTCAATGAGAGAGAGAGGGAGCATCAAACAGAAAGAGAGTGGCCTTCCGACAGTGAGGGGCCCTCAGACAGAAAGAGTTTGGCCCTCAGACAGAAAGAGAGTTGCCCGCAGACAGAGAGAGAGTGGCCCACAGACAGAGAGAGAGTGACCTGAAGACAGTGAGTGAGTGATTAATAGACAGAGAGTGAGTGACCATCAGGCAGATGCTGGGAGACCCTCAGACAGAGTGATTTTCCCTCATGCAGAGAGTGAGGGTCACTCTGAGAAAGAGTGAGTGTCACTCCGACAGAGAGTGTGTGTCACTCTGACAGAGAGTGAGTGTCACTCTGACAGAGAGTGAGTGTCACTCTGACAGAGAGTGGGTGTCACTCTAACAGTGAGTGAGCGTCACTCTGACAGAGAGTGGGTGTCACTCTGACAGAGAGTGAGTGTCACTCTGACAGAAAGAGAGTGGCCCTCAGAGAGAGAGAGAGTGGCCATCAGACAGAGAGAGAGTGGCCCTCAGATGGAAAGAGAGTGGCCCTCAGACAGAGAGAGAATGGCCAACAGACAGAGTGAGAGTGGCCCTCAAACAGAAAGAGAGTGGCCCTCAGACAGAGAGAGAATGGCCAACAGACAGAGAGAGAGTGGCCCTCAGACAGAGAGAGAATGGCCAACAGACAGAGTGAGAGTGGCCCTCAGACAGAAAGAGAGTGGCCCTCAGACAGAGAGAGAGTGGCCCTCAGACAGAGAGAGTGTGGCCCTCAGGCAGAGAGAGTCTGACCCTCAGGCAGAGAGAGACTGGCCCTCAGACAGAGAGTGAGTGGCCCTCAGACGGAAAGAGAGGGGCCCTCAGACAGAAAGAGAGTGGCCCTCAGACAGAGAGTGAGTTTCCCTCACACAGAGAGTGAGGGTCACTTTGACAGAGAGTGAGTGTCCCTCTGACAGAGAGTGAGTGTCACTCTGACAGAAAGAGCATGGCCCTCAGACAGAGAGAGAGTGGCCCTCAGACAGAAAGAGAGTGGCCCTCAGACAGAAGGAGAGTGTCCCTCAGTCATAAAGGGAGGGTCCCTCAGACATAAAGGGAGGGGCCTTCAGACATAAAGGGAGGGGCCCTCTGACAGAGAGGGGCCATCAGACTGAAAGAGAGTGGCCCTCAGACAGAAAGAGAGTGGCCCTCAGACAGAAAGAGAGTGGCCCTCAGTCAGAAAGAGAGTGGCCCTCAGACAGAGAGAGAGTGGCCCTCAGACAGAAGGAGATTGTCCCTCAGTCATAAAGGGAGGGTCCCTCAGACATAAAGGGAGGGGCCCTCTGACAGAGAGTGGCCCTCAGACAGAAAGAGAGAGGCCGTCAGGCAGAGAGAGAGTGAACCTCAGACATTGAGAGAATGACCTTTAGACAGTGAGTGATTGAGCAATAGACAGAGAGTGAGTGACCACCAGGCAGATGCTAGGTGACTCTCAGACAGAGAGTGTGTTTCCCTCAGACAGAGAGTGAGTCTCCCTCAGACAGTGAGTGAGTTTCCCTCAGACAGAGAGAGAGTTTCACTCTGACAGAGAGTGAGTGTCACTCTGACAGAGAGTGAGGGTCACTCCGACAGGGATCTAGTGTCACTCCGACAGGGTGCGAGTGTCACTCCGACAGGGAGCGAGTGTCACTCCGACAGGGAGCGAGTGTCACTCTGACAGACAGCGAGTGTCTCTCCGAAAGAGTTCGAGTGTCACTCCGACAGAGAGCGAGTGTCACTCCGAGAGAGAGCGAGTGTCACTCCGACAGAGAGTGTGTGTCACTCCGACAGAGCGTGAATGTCACTCCGACAGAGAGTGAGTGTCAATTAGACAGAGAGTGAGTGCCACTCAGACAGAGAGTGATTGATCCTGAGAGAGAAAGTGACCCTCAGACGTGAGTAAACATGGGGCAGAGATTGAGAGGCACTCAGTCAGTGTGAGAGTGGCCCTCAGACAGAAAGATAGTGGCGCTCAGACAGAGAGTGGCCCTCAAGTAGAGAGAGACTTGCCCTCAGAAGAGTGTGTGGCCCTCAGACAGAGAATGAGTGGCCCTCAGACAGAGAGAGAGTGGCACTCAGACAGAGAGTGGCCCTCAGACAGAGAGAGAGTGGCACTCAGACAGAGAGAGAGTGGCACTCAGACAGAGAGAGAGTGGCCCTCAGACAGAGAGAGAGTGGCACTCAGTCAGAGAGAGAGTGGCCCTCAGACAGAGAGAGAGTGGCCCTCAGACAGAGACTGGCACTCAGACAGAGAGAGAGTGGCACTCAGAAAGAGAGTGGCCCTCAGGCAGTGAGAGACTGACCCTCAGACAGAGAGAGAGTGGCCCTCAGGCAGAGATAGACTGACCCTCAGGCAGAGAGAGACTGGCCCTCAGACAGAGAGTGAGTGTCCCTCAGACAGAGAGAGAGGGGCCCACAGAGAGAAAAAGAGTGGCCCTCAGACATTGAGAGAGTGACCTTAAGACAGTGAGTGAGTGACCAATAAACAGAGAGTGAGTGACCATCATGCAGATGCTGGGTGACCCTCAGACAGAGAGTGAGTTTCCCTCACACAGAGAGTGAGGGTCACTCTGACAGAGAGCGATTGTCACTCTGACAGAGAGTGAGTGTCAATCTGACAGAGAGTGAGTGGCCCTCAGAAAGAAAGAGAGTGGCCCCCAGGCAGAGAGAGAGTGGCCCTCAGACAGAGAGAGAGTGGCCCTCAGACAGAGAGAGAGTGGCCCTCAGACAGAGAGAGAGAGGCCCTCAGACAGAGAGAGAGTGGCCCTCAGACCGAGAGAGACTGGCCCTCAGACAGAAGGAGAGTGGGCCTCAGACAGAAAGGGAGGGGCCCTCAGACAGAGAGAGAGTGGCCCTCAGAGAGAAACAGAGTGGCACTCAGACAGAGAGAGAGAATGGCCCTCAGACCGAGAGAGAGTGGCCCTCAGACAGAAAGAGAGTGGCCCTCAGGCAGAGAGGGAGTGACCCTCAGACATTGAGGGAGTGACCTTTAGAAAGTGAGTGAGTGACCTATAGACAGAGAGTGAGTCACCATCAGGCAGATGCTGGGTGACCCTCAGACAGAGAGAGAGTGTCACTCTGACAGAGAGTGAGTGTCACTCTGACAGAGAGTGAGTGTCACTCCGTCAGGGAAGGGGTGTCACTCTGACAGTGAGCGAGTGTCTCTCCGACAGAGAGCGTGTGTCACTGACAGAAAGTGTGTGTCACTCCGACAGAGATTGAGTGTCACTCCGACAGAGAGTGAGTGTCAATCAGACAGAGAGTGATTGACCCTCAGAGAGAAGGCGACCCTCAGATGTCTGTAAACCTGAGGCAGAGATTGAGAGGCACTCAAGCAGAGTGAGAGCGGCCCTCAGACAGAAAGATAGTGGCCCTCAGAAGAGGGTGAGTGGCCCTTAGACAGAGAATGAGTGGCCCTCAGACAGAAAGTGAGTGGCCCTCAGACAGAGAGAGAGTGGCCCTTAGAGAGATAGAGAGTGGCCCACAGACAGAAAGAGAGTGGCTCTCAGACAAAAAGAGAGAGTGGCCCTCAGACAGAGAGTGAGTGGTCCTCAGACAGAGAGAGAGTGGCCCTCAGACAGAGAGAGAGTGGCCCTCAGACAGAGAGTGAGTGGCCCTCAGACAAAGAGAGAGTGGCCCTCAGACAGAGAGAGAGTGGCTCTTAGAGAGAGAGTGAGTGTCACTCTGACAGAGAGTGAGTGTCACTCCGACAGAGTGTGTGTCACTCCGACAGAGAGTGAGTGTCACTCCGACAGAGAGTGAGTGTCACTCTGACAGAGAGTGAGTGTCAATCTGACAGAGAGTGAGTGTCACTCTGACAGAGAGTGAGTGTCACTCTGACAGAGAGTGTGTGGCCCTCAGACAGAATGAGAGGGGCCCTCATTCAGAGAGAGATTGACCTCAGACAGAGAGAGAGTGACCCTCGGACACAGAGAGAGTGGCCCTCAGGCAGAGAGAGACTGACTCTCAGGCAGAGAGAGACTGGCCCTCAGAAGGGAGTGAGTGGCCCTCAGACAGAAAGAGAGTGGCCCTCTGACAGAGAGAGAGTGGCCCTCAGACAGAGAGAGTGGCCCTCAGACAGAAAGATAATAGCCCTCAGACAGAGAGGGGTCCTCTGACAGAAAGAGAGTGGCCCTCAGGCAGAGAGAGAGTGGCCCTCAGACAGAGAGAGAGTGGCCCTCAGACAGAGAGAGTGGCCCTCAGACAGAGAGAGTGGCCCTCAGACAGAAATATAATAGCCCTCAGACAGAGAGGGGTCCTCTGACAGAAAGAGAGTGGCCCTCAGAGAGAGAGAGAGTGACCTTTAGAAAGTGAATGAGTGACCTATAGACAGAGAGTGAGTGACCATCAGGCAGATGCTGGGTGACCCTCAGACAGCGTGTGAGTTTCCCTCAGACACAGAGTGAGTGTCACTCCGACAGAGAGTGAGTGTCACTCTGACAGAGAGCGAGTTTCACTCCGACAGGGAGCGAGTGTCACAGCGACAGAGAGCGAGTGTCTCTCCGACAGAGAGTGAGTGTCACTCCGACAGGGAGCGAGTGTCTCTCCGACAGAGAGTGAGTGTCACAGCGACAGGGAGCGAGTGTCACAGCGACAGGGAGCGAGTGTCACAGCGACAGGGAGCGAGTGGCACTCTGACAGAGAGTGAGTTTCCCTCAGACAGAGAGAGAGTGTGTCACTCTGACAAAGAGCGAGTGTCACACCGACAGGGAGCGAGTGTCACTCCGAAAGAGAGCGTGTGTCACTCCGACAGAGAGCGAGTGTCACTCCGACAGAGAGCGAGTGTCACTCCGACAGAGAGCGAGTGTCACTCCGACAGAGAGCGTGTGTCACTCTGACAGTGAGCGAGTGTCACTCCGACAGAGAGCGAGTGTCACTCCGAAAGAGAGCGTGTGTCACTCTGACAGAGAGCGAGTGTCACTCCGACAGAGAGCGAGTGTCACTCCGAAAGAGAGCGTGTGTCACTCTGACAGAGAGCGAGTGTCACTCCGACAGAGAGCGAGTGTCACTCCGACAGAGAGCGTGTGTCACTCCGAAAGAGAGCGAGTGTCACTCCGACAGAGAGCGTGTGTCACTCTGACAAAAAGAGCGTGGCCCTCAGACAGAGAGAGAGTGGCCCTCAGACAGAGAGAGTGGCCCTCAGACAGAAAGATAATAGCCCTCAGACAGAGAGGGTCCCTCTGACAGAAAGATAATAGCCCTCAGACAGAAAGAGAGTGGCCCTCAGACAGAGAGAGAGTGGCCCTCAGACAGAAAGAGAGGGGCCCCCAGGCAGAGAGAGATTGGCCCTTAGGCAGAGAGGGAGTAACCCTCAGACATTGAGAGAGTGACCTTTAGAAAGTGAGTGAGTGACCTATGGACAGAGAGTGAGTGACCATCAGGCAGATGCTGGTTGACCCTCAGACAGAGAGTGAGTGTCACTCTGACAGGGAAGGGGTATCACTGTGACAGGGAGTGAGTGTCACTCCAACAGGGAGCGAGTGTCACACCGACAGAGAGCGAGTGTCACTCCAACAGGGAGCGAGTGTCACACCGACAGGGAGCGAGTGTCACTCCGACAGAGAGCGAGTGTCACTCCAACAGGGAGCGAGTGACACACCGACAGGGAGCGAGTGTCACTCCGACAGGGAACGAGTTTCACACCGACAGGGAGCGATGTTCACTCCAACAGAGAGCGAGTGTCACTCCGACAGAGAGCGTGTGCCACTCTGACAGTGAGCGAGTGTCACTCCGACAGAGAGCATGTGTCAATCCGAAAGAGAGCGTGTGTCACTCCGACAGAGAGCGAGTGTCACTCCGACAGAGAGTGAGTGTCAATCAGATGGAGAGTGAGTGCCACTCAGACAGAGAGTGATTGACCCTCAGAGAGAAGGTGACCCTCAGACGTGTGTAAACCTGAGGCAGAGATTGAGAAGCACTCAGGCAGAGTGAGAGTGGCCCTATGACAGAAAGATAGTGGCCCTCAGAAGAGGGTGAGTGACCCTCAGACAGAGAATGAGTGGCCCTCAGACAGAGAGAGAGGGGCCCTCAGGCAGAGAGAGAGTGGCACTCAGGCAGAGAGAGACTGAACCTCAGACAGAGAGCGGCACTCAGACAGAGAGAGAGTGGCCCTCAGACAGAAAGAGAGGGTCCCTCAGACAGAAAGAAAGGCTCCCTCAGACAGAAAGAGAGTTACCCTCAGACAGAGAGAGAGTGACCCGCAGACAGAGAGAGAGTGACCCTCAGACAGAGAGAGAGTGACCCTCAGATATTGAGAGAGTGACCTTTAGAAAGTGAGTGAGTGACCAATAGACGGAGAGTGAGTGACCATCAGGCAGATGCTGGGTGACCCTCAGACAGAGGGTGAGTTTACCTCACACAGAGAGTGAGGGTCACTCTGACAGAGAATCAGTATCACTCTGAGAAAGAGTGAGTGTCACTCTGACAGAAAGAGAGTGGACCTCTGACAGAGAGAGAGTGGCCCTCAGACTGAGAGAGAGTGGCCCTCAGACTGAGAGAGAGTGCCCTCAGGCAGAGAGAGAGTGACCTTCAGACAGAGAGAGAGTGGCCCTCAGACAGAGAGAGTGGCCCTCAGACAGAAAGATAATAGCCCTCAGACAGAGAGGGGTCCTCTGACAGAAAGAGAGTGGCCCTCAGGCAGAGAGAGAGTGGCCCTCAGACAGAGAGAGAGTGGCCCTCAGACAGAGAGAGTGGCCCTCAGACAGAAAGATAATAGCCATCAGACAGAGAGGGGTCCTCTGACAGAAAGAGAGTGGCCCTCAGAGAGAGAGAGAGTGACCTTTAGAAAGTGAATGAGTGACCTATAGACAGAGAGTGAGTGACCATCAGGCAGATGCTGGGTGACCCTCAGACAGCGTGTGAGTTTCCCTCAGACACAGAGTGAGTGTCACTCCGACAGAGAGTGAGTGTCACTCTGACAGAGAGCGAGTTTCACTCCGACAGGGAGCGAGTGTCACAGCGACAGAGAGCGAGTGTCTCTCCGACAGAGAGTGAGTGTCACTCCGACAGGGAGCGAGTGTCTCTCCGACAGAGAGTGAGTGTCACAGCGACAGGGAGCGAGTGTCACAGCGACAGGGAGCGAGTGTCACAGCGACAGGGAGCGAGTGGCACTCTGACAGAGAGTGAGTTTCCCTCAGACAGAGAGAGAGTGTGTCACTCTGACAAAGAGCGAGTGTCACACCGACAGGGAGCGAGTGTCACTCCGAAAGAGAGCGTGTGTCACTCCGACAGAGAGCGAGTGTCACTCCGACAGAGAGCGAGTGTCACCCGGACAGAGAGCGAGTGTCACTCCGACAGAGAGCGAGTGTCACTCCAACAGAGAGCGTGTGTCACTCTGACAGTGAGCGAGTGTCACTCCGACAGAGAGCGAGTGTCACTCCGAAAGAGAGCGTGTGTCACTCTGACAGAGAGCGTGTGTCACTCTGACAGGGAGCGAGTGTCACTCCGACAGAGAGCGAGTGTCACTCCGACAGAGAGCGTGTGTCACTCCGAAAGAGAGCGAGTGTCACTCCGACAGAGAGCGTGTGTCACTCTGACAAAAAGAGCGTGGCCCTCAGACAGAGAGAGAGTGGCCCTCAGACAGAGAGAGTGGCCCTCGGACAGAAAGATAATAGCCCTCAGACAGAGAGGGTCCCTCTGACAGAAAGATAATAGCCCTCAGACAGAAAGAGAGTGGCCCTCAGACAGAGAGAGAGTGGCCCTCAGACAGAAAGAGAGGGGCCCCCAGGCAGAGAGAGATTGGCCCTTAGGCAGAGAGGGAGTAACCCTCAGACATTGAGAGAGTGACCTTTAGAAAGTGAGTGAGTGACCTATGGACAGAGAGTGAGTGACCATCAGGCAGATGCTGGTTGACCCTCAGACAGAGAGTGAGTGTCACTCTGACAGGGAAGGGGTATCACTGTGACAGGGAGTGAGTGTCACTCCAACAGGGAGCGAGTGTCACACCGACAGGGAGCGAGTGTCACTCCGACAGAGAGCGAGTGTCACTCCAACAGGGAGCGAGTGACACACCGACAGGGAGCGAGTGTCACTCCGACAGGGAACGAGTTTCACACCGACAGGGAGCGATGTTCACTCCAACAGAGAGCGAGTGTCACTCCGACAGAGAGCGTGTGCCACTCTGACAGTGAGCGAGTGTCACTCCGACAGAGAGCATGTGTCAATCCGAAAGAGAGCGTGTGTCACTCCGACAGAGAGCGAGTGTCACTCCGACAGAGAGCGTCTGTCACTCTGAAAGTGAGCGAGTGTCACTCCGACAAAGAGCCTGTGTTACTCCGACAGAGAGCGTATGTCACTCCGACAGAGAGCATGTGTCACTCCGACAGAGAGTGAGTGTCATTCCGACAGATTGTGCCTGTCACTCCGACAGAGATTGAGTGTCACTCCGACAGAGAGTGAGTGTCACTCCGACAGAGATTGACTGTCAATCAGATGGAGAGTGAGTGCCACTCAGACAGAGTGTGATTGACCCTCAGAGAGAAGGTGACCCTCAGACGTGTGTAAACCAGAGCCAGAGATTGAGAAGCACTCAGGCAGAGTGAGAGTGGCCCTCTACCAGAAAGATAGTGGCCCTCAGAAGAGGGTGAATGGCCCTCAGACAGAGAATGAGAGGCCCTCAGACAGAGAGAGAGTGGCCCTCAGGCAGAGAGAGACTGAGCCTCAGACAGAGGGAGAGTGGCCCTCAGGCAGAGAGAGAGTGGCCCTCAGGCAGAGAGAGACTGACCCTCAGACAGAGGGAGAGTGGCCCTCAGGCGGAGACAGACTGGCCCTCAGACAGTGAGTGAGTGGCCCTCAGGCAGAGAGAGAGTGGCCCTCAGACAGAGAGAGAGTGGCCCTCAGACAGAGAGAGAGTGTCCCTCAGACAGAGCGAGAGTGGCCCTCAGGCAGAGAGAGACTGACCCTCAGGCGGAGAGAGACTGGCCCTCAGACAGAGAGCGAGTGGCCCTCAGACAGAGAGAGAGTGGCCCTCAGACAGAGAGAGAGTGGCCCTCAGACAGAGAGAGAGTGGCGCTCAGACAGAGAGAGAGTGGCCCTCAGACTGAGAGAGAGTGCCCTCAGGCAGAGAGAGAGTGACCTTCAGACAGAGAGAGAGTGGCCCTCAGACATTGAGAGAGTGACCTAAGAAAGTGAGTGAGTGACCTATAGACAGAGAGTGAGTGACCATCAGGCAGATGCTGGGTGACCCTCAGACAGAGAGAGAGTGTCACTCTGACAGAGAGTGAGTGTCACTCTGACAGGGAGCGAGTGTCACAACGACAGGGAGCGAGTGTCACTCCGACAGAGAGCGAGTGTCACTCCGACAGAGAGCGAGTGTCACTCCAACAGAGAGCGTCTGTCACTCCGAAAGTGAGCGAGTGTCACTCCGACAAAGAGCCTGTGTTACTCCGACAGAGAGCGTATGTCACTCCGACAGAGAGCGTGTGTCACTCCGACAGAGAGTGAGTGTCATTCTGACAGATTGTGCCTGTCACTCCGACAGAGAGTGAGTGTCACTCCGACAGAGATTGACTGTCAATCAGCTGGAGAGTGAGTGCCACTCAGACAGAGAGTGATTGACCCTCAGAGAGAAGGTGACCCTCAGACGTGTGTAAACCTGAGGCAGAGATTGAGAAGCACTCAGGAAGAGTGAGAGTGGCCCTCAGACAGAAAGATAGTGGCCCTCAGAAGAGGGTTAGTGACCCTCAGACAGAGAATGAGTGGACATCAGACAGAGAGTGGCCCTCAGTCAGAGAGAGAGTGGCCCTCAAGCAGAGAGAGACTGACCCTCAGGCGGAGAGAGACTGGCCCTCAGACAGAGAGTGCGTGGCCCTCAGGCAGAGAGAGAGTGGCCCTCAGGCAGAGAGAGAGTGGCACTCAGGCAGAGAGAGACTGAACCTCAGACAGAGAGCGGCACTCAGACAGAGAGAGAGTGGCCCTCAGACAGAAAGAGAGGGTCCCTCAGACAGAAAGAGAGGCTCCCTCAGACAGAAAGAGAGTTACCCTCAGACAGAGAGAGAGTGACTCGCAGACAGAGAGAGAGTGACCCTCAGACAGAGAGAGAGTGACCCTCAGATATTGAGAGAGTGACCTTTAGAAAGTGAGTGAGTGACCAATAGACGGAGAGTGAGTGACCATCAGGCAGATGCTGGGTGACCCTCAGACAGAGGGTGAGTTTACCTCACACAGAGAGTGAGGGTCACTCTGACAGAGAATCAGTATCACTCTGAGAAAGAGTGAGTGTCACTCTGACAGAGAGTGAGTGTCACTCTGACAGAAAGAGAGTGGACCTCTGACAGAGAGAGAGTGGCCCTCAGACAGAAAGAGCGCGGCCCTCAAACAGAAAGAGAGTGGCCCTCAGACAGAAAGAGAGTGGCCCTCAGACAGAGAGAGAGAGGCCCTCAGACAGAGAGAGAGTGGCCCTCAGATAGAAAGAGGGTGGCCCTCAGACAGAAAGAGTGTGGCCCTCAGACAGAGAGTGGCCCTCAGACAGAGAGAGAGTGGCCCTCAGACAGAGAGACAGTGGCCCTCAGGCAGAGAGAGAGTGGCCCTCAGACTGAGAGAGAGTGCCCTCAGGCAGAGAGAGAGTGACCTTCAGACAGAGAGAGAGTGGCCCTCAGACAGAGAGAGTGGCCCTCAGACAGAAAGATAATAGCCCTCAGACAGAGAGGGGTCCTCTGGCAGAAAGAGAGTGGCCCTCAGGCAGAGAGAGAGTGGCCCTCAGACAGAGAGAGAGTGGCCCTCAGACAGAGAGAGTGGCCCTCAGACAGAAAGATAATAGCCCTCAGACAGAGAGGGGTCCTCTGACAGAAAGAGAGTGGCCCTCAGAGAGAGAGAGAGTGACCTTTAGAAAGTGAATGAGTGACCTATAGACAGAGAGTGAGTGACCATCAGGCAGATGCTGGGTGACCCTCAGACAGCGTGTGAGTTTCCCTCAGACACAGAGTGAGTGTCACTCCGACAGAGAGTGAGTGTCACTCTGACAGAGAGCGAGTTTCACTCCGACAGGGAGCGAGTGTCACAGCGACAGAGAGCGAGTGTCTCTCCGACAGAGAGTGAGTGTCACTCCGACAGGGAGCGAGTGTCTCTCCGACAGAGAGTGAGTGTCACAGCGACAGGGAGCGAGTGTCACAGCGACAGGGAGCGAGTGTCACAGCGACAGGGAGCGAGTGGCACTCTGACAGAGAGTGAGTTTCCCTCAGACAGAGAGAGAGTGTGTCACTCGGACAAAGAGCGAGTGTCACACCGACAGGGAGCGAGTGTCACTCCGAAAGAGAGCGTGTGTCACTCCGACAGAGAGCGAGTGTCACTCCGACAGAGAGCGAGTGTCACCCGGACAGAGAGCGAGTGTCACTCCGACAGAGAGCGAGTGTCACTCCAACAGAGAGCGTGTGTCACTCTGACAGTGAGCGAGTGTCACTCCGACAGAGAGCGAGTGTCACTCCGAAAGAGAGCGTGTGTCACTCTGACAGAGAGCGTGTGTCACTCTGACAGGGAGCGAGTGTCACTCCGACAGAGAGCGAGTGTCACTCCGACAGAGAGCGTGTGTCACTCCGAAAGAGAGCGAGTGTCACTCCGACAGAGAGCGTGTGTCACTCTGACAAAAAGAGCGTGGCCCTCAGACAGAGAGAGAGTGGCCCTCAGACAGAGAGAGTGGCCCTCAGACAGAAAGATAATAGCCCTCAGACAGAGAGGGTCCCTCTGACAGAAAGATAATAGCCCTCAGACAGAAAGAGAGGGGCCCCCAGGCAGAGAGAGATTGGCCCTTAGGCAGAGAGGGAGTAACCCTCAGACATTGAGAGAGTGACCTTTAGAAAGTGAGTGAGTGACCTATGGACAGAGAGTGAGTGACCATCAGGCAGATGCTGGTTGACCCTCAGACAGAGAGTGAGTGTCACTCTGACAGGGAAGGGGTATCACTGTGACAGGGAGTGAGTGTCACTCCAACAGGGAGCGAGTGTCACACCGACAGAGAGCGAGTGTCACTCCAACAGGGAGCGAGTGTCACACCGACAGGGAGCGAGTGTCACTCCGACAGAGAGCGAGTGTCACTCCAACAGGGAGCGAGTGACACACCGACAGGGAGCGAGTGTCACTCCGACAGGGAACGAGTTTCACACCGACAGGGAGCGATGTTCACTCCAACAGAGAGCGAGTGTCACTCCGACAGAGAGCGTGTGCCACTCTGACAGTGAGCGAGTGTCACTCCGACAGAGAGCATGTGTCAATCCGAAAGAGAGCGTGTGTCACTCCGACAGAGAGTGAGTGTCAATCAGATGGAGAGTGAGTGCCACTCAGACAGAGAGTGATTGACCCTCAGAGAGAAGGTGACCCTCAGACGTGTGTAAACCTGAGGCAGAGATTGAGAAGCACTCAGGCAGAGTGAGAGTGGCCCTATGACAGAAAGATAGTGGCCCTCAGAAGAGGGTGAGTGACCCTCAGACAGAGAATGAGTGGCCCTCAGACAGAGAGAGAGTGGCCCTCAGGCAGAGAGAGAGTGGCACTCAGGCAGAGAGAGACTGAACCTCAGACAGAGAGCGGCACTCAGACAGAGAGAGAGTGGCCCTCAGACAGAAAGAGAGGGTCCCTCAGACAGAAAGAGAGGCTCCCTCAGACAGAAAGAGAGTTACCCTCAGACAGAGAGAGAGTGACTCGCAGACAGAGAGAGAGTGACCCTCAGACAGAGAGAGAGTGACCCTCAGATATTGAGAGAGTGACCTTTAGAAAGTGAGTGAGTGACCAATAGACGGAGAGTGAGTGACCATCAGGCAGATGCTGGGTGACCCTCAGACAGAGAGTGAGTTTACCTCACACAGAGAGTGAGGGTCACTCTGACAGAGAATCAGTATCACTCTGAGAAAGAGTGAGTGTCACTCTGACAGAGAGTGAGTGTCACTCTGACAGAAAGAGAGTGGACCTCTGACAGAGAGAGAGTGGCCCTCAGACAGAAAGAGCGCGGCCCTCAAACAGAAAGAGAGTGGCCCTCAGTCAGAGAGAGAGTGGCCCTCAGACAGAAAGAGAGTGGCCCTCAGACAGAGAGAGAGAGGCCCTCAGACAGAGAGAGAGTGGCCCTCAGATAGAAAGAGGGTGGCCCTCAGACAGAGAGAGTGTGGCCCTCAGACAGAGAGTGGCCCTCAGACAGAGAGAGAGTGGCCCTCAGACAGAGAGACAGTGGCCCTCAGGCAGAGAGAGAGTGGCCCTCAGACTGAGAGAGAGTGCCCTCAGGCAGAGAGAGAGTGACCTTCAGACAGAGAGAGAGTGGCCCTCAGACATTGAGAGAGTGACCTTTAGAAAGTGAGTGAGTGACCTATAGACAGAGAGTGTGTGACCATCAGGCAGATGCTGGGTGACCCTCAGACAGAGAGAGAGTGTCACTCTGAAAGAGAGTGAGTGTCACTCTGACAGGGAGCGAGTGTCACAACGACAGGGAGCGAGTGTCACTCCGACAGAGAGCGAGTGTCTCTCCGACAGAGAGTGAGTGTCACTCCGAAAGAGAGCGAGTGTCACTCCGACAGAGAGTGTGTGTCCCTTCGACAGAGAGCGTGTGTCACTCTGACAGAGAGTGATTGTCACTCCGACAGAGAGCGAGTGTCACTCAAACATCGAGCGAGTGTCACTCCGACAGGGAGCGAGTGTCACTCCGACAGAGAGCGAGTGTCACTCCGACAGAGAGCGTCTGTCACTCCGAAAGTGAGCGAGTGTCACTCCGACAGAGAGCGTCTGTCACTCCGAAAGTGAGCGAGTGTCACTCCGACAAAGAGCCTGTGTTACTCCGACAGAGAGCGTATGTCACTCCGACAGAGAGCATGTGTCACTCCGACAGAGAGTGAGTGTCATTCCGACAGATTGTGCCTGTCACTCCGACAGAGATTGAGTGTCACTCCGACAGAGAGTGAGTGTCACTCCGACAGAGATTGACTGTCAATCAGATGGAGAGTGAGTGCCACTCAGACAGAGTGTGATTGACCCTCAGAGAGAAGGTGACCCTCAGACGTGTGTAAACCAGAGCCAGAGATTGAGAAGCACTCAGGCAGAGTGAGAGTGGCCCTCTACCAGAAAGATAGTGGCCCTCAGAAGAGGGTGAATGGCCCTCAGACAGAGAATGAGAGGCCCTCAGACAGAGAGAGAGTGGCCCTCAGGCAGAGAGAGACTGAGCCTCAGACAGAGGGAGAGTGGCCCTCAGGCAGAGAGAGAGTGGCCCTCAGGCAGAGAGAGACTGACCCTCAGACAGAGGGAGAGTGGCCCTCAGGCGGAGACAGACTGGCCCTCAGACAGTGAGTGAGTGGCCCTCAGGCAGAGAGAGAGTGGCCCTCAGACAGAGAGAGAGTGGCCCTCAGACAGAGAGAGAGTGTCCCTCAGACAGAGCGAGAGTGGCCCTCAGGCAGAGAGAGACTGACCCTCAGGCGGAGAGAGACTGGCCCTCAGACAGAGAGCGAGTGGCCCTCAGACAGAGAGAGAGTGGCCCTCAGACAGAGAGAGAGTGGCCCTCAGACAGAGAGAGAGTGGCGCTCAGACAGAGAGAGAGTGGCCCTCAGACTGAGAGAGAGTGACCTTCAGACAGAGAGAGAGTGGCCCTCAGACATTGAGAGAGTGACCTAAGAAAGTGAGTGAGTGACCTATAGACAGAGAGTGAGTGACCATCAGGCAGATGCTGGGTGACCCTCAGACAGAGAGAGAGTGTCACTCTGACAGAGAGTGAGTGTCACTCTGACAGGGAGCGAGTGTCACAACGACAGGGAGCGAGTGTCACTCCGACAGAGAGCGAGTGTCACTCCGACAGAGAGCGAGTGTCACTCCAACAGAGAGCGTCTGTCACTCCGAAAGTGAGCGAGTGTCACTCCGACAAAGAGCCTGTGTTACTCCGACAGAGAGCGTATGTCACTCCGACAGAGAGCGTGTGTCACTCCGACAGAGAGTGAGTGTCATTCCGACAGAGAGTGAGTGTCACTCCGACAGAGAGTGAGTGTCACTCCGACAGAGATTGACTGTCAATCAGCTGGAGAGTGAGTGCCACTCAGACAGAGAGTGATTGACCCTCAGAGAGAAGGTGACCCTCAGACGTGTGTAAACCAGAGCCAGAGATTGAGAAGCACTCAGGCAGAGTGAGAGTGGCCCTCTACCAGAAAGATAGTGGCCCTCAGAAGAGGGTGAGTGGCCCTCAGACAGAGAATGAGTGGCCTTCAGACAGAGAGTGGCCCTCAGACAGAGAGAGAGTGGCCCTCAGGCAGAGAGAGACTGAGCCTCAGACAGGGAGAGTGGCCCTCAGGCAGAGAGAGAGTGGCCCTCAGGCAGAGAGAGACTGACCCTCAGACAGAGGGAGAGTGGCCCTCAGACGGAGACAGACTGGCCCTCAGACAGTGAGTGAGTGGCCCTCAGGCAGAGAGAGGGTGGCCCTCAGACAGAGAGAGAGGGGCCCTCAGACAGAGAGAGAGTGGCCCTCAGGCAGAGAGAGGGTGGCCCTCAGACAGAGAGAGAGGGGCCCTCAGACAGAGCGAGAGTGGCCCTCAGGCAGAGAGAGACTGACCCTCAGGCGGAGAGAGACTGGCCCTCAGACAGAGAGTGAGTGGCCCTCAGACAGAAAGAGCGTGGCCCTCAGACAGAGACAGTGTGGCCCTCAGGCAGAGAGGGAGTGACCCTCAGGCAGAGAGGGAGTGACCCTCAGACATTGAGAGAGTGACCTTTAGAAAGTGAGTGAGTGACCTATAGACAGAGAGTGAGTGACCATCAGGCAGATGCTGGGTGACCCTCAGACAGAGAGAGAGTGTCACTCTGACAGAGAGTGAGTGTCACTCTGACAGAGAGTGAGTGTCACTCTGACAGAGTGAGTGTCACTCTGACAGTGAGCGAGTGTCACACCGACAGGGAGCGAGTGTCACTCCGACAGAGAGCGAGTGTCTCTCCGACAGAGAGCGAGTGTCTCTCCGACAGAGAGTGAGTGTCACTCCGAAAGAGAGCGAGTGTCACTCCGACAGGGAAGGGGTGTCACTCTGACAGGGAGCGAGTGTCACTCCGACAGGGAGAGTGTGTCACTCCGACAGGGAGCGAGTGTCACTCCGAAGAGAGCGAGTGTAACTCCGACAGAGAGCGTGGTTCACTCCGACAGAGAGCGAGTGTCACTCCAACAGAAAGTGTTTGTCACTCTGACAGAGAGTGAGTGTCACTCCGACAGAGTGTGCCTGTCACTCCGACAGAGAGTGAGTGTCAATCAGAGAGTGATTGACCCTCAGAGAGAAGGCGACCCTCAGACGTCTGTAAACCTGAGGCAGAGATTGAGAGGCACTCAAGCAGAGTGAGAGCGGCCCTCAGACAGAAAGATAGTGGCCCTCAGAAGAGGGTGAGTGGCCCTTAGACAGAGAATGAGTGGCCCTCTGACAGAGAGTGGCCCTCAGACAGAGAGTGAGAGGCCCTCAGACAGAGAGAGTGTGGCCCTTAGAGAGAGAGACTGACCCTCAGCAGAGAGAGACTGGCCCTGAGACAGAGAGTGAGTGGCCCTCAGACAGAGAGAAAGTGGCCCTTAGAGAGAGAGTGTGGCCCTCAGACAGAAAGAGAGGGGCCCTCAGACAGAGAGAGAGTGGCCCTCAGGCAGAGAGAGACTGGCCCTCAGGCAGAGAGAGACTGGCCCTCAGACAGAAAGAGACTGGCCCTCAGACAGAAAGAGAGGGGCCCTCAGCCAGAAAGAGAGTGGCCCACAGACAGAAAGAAAGTGGCCCTCAGACATTGAGAGAGTGACCTTAAGACAGAGAGTGAGTGACCATCATGCAGATGCTGGGTGATCCTCAGACAGAGAGTGAGTTTCCCTCACACAGAGATTGAGGGTCACTCTGACAGAGAGTGAGTGTCACTCTGACAGAGAGTGAGTGTCACTCTGACAGACAGAGAGTGACCCTTAGACAGAGAGAGAGTGGCCCTCAGACAGAGAGAGAGTGGCCCTCAGGCTGAGAGAGAGAGTGACCCTCAGACATTGAGAGAGTGACCTTTAGACAGTGAGTGAGTGACCTATAGACAGAGTGAGTGACCATCAGGCAGATGCTGGGTGACCCTCAGACAGAGAGTGAGATTCCCTCAGTCAGAGACTGAGTGTCACTCTGACAGTGAGTGAGTGTCACTCCGACAGAGAGCGAGTGTCACTCCGACTGAGAGCGAGTGTCACTCCGACTGAGAGCGAGTGTCACTCTGAAAGAGAGCGAGTGTCACTCCGACAGAGAGCGTGTGTCACTCTGACAAAAAGAGCGTGGCCCTCAGACAGAGAGAGAGTGGCCCTCAGACAGAGAGAGTGGCCCTCAGACAGAAAGATAATAGCCCTCAGACAGAGAGGGTCCCTCTGACAGAAAGATAATAGCCCTCAGACAGAAAGAGAGTGGCCCTCAGACAGAGAGAGAGTGGCCCTCAGACAGAAAGAGAGGGGCCCCCAGGCAGAGAGAGATTGGCCCTTAGGCAGAGAGGGAGTAACCCTCAGACATTGAGAGAGTGACCTTTAGAAAGTGAGTGAGTGACCTATGGACAGAGAGTGAGTGACCATCAGGCAGATGCTGGTTGACCCTCAGACAGAGAGTGAGTGTCACTCTGACAGGGAAGGGGTATCACTGTGACAGGGAGTGAGTGTCACTCCAACAGGGAGCGAGTGTCACACCGACAGAGAGCGAGTGTCACTCCAACAGGGAGCGAGTGTCACTCCGACAGAGAGCGAGTGTCACTCCAACAGGGAGCGAGTGACACACCGACAGGGAGCGAGTGTCACTCCGACAGGGAACGAGTTTCACACCGACAGGGAGCGATGTTCACTCCAACAGAGAGCGAGTGTCACTCCGACAGAGAGCGTGTGCCACTCTGACAGTGAGCGAGTGTCACTCCGACAGAGAGCATGTGTCAATCCGAAAGAGAGCGTGTGTCACTCCGACAGAGAGCGAGTGTCACTCCGACAGAGAGTGAGTGTCAATCAGATGGAGAGTGAGTGCCACTCAGACAGAGAGTGATTGACCCTCAGAGAGAAGGTGACCCTCAGACGTGTGTAAATCTGAGGCAGAGATTGAGAAGCACTCAGGCAGAGTGAGAGTGGCCCTATGACAGAAAGATAGTGGCCCTCAGAAGAGGGTGAGTGACCCTCAGACAGAAAATGAGTGGCCCTCAGACAGAGAGAGAGTGGCCCTCAGGCAGAGAGAGAGTGGCACTCAGGCAGAGAGAGACTGAACCTCAGACAGAGAGCGGCACTCAGACAGAGAGAGAGTGGCCCTCAGACAGAAAGAGAGGGTCCCTCAGACAGAAAGAGAGGCTCCCTCAGACAGAAAGAGAGTTACCCTCAGACAGAGAGAGAGTGACTCGCAGACAGAGAGAGAGTGACCCTCAGACAGAGAGAGAGTGACCCTCAGATATTGAGAGAGTGACCTTTAGAAAGTGAGTGAGTGACCAATAGACGGAGAGTGAGTGACCATCAGGCAGATGCTGGGTGACCCTCAGACAGAGGGTGAGTTTACCTCACACAGAGAGTGAGGGTCACTCTGACAGAGAATCAGTATCACTCTGAGAAAGAGTGAGTGTCACTCTGACAGAGAGTGAGTGTCACTCTGACAGAAAGAGAGTGGACCTCTGACAGAGAGAGAGTGGCCCTCAGACAGAAAGAGCGCGGCCCTCAAACAGAAAGAGAGTGGCCCTCAGACAGAAAGAGAGTGGCCCTCAGACAGAGAGAGAGAGGCCCTCAGACAGAGAGAGAGTGGCCCTCAGATAGAAAGAGGGTGGCCCTCAGACAGAGAGAGTGTGGCCCTCAGACAGAGAGTGGCCCTCAGACAGAGAGAGAGTGGCCCTCAGACAGAGAGACAGTGGCCCTCAGGCAGAGAGAGAGTGGCCCTCAGACTGAGAGAGAGTGCCCTCAGGCAGAGAGAGAGTGACCTTCAGACAGAGAGAGAGTGGCCCTCAGACAGAGAGAGTGGCCCTCAGACAGAAAGATAATAGCCCTCAGACAGAGAGGGGTCCTCTGGCAGAAAGAGAGTGGCCCTCAGGCAGAGAGAGAGTGGCCCTCAGACAGAGAGAGAGTGGCCCTCAGACAGAGAGAGTGGCCCTCAGACAGAAAGATAATAGCCCTCAGACAGAGAGGGGTCCTCTGACAGAAAGAGAGTGGCCCTCAGAGAGAGAGAGAGTGACCTTTAGAAAGTGAATGAGTGACCTATAGACAGAGAGTGAGTGACCATCAGGCAGATGCTGGGTGACCCTCAGACAGCGTGTGAGTTTCCCTCAGACACAGAGTGAGTGTCACTCCGACAGAGAGTGAGTGTCACTCTGACAGAGAGCGAGTTTCACTCCGACAGGGAGCGAGTGTCACAGCGACAGAGAGCGAGTGTCTCTCCGACAGAGAGTGAGTGTCACTCCGACAGGGAGCGAGTGTCTCTCCGACAGAGAGTGAGTGTCACAGCGACAGGGAGCGAGTGTCACAGCGACAGGGAGCGAGTGTCACAGCGACAGGGAGCGAGTGGCACTCTGACAGAGAGTGAGTTTCCCTCAGACAGAGAGAGAGTGTGTCACTCGGACAAAGAGCGAGTGTCACACCGACAGGGAGCGAGTGTCACTCCGAAAGAGAGCGTGTGTCACTCCGACAGAGAGCGAGTGTCACTCCGACAGAGAGCGAGTGTCACCCGGACAGAGAGCGAGTGTCACTCCGACAGAGAGCGAGTGTCACTCCAACAGAGAGCGTGTGTCACTCTGACAGTGAGCGAGTGTCACTCCGACAGAGAGCGAGTGTCACTCCGAAAGAGAGCGTGTGTCACTCTGACAGAGAGCGTGTGTCACTCTGACAGGGAGCGAGTGTCACTCCGACAGAGAGCGAGTGTCACTCCGACAGAGAGCGTGTGTCACTCCGAAAGAGAGCGAGTGTCACTCCGACAGAGAGCGTGTGTCACTCTGACAAAAAGAGCGTGGCCCTCAGACAGAGAGAGAGTGGCCCTCAGACAGAGAGAGTGGCCCTCAGACAGAAAGATAATAGCCCTCAGACAGAGAGGGTCCCTCTGACAGAAAGATAATAGCCCTCAGACAGAAAGAGAGGGGCCCCCAGGCAGAGAGAGATTGGCCCTTAGGCAGAGAGGGAGTAACCCTCAGACATTGAGAGAGTGACCTTTAGAAAGTGAGTGAGTGACCTATGGACAGAGAGTGAGTGACCATCAGGCAGATGCTGGTTGACCCTCAGACAGAGAGTGAGTGTCACTCTGACAGGGAAGGGGTATCACTGTGACAGGGAGTGAGTGTCACTCCAACAGGGAGCGAGTGTCACACCGACAGACAGCGAGTGTCACTCCAACAGGGAGCGAGTGTCACACCGACAGGGAGCGAGTGTCACTCCGACAGAGAGCGAGTGTCACTCCAACAGGGAGCGAGTGACACACCGACAGGGAGCGAGTGTCACTCCGACAGGGAACGAGTTTCACACCGACAGGGAGCGATGTTCACTCCAACAGAGAGCGAGTGTCACTCCGACAGAGAGCGTGTGCCACTCTGACAGTGAGCGAGTGTCACTCCGACAGAGAGCATGTGTCAATCCGAAAGAGAGCGTGTGTCACTCCGACAGAGAGTGAGTGTCAATCAGATGGAGAGTGAGTGCCACTCAGACAGAGAGTGATTGACCCTCAGAGAGAAGGTGACCCTCAGACGTGTGTAAACCTGAGGCAGAGATTGAGAAGCACTCAGGCAGAGTGAGAGTGGCCCTATGACAGAAAGATAGTGGCCCTCAGAAGAGGGTGAGTGACCCTCAGACAGAGAATGAGTGGCCCTCAGACAGAGAGAGAGTGGCCCTCAGGCAGAGAGAGAGTGGCACTCAGGCAGAGAGAGACTGAACCTCAGACAGAGAGCGGCACTCAGACAGAGAGAGAGTGGCCCTCAGACAGAAAGAGAGGGTCCCTCAGACAGAAAGAGAGGCTCCCTCAGACAGAAAGAGAGTTACCCTCAGACAGAGAGAGAGTGACTCGCAGACAGAGAGAGAGTGACCCTCAGACAGAGAGAGAGTGACCCTCAGATATTGAGAGAGTGACCTTTAGAAAGTGAGTGAGTGACCAATAGACGGAGAGTGAGTGACCATCAGGCAGATGCTGGGTGACCCTCAGACAGAGAGTGAGTTTACCTCACACAGAGAGTGAGGGTCACTCTGACAGAGAATCAGTATCACTCTGAGAAAGAGTGAGTGTCACTCTGACAGAGAGTGAGTGTCACTCTGACAGAAAGAGAGTGGACCTCTGACAGAGAGAGAGTGGCCCTCAGACAGAAAGAGCGCGGCCCTCAAACAGAAAGAGAGTGGCCCTCAGTCAGAGAGAGAGTGGCCCTCAGACAGAAAGAGAGTGGCCCTCAGACAGAGAGAGAGAGGCCCTCAGACAGAGAGAGAGTGGCCCTCAGATAGAAAGAGGGTGGCCCTCAGACAGAGAGAGTGTGGCCCTCAGACAGAGAGTGGCCCTCAGACAGAGAGAGAGTGGCCCTCAGACAGAGAGACAGTGGCCCTCAGGCAGAGAGAGAGTGGCCCTCAGACTGAGAGAGAGTGCCCTCAGGCAGAGAGAGAGTGACCTTCAGACAGAGAGAGAGTGGCCCTCAGACATTGAGAGAGTGACCTTTAGAAAGTGAGTGAGTGACCTATAGACAGAGAGTGTGTGACCATCAGGCAGATGCTGGGTGACTCTCAGACAGAGAGAGAGTGTCACTCTGAAAGAGAGTGAGTGTCACTCTGACAGGGAGCGAGTGTCACAACGACAGGGAGCGAGTGTCACTCCGACAGAGAGCGAGTGTCTCTCCGACAGAGAGTGAGTGTCACTCCGAAAGAGAGCGAGTGTCACTCCGACAGAGAGTGTGTGTCCCTTCGACAGAGAGCGTGTGTCACTCTGACAGAGAGTGATTGTCACTCCGACAGAGAGCGAGTGTCACTCAAACATCGAGCGAGTGTCACTCCGACAGGGAGCGAGTGTCACTCCGACAGAGAGCGAGTGTCACTCCGACAGAGAGCGTCTGTCACTCCGAAAGTGAGCGAGTGTCACTCCGACAGAGAGCGTCTGTCACTCCGAAAGTGAGCGAGTGTCACTCCGACAAAGAGCCTGTGTTACTCCGACAGAGAGCGTATGTCACTCCGACAGAGAGCATGTGTCACTCCGACAGAGAGTGAGTGTCATTCCGACAGATTGTGCCTGTCACTCCGACAGAGATTGAGTGTCACTCCGACAGAGAGTGAGTGTCACTCCGACAGAGATTGACTGTCAATCAGATGGAGAGTGAGTGCCACTCAGACAGAGTGTGATTGACCCTCAGAGAGAAGGTGACCCTCAGACGTGTGTAAACCAGAGCCAGAGATTGAGAAGCACTCAGGCAGAGTGAGAGTGGCCCTCTACCAGAAAGATAGTGGCCCTCAGAAGAGGGTGAATGGCCCTCAGACAGAGAATGAGAGGCCCTCAGACAGAGAGAGAGTGGCCCTCAGGCAGAGAGAGACTGAGCCTCAGACAGAGGGAGAGTGGCCCTCAGGCAGAGAGAGAGTGGCCCTCAGGCAGAGAGAGACTGACCCTCAGACAGAGGGAGAGTGGCCCTCAGGCGGAGACAGACTGGCCCTCAGACAGTGAGTGAGTGGCCCTCAGGCAGAGAGAGAGTGGCCCTCAGACAGAGAGAGAGTGGCCCTCAGACAGAGAGAGAGTGTCCCTCAGACAGAGCGAGAGTGGCCCTCAGGCAGAGAGAGACTGACCCTCAGGCGGAGAGAGACTGGCCCTCAGACAGAGAGCGAGTGGCCCTCAGACAGAGAGAGAGTGGCCCTCAGACAGAGAGAGAGTGGCCCTCAGACAGAGAGAGAGTGGCGCTCAGACAGAGAGAGAGTGGCCCTCAGACTGAGAGAGAGTGACCTTCAGACAGAGAGAGAGTGGCCCTCAGACATTGAGAGAGTGACCTAAGAAAGTGAGTGAGTGACCTATAGACAGAGAGTGAGTGACCATCAGGCAGATGCTGGGTGACCCTCAGACAGAGAGAGAGTGTCACTCTGACAGAGAGTGAGTGTCACTCTGACAGGGAGCGAGTGTCACAACGACAGGGAGCGAGTGTCACTCCGACAGAGAGCGAGTGTCACTCCGACAGAGAGCGAGTGTCACTCCAACAGAGAGCGTCTGTCACTCCGAAAGTGAGCGAGTGTCACTCCGACAAAGAGCCTGTGTTACTCCGACAGAGAGCGTATGTCACTCCGACAGAGAGCGTGTGTCACTCCGACAGAGAGTGAGTGTCATTCTGACAGATTGTGCCTGTCACTCCGACAGAGAGTGAGTGTCACTCCGACAGAGATTGACTGTCAATCAGCTGGAGAGTGAGTGCCACTCAGACAGAGAGTGATTGACCCTCAGAGAGAAGGTGACCCTCAGACGTGTGTAAACCAGAGCCAGAGATTGAGAAGCACTCAGGCAGAGTGAGAGTGGCCCTCTACCAGAAAGATAGTGGCCCTCAGAAGAGGGTGAGTGGCCCTCAGACAGAGAATGAGTGGCCTTCAGACAGAGAGTGGCCCTCAGACAGAGAGAGAGTGGCCCTCAGGCAGAGAGAGACTGAGCCTCAGACAGGGAGAGTGGCCCTCAGGCAGAGAGAGAGTGGCCCTCAGGCAGAGAGAGACTGACCCTCAGACAGAGAGAGAGGGGCCCTCAGACAGAGAGAGAGTGGCCCTCAGGCAGAGAGAGGGTGGCCCTCAGACAGAGAGAGAGGGGCCCTCAGACAGAGCGAGAGTGGCCCTCAGGCAGAGAGAGACTGACCCTCAGGCGGAGAGAGACTGGCCCTCAGACAGAGAGTGAGTGGCCCTCAGACAGAAAGAGCGTGGCCCTCAGACAGAGACAGTGTGGCCCTCAGGCAGAGAGGGAGTGACCCTCAGGCAGAGAGGGAGTGACCCTCAGACATTGAGAGAGTGACCTTTAGAAAGTGAGTGAGTGACCTATAGACAGAGAGTGAGTGACCATCAGGCAGATGCTGGGTGACCCTCTGACAGAGAGTGAGTGTCACTCTGACAGAGAGTGAGTGTCACTCTGACAGAGTGAGTGTCACTCTGACAGTGAGCGAGTGTCACTCCGAAGAGAGCGAGTGTAACTCCGACAGAGAGCGTGGTTCACTCCGACAGAGAGCGAGTGTCACTCCAACAGAAAGTGTTTGTCACTCTGACAGAGAGTGAGTGTCACTCCGACAGAGTGTGCCTGTCACTCCGACAGAGAGTGAGTGTCAATCAGAGAGTGATTGACCCTCAGAGAGAAGGCGACCCTCAGACGTCTGTAAACCTGAGGCAGAGATTGAGAGGCACTCAAGCAGAGTGAGAGCGGCCCTCAGACAGAAAGATAGTGGCCCTCAGAAGAGGGTGAGTGGCCCTTAGACAGAGAATGAGTGGCCCTCTGACAGAGAGTGGCCCTCAGACAGAGAGTGAGAGGCCCTCAGACAGAGAGAGTGTGGCCCTTAGAGAGAGAGACTGACCCTCAGCAGAGAGAGACTGGCCCTGAGACAGAGAGTGAGTGGCCCTCAGACAGAGAGAAAGTGGCCCTTAGAGAGAGAGTGTGGCCCTCAGACAGAAAGAGAAGGGCCCTCAGGCTGAGAGAGAGAGTGGCCCTTAGGCAGAGAGAGAGTGACCCTCAGACATTGAGAGAGTGACCTTTAGACAGTGAGTGAGTGACCTATAGACAGAGTGAGTGACCATCAGGCAGATGCTGGGTGACCCTCAGACAGAGAGTGAGATTCCCTCAGTCAGAGACTGAGTGTCACTCTGACAGTGAGCGAGTGTAACTATGACAGGGAGCGAGTGTCACTCCAAAAGAGAGCGAGTGTCACTCCGACAGAGAGCGAGTGTCACTCCGACTGAGAGCGAGTGTCACTCTGACAGAGAGTAAATGTTACTCCGACAGAGTGGGTGTGTCACTTCCACAGAGAGCGAGTGTCACCCCGACAGAGAGTAAATGTCACTCCGGCAGAGTGAGTGTCACTCCGACTGAGTGTGCGTGTCACTCTGACAGAGAGTGCGTGTCAATCAGATGGAGAGTGAGTGTCACTCCGACAGAGAGTGTTTTTCACTCCGACAGAGTGTGCTTGTCACTCCGACAGAGAGTGCGTGTCACTCCGACAGAGAGTGCGTGTCAGTCAGACAGAGAGTGAGTGTCACTCCGACAGAGAGTGATTGACCGTCAGAGAGAAAGTGACTCTCAGACGTGAGTAAACCTGAGGCAGAGATTAAGAGGCACTCAGGCAGAGTGAGAGTGGCCCTCAGACAGATAGATAGTGGCCCTCAGACAGAGTGGCCCTCAAGTAGAGAGAGATTGGCCCTCAGAAGAGTGTGAGTGGCCCTCAGACAGAGAATGAGTGGCCCTCAGACAGAGAGAGAGTGGCACTCAGACAGAGAGTGGCTCTCAGGCAGAGAGAGACTGACCCTCAGACAGAGAGAGAGTGGCCTTCAGGCAGAGAGAGACTGACCCTCAGGCAGAGAGAGACATGCCCTCAGACAGAGAGTGAGTGGCCCTCAGGCAGAGAGAGACTGGCCCTCAGACAGAGAGTGAGTGGTCCTCAGACAGAGAGAGAGTGGCCCTCAGACATTGCGAGAGTGACCTTAAGACAGTGAGTGAGTGATCAATAGACAGAGAGTGAGTAACCATCAGTCAGATGCTGGGTGACCCTCAGACAGAGAGTGATTTTCCCTCAGACAGAGAGTGAGTGTCACTCTGACAGAGAGTGAGTGTCACTTTGACAGAGAGTGAGTGACACTCTGACAGAGCGTGATTGACCCTCAGAGAGAAAGTGACCCTCAGATGTGAGTAAACCTGAGGCAGAGTTTGAGAGACACTCAGGCAGAGTGAGAGTGGCCCTCTGACAGAAAGATAGAGGCCCTCAGACATAGAGAGAGTGGCCCTCGGGCAGAAAGAGAGTGGCCCTCAGAGAGAGAGAGTGTGGCCCTCAGAGAGAGAGAGTGTGGCCCTCAGACAGAAAGGGTGGGGAACTCAGACAGAGAGAGAGTGACCCTCAGACAGAGAGAGAGTGGCCCTAAGTTATTGAGAGAGTGACCTTAAGACAGTGAGTGAGTGACCAATAGAGAGAGAGTGAATGACCATCAGGCAGATGCTGGGTGACCCTCAGAGAGAGTGTGAGTTTCCCTCACACAGAGAGTGAGGGTCACTCTGACAGAGAGTGTGTGTCACTCTGAGAAAGTCTGAGCGTCACTCTGACAGATAGTGAGTGTCACTCTGACAGAGAGTGAGTGGTCCTCAGACAGAGAGAGACTGGCCCTCAGACAGAGAGTGAGTGGCCCTCAGACAGAGAGAGAGTGGCCCTCAGACAGACAGAGAGTGGCCCTCAGACAGAAAGAGAGGGGCCCTCAGACAGAAAGGGTGGGGAACTCAGACAGAAAGAAATGGGCCCTCATACAGAGAGAGAGTGACCCTCAGACAGAGAGAGAGTGGCCCTAAGTTATTGAGAGAGTGACCTTAAGACAGTGAGTGAGTGACCAATAGAGAGAGAGTGAATGACCATCAGGCAGATGCTGGGTGACCCTCAGAGAGAGTGTGAGTTTCCCTCACACAGAGAGTGAGGGTCACTCTGACAGAGAGTGTGTGTCACTCTGAGAAAGTCTGAGCGTCACTCTGACAGATAGTGAGTGTCACTCTGACAGAGAGTGAGTGGCCCTCAGACAGAATGAGAGTGGCCCTCTGACAGAAAGAGAGGGGCCCTCATACAGAGAGAGATTGACCTCAGACAGAGAGAGAGTGACCCTCAGGCAGAGAGAGACTGGCCCTCAGACAGAGAGAGAGAGAGGCCCTCAGACAGAAAGAGAGTGTCCCTCAGGAATAAAGGGAGGGGCCCTCTGACAGAAAGTGAGTGGCACTCAGACAGAGAGAGAGTGGCCCTCAGACTGAGAGTGGCCCTCAGACAGAAAGAGAGTGGCCCTCAGACAGAGCGAGAGTGGCCCTCAGACAGAGAGAGAGTGGCCCTCAGACAGAGAGAGAGTGGCCCTCAGACAGAGCGAGAGTGGCCCTCAGACAGAAAGAGAGTGGCCCTCAGGCAGAAAGAGAGTGGCCCTCAGACAGAGCGAGAGTGGCCCTCAGACACAGAGAGAGTGGCCCTCAGGCAGAAAGAGAGTGGCCCTCAGGCAGAAAGAGAGTGGCCCTCAGACAGAGAGAGAAGGGCCCTCAGGCTGAGAGAGAGAGTGGCCCTTACGCTGAGAGAGAGTGACCCTCAGACATTGAGAGAGTGAACTTAAGACAGTGAGTGAGTGACCTATAGACAGAGAGTGAGTGACCATCAGGCAGATGCTGGGTGACCCTCAGACAGAGAGTGAGATTCCCTCAGACAGAGACTGAGTGTCACTCTGACAGGGAGCGAGTGTCACTCCGAAAGAGAGCGAGTGTCACTCTGACAGAGAGCGAGTGTCACTCCGACAGAGAGCGAGTGTCACTCCGACAGGGATCGAGTGTCACTCCGACTGGGAGCGAGTGTCACTCCGACAGAGAGTGAGTGTCACTCCGACAGAGTGGGTGTGTCACTTCCACAGAGAGCGAGTGTCACTCCGACAGAGAGTGCGTGTCACTCCAACAGAGAGTAAATGTCACTCCGACAGAGTGAGTGTCACTCCAACTGAGTGTGCGTGTCACTCTGACAGAGAGTGCGTGTCAATCAGACGGAGAGTGAGTGTCACTCCGACAGAGAGTGTGTGTCACTCCGACAGAGTGTGCGTGTCACTCCGACAGAGAGTGAGTGTCAATCAGATGGAGAGTGAGTGCCACTCAGACAGAGAGTGATTGACCCTCAGAGAGAAGGTGACCCTCAGACGTGTGTAAACCTGAGGCAGAGATTGAGAAGCACTCAGGCAGAGTGAGAGTGGCCCTATGACAGAAAGATAGTGGCCCTCAGAAGAGGGTGAGTGACCCTCAGACAGAGAATGAGTGGCCCTCAGACAGAGAGAGAGTGGCCCTCAGGCAGAGAGAGAGTGGCACTCAGGCAGAGAGAGACTGAACCTCAGACAGAGAGCGGCACTCAGACAGAGAGAGAGTGGCCCTCAGACAGAAAGAGAGGGTCCCTCAGACAGAAAGAGAGGCTCCCTCAGACAGAAAGAGAGTTACCCTCAGACAGAGAGAGAGTGACTCGCAGACAGAGAGAGAGTGACCCTCAGACAGAGAGAGAGTGACCCTCAGATATTGAGAGAGTGACCTTTAGAAAGTGAGTGAGTGACCAATAGACGGAGAGTGAGTGACCATCAGGCAGATGCTGGGTGACCCTCAGACAGAGAGTGAGTTTACCTCACACAGAGAGTGAGGGTCACTCTGACAGAGAATCAGTATCACTCTGAGAAAGAGTGAGTGTCACTCTGACAGAGAGTGAGTGTCACTCTGACAGAAAGAGAGTGGACCTCTGACAGAGAGAGAGTGGCCCTCAGACAGAAAGAGCGCGGCCCTCAAACAGAAAGAGAGTGGCCCTCAGTCAGAGAGAGAGTGGCCCTCAGACAGAAAGAGAGTGGCCCTCAGACAGAGAGAGAGAGGCCCTCAGACAGAGAGAGAGTGGCCCTCAGATAGAAAGAGGGTGGCCCTCAGACAGAGAGAGTGTGGCCCTCAGACAGAGAGTGGCCCTCAGACAGAGAGAGAGTGGCCCTCAGACAGAGAGACAGTGGCCCTCAGGCAGAGAGAGAGTGGCCCTCAGACTGAGAGAGAGTGCCCTCAGGCAGAGAGAGAGTGACCTTCAGACAGAGAGAGAGTGGCCCTCAGACATTGAGAGAGTGACCTTTAGAAAGTGAGTGAGTGACCTATAGACAGAGAGTGTGTGACCATCAGGCAGATGCTGGGTGACTCTCAGACAGAGAGAGAGTGTCACTCTGAAAGAGAGTGAGTGTCACTCTGACAGGGAGCGAGTGTCACAACGACAGGGAGCGAGTGTCACTCCGACAGAGAGCGAGTGTCTCTCCGACAGAGAGTGAGTGTCACTCCGAAAGAGAGCGAGTGTCACTCCGACAGAGAGTGTGTGTCCCTTCGACAGAGAGCGTGTGTCACTCTGACAGAGAGTGATTGTCACTCCGACAGAGAGCGAGTGTCACTCAAACATCGAGCGAGTGTCACTCCGACAGGGAGCGAGTGTCACTCCGACAGAGAGCGAGTGTCACTCCGACAGAGAGCGTCTGTCACTCCGAAAGTGAGCGAGTGTCACTCCGACAGAGAGCGTCTGTCACTCCGAAAGTGAGCGAGTGTCACTCCGACAAAGAGCCTGTGTTACTCCGACAGAGAGCGTATGTCACTCCGACAGAGAGCATGTGTCACTCCGACAGAGAGTGAGTGTCATTCCGACAGATTGTGCCTGTCACTCCGACAGAGATTGAGTGTCACTCCGACAGAGAGTGAGTGTCACTCCGACAGAGATTGACTGTCAATCAGATGGAGAGTGAGTGCGACTCAGACAGAGTGTGATTGACCCTCAGAGAGAAGGTGACCCTCAGACGTGTGTAAACCAGAGCCAGAGATTGAGAAGCACTCAGGCAGAGTGAGAGTGGCCCTCTACCAGAAAGATAGTGGCCCTCAGAAGAGGGTGAATGGCCCTCAGACAGAGAATGAGAGGCCCTCAGACAGAGAGAGAGTGGCCCTCAGGCAGAGAGAGACTGAGCCTCAGACAGAGGGAGAGTGGCCCTCAGGCAGAGAGAGAGTGGCCCTCAGGCAGAGAGAGACTGACCCTCAGACAGAGGGAGAGTGGCCCTCAGGCGGAGACAGACTGGCCCTCAGACAGTGAGTGAGTGGCCCTCAGGCAGAGAGAGAGTGGCCCTCAGACAGAGAGAGAGTGGCCCTCAGACAGAGAGAGAGTGTCCCTCAGACAGAGCGAGAGTGGCCCTCAGGCAGAGAGAGACTGACCCTCAGGCGGAGAGAGACTGGCCCTCAGACAGAGAGCGAGTGGCCCTCAGACAGAGAGAGAGTGGCCCTCAGACAGAGAGAGAGTGGCCCTCAGACAGAGAGAGAGTGGCGCTCAGACAGAGAGAGAGTGGCCCTCAGACTGAGAGAGAGTGACCTTCAGACAGAGAGAGAGTGGCCCTCAGACATTGAGAGAGTGACCTAAGAAAGTGAGTGAGTGACCTATAGACAGAGAGTGAGTGACCATCAGGCAGATGCTGGGTGACCCTCAGACAGAGAGAGAGTGTCACTCTGACAGAGAGTGAGTGTCACTCTGACAGGGAGCGAGTGTCACAACGACAGGGAGCGAGTGTCACTCCGACAGAGAGCGAGTGTCACTCCGACAGAGAGCGAGTGTCACTCCAACAGAGAGCGTCTGTCACTCCGAAAGTGAGCGAGTGTCACTCCGACAAAGAGCCTGTGTTACTCCGACAGAGAGCGTATGTCACTCCGACAGAGAGCGTGTGTCACTCCGACAGAGAGTGAGTGTCATTCTGACAGATTGTGCCTGTCACTCCGACAGAGAGTGAGTGTCACTCCGACAGAGATTGACTGTCAATCAGCTGGAGAGTGAGTGCCACTCAGACAGAGAGTGATTGACCCTCAGAGAGAAGGTGACCCTCAGACGTGTGTAAACCAGAGCCAGAGATTGAGAAGCACTCAGGCAGAGTGAGAGTGGCCCTCTACCAGAAAGATAGTGGCCCTCAGAAGAGGGTGAGTGGCCCTCAGACAGAGAATGAGTGGCCTTCAGACAGAGAGTGGCCCTCAGACAGAGAGAGAGTGGCCCTCAGGCAGAGAGAGACTGAGCCTCAGACAGGGAGAGTGGCCCTCAGGCAGAGAGAGAGTGGCCCTCAGGCAGAGAGAGACTGACCCTCAGACAGAGAGAGAGGGGCCCTCAGACAGAGAGAGAGTGGCCCTCAGGCAGAGAGAGGGTGGCCCTCAGACAGAGAGAGAGGGGCCCTCAGACAGAGCGAGAGTGGCCCTCAGGCAGAGAGAGACTGACCCTCAGGCGGAGAGAGACTGGCCCTCAGACAGAGAGTGAGTGGCCCTCAGACAGAAAGAGCGTGGCCCTCAGACAGAGACAGTGTGGCCCTCAGGCAGAGAGGGAGTGACCCTCAGGCAGAGAGGGAGTGACCCTCAGACATTGAGAGAGTGACCTTTAGAAAGTGAGTGAGTGACCTATAGACAGAGAGTGAGTGACCATCAGGCAGATGCTGGGTGACCCTCTGACAGAGAGTGAGTGTCACTCTGACAGAGAGTGAGTGTCACTCTGACAGAGTGAGTGTCACTCTGACAGTGAGCGAGTGTCACTCCGAAGAGAGCGAGTGTAACTCCGACAGAGAGCGTGGTTCACTCCGACAGAGAGCGAGTGTCACTCCAACAGAAAGTGTTTGTCACTCTGACAGAGAGTGAGTGTCACTCCGACAGAGTGTGCCTGTCACTCCGACAGAGAGTGAGTGTCAATCAGAGAGTGATTGACCCTCAGAGAGAAGGCGACCCTCAGACGTCTGTAAACCTGAGGCAGAGATTGAGAGGCACTCAAGCAGAGTGAGAGCGGCCCTCAGACAGAAAGATAGTGGCCCTCAGAAGAGGGTGAGTGGCCCTTAGACAGAGAATGAGTGGCCCTCTGACAGAGAGTGGCCCTCAGACAGAGAGTGAGAGGCCCTCAGACAGAGAGAGTGTGGCCCTTAGAGAGAGAGACTGACCCTCAGCAGAGAGAGACTGGCCCTGAGACAGAGAGTGAGTGGCCCTCAGACAGAGAGAAAGTGGCCCTTAGAGAGAGAGTGTGGCCCTCAGACAGAAAGAGAAGGGCCCTCAGGCTGAGAGAGAGAGTGGCCCTTAGGCAGAGAGAGAGTGACCCTCAGACATTGAGAGAGTGACCTTTAGACAGTGAGTGAGTGACCTATAGACAGAGTGAGTGACCATCAGGCAGATGCTGGGTGACCCTCAGACAGAGAGTGAGATTCCCTCAGTCAGAGACTGAGTGTCACTCTGACAGTGAGCGAGTGTAACTATGACAGGGAGCGAGTGTCACTCCAAAAGAGAGCGAGTGTCACTCCGACAGAGAGCGAGTGTCACTCCGACTGAGAGCGAGTGTCACTCTGACAGAGAGTAAATGTTACTCCGACAGAGTGGGTGTGTCACTTCCACAGAGAGCGAGTGTCACCCCGACAGAGAGTAAATGTCACTCCGACAGAGTGAGTGTCACTCCGACTGAGTGTGCGTGTCACTCTGACAGAGAGTGCGTGTCAATCAGATGGAGAGTGAGTGTCACTCCGACAGAGAGTGTTTTTCACTCCGACAGAGTGTGCTTGTCACTCCGACAGAGAGTGCGTGTCACTCCGACAGAGAGTGCGTGTCAGTCAGACAGAGAGTGAGTGTCACTCCGACAGAGAGTGATTGACCGTCAGAGAGAAAGTGACTCTCAGACGTGAGTAAACCTGAGGCAGAGATTAAGAGGCACTCAGGCAGAGTGAGAGTGGCCCTCAGACAGATAGATAGTGGCCCTCAGACAGAGTGGCCCTCAAGTAGAGAGAGATTGGCCCTCAGAAGAGTGTGAGTGGCCCTCAGACAGAGAATGAGTGGCCCTCAGACAGAGAGAGAGTGGCACTCAGACAGAGAGTGGCTCTCAGGCAGAGAGAGACTGACCCTCAGACAGAGAGAGAGTGGCCTTCAGGCAGAGAGAGACTGACCCTCAGGCAGAGAGAGACATGCCCTCAGACAGAGAGTGAGTGGCCCTCAGGCAGAGAGAGACTGGCCCTCAGACAGAGAGTGAGTGGTCCTCAGACAGAGAGAGAGTGGCCCTCAGACATTGCGAGAGTGACCTTAAGACAGTGAGTGAGTGATCAATAGACAGAGAGTGAGTAACCATCAGTCAGATGCTGGGTGACCCTCAGACAGAGAGTGATTTTCCCTCAGACAGAGAGTGAGTGTCACTCTGACAGAGAGTGAGTGTCACTTTGACAGAGAGTGAGTGACACTCTGACAGAGCGTGATTGACCCTCAGAGAGAAAGTGACCCTCAGATGTGAGTAAACCTGAGGCAGAGTTTGAGAGACACTCAGGCAGAGTGAGAGTGGCCCTCTGACAGAAAGATAGAGGCCCTCAGACATAGAGAGAGTGGCCCTCGGGCAGAAAGAGAGTGGCCCTCAGAGAGAGAGAGTGTGGCCCTCAGAGAGAGAGAGTGTGGCCCTCAGACAGAAAGGGTGGGGAACTCAGACAGAGAGAGAGTGACCCTCAGACAGAGAGAGAGTGGCCCTAAGTTATTGAGAGAGTGACCTTAAGACAGTGAGTGAGTGACCAATAGAGAGAGAGTGAATGACCATCAGGCAGATGCTGGGTGACCCTCAGAGAGAGTGTGAGTTTCCCTCACACAGAGAGTGAGGGTCACTCTGACAGAGAGTGTGTGTCACTCTGAGAAAGTCTGAGCGTCACTCTGACAGATAGTGAGTGTCACTCTGACAGAGAGTGAGTGGTCCTCAGACAGAGAGAGACTGGCCCTCAGACAGAGAGTGAGTGGCCCTCAGACAGAGAGAGAGTGGCCCTCAGACAGACAGAGAGTGGCCCTCAGACAGAAAGAGAGGGGCCCTCAGACAGAAAGGGTGGGGAACTCAGACAGAAAGAAATGGGCCCTCATACAGAGAGAGAGTGACCCTCAGACAGAGAGAGAGTGGCCCTAAGTTATTGAGAGAGTGACCTTAAGACAGTGAGTGAGTGACCAATAGAGAGAGAGTGAATGACCATCAGGCAGATGCTGGGTGACCCTCAGAGAGAGTGTGAGTTTCCCTCACACAGAGAGTGAGGGTCACTCTGACAGAGAGTGTGTGTCACTCTGAGAAAGTCTGAGCGTCACTCTGACAGATAGTGAGTGTCACTCTGACAGAGAGTGAGTGGCCCTCAGACAGAATGAGAGTGGCCCTCTGACAGAAAGAGAGGGGCCCTCATACAGAGAGAGATTGACCTCAGACAGAGAGAGAGTGACCCTCAGGCAGAGAGAGACTGGCCCTCAGACAGAGAGAGAGAGAGGCCCTCAGACAGAAAGAGAGTGTCCCTCAGGAATAAAGGGAGGGGCCCTCTGACAGAAAGTGAGTGGCACTCAGACAGAGAGAGAGTGGCCCTCAGACTGAGAGTGGCCCTCAGACAGAAAGAGAGTGGCCCTCAGACAGAGCGAGAGTGGCCCTCAGACAGAGAGAGAGTGGCCCTCAGACAGAGCGAGAGTGGCCCTCAGACAGAAAGAGAGTGGCCCTCAGGCAGAAAGAGAGTGGCCCTCAGACAGAGCGAGAGTGGCCCTCAGACACAGAGAGAGTGGCCCTCAGGCAGAAAGAGAGTGGCCCTCAGGCAGAAAGAGAGTGGCCCACAGACAGAGAGAGAAGGGCCCTCAGGCTGAGAGAGAGAGTGGCCCTTACGCTGAGAGAGAGTGACCCTCAGACATTGAGAGAGTGAACTTAAGACAGTGAGTGAGTGACCTATAGACAGAGAGTGAGTGACCATCAGGCAGATGCTGGGTGACCCTCAGACAGAGAGTGAGATTCCCTCAGACAGAGACTGAGTGTCACTCTGACAGGGAGCGAGTGTCACTCCGAAAGAGAGCGAGTGTCACTCTGACAGAGAGCGAGTGTCACTCCGACAGAGAGCGAGTGTCACTCCGACAGGGATCGAGTGTCACTCCGACTGGGAGCGAGTGTCACTCCGACAGAGAGTGAGTGTCACTCCGACAGAGTGGGTGTGTCACTTCCACAGAGAGCGAGTGTCACTCCGACAGAGAGTGCGTGTCACTCCAACAGAGAGTAAATGTCACTCCGACAGAGTGAGTGTCACTCCAACTGAGTGTGCGTGTCACTCTGACAGAGAGTGCGTGTCAATCAGACGGAGAGTGAGTGTCACTCCGACAGAGAGTGTGTGTCACTCCGACAGAGTGTGCGTGTCACTCCGACAGAGATTGCGTGTCACTCCGACAGAGAGTGCGTGTCAATCAGACGGACAGTGAGTGTCACTCCGACAGAGTTTGATTGACCCTGAGAGAGTAAGTGACTCTCAGACGTGAGTAAACCTGAGGCAGAGATTGAGAGGCACTCAGGCAGAGTGAGAGTGGCCTCAGACAGATAGATAGTGGCCCTCAGACAGAGAGTGGCCCTCAAGTAGAGAGAGATTGGCCCCCAGAAGAGTGTGAGTGGCCCTCAGACAGAGAATGAGTGGCCCTCAGACAGAGAGAGAGTGGCACTCAGACAGAGAGTGGCTCTCAGGCAGAGAGAGACTGACCCTCAGACAGAAAGATAATGGCCCTCAGACAGAAAGAGAGGGGCCCTCATACAGAGAGAGATTGACCTCAGACAGAGAGAGAGTGACCTTCGGACACAGAGAGAGTGGCCCACAGGCAGAGAGAGACTGACCCTTAGGCAGAGAGAGACTGGCCCTCAGACAGAGAGTGAGTGGCCCTCAGACAGAGAAAGAGGGGCCCTGAATGAGAGAGAGAGGGAGCCTCAAGCAGAAAGAGAGTGGCCTTCCGACAGGAGAGGGGCCCTCAGACAGAAAGAGAGGGGCCCTCAGACAGTGAGGGGCCCTCAGACAGAAAGAGTGTGGCCCTCAGACAGAAAGAGAGTTGCCCGCAGACAGAGAGAGAGTGGCCCACAGACAGAGAGAGAGTGACCTCAGACAGAGAGAGAGTGAACCTCAGACAGAGAGAGATTGACCCTCAGACATTGAGAGAGTGACCTGAAGACAGTGAGTGAGTGATCAATAGACAGAGAGTGAGTGACCATCAGGCAGATGCTGGGAGACCCTCAGACAGAGTGAGTTTCCCTCATGAAGAGAGTGAGGGTCACTCTGAGAAAGAGTGAGGGTCACTCCGACAGAGAGTGAGTGTCACTCCGACAGAGAGTGAGTGTCACTCCGACAGAGAGTGAGTGTCACTCTGACAGAGAGTGAGTGACACTCTGACAGTGAGTGAGCGTCACTCTGACAGAGAGTGGGCGTCACTCTGACAGAGAGTGAGTGTCACTCTGACAGAGAGCGAGTGTCTCTCAGACAGAAAGAGAGAGTGGCCCTCAGACAGAGAGAGATTGACCTCAGACAGAGAGAGAGTGGCCCTCAGGCAGAGAGAGACTGACCCTCAGGCAGAGAGAGACTGGCCCTCAGAGAGAGAGTGAGTGGCCCTCAGAGAGAGAGAGAGGGACCTTCAGACAGAAAGAGAGGAGCCCTCAGACAGAGAGAGAGTGACCTCAGACAGAGAGAGAGTGACCCTCAGACAGAGAGAGAGTGACCATCAGACAGAGAGAGAGTGACATTAAGACAGTGAGTGAGTGACCAAAAGACAAAGAGTGAGTGACCATCAGGCAGATGCTGGGTGACACTCAGACAGAGAGTGAGTTTCCCTCACACAGAGAGTGAGGGTCACATGGACAGAGAGTGAGTGTCACTCTGGCAGAGAGCGAGTGTCACTCTGACAGAGAGTGAGTGTCACTCTGACAGAATGAGCATGGCCCTCAGACAGAGAGAGAGTGGCCCTCAGACAGAAGGAGAGTGTCCCTCAGTCATAAAGGGAGGGTCCCTCAGACATAAAGGGAGGGGCCCTCTGACAGAGAGGGGCCGTCAGACTGAAAGAGAGTGGCACTCAGACAGAAAGAGAGTGGCCCTCAGACAGAGAGTGAGTGGCCCTCAGACAGAAAGATAATGGCCCTCAGACAGAGAGATAGTGGTCCTCTGACAGAAAGAGAGGGGCCCTCATACAGAGAGAGATTGACCTCAGACAGAGAGAGAGTGACCCTCAGGCAGAGAGAGACTGGCCCTCAGACAGAGAGAGAGAGAGGCCCTCAGACAGAAAGAGAGTGTCCCTCAGGAATAAAGGGAGGGGCCCTCTGACAGAAAGTGAGTGGCACTCAGACAGAGAGAGAGTGGCCCTCAGACTGAGAGTGGCCCTCAGACAGAAAGAGAGTGGCCCTCAGACAGAAAGAGAGTGGCCCTCAGACAGAGAGAGAGTGGCCCTCAGACAGAGAGAGAGTGGCCCTCAGACAGAGCGAGAGTGGCCCTCAGACAGAAAGAGAGTGGCCCTCAGGCAGAGAGAGAGTGGCCCTCAGACATTGAGAGAGTGACCTTTAGACAGTGAGTGATTGAGCAATCGACAGACAGTGAGTGACCACCAGGCAGATGCTGGGTGACCCTCAGACAGAGAGTGACTTTACCTCAGAGAGAGAGTGTCACTCTGACAGAGAGTGAGTTTCACTCTGACAGAGAGTGAGTGTCACTCTGACAGAGAGTGAGTGTCACTCTGACAGAAAGAGAGTGGCCCTTAGACAGAGAGAGTGTGGTCTTCAGACAGAAACAGAGTGGCCCTCAGACAGAGAGAGAGTGACCTCGACAGAGAGTGAGTGGCCCTCAGATAGAGAGTGGCCCTCAGACAGAGAGTGGCCCTCAGACAGAGAGAGAGTGGCACTCAGACAGAAAGATAATGGCCCTCAGACAGAGAGTGAGTGGCCCTCAGACAGAAAGAGAGGGGCCCTCATACAGAGAGAGATTGACCTCAGACAGAGAGAGAGTGACCCTCGGACACAAAGAGAGTGGCCCACAGGCAGAGTGAGACTGACCCTCAGGCAGAGAGAGACTGGCCCTCAGACAGTGAGTGGCCCTCAGACAGAGAGATAGTGGCCCTCAGACAGAGAGAGAGTGTCCTCAGACAGAGAGAGAGTGGCACTCAGGCAGAGAGAGACTGACCCTCAGGCAGAGAGAGAGTGGCCCTCAGGCAGAGAGAGACTGACCCTTAGGCAGAGAGAGACTGGCCTTCAGACAGAGAGAGAGTGACCTTCGGACACAGAGAGAGTGGCCCACAGGCAGAGTGAGACTGACCCTCAGGCAGAGAGAGACTGGCCCTCAGGCAGAGAGTGAGTGGCCCTCAGACAGAGAAAGAGGGGCCCTCAATGAGAGAGAGAGGTAGCCTCAAACAGAAAGAGAGTGGCCTTCCGACAGGAGAGGGGCCCTCAGACAGAAAGAGAGTGACCATCAGACATTTAGAGAGTGACCTTAAGACAGTGAGTGAGTGACCAATAGACAAAGAGTGAGTGACCATCAGGCAGATGCTGGGTGACACTCAGACAGAGAGTGAGTTTCCCTCACACAGAGAGTGAGGGTCACTCTGACGGAGAGTGAGTGTCATTCTGGCAGAGAGCGAGTGTCACTCTGACAGAGAGTGAGTGTCACTCTGACAGAAAGAGAGTGGCCCTCAGACAGAGTGAGTTTCCCTCATGAAGAGAGTGAGGGTCACTCTGAGAAAGAGTGAGTGTCACTCCGACAGAGAGTGTGTGTCAATCTGACAGAGAGTGAGTGTCACTCTGACAGAGAGTGAGTGTCACTCTGACAGAGAGTGAGTGTCACTCTGACAGTGAGTGAGTGTCACTCTGACAGTGTGAGTGTCACTCTGACAGAAAGAGCATGGCCCTCAGACAGAGAGAGAGTGGCCCTCAGACAGAAGGAGAGTGTCCCTCAGTCATAAAGGGAGGGTCCCTCAGACATAAAGGGAGGGGCCCTCTGACAGAGAGGGGCCATCAGACTGAAAGAGAGTGGCACTCAGATAGAAAGAGAGTGGCCCTCAGACAGAAAGAGAGAGGCCCTCAGACAGAGAGTGGCCCTCAGACAGAGAGTGGCCCTCAGATAGATAGAGCGTGGCCCTCAGACAGAGAGAGAGTGGCCCTCAGACAGAAAGAGAGAGGCCCTCAGACAGAGAGAGAGTGGCCCTCAGACAGAGACAGTGTGGCCCTCTGACAGAAAGAGAGTGGCCCTCAGACAGAAAGAGAGTATCCCTCAGTCAGAGAGAGAGTGGCCCTCAGGCAGAGAGAGAGTGACCCTCAGACATTGAGAGTGTGACCTTTAGACAGTGAGTGATTGAGCAATAGACAGAGAGTGAGTGACCACCAGGCAGATGCTGGGTGACCCTCAGACAGAGAGTGAGTTTCCCTCAGACAGAGAGAGAGTGTCACTCTGACAGAGAGTGAGTGTCACTCTGACAGAGAGTGGGTGTCACTCTGACAGAGAGTGAGTGACACTCTGGCAGAGAGAGAGTGGCCCTCAGACAGAGAGAGTGTGGCCTTCAGACAGAAAGAGAGTGGCCATCAGACAGAGAAGGAGTGACCTCAGACACAGAGTGAGTGGCCCTCAGACAGAGTGGCCCTCAGACAGAGAGTGGCCCTCAGACAGAGAGAGAGTGGCCCTCAGACAGAGTGAGAGTGGCCCTCAGACAGAAAGATAATGGCCCTCAGACAGAGAGATAGTGGTTCCCTGACAGAAAGAGAGGGGCCCTCATACAGAGAGAGATTGACCTCAGACAGAGAGAGAGTGACCCTCGGACACAGAGAGAGTGGCCCACAGGCAGAGTGAGACTGACCCTCAGGCAGAGAGAGACTGGCCCTCAGACAGTGAGTGGCCCTCAGACAGAGAGATAGTGGCCCTCAGACAGAGAGAGAGTGGCACTCAGGCAGAGAGAGACTGACCCTCAGGCAGAGAGAGAGTAGCCCTCAGGCAGAGCGAGACTGACCCTTAGGCAGAGAGAGACTGGCCTTCAGACAGAGAGAGAGTGACCCTTAGGCAGAGAGAGACTGGCCCTCAGACAGAGAGTGAGTGGCCCTCAGACAGAGAAAGAGGGGCCCTCAATGAGAGAGAGAGGGAGCCTCAAGCAGAAAGAGAGTGGCCTTCCGACAGGAGAGGGGCCCTCAGACAGAAAGAGAGGGGCCCTCAGACAGTGAGGGGCCCTCAGACAGAAAGAGTGTGGCCCTCAGACAGAAAGAGAGTTGCCCGCAGACGGAGAGAGAGTGGCCCACAGACAGAGAGAGAGTGACCTCAGACAGAGAGAGAGTGAACCTCAGACAGAGAGAGATTGACCCTCAGACATTGAGAGAGTGACCTGAAGACAGTGAGTGAGTGATCAATAGACAGAGAGTGAGTGACCATCAGGCAGATGCTGGGAGACCCTCAGACAGAGTGAGTTTCCCTCATGAAGAGAGTGAGGGTCACTCTGAGAAAGAGTGAGGGTCACTCCGACAGAGAGTGAGTGTCACTCTGACAGAGAGTGAGTGTCACTCTGACAGAGAGTGAGTGACACTCTGACAGTGAGTGAGCGTCACTCTGACAGAGAGTGGGCGTCACTCTGACAGAAGAGTGAGTGTCACTCTGACAGAGAGAGAGTGTCTCTCAGACAGAAAGAGAGAGTGGCCCTCAGACAGAGAGAGATTGACCTCAGACAGAGAGAGAGTGGCCCTCAGGCAGAGAGAGACTGACCCTCAGGCAGAGAGAGACTGGCCCTCAGAGAGAGAGTGAGTGGCCCTCAGACGGAGAGAGAGGGGCCCTCAGACAGAAAGAGAGGAGCCCTCAGACAGAGAGAGAGTGACCTCAGACAGAGAGAGAGTGACCCTCAGACAGAGAGAGAGTGACCATCAGACAGAGAGAGAGTGACATTAAGAGAGTGAGTGAGTGACCAATAGACAAAGAGTGAGTGACCATCAGGCAGATGCTGGGTGACACTCAGACAGACAGTGAGTTTCCCTCACACAGAGAGTGAGGGTCACATGGACAGAGAGTGAGTGTCACTCTGGCAGAGAGCGAGTGTCACTCTGACAGAGAGTGAGTGTCACTCTGACAGAGAGTGAGTGTCCCTCTGACAGAGAGTGAGTGTCACTCTGACAGAATGAGCATGGCCCTCAGACAGAGAGAGAGTGGCCCTCAGACAGAAGGAGAGTGTCCCTCAGTCATAAAGGGAGGGTCCCTCAGACATAAAGGGAGGGGCCCTCTGATAGAGAGGGGCCATCAGACTGAAAGAGAGTGGCACTCAGACAGAAAGAGAGTGGCCCTCAGGCAGAAAGAGAGTGGCCCTCAGACAGAGAGAGAGTGGCCCTCAGACAGAGAGTGGCCCTCAGATACATAGAGAGTGGCCCTCAGACAGAGAGAGAGTGGCCCTCAGACAGAAAGAGAGAGGCCCTCAGACAGAGAGAGAGTGACCTGAAGACAGTGAGTGAGTGATCAATAGACAGAGAGTGAGTGACCATCAGGCAGATGCTGGGAGACCCTCAGACAGAGTGAGTTTCCCTCAAGAAGAGAGTGAGGGTCACTCTGAGAAAGAGTGAGGGTCACTCCGACAGAGAGTGAGTGTCACTCTGACAGAGAGTGAGTGTCACTCTGACAGAGAGTGAGTGACACTCTGACAGTGAGTGAGCGTCACTCTGACAGAGAGTGGGCGTCACTCTGACAGAGAGTGAGTGTCACTCTGACAGAGAGAGAGTGTCTCTCAGACAGAAAGAGAGAGTGGCCCTCAGACAGAGAGAGATTGACCTCAGACAGAGAGAGAGTGGCCCTCAGGCAGAGAGAGACTGACCCTCAGGCAGAGAGAGACTGGCCCTCAGAGAGAGAGTGAGTGGCCCTCAGACGGAGAGAGAGGGGCCCTCAGACAGAAAGAGAGGAGCCCTCAGACAAAGAGAGAGTGACCTCAGATAGAGAGAGAGTGACCCTCAGACAGAGAGAGAGTGACCATCAGACAGAGAGAGAGTGACATTAAGACAGTGAGTGAGTGACCAATAGACAAAGAGTGAGTGACCATCAGGCAGATGCTGGGTGACACTCAGACAGAGAGTGAGTTTCCCTCACACAGAGAGTGAGGGTCACATGGACAGAGAGTGAGTGTCACTCTGGCAGAGAGCGAGTGTCACTCTGACAGAGAGTGAGTGTCACTCTGACAGAGAGTGAGTGTCCCTCTGACAGAGAGTGAGTGTCACTCTGACAGAATGAGCATGGCCCTCAGACAGAGAGAGAGTGGCCCTCAGACAGAAGGAGAGTGTCCCTCAGTCATAAAGGGAGGGACCCTCAGACATAAAGGGAGGGGCCCTCTGACAGAGAGGGGCCATCAGACTGAAAGAGAGTGGCACTCAGACAGAAAGAGAGTGGCCCTCAGGCAGAAAGAGAGTGGCCCTCAGACAGAGAGAGAGTGGCCCTCAGACAGAGAGTGGCCCTCAGATACATAGAGAGTGGCCCTCAGACAGAGAGAGAGTGGCCCTCAGACAGAAAGAGAGAGGCCCTCAGACAGAGAGAGAGTGACCCTCAGACAGAGATAGTGTGGCCCTCAGACAGAAAGAGAGTGGCCCTCAGACAGAGAGAGAGTGGCCCTCAGACAGGGAGAGGGTGGCCCTCAGACAGAAAGAGAGTGGCCCTCAGTCAGAGAGAGAGTGGCCCTCAGGCAGAGAGAGAGAGTGACCCTCAGACATTGAGAGAGTGACCTTTAGACAGTGAGTGATTGAGCAATCGACAGACAGTGAGTGACCACCAGGCAGATGCTGGGTGACCCTCAGACAGAGAGTGACTTTACCTCAGAGAGAGAGTGTCACTCTGACAGAGAGTGAGTTTCACTCTGACAGAGAGTAAGTGTCACTCTGACAGAGAGTGAGTGTCACTCTGACAGAAAGAGAGTGGCCCTTAGACAGAGAGAGTGTGGTCTTCAGACAGAAACAGAGTGGCCCTCAGACAGAGAGAGAGTGACCTCGACAGAGAGTGAGTGGCCCTCAGACAGAGAGTGGCCCTCAGACAGAGAGTGGCCCTCAGACAGAGAGAGAGTGGCACTCAGACAGAAAGATAATGGCCCTCAGACAGAGAGATAGTGGTCCTCTGACAGAAAGAGAGGGGCCCTCATACAGAGAGAGATTGACCTCAGACAGAGAGAGAGTGACCCTCGGACACAGAGAGAGTGGCCCACAGACAGAGTGAGACTGACCCTCAGGCAGAGAGAGACTGGCCCTCAGACAGTGAGTGGCCCTCAGACAGAGAGATAGTGGCCCTCAGACAGAGAGAGAGTGTCCTCAGACAGAGAGAGAGTGGCACTCAGGCAGAGAGAGACTGACCCTCAGGCAGAGAGAGAGTGGCCCTCAGGCAGAGAGAGACTGACCCTTAGGCAGAGAGAGACTGGCCTTCAGACAGAGAGAGAGTGACCTTCGGACACAGAGAGAGCGGCCCACAGGCAGAGTGAGACTGACCCTCAGGCAGAGAGAGACTGGCCCTCAGGCAGAGAGTGAGTGGCCCTCAGACAGAGAAAGAGGGGCCCTCAATGAGAGAGAGAGGTAGCCTCAAACAGAAAGAGAGTGGCCTTCCGACAGGAGAGGGGCCCTCAGACAGAAAGAGAGTGACCATCAGACATTTAGAGAGTGACCTTAAGACAGTGAGTGAGTGACCAATAGACAAAGAGTGAGTGACCATCAGGCAGATGCTGGGTGACACTCAGACAGAGAGTGAGTTTCCCTCACACAGAGAGTGAGGGTCACTCTGACGGAGAGTGAGTGTCATTCTGGCAGAGAGCGAGTGTCACTCTGACAGAGAGTGAGTGTCACTCTGACAGAAAGAGAGTGGCCCTCAGACAGAAGGAGAGTATCCCTCAGTCATAAAGGGAGGGTCCTTCAGACATAAAGGGAGGGGCCCTCTGACAGAGTGGGGCCATCAGACTGATAGAGAGTAGCACTCAGACAGAAAGAGAGTGGCCCTCAGACAGAAAGAGAGTGGCCCTCAGACAGAAAGAGAGAGTGACCTCAGACAGAGAGTGGCCCTCAGATAGATAGAGAGTGGCTCTCAGACAGAGACAGTGTGGCCCTCAGACAGAAAGAGAGTGGCGCTCAGGCAGAGAGAGAGTGACCCTCAGACATTAAGAGAGTGACCATTAGACAGTGAGTGATTGAGCAATAGACAGAGAGTGAGTGACCACCAGGCAGATGCTGGGTGACCCTCAGACAGAGAGTGAGTTTCCCTCAGTCCGAGAGTGAGTTTCCCTCAGACAGAGAGAGAGTGTCACTCTGACAGAGAGTGAGTGTCACTCTGACTGAGCGTGAGTGTTACTCTGACAGAGAGTGAGTGGCCCTCAGACAGAAAGAGAGTGGCCTTCAGACAGAAAGATAATGGCCCTCAGACAGAGAGAGAGTGGCCCTCAGACAGAAAGAGAGTGGCCCTCAGACAGAGAGAGTGACCTCAGACAGAGAGAGAGTGACCCTCGGACACAGAGAGAGTGGCCCACAGGCAGAGTGAGACTGACCCTCAGGCAGAGAGAGACTGGCCCTCAGACAGTGAGTGGCCCTCAGACAGAGAGATAGTGGTCCTCTGACAGAAAGAGAGGGGCCCTCATACAGACGGAGATTGACCTCAGACAGAGAGAGAGTGACCCTCGGACACAGAGAGAGTGGCCCACAGGCAGAGTGAGACTGACCCTCAGGCAGAGAGAGACTGGCCCTCAGACAGTGAGTGGCCCTCAGACAGAGAGAGAGTGGCACTCAGGCAGAGAGAGACTGACCCTCAGGCAGAGAGAGAGTGGCCCTCAGGCAGAGAGAGACTGACCCTTAGGCAGAGAGAGACTGGCCTTCAGACAGAGAGAGAGGGACCTTCGGACACAGAGAGAGTGGCCCACAGGCAGAGTGAGACTGGCCCTCAGGTAGAGAGTGAGTGGCCCTCAGGCAGAGAGAGAGGGGCCCTCAATGAGAGAGAGAGGGAGCGTCAAACAGAAAGAGCGTGGCCTTCCGACAGGAGAGGGGCCCTCAGACAGAAAGAGAGTGACCCTCAGACAGAAAGAGAGTGACCTTTAGACAGTGAGTGAGTGACCTATAGACAGAGAGTGAGTGACCATCAAGCAGATGCTGGGTGACCCTCAGACAGAGAGTGAGATTCCCTCAGACAGAGACTGAGTGTCACTCTGACAGGGAGCGAGAGTCACTACGAAAGAGAGCGAGTGTCACTCCGACAGAGAGTGAGTGTCACTCCGACAGGGATCGAGTGTCACTCCGACTGGGAGCGAGTGTCACTCCGACAGAGAGCGAGTATCACTCCGACAGAGTGGGTGTGTCACTTCCACAGAGAGCGAGTGTCACTCCGACAGAGTGTGCGTGTCACTCCAACAGAGAGTAAATGTCACTCCGACAGAGTGAGTGTCACTCCGACTGAGTGTGCGTGTCACTCTGACAGAGAGTGCGTGTCAATCAGACGGAGAGTGAGTGTCAATCTGACAGAGAGTGAGTGGCCCTCAGACAGAATGAGAGTGGCCCTCTGACTGAAAGAGAGGGGCCCTCATACAGAGAGAAATTGACCTCAGACAGAGAGAGAGTGACCCTCGGACACAGAGAGAGTGGCCCTCAGGCAGAGAGAGACTGACCCTTAGGCAGAGAGAGACTGGCCTTCAGACAGAGTGTGAGTGGCCCTCAGACAGACAAAGAGGGGCCCTCAATGAGAGAGAGACGGGGCCGCAGACAGAAAGAGAGTGGCCCTCATACAGGAGAGGGGCCCTCAGACAGAAAGAGAGGGGCCCTCAGACAGAGAGTGAGTGACCTCAGACAGAGAGAGAGTGGCCCTCAGACAGAGAGAGAGTGACCCTCAGACATTGAGAGAGTAACCTTAAGACAGTGAGTGAGCGACCAATAGACGGAGAGTGAGTGACCATCAGGCAGATGCTAGGTGACCCTCGGACAGGAGAGGGGCCCTCAGACAGGAGAGGGGCCCTCAGACAGAAAGAGAGGGGCCCTCAGACAGAAAGAGAGGGGCCCTCAGACAGAGAGTGAGTGACCTGAGACAGAGAGAGAGTGGCCCTCAGACATTGAGAGAGTAACCTTAAGACAGTGAGTGAGTGATCAATAGACAGAGAGTGAGTGACAATCAGGCAGGTGCTGGGTGACTCTCAGACAGAGAGTTTTCCTCATGAAGAGAGTGAGGTTCACTCTGAGAAAAAGTGAGTGTCACTCTGAAAGAGAGTGTGTGTCAATCTGACAGAGAGTGAGTGTCACTCTGACAGAGAGTGAGTGTCACTCTGACAGAGAGTGAGTGTCACTCTGACAGAAAGAGAGTGGCCCTCAGACAGAAAGAGAGTGGCCTTCACACAGAAAGAGAGTGGCCCTCAGACAGAAAGATAGTGGCCCTCAGACAGAGAGAGAGTGGCCCTCAGGCAGAGAGACAGTGGCTCTCAGACAGAGAGAGTGGCCCTCAGACAGAGAGAGAGTGGCCCTCAGACAGAGAGACAGTGGCTCTCAGACAGAAAGAGAGTATCCCTCAGGCATAAAGGGAGGGGCCCTCTGACAGAAAGTGAGTGGCACTCAGACAGAAAGAGAGTGGCCCTCTGACAGAAGGAGAGAGGCCCTCAGACAGAGAGAGAGTGGCCCTCAGACAGAGAGAGAGGGGCCCTCAGGCTGAGAGAGAGAGTGGCCCTTAGGCAGAGAGAGAGTGACCCTCAGACATTGAGAGTGTGACCTTTAGACAGTGAGTGAGTGACCTACAGACAGAGAGTGAGTGACCATCAGGCAGATGCTGGGTGACCCTCAGCCAGAGAGTGAGATTCCTTCAGACAGAGACTGAGTGTCACTCTGACAGGAAGCGAGTGTCACTCCGACAGAGAGCGAGTGTCACTCCGACAGAGAGCGAGTGTCACTCCGACAGGGAGCGAGTGTCACTCCGACAGGGAGCGAGTGTCACTCCGACTGGGAGCGAGTGTCACTCCGACAGAGATTGAGTGTCACTCTGACAGGAAGCGAGTGTCACTCCGACAGAGAGCGAGTGTCACTCCGACAGAGAGCGAGTGTCACAACGACAGAGAGCGAGTGTCACTCCGACAGGGAGCGAGTGTCACTCCGACTGGGAGCGATTGTCACTCTGACAGAGAGCGAGTGTCACTCCGACAGAGAGCGAGTGTCACTCCGACAGAGAGCAAGTGTCACTCCGACAGAGTGGGTGTGTCACTTCCACAGAGAGCGAGTGTCACTCCGACAGAGAGTGCGTGTCACTCCAACAGAGAGTAATTGTCACTCCGACAGAGTGAGTGTCACTCCGACTGAGTGTGCGTGTCACTCTGACAGAGAGTGCGTGTCAATCAGACGGAGAGTGAGTGTCACTCCGACAGAGAGTGTGTGTCACTCCGACAGAGTGTGCGTGTCACTCCGACAGAGATTGCGTGTCACTCCGACAGAGAGTGCGTGTCAATCAGACGGACAGTGAGTGTCACTCCGACAGATTTTGATTGACCCTGAGAGAGAAAGTGACTCTCAGACGTGAGTAAACCTGAGGCAGAGATTGAGAGGCACTCAGGCAGAGTGAGAGTGGCCCTCAGACAGATAGATAGTGGCCCTCAGACTGAGAGTGGCCCTCAAGTAGAGAGAGATTGGCCCTCAGAAGAGTGTGAGTGGCCCTCAGACAGAGAATGAGTGGCACTCAGACAGAGAGAGAGTGGCCCTCAGACAGAGAGAGAGTGGCCCTCAGACAGAGAGAGAGTGGCACTCAGACAGAGAGTGGCTCTCAGGCAGAGAGAGACTGACCCTCAGACAGAGAGAGAGTGGCCTTCAGGCAGAGAGAGACTGACCCTCAGGCAGAGAGAGAGTGGCCCTCAGACAGAGAGTGAGTGTCCCTCAGACAGAGAAAGAGTGGCCCTCAATCAGAGAGAGAGTGACCCTCAGACAGAGAGAGTGTGACCCTCAGACATTAAGAGAGTGACCTTAAGACAGTGAGTGAGTGATCAATAGACAGAGAGTGAGTGACCATCAGTCAGATGCTGGGTGACCCTCAGACAGAGAGTGATTTTCCCTCAGACAGAGAGTGAGTGTCACTCTGACAGAGAGTGAGTTTCACTCTGACAGAGAGTGAGTGTCACTTTGACAGAGAGTGAGTGACACTCTGACAGAGAGTGATTGACCCTCAGAGAGAAAGTGACCCTCAGACGTGAGTAAACCTGAGGCAGAGTTTGAGAGACACTCAGGCAAAGTGAGAGTGGCCCTCTGACAGAAAGATAGAGGCCCTCAGACATAGAGAGAGTGGCCCTCAGGCAGAGAGAGACTGGCCCTCAGACAGAGAGTGAGTGGACCTCAGACAGAGAGAGAGTGGTCCTCAGACAGAGAGGGGCGCTCAGACAGAGAGAGAGGGACCCTCAGACAGAGAGTGGCCCTCAGACAGAAAGAGAGGGGCCCTCAGACAGAAAGGGTGGGGCCCTCAGACAGAAAGAGTGGGGCCCTCAGACAGAAAGAAACGGGCCCTCATACAGAGAGAGAGTGACCTCAGACAAAGAGAGAGAGCGAACCTCAGACAGAGAGAGAGTGGCCCTCAGTTATTGAGAGAGTGTTCTTAAGACAGTGAGTGAGTGACCAATTGAGAGTGAGTGACCATCAGGCAGATGCTGGGTGACCCTCAGACAGAGTGTGAGTTTCCTTCACACAGAGAGTGTGGGTCACTCTGACAGAGAGTGTGTGTCACGCTGACTCAGAGTGAGTGTCATTCTGGCAGAGAGAGAGTGACCTCAGACAGAGAGAGAGTGGCCCTCAGACAGAGAGAGATCGACCCTCAGACATTGAGAGAGTGACCTGAAGACAGTGAGTGAGTGATCAATAGACAGAGAGTGAGTGACCATCAGGCAGATGCTGGGAGACCCTCAGACAGAGTGAGTTTCCCTCATGCAGAGAGTGAGGGTCACTCTGACAGAGAGTGAGTATCACTCTGACAGAGAGTGAGTGTCACTCTGACAGCGAGTGAGTGTCACTCTGACAGAGAGTGAGTGTCACTCTGACAGAGAGTGGGTGACACTCTGACAGAGAGTGAGTGTCACTCTGACAGTGAGTGAGCGTCACTCTGACAGAGAGTGAGTGACACTCTGACAGAGAGTGACACTCTGACAGAGAGTGAGTGTCACTCTGACAGAGAGTGAGTGTCACTCTGACAGAAAGTGAGTGGACCTCTGACAGAGAGAGAGTGGCCCTCGGACATAGAGAGAGTAGCCCTCGGACAGAAAGAGAGTGGCCCTCAGAAAGAAAGATAATGGCCCTCAGACAGAGAGAGAGTGGCCCTCAGACAGAAGGAGAGTGGCCCTCAGACAGAAGGAGAGTGGCCCTCAGGCAGAGAGAGAGTGGCCCTCTGACAGAAAGACATGGGCCCTCATACAGAGAGAGATTGACCTCAGACAGAGAGAGAGTGACCCTCAGACAGAAAGATAATAGCCCTCGGACAGAGAGAGAGTGGCCCTCAGACAGAGAGTGAGTGGCCCTCAGACAGAGAGGGGCCCTCTGACAGAAAGAGATTGCCCCTCAGACAGAAAGATAATAGCCCTCAGATTGAAAGAGAGTGGCCCTCAGACAGAGAGAGAGTGACCTCAGGCAGAGAGAGAGGGTCCCTCAGACAGAAAGAGAGTGGCCCTCTGACAGAAAGAGAGGGGCCCTCATTCAGAGAGAGAGTGACCCTCAGACTGAGTGAGTGACCCTCAGACTGAGAATGAGTGACCTTCAGGCAGTGAGTGATTTTCAGAGAGAGTGACCCTCAGACAGTGAGAGACTGACTTTCATACCGTGAGTGACCCTCAGACAAAATAAACCTGAGATGGATTGAGTGACGCAAAGACAGAGTAAACCTCCGTCTGTAACAGAGTGACCCTCAGACAGTGAGTGACCCTCAGAGTGAGTGATCCTTGGACAGAGTGAGTGACCCCCAGACAGACAGTGAGAGAGTGAGCCTCAGACAGAGAGTGACCCTCAGACAGTCAGAGAGCGGCCTTTAGACAGTGTGTGACGCTCAGACAAAATAAATTTCTGACAGGGAGTTAGTGACACTCACCCAGAGTAAACCTCAGACTGTGAGAGAGTGACCCTCGGACAGTGAGTGACACTTAGACCGTGAGTGACCCTAAGGCAGTGAGTGACCCTCAGACAGCGCATGAGTTACCCTCAGGCAGTGAGTGACCCACAGACAGACAGTGACCCTCCTACAGACAGTGACCCTCCGACATACAGTGAACCTCAGACATACAGTGAACCTCAGACATACAGTGAACCTCAGACAGAGAATGAGTGACCTTTGGACTGACAGTGATGACCCACAGACAGAGAGTGACCCTCAGACAAAATAAACCTCAGACAGGACTGGGTGACACTCAGACAGAGTAAACCTCAGACTATGAGAGAGTGACCCTCAGGCAGAGAGTGCGTGACTGAGACAGAGTGACCCTCAGACAGCGAGTGAGTGACCCTCAGACAACGAGTGACAATCAGACAGAGAGTGAGTGACCCTCAGACAGAGAGTGAGTGACCCTCAGACAGAGAGTGAGTGACCCTTAGACAGAGAGTGAGTGAACCTCAGACAGAGAGTGAGTGAACCTCAGGCAGAGAGAGAGTGGCCCCTAAAGAGAGAGAGAGTGGCCCCCAGAGAGAGAGAGAGAGTGGCCCTCAGAGAGAGAGACAGTGGCCCTCAGAGAGAGAGACAGTGGCCCTCAGACTGAGAGTGAGTGGCCCTCAGGCAGAAAGAGAGTGGCCCTCAGACAGAGAGAGAGTGGCCCTCAGGCAGAGAGAGAGTGGCCCTCAGACGGAGAGAGAGTGGCCCTCAGACGGAGAGAGAGTGGCCCTCAGACAGAGAGAGAGTGGCCCTCAGACAGAGAGAGAGTGGCTCTCAGACAGAGACAGTGTGGTCCTCAGACAGAGAGAGAGTGTCCTCAGACAGAGAGTGAGTGACCCTCAGACAGAGAGAAAGTGGCCCTCAGGCAGAGAGTGAGTGAACCTCAGACAGAGAGTGAGTGAAAATCAGGCAGAGAGAGAGTGGCCCTCGGGCAGAAAGAGAGTGGCCCTCAGACTGAGAGACAGTGGCCCTCAGGCAGAGAGAGAGAATGGCCCTCAGACAGAAAGAGAGTGACCCTCAGACAGAGAGAGTGTGACCCTCAGACAGAGAGAGTGTGACCCTCAGACAAAGAGAGTGTGATCCTCAGACAGAGAGAGAGTGGCCCTCAGACAGAGAGAGAGTGGCCTTCAGACTGAGAGAGAGTGGCCCTCAGACAGAGAGTGAGTGGCCATCAGACAGAGAGGAAGTGCCCTCAGACAGGGCATGAAAGACTCTGAGGCAGCGAGTGAGTGACCCTCAGACATTGATTGAATGACCCCCAGACATAGACACTCAGGCAGTGAGCGTGAGTGACCTTCAGCCAGAGAGTGAGTGACCCAGAGGCAGAGAGAGAGTGACCCTCAGACAGAAAGAGCGAGTGGCCCTCAGACAGAGAGAGAGTGGCCCTCAGGCAGAGAGTGAGGGGCCCTCAGAGAGAGAGTGGCCCACAGAGAGAGAAAGAGTGGCCCTCAGACAGAGAGAGTGTGGCCCTACGATAGAAAGAAAGTGGCCCTCAGACAGATATAGTGCGACCCTCAGACAGAGAGAGAGTGGCCCTCAGACAGAGACAGTGTGGCCCTCAGGCAGAGAGAGAGAATGGCCCTCAGACAGAAAGAGAGTGACCCTCAGACAGAGAGAGTGTGACCCTCAGACAGAGAGAGTGTGACCCTCAGACAAAGAGAGTGTGATCCTCAGACAGAGAGAGAGTGGCCCTCAGACAGAGAGAGAGTGGCCCTCAGACAGAGAGAGTGTGACCCTCAGACAGAGACAGTGTGGCCCTCAGACAGAGAGAGAGTGTCCTCAGACAGAGAGTGACTGACCCTTAGACAGAGAGAAAGTGGCCCTCAGGCAGAGAGTGAGTGAACCTCAGACGGAGAGTGAGTGAAAATCAGGCAGAGAGAGAGTGGCCCTCGGGCAGAAAGAGAGTGGCCCTCAGAGAGAGAGACTGTGGCCCTCAGACAGAAGGAGAGTGGCCGTCAGACTGAGAGAGAGTGGCCCTCAGACAGAGAGAGTGTGACCCCCAGACAGAGAGAGTGTGACCCTCAGACAAAGAGAGTGTGATCCTCAGACAGAGAGAGAGTGGCCCTCAGACAGAGAGAGTGGCCTTCAGACTGAGAGAGAGTGGCCCTCAGGCAGAGAGTGAGGGGCCCTCAGAGAGAGAGAGAGTGGCCCTCAGAGAGAGAAAGAGTGGCCCTCAGACAGAGAGAGTGTAGCCCTACGATAGAAAGAGAGTGGCCCTCTGACAAAGATAGTGTGACCCTCAGACAGAGAGAGAGTTGCCCTCAGTGAGAGAGTGGCCCTCAGACTGAGAGAGAGTGGCCCTCAGACAGAGGGTGAGTGGCCCTCAGACAGAGAGAGAGTGGCCCTCAGACAGAGAGAGAGTGGCCCTCAGACTGAGAGAGAGTGGCCCTCAGACTGAGAGAGAGTGGCCCTCAGACAGAGAGTGGCCCTCAGGCAGAGAGAGAGAATGGCCCTCAGACAGAAAGAGAGTGGCCCTCAGACAGAGAGAGAGTGGCCCTCAGACAGAGAGAGAGTGGCCCTCAGACTGAGAGAGAGTGGCCCTCAGACTGAGAGAGAGTGGCCCTCAGACAGAGAGTGGCCCTCAGACACAGAGAGAGAGTGGCCCTCAGACAGAGAGAGAGTGGCCCTCAAACAGAGAGAGAGAGGCCCTCAGGCAGAGAGAGAGTGACCCTCAGACAGAGAGAGATTGGCCCTCAGGCAGTGAGAGAGTGGCCCTCAGGCAGAGAGAGAGGGGGCCTCAGACAGAGAGAGAGTGGCCTCAGACAGATTGGCCCTCAGACAGACATAGAGTGGACCTCAGACTGAGAGAGTGGCCCTCAGACAGAGAGAGAGTGGCCCTCAGACAGAAGGAGAGTGGCCCTCAGACAGAAAGAGAGTGGCCCTCAGACAGAGAGAGAGTGGCCCTCACACAGAGAGAGAGTGGCCCTCAGACAGAAAGAGAGTGGCCCTCAGACAGAAAGAGAGTGGCCCTCAGACAGAGAGGGGCCCTCAGAGACAAAGAGAGTGGCCTTCAGACTGAGAGAGAGTGGCCTTCAGACTGAGAGAGAGTGGCCCTCAGATAGAGAGAGAGTGGCATTCAGACTGAGAGAGAGTGGCCTTCAGACTGAGACAGAGCTGCTCTCAGACAGGGAGTGAGAGGCCCTCAGACAGAGAGTGAGTGGCCATCAGACAGAGAGGAAGTGCCCTCAGACAGGGCATGATTGACTCTGAGGCAGAGAGTGAGTGACCCTCAGTCATTGATTGAATGACCCCCAGACATAGACACTCAGGCAGTGAGCATGAGTGACCTTCAGCCAGAGAGTGAGTGACCCACAGGCAGAGAGAGAGTGACCCTCAGGCAGAGAGTGAGGGGCCCTCAGAGAGAGAGAGAGTGGCCCTCAGAGAGAGAAAGAGTGGCCCTCAGACAGAGAGAGTCCTCCCCTACGATAGAAAGAGAGTGGCCCTCAGACAGAGATAGTGCGTCCCTCAGACAGAGAGAAAGTGGCCCTCAGACAGAGAGAGAGTGGCCCTCAGACAGAGAGAGAGTGGCCCTCAGACTGAGTGAGAGTGGCCCTCAGACTGAGCGAGAGTGGCCCTCAGACTGAGCGAGAGTGGCCCTCAGACAGAGAGAGTGGCCCTCAGACAGAGAGAGAGTGGCCCTCAGACTGAGAGAGAGTGGCCCTCAGACACAGAGAGAGAGTGGCCCTCAGACAGAGAGAGAGAGGCCCTCAGGCAGAGAGAGAGTGACCCTCAGACAGAGAGTGAGTGACCCTTAGACAGAGAGTGAGTGAACCTCAGACAGAGAGTGAGTGAACCTCAGGCAGAGAGAGAGTGGCCCCTAAAGAGAGAGAGAGTGGCCCCCAGAGAGAGAGAGAGTGGCCCTCAGAGAGAGAGACAGTGGCCCTCAGAGAGAGAGACAGTGGCCCTCAGACAGAGAGACAGTGGCCCTCAGACAGAGAGACAGTGGCCCTCAGACTGAGAGTGAGTGGCCCTCAGCCAGAAAGAGAGTGGTCCTCAGACAGAGAGAGTGTGGCCCTCAGAGAGAGAGAGTGTGGCCCTCAGACTGAGAGAGAATGGCTCTCATTCTGAGAGAGAGTGGCCCTAAGGCAGAGAGAGAGTGGCCCTCAGACGGAGAGAGAGTGGCCCTCAGACAGAGAGAGAGTGGCCCTCAGACAGAGAGAGAGTGGCTCTCAGACAGAGAGAAAGTGGCCCTCAGGCAGAGAGTGAGTGAACCTCAGACAGAGAGTGAGTGAAAATCAGGCAGAGAGAGAGTGGCCCTCGGGCAGAAAGAGAGTGGCCCTCAGAGAGAGAGACTGTGGCCCTCAGACAGAAGGAGAGTGGCCCTCAGACTGAGAGAGAGTGGCCCTCAGGCAGAGAGAGAGAATGGCCCTCAGACAGAAAGAGAGTGACCCTCAGACAGGGAGAGTGTGACCCTCAGACAGAGAGAGTGTGACCCTCAGACAAAGAGAGTGTGATCCTCAGACAGAGAGAGAGTGGCCCTCAGACAGAGACAGTGTGGCCCTCAGACAGAGAGAGAGTGTCCTCAGACAGAGAGTGACTGACCCTTAGACAGAGAGAATGTGGCCCTCAGGCAGAGAGTGAGTGAACCTCAGACGGAGAGTGAGTGAAAATCAGGCAGAGAGAGAGTGGCCCTCGGGCAGAAAGAGAGTGGCCCTCAGAGAGAGAGACTGTGGCCCTCAGACAGAAGGAGAGTGGCCGTCAGACTGAGAGAGAGTGGCCCTCAGACAGAGAGAGTGTGACCCTCAGACAGAGAGAGTGTGACCCTCAGACAAAGAGAGTGTGATCCTCAGACAGAGAGAGAGTGGCCCTCAGACAGAGAGAGAGTGGCCTTCAGACTGAGAGAGAGTGGCCCTCAGGCAGAGAGTGAGGGGCCCTCAGACAGAGAGAGAGTGGCCCTCAGAGAGAGAAAGAGTGGCCCTCAGACAGAGAGAGTGTGGCCCTACGATAGAAAGAGAGTGGCCCTCTGACAGAGATAGTGTGACCCTCAGACAGAGAGAGAGTTGCCCTCAGACAGTGAAAGAGTGGCCCTCAGACTGAGAGAGAGTGGCCCTCAGACAGAGGGTGAGTGGCCCTCAGACAGAGAGAGAGTGGCCCTCAGACAGAGAGAGAGTGGCCCTCAGACTGAGAGAGAGTGGCCCTCAGACTGAGAGAGAGTGGCCCTCAGACAGAAAGTGGCCCTCAGGCAGAGAGAGAGAATTGCCCTCAGACAGAAAGAGAGTGGCCCTCAGACAGAGAGAGAGTGGCCCTCAGACAGAGAGAGAGTGGCCCTCAGACTGAGAGAGAGTGGCCCTCAGACTGAGAGAGAGTGGCCCTCAGACTGAGAGAGAGTGGCCTTCAGAAAGAGAGTGGCCCTCAGACACAGAGAGAGAGTGGCCCTCAGACAGAGAGAGAGTGGCCCTCAGACAGAGAGAGAGAGGCCCTCAGGCAGAGAGAGAGAGACCCTCAGACAGAGAGAGATTGGCCCTCAGGCAGTGAGAGAGTGGCCCTCAGGCAGAGAGAGAGGGGGCCTCAGACAGAGAGAGAGTGGCCTCAGACAGATTGGCCCTCAGACAGACATAGAGTGGACCTCAGACTGAGAGAGTGGCCCTCAGACAGAGAGAGAGTGGCCCTCAGACAGAAGGAGAGTGGCCCTCAGACAGAAAGAGAGTGGCCCTCAGACAGAGAGAGAGTGGCCCTCACACAGAGAGAGAGTGGCCCTCAGACAGAAAGAGAGTGGCCCTCAGACAGAAAGACAGTGGCTCTCAGACAGAGAGGGGCCCTCAGAGACAAAGAGAGTGGCCTTCAGACTGAGAGAGAGTGGCCTTCAGACTGAGAGAGAGTGGCCCTCAGATAGAGAGAGAGTGGCATTCAGACTGAGAGAGAGTGGCCTTCAGACTGAGACAGAGCTGCCCTCAGACAGGGAGTGAGAGGCCCTCAGACAGAGAGTGAGTGGCCATCAGACAGAGAGGAAGTGCCCTCAGACAGGGCATGATTGACTCTGAGGCAGAGAGTGAGTGACCCTCAGTCATTGATTGAATGACCCCCAGACATAGACACTCAGGCAGTGAGCGTGAGTGACCTTCAGCCAGAGAGTGAGTGACCCACAGGCAGAGAGAGAGTGACCCTCAGGCAGAGAGTGAGGGGCCCTCAGAGAGAGAGAGAGTGGCCCTCAGAGAGAGAAAGAGTGGCCCTCAGACAGAGCGAGTCTGGCCCTATGATAGAAAGAGAGTGGCCCTCAGACAGAGATAGTGCGTCCCTCAGACAGAGAGAAAGTGGCCCTCAGACAGAGAGAGAGTGGCCCTCAGACAGAGAGAGAGTGGCCCTGAGACAGAGAGAGTGGCCCTCAGACTGAGTGAGGGTGGCCCTCAGACTGAGTGAGAGTGGCCCTCAGACTGAGCGAGAGTGGCCCTCAGACAGAGAGAGTGGCCCTCAGACAGAGAGAGAGTGGCCCTCAGACTGAGAGAGAGTGGCCCTCAGACAGAGAGTGGCCCTCAGACACAGAGAGAGAGTGGCCCTCAGACAGAGAGAGAGTGGCCCGCAGACAGAGAGAGAGAGGCCCTCAGGCAGAGAGAGAGTGACCCTCAGACAGAGACAGATTGGCCCTCAGGCAGTGAGAGAGGGGCCCTCAGGCAAAGAGAGAGGGGGCCTCAGACAGAGAGAGAGTGGCCTCAGACAGATTGGCTCTCAGAAAGAGATAGAGTGGCCCTCAGACTGAGAGAGAGTGGCCCTCTGACTGAGAGAGAGTGGCCCTCAGACTGAGAGAGAGTGGCCCTCAGACTGAGAGAGAGTGGCCCTCAGGCAGAGAGTGAGGGGCCCTCAGATAGAGAGTGGCCCTCAGAGAGAGAAAGAGTGGCCCTCAGACAGAGAGAGGGTGGCCCTAAGATAGAAAGAGAGTGGCCCTCAGACAGAGATAGTGCGACCGTCAGACAGAGAGAGAGTGGCTCTCAGACAGAAATGCGTGGCCCTCACACAGAGAGAGAGTGGCCCTCAGACTGAGAGAGATTGGCCCTCAGACAGAGAGAGAGTGGCCCTCAGACAGTGAGACAGTGGCCCTCCGACAGAGAGAGAGTGGCCCTCAGACAGAAAGAGAGTGGCCCTAAGGCAGAGAGAGAGTGGCCCTCAGACAGAGAGAGAGTGGCCCTCAGACAGAGAGAGAGTGGCCCTCAGGCAGAGAGAGAGTGACCCTCAGACAGAAAGAGCAGTGGCCCTCAGGCAGAGAGAGAGTGGTCCTCAGGCAGAGAGAGAGTGGCTCTCAGGCAGAAAGAGCAGTGGCCCTCAGGCAGAGAGAGAGTGGCCCTCAGGCAGAGACAGAGTGGCCCTCAGACTGAGAGAGAGTGGCCCTCAGGCAGAGAGAGAGTGGCCCTCAGACAGAGAGAGAGTGGCCCTCAGACAGAGAGAAAGTGACCCTCAGACCGAGAGAGAGTGACCCTCAGACAGAAAGAGCAGTGGCCCTCAGACAGAGAGAGAGTGGCCTCAGACAGATTGGCCCTCAGATAGAGAGAGAATGGCCCTCAGACAGAGAGAGACTGACCCTCAGACAGAGAGAGACTGGACCTCAGACAGAGAGAGAGTGGCCCTCAGGCAGAGAGTGAGTGGCCCTCAGGCAGAGAGAGTGTGGCCCTCAGACAGAGAGAGTGTGGCCCTCAAAAGAAAGAGAGTGGCCCTCAGACAGTGAGAGTTTGACGCTCAGACAGAGAGAGTGTGGCCCTCAGACAGAGAGAGAGTGGCCCTCAGGCAGAAAGAGAGTGGCCCTCAGACAGAGAGAGAGTGGCCCTCAGACAGAGAGTGGCCCTCAGACAGAGAGAGTGGCCTTCAGACTGAGAGAGAGTGGCCCTCAGACAGAGAGTGAGAGGCCCTCAGACAGAGAGTGAGTGGCCATCAGACAGAGAGGAATTGCCCTCAGACAGGGCATGATTGACTCTGAGGAAGAGAGTGAGTGACCCTCAGACATTGATTGAATGACCCCCAGACATCGACACTCAGGCAGTGAGCGTGAGTGACCTTCAGCCAGAGAGTGAGTGACCGGCTGGCAGAGAGTGACCCTCAGACATAAAGAGCGTGTGGCCCTCAGACAGAGAGTGAGTGGCCCTCAGGCAGAGAGTGAGAGGTCCTCAGAGAGAGAGAGAGTGGCCCTCAGAGAGAGAAAGAGTGGCCCTCAGACAGAGAGAGAGTGGCCCTCAGACTGAGAGAGATTGGACCTCAGACAGTGAGAGAGTGGCCCTCAGATAGTGAGACAGTGGCCCTCCGGCAGAGAGAGAGTGGCCCTCAGACAGAAAGAGAGTGGCCCTAAGGCAGAGAGAGAGTGGCCCTCAGACAGAGAGAGAGTGGACCTCAGTAAGAGAGATAGTGGCCCTCAGGCAGAGAGAGAGTGGCCCTCAGACAGAGAGAGAGTGGCCCTAAGGCAGAGAGAGTGGCCCTCAGACAGAGAGAGAGTGGACCTAACACAGAGAGAGAGTGGCCCTCAGACAGAGAGAGAGTGGACCTCAGTAAGAGAGAGAGTGGCCCTCAGACAGAGAGAGAGTGGCCCTCAGACAGAGAGAGAATGGCCCTCAGGCAGAGAGAGAATGGCCCTCAGGCAGAGAGAGTGTGGCCCTCAGACAGAAAGAGAGTGGCCCTCAGACAGAAAGAGAGTGGCCATCAGACAGAAAGAGAGTGGCCCTCAGACAGAGAGGGGCCCTCCGACAGAAAGAGAGTGACCCTCAGACAGAGAAAGAGTGGACCTCAGACAGAGAGAGTGTGACCCTCAGACAGAGCGAGTGTGATCCTCAGACAGAGAGAGAGTGGCCCTCAGACAGAGAGTGGCCTTCAGACTGAGAGAGAGTGGCCCTCAGACAGAGAGTGAGAGGCCATCAGACAGAGAGGAAGTGCCCTCAGACAGGGCATGATTGACTCTGAGGCAGAGAGTGAGTGACCCTCAGTCATTGATTGAATGACCCCCAGACATAGACACTCAGGCAGTGAGCGTGAGTGACCTTCAGCCAGAGAGTGAGTGACCCACAGGCAGAGAGAGAGTGACCCTCAGGCAGAGAGTGAGGGGCCCTCAGAGAGAGAGAGAGTGGCCCTCAGAGAGAGAAAGAGTGGCCCTCAGACAGAGAGAGTCTGGCCCTACGATAGAAACAGAGTGGCCCTCAGACAGAGATAGTGCGTCCCTCAGACAGAGAGAAAGTGGCCCTCAGACAGAGAGAGAGTGGCCCTCAGACAGAGAGAGAGTGCCCCTCAGACTGAGCGAGAGTGGCCCTCAGACTGAGCGAGAGTGGCCCTCCGACTGAGCGAGAGTGGCCCTCAGACAGAGAGAGTGGCCCTCAGACAGAGAGAGAGTGGCCCTCAGACAGAGAGAGAGTGGCCCTCAGACAGAGAGAGAGTGGCCCTCAGCCTGAGTGAGAGTGGCCCTCAGACTGAGCGAGAGTGGCCCTCAGACAGAGCGAGAGTGGCCCTCAGACAGAGAGTGGCCCTCAGACACAGAGAGAGAGTGGCCCTCAGACAGAGAGAGAGTGGCCCGCAGACAGAGAGAGAGAGGCCCTCAGGCAGAGAGAGAGTGACCCTCAGACAGAGACAGATTGGCCCTCAGGCAGTGAGAGAGGGGCCCTCAGGCAGAGAGAGAGGGGGCCTCAGACAGAGAGAGAGTGGCCTCAGACAGATTGGCCCTCAGAAAGAGATAGAGTGGCCCTCAGACTGAGAGAGAGTGGCCCTCTGACTGAGAGAGAGTGGCCCTCAGACTGAGAGAGAGTGGCCCTCAGACTGAGAGAGAGTGGCCCTCAGACTGAGAGAGAGTGGCCCTCAGGCAGAGAGTGAGGGGCCCTCAGATAGAGAGAGAGTGGCCCTCAGAGAGAGAAAGAGTGGCCCTCAGACAGAGAGAGTGTGGCCCTAAGATAGAAAGAGAGTGGCCCTCAGACAGAGATAGTGCGACCGTCAGACAGAGAGAGAGTGGCTCTCAGACAGAAATGCGTGGCCCTCACACAGAGAGAGAGTGGCCCTCAGAGTGAGAGAGATTGGCCCTCAGACAGAGAGAGAGTGGCCCTCAGACAGTGAGACAGTGGCCCTCCGACAGAGAGAGAGTGGCCCTCAGACAGAAGGAGAGTGGCCCTAAGGCAGAGAGAGAGTGGCCCTCAGACAGAGAGAGAGTGGCCCTCAGACAGAGAGAGAGTGGCCCTCAGGCAGAGAGTGGCCCTCAGACAGAGAGAAAGTGACCCTCAGACCGAGAGAGAGTGACCCTCAGACAGAAATAGCAGTGGCCCTCAGACAGAGAGAGAGTGGCCTCAGACAGATTGGCCCTCAGATAGAGAGAGTTTGGCCCTCAGACACAGAGAGACTGACCCTCAGAAAGAGAGAGACTGGACCTCAGACAGAGAGAGAGTGGCCCTCAGGCAGAGAGTGAGTGGCCCTCAGGCAGAGAGAGTGTGGCCCTCAGAGAGAGTGTGGCCCTCAAAAGAAAGAGAGTGGCCCTCAGACAGTGAGAGTTTGACGCTCAGACAGAGAGAGTGTGGCCCTCAGACAGAGAGAGAGTGGCCCTCAGACAGAGAGAGAGAGTGGCCCTCAGACAGAGAGAGAGTGGCCCTCAGACAGAGTGTGACTCTCAGACAGAGAGAGAGTGGCTCTCAGACAGAGAGAGAGTGGCCCTCAGACAGAGAGTGGCCCTCAGACAGAGAGAGAGTGGCCTTCAGACTGAGAGAGAGTGGCCCTCAGACAGAGAGTGAGAGGCCCTCAGACAGAGAGTGAGTGGCCATCAGAGAGAGAGGAAGTGCCCTCAGACAGGGCATGATTGACTCTGAGGCAGAGAGTGAGTGACCCTCAGACATTGATTGAATGACCCCCAGACATCGACACTCAGACAGTGAGCGTGAGTGACCTTCAGCCAGAGAGTGAGTGACCGGCTGGCAGAGAGTGACCCTCAGACAGAAAGAGCGTGTGGCCCTCAGACAGAGAGTGAGTGGCCCTCAGGCAGAGAGTGAGAGGCCCTCAGAGAGAGAGAGAGTGGCCCTCAGAGAGAGAAAGAGTGGCCCTCAGACAGAGAGAGAGTGGCCCTCAGACTGAGAGAGATTGGCCCTCAGACAGTGAGAGAGTGGCCCTAAAATAGTGAGACAGTGGCCCTCCGGCAGAGAGAGAGTGGCCCTCAGACAGAAAGAGAGTGGCCCTAAGGCAGAGAGAGAGTGGCCCTCAGACAGAGAGAGTGGACCTCAGTAAGAGAGATAGTGGCCCTCAGGCAGAAAGAGAGTGGCCCTCAGACAGAGAGAGAGTGGCCCTAAGGCAGAGAGAGTGGCCCTCAGACAGGGAGAGAGTGGACCTAACACAGAGAGAGAGTGGCCCTCAGACAGAGAGAGAGTGGACCTCAGTAAGAGAGAGAGTGGCCCTCAGACAGACAGAGAGTGGCCCTCAGACAGAGAGAGAATGGCCCTCAGGCAGAGAGAGAATGGCCCTCAGGCAGAGAGAGTGTGGCCCTCAGACAGAAAGAGAGTGGCCCTCAGACAGAAAGAGAGTGGCCATCAGACAGAAAGAGAGTGGCCCTCAGACAGAGAGGGGCCCTCCGACAGAAAGAGAGTGACCCTCAGACAGAGAGAGAGTGGACCTCAGACAGAGAGAGAGTGACCCTCAGACAGAGCGAGTGTGATCCTCAGACAGAGAGAGAGTGGCCCTCAGACAGAGAGTGGCCTTCAGACTGAGAGAGAGTGGCCCTGAGACAGAGAGTGAGAGGCCATCAGACAGAGAGGAAGTGCCCTCAGACAGGGCATGATTGACTCTGAGGCAGAGAGTGAGTGACCCTCAGTCATTGATTGAATGACCCCCAGACATAGACACTCAGGCAGTGAGCGTGAGTGACCTTCAGCCAGAGAGTGAGTGACCCACAGGCAGAGAGAGAGTGACCCTCAGGCAGAGAGTGAGGGGCCCTCAGAGAGAGAGAGAGTGGCCCTCAGAGAGAGAAAGAGTGGCCCTCAGACAGAGAGAGTCTGGCCCTACGATAGAAAGAGAGTGGCCCTCAGACAGAGATAGTGCGTCCCTCAGACAGAGAGAAAGTGGCCCTCAGACAGAGAGAGAGTGGCCCTCAGACAGAGAGAGAGTGGCCCTCAGACAGAGAGAGAGTGGCCCTCAGACTGAGAGTGGCCCTCAGACTGAGCGAGAGTGGCCCTCAGACTGAGCGAGAGTGGCCCTCAGACAGAGAGAGTGGCCCTCAGACAGAGAGAGAGTGGCCCTCAGACTGAGAGAGAGTGGCCCTCAGACAGAGAGTGGCCCTCAGACACAGAGAGAGAGTGGCCCTCAGACAGAGAGAGAGTGGCCCGCAGACAGAGAGAGAGAGGCCCTCAGGCAGAGAGAGAGTGACCCTCAGACAGAGACAGATTGGCCCTCAGGCAGTGAGAGAGGGGCCCTCAGGCAGAGAGAGAGGGGGCCTCAGACAGAGAGAGAGTGGCCTCAGACAGATTGGCCCTCAGAAAGAGATAGAGTGGCCCTCAGACTGAGAGAGAGTGGCCCACAGACTGAGAGAGAGTGGCCCTCAGACTGAGAGAGAGTGGCCCTCAGGCAGAGTGAGGGGCCCTCAGATAGAGAGAGAGTGGCCCTCAGAGAGAGAAAGAGTGGCCCTCAGACAGAGAGAGGGTGGCCCTAAGATAGAAAGAGAGTGGCCCTCAGACAGAGATAGTGCGACCGCATACAGAGAGAGAGTGGCTCTCAGACAGAAATGTGTGGCCCTCACACAGAGAGAGAGTGGCCCTCAGACTGAGAGAGATTGGCCCTCAGACAGAGAGAGAGTGGCCCTCAGACAGTGAGACAGTGGCCCTCCGACAGAGAGAGAGTGGCCCTCAGACAGAAAGAGAGTGGCCCTAAGGCAGAGAGTGAGTGGCCCTCAGGCAGAGAGAGTGTGGCCCTCAGACAGAGAGAGTGTGGCCCTCAAAAGAAAGAGAGTGGCCCTCAGACAGTGAGAGTTTGACCCTCAGACAGAGAGAGTGTGGCCCTCAGACAGAGAGAGAGTGGCCCTCAGACAGAGAGAGAGAGTGGCCCTCAGACAGAGAGAGAGTGGCCCTCAGACAGAGTGTGACCCTCAGACAGAGAGAGAGTGGCTCTCAGACAGAGAGAGAGTGGCCCTCAGACAGAGAGTGGCCCTCAGACAGAGAGAGAGTGGCCTTCAGACTGAGAGAGAGTGGCCCTCAGACAGAGAGTGAGAGGCCCTCAGACAGAGAGTGAGTGGCCATCAGAGAGAGAGGAAGTGCCCTCAGACAGGGCATGATTGACTCTGAGGCAGAGATGAGTGACCCTCAGACAGAAAGAGCGTGTGGCCCTCAGACAGAGAGTGAGTGGCCCTCAGGCAGAGAGTGAGAGGCCCTCAGAGAGAGAGAGAGTGGCCCTCAGAGAGAGAAAGAGTGGCCCTCAGACAGAGAGAGAGTGGCCCTCAGACTGAGAGAGATTGGCCCTCAGACAGTGAGAGAGTGGCCCTAAAATAGTGAGACAGTGGCCCTCCGGCAGAGAGAGAGTGGCCCTCAGACAGAAAGAGAGTGGCCCTAAGGCAGAGAGAGAGTGGCCCTCAGACAGAGAGAGTGGACCTCAGTAAGAGAGATAGTGGCCCTCAGGCAGAAAGAGAGTGGCCCTCAGACAGAGAGAGAGTGGCCCTAAGGCAGAGAGAGTGGCCCTCAGACAGGGAGAGAGTGGACCTAACACAGAGAGAGAGTGGCCCTCAGACAGAGAGAGAGTGGACCTCAGTAAGAGAGAGAGTGGCCCTCAGACAGACAGAGAGTGGCCCTCAGACAGAGAGAGAATGGCCCTCAGGCAGAGAGAGAATGGCCCTCAGGCAGAGAGAGTGTGGCCCTCAGACAGAAAGAGAGTGGCCCTCAGACAGAAAGAGAGTGGCCATCAGACAGAAAGAGAGTGGCCCTCAGACAGAGAGGGGCCCTCCGACAGAAAGAGAGTGACCCTCAGACAGAGAGAGAGTGGACCTCAGACAGAGAGAGAGTGACCCTCAGACAGAGCGAGTGTGATCCTCAGACAGAGAGAGAGTGGCCCTCAGACAGAGAGTGGCCTTCAGACTGAGAGAGAGTGGCCCTGAGACAGAGAGTGAGAGGCCATCAGACAGAGAGGAAGTGCCCTCAGACAGGGCATGATTGACTCTGAGGCAGAGAGTGAGTGACCCTCAGTCATTGATTGAATGACCCCCAGACATAGACACTCAGGCAGTGAGCGTGAGTGACCTTCAGCCAGAGAGTGAGTGACCCACAGGCAGAGAGAGAGTGACCCTCAGGCAGAGAGTGAGGGGCCCTCAGAGAGAGAGAGAGTGGCCCTCAGAGAGAGAAAGAGTGGCCCTCAGACAGAGAGAGTCTGGCCCTACGATAGAAAGAGAGTGGCCCTCAGACAGAGAGAGAGTGGCCCTCAGACAGAGAGAGAGTGGCCCTCAGACTGAGAGTGGCCCTCAGACTGAGCGAGAGTGGCCCTCAGACTGAGCGAGAGTGGCCCTCAGACAGAGAGAGTGGCCCTCAGACAGAGAGAGAGTGGCCCTCAGACTGAGAGAGAGTGGCCCTCAGACAGAGAGTGGCCCTCAGACACAGAGAGAGAGTGGCCCTCAGACAGAGAGAGAGTGGCCCGCAGACAGAGAGAGAGAGGCCCTCAGGCAGAGAGAGAGTGACCCTCAGACAGAGACAGATTGGCCCTCAGGCAGTGAGAGAGGGGCCCTCAGGCAGAGAGAGAGGGGGCCTCAGACAGAGAGAGAGTGGCCTCAGACAGATTGGCCCTCAGAAAGAGATAGAGTGGCCCTCAGACTGAGAGAGAGTGGCCCACAGACTGAGAGAGAGTGGCCCTCAGACTGAGAGAGAGTGGCCCTCAGGCAGAGTGAGGGGCCCTCAGATAGAGAGAGAGTGGCCCTCAGAGAGAGAAAGAGTGGCCCTCAGACAGAGAGAGGGTGGCCCTAAGATAGAAAGAGAGTGGCCCTCAGACAGAGATAGTGCGACCGCATACAGAGAGAGAGTGGCCCTCAGACTGAGAGAGATTGGCCCTCAGACAGAGAGAGAGTGGCCCTCAGACAGTGAGACAGTGGCCCTCCGACAGAGAGAGAGTGGCCCTCAGACAGAAAGAGAGTGGCCCTAAGGCAGAGAGAGAGTGGCCCTCAGACAGAGAGAGAGTGGCCCTCAGACAGAGAGAGAGTGGCCCTCAGGCAGAGAGAGAGTGACCCTCAGACAGAAAGAGCAGTGGCCCTCAGGCAGAGAGAGAGTGGTCCTCAGGCAGAGAGAGAGTGGTTCTCAGACAGAAAGAGCAGTGGCCCTCAGACAGAGAGAGAGTGGCCTCAGACAGATTGGCCCTCAGATAGAGAGAGAGTGGCCCTCAGACACAGAGAGACTGACCCTCAGACAGAGAGAGACTGGACCTCAGACAGAGAGAGAGTGGCCCTCAGGCAGAGAGTGAGTGGCCCTCAGGCAGAGAGAGTGTGGCCCTCAGACAGAGAGAGTGTGGCCCTCAAAAGAAAGAGAGTGGCCCTCAGACAGTGAGAGTTTGACCCTCAGACAGAGAGAGTGTGGCCCTCAGACAGAGAGAGAGTGGCCCTCAGACAGAGAGAGAGAGTGGCCCTCAGACAGAGAGAGAGTGGCCCTCAGACAGAGTGTGACCCTCAGACAGAGAGAGAGTGGCTCTCAGACAGAGAGAGAGTGGCCCTCAGACAGAGAGTGGCCCTCAGACAGAGAGAGAGTGGCCTTCAGACTGAGAGAGAGTGGCCCTCAGACAGAGAGTGAGAGGCCCTCAGACAGAGAGTGAGTGGCCATCAGAGAGAGAGGAAGTGCCCTCAGACAGGGCATGATTGACTCTGAGGCAGAGATGAGTGACCCTCAGACATTGATTAAATGACCCCCAGACATCGACACTCAGGCAGTGAGCGTGAGTGACCTTCAGCCAGAGAGTGAGTGACCGGCTGGCAGAGAGTGACCCTCAGACAGAAAGAGCGTGTGGCCCTCAGACAGAGAGTGAGTGGCCCTCAGGCAGAGAGTGAGAGGCCCTCAGAGAGAGAGAGAGTGGCCCTCAGAGAGAGAAAGAGTGGCCCTCAGACAGAGAGAGAGTGGCCCTCAGACTGAGAGAGATTGGCCCTCAGACAGTGAGAGAGTGGCCCTCAGATAGTGAGACTGGCCCTCCGGCAGAGAGAGAGTGGCCCTCAGACAGAAAGAGAGTGGCCCTAAGGCAGAGAGAGAGTGGCCCTCAGACAGAGAGAGAGTGGACCTCAGTAAGAGAGATAGTGGCCCTCAGGCAGAGAGAGAGTGGCCCTCAGACAGAGAGAGAGTGGACCTCAGTAAGAGAGATAGTGGCCCTAAGGCAGAGAGAGTGGCCCTCAGACAGAGAGAGAGTGGACCTAACACAGAGAGAGAGTGGCCCTCAGTCAGAGAGAGAGTGGCCCTCAGACAGAGAGTGAGAGGCCCTCAGACAGAGAGTGAGTGGCCATCAGACAGAGAGGAAGTGCCCTCAGACAGGGCATGATTGACTCTGAGGCAGAGAGTGAGTGACCCTCAGTCATTGATTGAATGACCCCCAGACATAGACACTTAGGCAGTGAGCATGAGTGACCTTCAGCCAGAGAGTGAGTGACCCACAGGCAGAGAGAGAGTGACCCTCAGGCAGAGAGTGAGGGGCCCTCAGAGAGAGAGAGAGTGGCCCTCAGAGAGAGAAAGAGTGGCCCTCAGACAGAGAGAGTCTGGCCCTACGATAGAAAGAGAGTGGCCCTCAGACAGAGATAGTGCGTCCCTCAGACAGAGAGAAAGTGGCCCTCAGACAGAGAGAGAGTGGCCCTCACACAGAGAGAGAGTGGCCCTCAGACAGAGAGAGAGTGGCCCTCAGACTGAGAGTGGCCCTCAGACTGAGAGAGAGTGGCCCTCAGACTGAGCGAGAGTGGCCCTCAGACAGAGAGAGTGGCCCTCAGACAGAGAGAGAGTGGCCCTCAGACTGAGAGAGAGTGGCCCTCAGACAGAGAGTGGCCCTCAGACACAGAGAGAGAGTGGCCCTCAGACAGAGAGAGAGTGGCCCGCAGACAGAGAGAGAGAGGCCCTCAGGCAGAGAGAGAGTGACCCTCAGACAGAGACAGATTGGCCCTCAGGCAGTGAGAGAGGGGCCCTCAGGCAGAGAGAGAGGGGGCCTCAGACAGAGAGAGAGTGGCCTCAGACAGATTGGCCCTCAGAAATAGATAGAGTGGCCCTCAGACTGAGAGAGAGTGGCCCACAGACTGAGAGAGAGTGGCCCTCAGACTGAGAGAGAGTGGCCCTCAGGCAGAGAGTGAGGGGCCCTCAGATAGAGAGAGAGTGGCCCTCAGAGAGAGAAAGAGTGGCCCTCAGACAGAGAGAGGGTGGCCCTAAGATAGAAATAGAGTGGCCCTCAGACAGAGATAGTGCGACCGTCAGACAGAGAGAGAGTGGCTCTCAGACAGAAATGCGTGGCCCTCACACAGAGAGAGAGTGGCCCTCAGACTGAGAGAGATTGGCCCTCAGACAGAGAGAGAGTGGCCCTCAGACAGTGAGACAGTGGCCCTCCGACAGAGAGAGAGTGGCGCTCAGACAGAAAGAGAGTGGCCCTAAGGCAGAGAGAGAGTGGCCCTCAGACAGAGAGAGAGAGGCCCTCAGACAGAGAGAGAGTGGCCCTCAGGCAGAGAGAGAGTGACCCTCAGACAAAAAGAGCAGTGGCCTTCAGGCAGAGAGAGAGTGGTCCTCAGGCAGAGAGAGAGTGGTTCTCAGGCAGAAAGAGCAGTGGCCCTCAGACAGAGAGAGAGTGGCCTCAGACAGATTGGCCCTCAGATAGAGAGAGAGTGGCCCTCAGACACAGAGAGACTGACCCTCAGACAGAGAGAGACTGGACCTCAGACAGAGAGAGAGTGGCCCTCAGGCAGAGAGTGAGTGGCCCTCAGGCAGAGAGAGTGTGGCCCTCAGACAGAGAGAGAGTGGCCCTCAAAAGAAAGAGAGTGGCCCTCAGACAGTGAGAGTTTGACCCTCAGACAGAGAGAGTGTGGCCCTCAGACAGAGAGAGAGTGGCCCTCAGACAGAGAGAGAGAGTGGCCCTCAGACAGAGAGAGAGTGGCCCTCAGACAGAGTGTGACCCTCAGACAGAGAGAGAGTGGCTCTCAGACAGAGAGAGAGTGGCCCTCAGACAGAGAGTGGCCCTCAGACAGAGAGAGAGTGGCCTTCAGACTGAGAGAGAGTGGCCCTCAGACAGAGAGTGAGAGGCCCTCAGACAGAGAGTGAGTGGCCATCAGAGAGAGAGGAAGTGCCCTCAGACAGGGCATGATTGACTCTGAGGCAGAGAGTGAGTGACCCTCAGACATTGAATGACCCCCAGACATCGACACTCAGGCAGTGAGCGTGAGTGACCTTCAGCCAGAGAGTGAGTGACCGGCTGGCAGAGAGTGACCCTCAGACAGAAAGAGCGTGTGGCCCTCAGACAGAGAGTGAGTGGCCCTCAGGCAGAGAGTGAGAGGCCCTCAGAGAGAGAGAGAGTGGCCCTCAGAGAGAGAAAGAGTGGCCCTCAGACAGAGAGAGAGTGGCCCTCAGACTGAGAGAGATTGGCCCTCAGACAGAGAGAGAGTGGCCCTCAGATAGTGAGACAGTGGCCCTCCAGCAGAGAGAGAGTGGCCCTCAGACAGAAAGAGAGTGGCCCTAAGGCAGAGAGAGAGTGGCCCTCAGACAGAGAGAGAGTGGACCTCAGTAAGAGAGATAGTGGCCCTCAGGCAGAGAGAGAGTGGCCCTCAGACAGAGAGAGAGTGGCCCTAAGGCAGAGAGAGTGGCCCTCAGACAGAGAGAGAGTGGACCTAACACAGAGAGAGAGTGGCCCTCAGACAGAGAGAGAGTGGACCTCAGTAAGAGAGAGAGTGGCCCTCAGACAGAGAGAGAGTGGCCCTCAGACAGAGAGAGAATGGCCCTCAGGCAGAGAGAGAATGGCCCTCAGGCAGAGAGAGTGTGGCCCTCAGACAGAAAGAGAGTGGCCCTCAGACAGAAAGAGAGTGGCCATCAGACAGAAAGAGAGTGGCCCTCAGACAGAGAGGGGCCCTCCGACAGAAAGAGAGTGACCCTCAGACAGAGAGAGAGTGGCCCTCAGACAGAGAGAGTGTGACCCTCAGACAGAGCGAGTGTAATCCTCAGACAGAGAGAGAGTGGCCCTCAGACAGAGAGTGGCCTTCAGACTGAGAGAGAGTGGCCCTGAGACAGAGAGTGAGAGGCCATCAGACAGAGAGGAAGTGCCCTCAGACAGGGCATGATTGACTCTGAGGCAGAGAGTGAGTGACCCTCAGTCATTGATTGAATGACCCCCAGACATAGACACTCAGGCAGTGAGCGTGAGTGACCTTCAGCCAGAGAGTGAGTGACCCACAGGCAGAGAGAGAGTGACCCTCAGGCAGAGAGTGAGGGGCCCTCAGAGAGAGAGAGAGTGGCCCTCAGAGAGAGAAAGAGAGGCCCTCAGACAGAGAGAGTCTGGCCCTACGATAGAAAGAGAGTGGCCCTCAGACAGAGAGAGAGTGGACCTAACACAGAGAGAGAGTGGCCCTCAGACAGAGAGAGAGTGGACCTCAGTAAGAGAGAGAGTGGCCCTCAGACAGAGAGAGAGTGGCCCTCAGACAGAGGGAGAATGGCCCTCAGGCAGAGAGAGAATGGCCCTCAGGCATAGAGAGTGTGGCCCTCAGACAGAAAGAGAGTGGCCCTCAGACAGAAAGAGAGTGGCCATCAGACAGAAAGAGAGTGGCCCTCAGACAGAGAGGGGCCCTCCGACAGAAAGAGAGTGACCCTCAGACAGAGAGAGAGTGGCCCTCAGACAGAGAGAGTGTGACCCTCAGACAGAGCGACTGTGATCCTCAGACAGAGAGAGAGTGGCCCTCAGACAGAGAGTGGCCTTCAGACTGAGAGAGAGTGGCCCTCAGACAGAGAGTGAGAGGCCATCAGACAGAGAGGAAGTGCCCTCAGACAGGGCATGATTGACTCTGAGGCAGAGAGTGAGTGACCCTCAGTCATTGATTGAATGACCCCCAGACATAGACACTCAGGCAGTGAGCGTGAGTGACCTTCAGCCAGAGAGTGAGTGACCCACAGGCAGAGAGAGAGTGACCCTCAGGCAGAGAGTGAGGGGCCCTCAGAGAGAGAGAGAGTGGCCCTCAGAGAGAGAAAGAGTGGCCCTCAGACAGAGAGATTCTGGCCCTACGATAGAAAGAGAGTGGCCCTCAGACAGAGATAGTGCGTCCCTCAGACAGAGAGAAAGTGGCCCTCAGACAGACAGAGAGTGGCCCTCAGACAGAGAGAGTGGCCCTCAGACAGAGAGAGAGTGGCCCTCAGACTGAGTGAGAGTGGCCCTCAGACTGAGCGAGAGTGGCCCTCAGACTGAGCGAGAGTGGCCCTCAGACAGAGAGAGTGGCCCTCAGACAGAAAGAGAGTGGCCCTCAGACTGAGAGAGAGTGGCCCTCAGACAGAGAGTGGCCCTCAGACACAGAGAGAGAGTGGCCCTCAGACAGAGAGAGAGTGGCCCGCAGACAGAGAGAGAGAGGCCCTCAGGCAGAGAGAGAGTGACCCTCAGACAGAGACAGATTGGCCCTCAGGCAGTGAGAGAGGGGCCCTCAGGCAGAGAGAGAGGGGGCCTCAGACAGAGAGAGAGTGGCCTCAGACAGATTGGCCCTCAGAAAGAGATAAAGTGGCCCTCAGACTGAGAGAGAGTGGCCCTCTGACTGAGAGAGAGTGGCCCTCAGACTGAGAGAGAGTGGCCCTCAGACTGAGAGAGAGTGGCCCTCAGACTGAGAGAGAGTGGCCCTCAGGCAGAGAGTGAGGGGCCCTCAGATAGAGAGAGAGTGGCCCTCAGAGAGAGAAAGAGTGGCCCTCAGACAGAGAGAGGGTGGCCCTAAGATAGAAAGAGAGTGGCCCTCAGACAGAGATAGTGCGACCGTCAGACAGAGAGAGAGTGACTCTCAGACAGAAATGCGTGGCCCTCACACAGAGAGAGAGTGGCCCTCAGACTGAGAGAGATTGGCCCTCAGACAGAGAGAGAGTGGCCCTCAGACAGTGAGACAGTGGCCCTCCGACAGAGAGAGAGTGGCCCTCAGACAGAAAGAGAGTGGCCCTAAGGCAGAGAGAGACTGGCCCTCAGACAGAGAGAGAGTGGCCCTCAGACAGAGAGAGAGTGGCCCTCAGGCAGAGAGAGAGTGACCCTCAGACAGAAAGAGCAGTGGCCCTCAGGCAGAGAGAGAGTGGTCCTCAGGCAGAGAGAGAGTGGCTCTCAGGCAGAAAGAGCAGTGGCCCTCAGGCAGAGAGAGAGTGGCCCTCAGGCAGAGACAGAGTGGCCCTCAGACTGAGAGAGAGTGGCCCTCAGGCAGAGAGAGAGTGGCCCTCAGACAGAGAGAGAGTGGCCCTCAGACAGAGAGAAAGTGACCCTCAGACCGAGAGAGAGTGACCCTCAGACAGAAAGAGCAGTGGCCCTCAGACAGAGAGAGAGTGGCCTCAGACAGATTGGCCCTCAGATAGAGAGAGAGTGGCCCTCAGACACAGAGAGACTGACCCTCAGACAGAGAGAGACTGGACCTCAGACAGAGAGAGAGTGGCCCTCAGGCAGAGAGTGAGTGGCCCTCAGGCGGAGAGAGTGTGGCCCTCAGACAGAGAGAGTGTGGCCCTCAAAAGAAAGAGAGTGGCCCTCAGACAGTGAGAGTTTGACCCTCAGACAGAGAGAGTGTGGCCCTCAGACAGAGAGAGTGTGGCCCTCAGACAGAGAGAGAGAGTGGCCCTCAGACAGAGAGAGAGTGGCCCTCAGACAGAGTGTGACCCTCAGACAGAGAGAGAGTGGCTCTCAGACAGAGAGAGAGTGGCCCTCAGACAGAGAGTGGTCCTCAGACAGAGAGAGAGTGGCCTTCAGACTGAGAGAGAGTGGCCCTCAGACAGAGAGTGAGAGGCCCTCAGACAGAGAGTGAGTGGCCATCAGAGAGAGAGGAAGTGCCCTCAGACAGGGCATGATTGACTTTGAGGCAGAGAGTGAGTGACCCTCAGACATTGATTGAATGACCCCCAGACATCGACACTCAGGCAGTGAGCGTGAGTGACCTTCAGCCAGAGAGTGAGTGACCAGCTGGCAGAGAGAGACCCTCAGACAGAAAGAGCGTGTGGCCCTCAGACAGAGAGTGAGTGGCCCTCAGGCAGAGAGTGAGAGGCCCTCAGAGAGAGAGAGTGGCCCTCAGAGAGAGAAAGAGTGGCCCTCAGACAGAGAGAGAGTGGCCCTCAGACTGAGAGAGATTGGCCCTCAGACAGTGAGAGAGTGGCCCTCAGATAGTGAGACAGTGGCCCTCCGGCAGAGAGAGAGTGGCCCTCAGACAGAAAGAGAGTGGCCCTAAGGCAGAGAGAGAGTGGCCCTCAGACAGAGAGAGAATGGACCTCAGTAAGAGAGATAGTGGCCCTCAGGCAGAGAGAGAGTGGCCCTCAGACAGAGAGAGAGTGGCCCTAAGGCAGAGTGAGTGGCCCTCAGACAGAGAGAGAGTGGACCTAACACAGAGAGAGAGTGGCCCTCAGACAGAGAGAGAGTGGACCTCAGTAAGAGAGATAGTGGCCCTGAGACAGAGAGCGAGTTGCCCTCAGACAGAGAGAGAATGGCCCTCAGGCAGAGAGAGAGTGGCCCTCAGGCAGAGAGAGTGTGGCCCTCAGACAGAAAGAGAGTGGCCCTCAGACAGAAAGAGAGTGGCCATCAGATAGAAAGAGAGTGGCCCTCAGACAGAGAGGGGCCCTCCGACAGAAAGAGAGTGACCCTCAGACAGAGAGAGAGTGGCCCTCAGACAGAGAGAGTGTGACCCTCAGACAGAGCGAGTGTGATCCTCAGACAGAGAGAGAGTGGCCCTCAGACAGAGAGTGGCCTTCAGACTGAGAGAGAGTGGCCCTGAGACAGAGAGTGAGAGGCCCTCAGACAGAGAGTGAGTGGCCATCAGACAGAGAGGAAGTGCCCTCAGACAGGGCATGATTGACTCTGAGGCAGAGAGTGAGTGAACCTCAGACATTGAATGACCCCCAGACATAGACACTCAGGCAGTGAGCGTGAGTGACCTTCTGCCAGAGAGTGAGTGTCCGACAGGCAGAGAGAGAGTGACCCTCAGACAGAAAGAGCGAGTGGCCCTCAGACAGAGAGTGGCCCTCAGACAGAGAGAGAGTGGCCCTCAGACAGAGAGAGAGTGGCCCTCAGTCAGAGAGAGAGTGGCCCTCAGTCAGAGAGAGAGTGGCCCTCAGACAGAGAGAGACTGACCCTCAGACAGAGAGAGACTGGACCTCAGACAGAGAGAGTGCCCCTCAGACGGAGAGAGAGTGGGCCTCAGGCAGAGAGAGTGTGACCCTCAGACAGAGAGAGAGTGTCCCTCAGACAGAGAGAGAGCGGCCCTCAGGCAGAGAGAGAGTGGCCCTCAGACAGAGAGTGTGTGGCCCTCAAAATAAAGAGAGTGGCCCTCAGACAGAGTGTGACCCTCAGACAGAGAGAGTGTGGCCCTCAGACAGAGAGAGAGTGGCCCTCAGGCAGAGAGAGAGTGGCCCTCAGACAGAGAGAGAGGGGCCCTCAGACAGAGAGAGAGTGGCCCTCAGACAGAGAGAGAGTGGCCCCCAGACAGAGAGTGTGGCCCTACGATAGAAAGAGAGTGGCCCTCAGACAGAGAGAGAGTGGCCCTCAGACAGAGAGAGAGTGGCCCTCAGACTGAGAGAGAGTGGACCCCAGGCAGAGATAGAGTGACCCTCAGACAGAGAGCGAGTCGCCCTCAGACAGAGAGTGAGTGGCCCTCAGACAGAGAGAGAGTGGCCCTCAGACTGAGAGAGAGTGGCCCTCAGACTGAGAGAGAGTGGCCCTCAGGCAGAGATAGTGCAACCCTCAGACAGAGAGAGTGTGACCCTCAGACAGAGAGAGAGTGGCCCTCAGACAGAGAGAGAGTGGCCCTCAGAGAGAGACTGGCCCTCAGACAGAGAGTGGCCTCAGACAGGAAGAGAGTGACCCGCAGACAGAGAGAGAGAGGCCCTCAGGCAGAGCGAGAGTGACCCTCAGACAGAGACAGATTGGCCCTCAGGCAGTGAGAGAGGGGCCCTCAGGCAGAGAGAGAGGGGGCCTCAGACAGAGAGAGAGTGGCCTCAGACAGATTGGCCCTCAGAAAGAGATAGAGTGGCCCTCAGACTGAGAGAGAGTGGCCCTCTGACTGAGAGAGAGTGGCCCTCAGACTGAGAGAGAGTGGCCCTCAGACTGAGAGAGAGTGGCCCTCAGACTGAGAGAGAGTGGCCCTCAGGCAGAGAGTGAGGGGCCCTCAGATAGAGAGAGAGTGGCCCTCAGAGAGAGAAAGAGTGGCCCTCAGACAGAGAGAGGGTGGCCCTAAGATAGAAAGAGAGTGGCCCTCAGACAGAGATAGTGCGACCGTCAGACAGAGAGAGAGTGGCTCTCAGACAGAAATGCGTGGCCCTCACACAGAGAGAGAGTGGCCCTCAGACTGAGAGAGATTGGCCCTCAGACAGAGAGAGAGTGGCCCTCAGACAGTGAGACAGTGGCCCTCCGACAGAGAGAGAGTGGCCCTCAGACAGAAAGACAGTGGCCCTAAGGCAGAGAGAGAGTAGCCCTCAGACAGAGAGAGAGTGGCCCTCAGACAGAGAGAGAGTGGCCCTCAGGCAGAGAGAGAGTGACCCTCAGACAGAAAGAGCAGTGGCCCTCAGGCAGAGAGAGAGTGGTCCTCAGGCAGAGAGAGAGTGGCTCTCAGGCAGAAAGAGCAGTGGCCCTCAGGCAGAGAGAGAGTGGCCCTCAGACTGAGAGAGAGTGGCCCTCAGGCAGAGAGAGAGTGGCCCTCAGACAGAGAGAGAGAGTGGCCCTCAGACAGAGAGAAAGTGACCCTCAGACCGAGAGAGAGTGACCCTCAGACAGAAAGAGCAGTGGCCCTCAGACAGAGAGAGAGTGGCCTCAGACAGATTGGCCCTCAGATAGAGAGAGAGTGGCCCTCAGACAGAGAGAGACTGACCCTCAGACAGAGAGAGACTGGACCTCAGACAGAGAGAGAGTGGCCCTCAGGCAGAGAGTGAGTGGCCCTCAGGCAGAGAGAGTGTGGCCCTCAGACAGAGAGAGTGTGGCCCTCAAAAGAAAGAGAGTGGCCCTCAGACAGTGAGAGTTTGACCCTCAGACAGAGAGAGTGTGGCCCTCAGACAGAGAGAGAGTGGCCCTCAGACAGAGAGAGAGAGTGGCCCTCAGACAGAGAGAGAGTGGCCCTCAGACAGAGTGTGACCCTCAGACAGAGAGAGAGTGGCTCTCAGACAGAGAGAGAGTCGCCCTCAGACAGAGAGTGGCCCTCAGACAGAGAGAGAGTGGCCCTCAGACTGAGAGAGAGTGGCTCTCAGACAGAAAGAGAGTGGCCCTCAGACAGAGAGACAGTGGCCCTCCGACAGAGAGAAAGTGGCCCTCAGACAGAGAGAGTGGCCCTCAGACAGAGAGAGAGTGGCCCTCAGACAGAGAGAGAGTGGCCCTCAGTCAGAGAGAGAGTGGTTCTCAGGCAGAGAGAGAGTGGACCTCAGTCAGAGAGAGAGTGGCCCTGAGGCAGAGAGAGAGTGGCCCTCAGACAGAGAGAGAGTGGCCCTCAGGCAGAGAGTGGCCCTCAGACAGAGAGAGAGGGGGCCTCAAACAGAGAGAGTGTGGCTCTCAGATAGAGAGAGTGTCCCTCAGACAGAGAGAGAGTGGCCCTCAGACAGAGAGAGAGTGGCCCTCAGTCAGAGAGAGAGTGGCCCTCAGTCAGAGAGAGAGTGGCCCTCAGACAGAGAGAGAGTGGCCCTTAGGCAGAGAGAGAGTGACCCTCAGACAGAAAGAGCTGTGGCCCTCAGGCAGAGAGAGAGTGGCCCTCAGGCAGAGAGAGAGTGACTCTCAGACAGAAAGAGCAGTGGCCCTAAGGCAGAGAGAGAGTGACCCTCAGACAGAAAGAGCAGTGGCCCTCAGGCAGAGAGAGAGTGGTCCCCAGGCAGAGAGAGAGTGGCCCTCAGGCAGAAAGAGCAGTGGCCCTCAGGCAAAGAGAGAGTGGCCCTCAGGCAGAGAGAGAGTGGCCCTCAGACAGAGAGTGAGTTGTCCTCAGAGAGAGAGAGAGTGGCCCTCCGAGAGAGAAAGAGTGGCCCTCAGACAGAGTGTGGCCCTAGGATAGAAAGAGAGTGGCCCTCAGACAGAGATAGCGCGACCCTCAGACAGAAAGTGAGTGGCCCTCAGGCAGTGAGAGAGTGGCCCTCAGTCAGAGAGAGAGTGGCCCTCAGGCAGAGAGAGAGTGGCCCTCAGACTGAGAGAGAGTGGCCCTCAGGCAGAGAGTGAGGGGCCCTCAGAGAGGAGAGAGTGGCCCTCAGAGAGAGAAAGAGTGGCCCTCAGACAGAGAGAGTGTGGCCCTAAGATAGAAAGAGAGTGGCCCTCAGACAGAGATAGTGCGACCCTCAGACAGAGAGAGAGTGGCCCTCAGACAGAGAGAGCGTGGCCCTCAGACAGAGAGGGAGTGGCCCTCAGACTGAGAGAGATTGGCCTCAGACAGAGAGAGAGTGGCCCTCAGACAGTGAGACAGTGGCCCTCCAACAGAGAGAGTGGCCCTCAGACAGAAAGAGAGTGGCCCTAAGGCAGAGAGAGAGTGGCCCTCAGACAGAGAGAGAGTGGCCCTCAGATCGAGAGAGAGTGGCCCTCAGGCAGAGAGAGAGTGACCCTCAGACAGAAAGAGCAGTGGCCCTCAGGCAGAGAGAGAGTGGCCCTCAGGCAGAGACAGAGTGGCCCTCAGACTGAGAGAGACTGGCACTCAGGCAGAGAGAGAGTGGCCCTTAGACAGAGAGAGAGAGTGGCCCTCAGACAGAGAGAAAGTGACCCTCAGACCGAGAGAGAGTGACCCTCAGACAGAAAGAGCAGTGGCCCTCAGACAGAGAGAGAGTGGCCTCAGACAGATTGGCCCTCAGATAGAGAGAGAGTGGCCCTCAGACAGAGAGACAGTGGCCCTCCGACAGAGAGAGAGTGGCCCTCAGACAGAGAGAGAGTGGCCCTCAGACAGAGAGAGAGTGGCCCTCAGTCAGAGAGAGAGTGGCCCTCAGACAGAGAGAGAGTGGCCCTTAGGCAGAGAGAGAGTGACCCTCAGACAGAAAGAGCTGTGGCCCTCAGGCAGAGAGAGAGTGGTCCCCAGGCAGAGAGAGAGTGGCCCTCAGGCAGAAAGAGCAGTGGCCCTCAGGCAAAGAGAGAGTGGCCCTCAGGCAGAGAGAGAGTGGCCCTCAGACAGAGAGTGAGTTGTCCTCAGAGAGAGAGAGAGTGGCCCTCCGAGAGAGAAAGAGTTGCCCTCAGACAGAGTGTGGCCCTAGGATAGAAAGAGAGTGGCCCTCAGACAGAGATATCGCGACCCTCAGACAGAAAGTGAGTGGCCCTCAGGCAGCGAGAGAGTGGCCCTCAGTCAGAGAGAGAGTGGCCCTCAGCCAGAGAGAGAGTGGCCCGCAGACTGAGAGAGAGTGGCCCTCAGGCAGAGAGTGAGGGGCCCTCAGAGAGAGAGAGAGTGGCCCTCAGTGAGAGAAAGAGTGGCCCTCAGACAGAGAGAGTGTGGCCCTAAGATAGAAAGAGAGTGGCCCTCAGACAGAGATAGTGCGACCCTCAGACAGAGAGAGAGTGGCCCTCAGGCAGAGAGAGAGTGACCCTCAGACAGAAAGAGCAGTGGCCCTCAGGCAGAGAGAGAGTGGCCCTCAGGCAGAGACAGAGTGGCCCTCAGACTGAGAGAGAGTGGCCCTCAGGCAGAGAGAGAGTGGCCCTCAGACAGAAAGAGCAGTGGCCCTCAGACAGAGAGAGAGTGGCCTCAGACAGATTGGCCCTCAGAGAGAGAGAGAGTGGCCCTCAGACAGAGAGAGACTGACCCTCAGACAGAGAGAGACTGGACCTCAGACAGAGGGAGTGGCCCTCAGACGGAGAGAGAGTGGCCCTCAGGCAGAGAGAGAGTGACCCTCAGAAAGAGAGAGAGTGTCCCTCAGACAGAGAGAGAGTGGCCCTCAGGCAGAGAGTGAGTGGCCCTCAGGCAGAGTGAGTGTGGCCCTCAAAAGAAAGAGAGTGGCCCTCAGACAGAGAGAGTGTTACCCTCAGACAGAGAGAGTGTGGCCCTCAGACAGAGAGAGAGTGGCCCTAAGGCAGAGAGAGAGTGGCCCTCAGACAGAGAGAGAGTGGCCCTCAGACAGAGAGAGAGTGGCCCTCAGGCAGAGAGAGAGTGACCCTCAGACAGAAAGAGCAGTGGCCCTCAGGCAGAGAGAGAGTGGCCCTCAGGCAGAGACAGAGTGGCCCTCAGACTGAGAGAGAGTGGCCCTCAGGCAGAGAGAGAGTGGCCCTCAGACAGAAAGAGCAGTGGCCCTCAGACAGAGAGAGAGTGGCCTCAGACAGATTGGCCCTCAGAGAGAGAGAGAGTGGCCCTCAGACAGAGAGAGACTGACCCTCAGACAGAGAGAGACTGGACCTCAGACAGAGGGAGTGGCCCTCAGACGGAGAGAGAGTGGCCCTCAGGCAGAGAGAGAGTGACCCTCAGAAAGAGAGAGAGTGTCCCTCAGACAGAGAGAGAGTGGCCCTCAGGCAGAGAGTGAGTGGCCCTCAGGCAGAGAGAGTGTGGCCCTCAAAAGAAAGAGAGTGGCCCTCAGACAGAGAGAGTGTGACCCTCAGACAGAGAGAGTGTGGCCCTCAGACAGAGAGAGAGTGGCCCTCAGACAGAGAGAGAGTGGCCCTCAGACAGAGAGAAAGTGGCCCTCAGACAGAGAGAGTGTGACCCCCAGACAGAGAGAGCGTGATTCTCAGACAGAGAGAGAGAGTGGCACTCAGACAGAGAGTGGCCCTCAGACAGAGAGAGAGTGGCCTTCAGACTGAGAGAGAGTGGCCCTCAGACAGAGAGTGAGAGGCCCTCAGACAGAGAGTTAGTGGCCATCAGACAGAGAGGAAGTGCCCTCAGACAGGTCATTATTGACTCTGAGGCAGAGAGTGAGTGACCCTCAGACATTGATTGAATGACCCCCAGACATAGACACTCAGGCAGTGAGCGTGAGTGACCTTCAGCCAGAGAGTGATTGACCGGCTGGCAGAGAGAGAGTGACCCTCAGACAGAAAGAGCGAGTGGCCCTCAGACAAAGAGAGAGTGGCTCTCAGGCAGAGAGTGAGGGGCCCTCAGAGAGAGAGAGAGTGGCCCTCAGAGAGAGAAAGAGTGGCCCTCAGACAGAGAGAGTGTGGCCCTACGATAGAAAGAGAGTGGCCCTCTGACAGAGATAGTGTGACCCTCAGACAGAGACAGATTGGCCCTCTGGCAGTGAGAGAGGGGCCCTCAGGCAGAGAGAGAGGGGGCCTCAGACAGAGAGAGAGTGGCCTCAGACAGATTGGCCCTCAAAAAGAGATAGAGTGGCCCTCAGACTGAGAGAGAGTGGCCCTCTGACTGAGAGAGAGTGGACCTCAGACTGAGAGAGAGTGGCCCTCAGACTGAGAGAGAGTGGCCCTCAGACTGAGAGAGAGTGGCCCTCAGGCAGAGAGTGAGGGGCCCTCAGATAGAGAGAGAGTGGCCCTCAGAGAGAGAAAGAGTGGCCCTCAGACAGAGAGAGGGTGGCCCTAAGATAGAAAGAGAGTGGCCCTAAGACAGAGATAGTGCGACCGTCAGACAGAGAGAGAGTGGCTCTCAGACAGAAATGCGTGGCCCTCACACAGAGAGAGAGTGGCCCTCAGACAGAGAGAGTGGCCCTCACACAGAGAGAGAGTGGCCCTCAGACTGAGAGAGAGTGGCCCTCAGGCAGAGAGAGAGTGGCCCTCAGACAGAGAGTGGCCCTTAGGCTGAGAGAGAGTGACCCTCAGACAGAAAGAGCTGTGGCCCTCAGGCAGAGAGAGAGTGGTCCCCAGGCAGAGAGAGAGTGGCCCTCAGGCAGAAAGAGCAGTGGCCCTCAGGCAAAGAGAGAGTGGCCCTCAGGCAGAGAGAGAGCGGCCCTCAGACAGAGAGTGAGTTGTCCTCAGAGAGAGAGAGAGTGGCCCTCCGAGAGAGAAAGAGTGGCCCTCAGACAGAGTGTGGCCCTAGGATAGAAAGAGAGGGGCCCTCAGACAGAGATAGCGCGACCCTCAGACAGAAAGTGAGTGGCCCTCAGGCAGTGAGAGAGTGGCCCTCAGTCAGAGAGAGAGTGGCCCTCAGGCAGAGAGAGAGTAGCCCTCAGACTGAGAGAGAGTGGCCCTCAGGCAGAGAGTGAGGGGCCCTCAGAGAGAGAGAGAGTGGCCCTCAGAGAGAGAAAGAGAGGCCCTCAGACAGAGAGAGTGTGGCCCTAAGATAGAAAGAGAGTGGCCCTCAGACAGAGATAGTGCGACCCTCAGACAGAGAGAGCGTGGCCCTCAGACAGAGAGGGAGTGGCCCTCAGACTGAGAGAGATTGGCCCTCAGACAGAGAGAGAGTGGCCCTCAGACAGTGAGACAGTGGCACTCCGACAGAGAGAGAGTGGCACTCAGACAGAAAGAGAGTGGCCCTAAGGCAGAGAGAGAGTGGCCCTCAGAGAGAGAGTGGCCCTCAGACAGAGAGAGAGTGGCCCTCAGGGAGAGAGAGAGTGACCCTCAGACAGAAAGAGCAGTGGCCCTCAGGCAGAGAGAGAGTGGCCCTCAGGCAGAGACAGAGTGGCCCTCAGACTGAGAGAGAGTGGCCCTCAGGCAGAGAGAGAGTGGCCCTCAGACAGAAAGAGCAGTGGCCCTCAGACAGAGAGAGAGTGGCCTCAGACAGATTGGCCCTCAGAGAGAGAGAGAGTGGCCCTCAGACAGAGAGAGTCTGACCCTCAGACAGAGAGAGACTGGACCTCAGACAGAGGGAGTGGCCCTCAGACGGAGAGAGAGTGGCCCTCAGGCAGAGAGAGAGTGACCCTCAGAAAGAGAGAGAGTGTCCCTCAGACAGAGAGAGAGTGGCCCTCGGCAGAGAGTGAGTGGCCCTCAGGCAGAGAGAGTGTGGCCCTCAAAAGAAAGAGTGGCCCTCAGACAGAGAGAGTGTGACCCTCAGACAGAGAGAGTGTGGCCCTCAGACAGAGAGAGAATGGCCCTCAGACAGAGAGAGAGTGGCCCTCAGACAGAGAGAGAGTGGCCCTCAGACAGAGAGAAAGTGGCCCTCAGACAGAGAGAGTGTGACCCTCAGACAGAGAGAGCGTGATTCTCAGACAGAGAGAGAGAGTGGCACTCAGACAGAGAGTGGCCCTCAGACAGAGAGAGAGTGGCATTCAGACTGAGTGAGAGTGGCCCTCAGACAGAGAGTGAGAGGCCCTCAGACAGAGAGTTAGTGGCCATCAGACAGAGAGGAAGTGCCCTCAGACAGGTCATTATTGACTCTGAGGCAGAGAGTGAGTGACCCTCAGACATTGATTGAATGACCCCCAGACATAGACACTCAGGCAGTGAGCGTGAATGACCTTCAGCCAGAGAGTGATTGACCGGCTGGCAGAGAGAGAGTGACCCTCAGGCAGAAAGAGCGAGTGGCCCTCAGACAAAGAGAGAGTGGCTCTCAGGCAGAGAGTGAGGGGCCCTCAGAGAGAGAGAGAGTGGCCCTCAGAGAGAGAAAGAGTGGCCCTCAGACAAAGAGAGTGTGGCCCTACGATAGAAAGAGAGTGGCCCTCTGACAGAGATAGTGTGACCCTCAGACAGAGACAGATTGGCCCTCTGGCAGTGAGAGAGGGGCCCTCAGGCAGAGAGAGAGGGGGCCTCAGACAGAGAGAGAGTGGCCTCAGACAGATTGATCCTCAGAAAGAGATAGAGTGGCCCTCAGACTGAGAGAGAGTGGCCCTCTGACTGAGAGAGAGTGGCCCTCAGACTGAGAGAGAGTGGCCCTCAGACTGAGAGAGAGTGGCCCTCAGACTGAGAGAGAGTGGCCCTCAGACTGAGAGAGAGTGGCCCTCAGGCAGAGAGTGAGGGGCCCTCAGATAGAGAGAGAGTGGCCCTCAGAGAGAGAAAGAGTGGCCCTCAGACAGAGAGAGGGTGGCCCTAAGATAGAAAGATAGTGGCCCTCAGACAGAGATAGTGCGACCGTCAGACAGAGAGAGAGTGGCTCTCAGACAGAAATGCGTGGCCCTCACACAGAGAGAGAGTGGCCCTCAGAGTGAGAGAGATTGGCCCTCAGACAGAGAGAGAGTGGCCCTCAGACAGTGAGACAGTGGCCCTCCGACAGAGAGAGAGTGGCCCTCAGTCAGAGAGAGAGTGGCCCTCAGACAGAGAGAGACTGACCCTCAGACAGAGAGAGACTGGACCTCAGACAGAGAGAGTGCCCCTCAGACGGAGAGAGAGTGGCCCTCAGGCAGAGAGAGTGTGACCCTCAGACAGAGAGAGAGTGTCCCTCAGACAGAGAGAGAGCGGCCCTCAGGCAGAGAGAGAGTGGCCCTCAGACAGAGAGTGTGTGGCCCTCAAAATAAAGAGAGTGGCCCTCAGACAGAGTGTGACCCTCAGACAGAGAGAGTGTGGCCCTCAGACAGAGAGAGAGTGGCCCTCAGGCAGAGAGAGAGTGGCCCTCAGACAGAGAGAGAGGGGCCCTCAGACAGAGAGAGAGTGGCCCTCAGACAGAGAGAGAGTGGCCCCCAGACAGAGAGTGTGGCCCTACGATAGAAAGAGAGTGGCCCTCAGACAGAGAGAGAGTGGCCCTCAGACAGAGAGAGAGTGGCCCTCAGACTGAGAGAGAGTGGACCCCAGGCAGAGATAGAGTGACCCTCAGACAGAGAGCGAGTCGCCCTCAGACAGAGAGTGAGTGGCCCTCAGACAGAGAGAGAGTGGCCCTCAGACTGAGAGAGAGTGGCCCTCAGACTGAGAGAGAGTGGCCCTCAGGAAGAGATAGTGCAACCCTCAGACAGAGAGAGTGTGACCCTCAGACAGAGAGAGAGTGGCCCTCAGACAGAGAGAGAGTGGCCCTCAGAGAGAGACTGGCCCTCAGACAGAGAGTGGCCTCAGACAGGAAGAGAGTGACCCGCAGACAGAGAGAGAGAGGCCCTCAGGCAGAGCGAGAGTGACCCTCAGACAGAGACAGATTGGCCCTCAGGCAGTGAGAGAGGGGCCCTCAGGCAGAGAGAGAGGGGGCCTCAGACAGAGAGAGAGTGGCCTCAGACAGATTGGCCCTCAGAAAGAGATAGAGTGGCCCTCAGACTGAGAGAGAGTGGCCCTCTGACTGAGAGAGAGTGGCCCTCAGACTGAGAGAGAGTGGCCCTCAGACTGAGAGAGAGTGGCCCTCAGACTGAGAGAGAGTGGCCCTCAGGCAGAGAGTGAGGGGCCCTCAGATAGAGAGAGAGTGGCCCTCAGAGAGAGAAAGAGTGGCCCTCAGACAGAGAGAGGGTGGCCCTAAGATAGAAAGAGAGTGGCCCTCAGACAGAGATAGTGCGACCGTCAGACAGAGAGAGAGTGGCTCTCAGACAGAAATGCGTGGCCCTCACACAGAGAGAGAGTGGCCCTCAGACTGAGAGAGATTGGCCCTCAGACAGAGAGAGAGTGGCCCTCAGACAGTGAGACAGTGGCCCTCCGACAGAGAGAGAGTGGCCCTCAGACAGAAAGACAGTGGCCCTAAGGCAGAGAGAGAGTAGCCCTCAGACAGAGAGAGAGTGGCCCTCAGACAGAGAGAGAGTGGCCCTCAGGCAGAGAGAGAGTGACCCTCAGACAGAAAGAGCAGTGGCCCTCAGGCAGAGAGAGAGTGGTCCTCAGGCAGAGAGAGAGTGGCTCTCAGGCAGAAAGAGCAGTGGCCCTCAGGCAGAGAGAGAGTGGCCCTCAGACTGAGAGAGAGTGGCCCTCAGGCAGAGAGAGAGTGGCCCTCAGACAGAGAGAGAGTGGCCCTCAGACAGAGAGAAAGTGACCCTCAGACCGAGAGAGAGTGACCCTCAGACAGAAAGAGCAGTGGCCCTCAGACAGAGAGAGAGTGGCCTCAGACAGATTGGCCCTCAGATAGAGAGAGAGTGGCCCTCAGACAGAGAGAGACTGACCCTCAGACAGAGAGAGACTGGACCTCAGACAGAGAGAGAGTGGCCCTCAGGCAGAGAGTGAGTGGCCCTCAGGCAGAGAGAGTGTGGCCCTCAGACAGAGAGAGTGTGGCCCTCAAAAGAAAGAGAGTGGCCCTCAGACAGTGAGAGTTTGACCCTCAGACAGAGAGAGTGTGGCCCTCAGACAGAGAGAGAGTGGCCCTCAGACAGAGAGAGAGAGTGGCCCTTAGACAGAGAGAGAGTGGCCCTCAGACAGAGTGTGACCCTCAGACAGAGAGAGAGTGGCTCTCAGACAGAGAGAGAGTCGCCCTCAGACAGAGAGTGGCCCTCAGACAGAGAGAGAGTGGCCTTCAGACTGAGAGAGAGTGGCTCTCAGACAGAAAGAGAGTGGCCCTCAGACAGAGAGACAGTGGCCCTCCGACAGAGAGAGAGTGGCCCTCAGACAGAGAGAGAGTGGCCCTCAGACAGAGAGAGAGTGGCCCTCAGACAGAGAGAGAGTGGCCCTCAGTCAGAGAGAGAGTGGTTCTCAGGCAGAGAGAGAGTGGACCTCAGTCAGAGAGAGAGTGGCCCTGAGGCAGAGAGAGAGTGGCCCTCAGACAGAGAGAGAGTGGCCCTCAGGCAGAGAGTGGCCCTCAGACAGAGAGAGAGGGGGCCTCAAACAGAGAGAGTGTGGCTCTCAGATAGAGAGAGTGTCCCTCAGACAGAGAGAGAGAGTGGCCCTCAGACAGAGAGAGAGTGGCCCTCAGTCAGAGAGAGAGTGGCCCTCAGTCAGAGAGAGAGTGGCCCTCAGACAGAGAGAGAGTGACCCTCAGAAAGAGAGAAAGTGTCCCTCAGACAGAGAGAGAGTGGCCCTCAGGCAGAGAGTGAGTGGCCCTCAGGCAGAGAGAGTGTGGCCCTCAAAAGAAAGAGAGTGGCCCTCAGACAGAGAGAGTGTGACCCTCAGACAGAGAGAGTGTGGCCCTCAGACAGAGAGAGAGTGGCCCTCAGACAGAGAGAGAGTGGCCCTCAGACAGAGAGAAAGTGGCCCTCAGACAGAGAGAGTGTGACCCTCAGACAGAGAGAGCGTGATTCTCAGACAGAGAGAGAGAGTGGCACTCAGACAGAGAGTGGCCCTCAGACAGAGAGAGAGTGGCCTTCAGACTGAGAGAGAGTGGCCCTCAGACAGAGAGTGAGAGGCCCTCAGACAGAGAGTTAGTGGCCATCAGACAGAGAGGAAGTGCCCTCAGACAGGTCATTATTGACTCTGAGGCAGAGAGTGAGTGACCCTCAGACATTGATTGAATGACCCCCAGACATAGACACTCAGGCAGTGAGCGTGAGTGACCTTCAGCCAGAGAGTGATTGATCGGCTGGCAGAGAGAGAGTGACCCTCAGACAGAAAGAGCGAGTGGCCCTCAGACAAAGAGAGAGTGGCTCTCAGGCAGAGAGTGAGGGGCCCTCAGAGAGAGAGAGAGTGACCCTCAGAGAGAGAAAGAGTGGCCCTCAGACAGAGAGAGTGTGGCCCTACGATAGAAAGAGAGTGGCCCTCTGACAGAGATAGTGTGACCCTCAGACAGAGACAGATTGGCCCTCTGGCAGTGAGAGGGGGGCCCTCAGGCAGAGAGAGAGGGGGCCTCAGACAGAGAGAGAGTGGCCTCAGACAGATTGGCCCTCAGAAAGAGATAGAGTGGCCCTCAGACTGAGAGAGAGTGGCCCTCTGACTGAGAGAGAGTGGACCTCAGACTGAGAGAGAGTGGCCCTCAGACTGAGAGAGAGTGGCCCTCAGACTGAGAGAGAGTGGCCCTCAGGCAGAGAGTGAGGGGCCCTCAGATAGAGAGAGAGTGGCCCTCAGAGAGAGAAAGAGTGGCCCTCAGACAGAGAGAGGGTGGCCCTAAGATAGAAAGAGAGTGGCCCTAAGACAGAGATAGTGCGACCGTCAGACAGAGAGAGAGTGGCTCTCAGACAGAAATGCGTGGCCCTCACACAGAGAGAGAGTGGCCCTCAGACAGAGAGAGTGGCCCTCACACAGAGAGAGAGTGGCCCTCAGACTGAGAGAGAGTGGCCCTCAGGCAGAGAGAGAGTGGCCCTCAGACAGAGAGTGGCCCTTAGGCTGAGAGAGAGTGACCCTCAGACAGAAAGAGCTGTGGCCCTCAGGCAGAGAGAGAGTGGTCCCCAGGCAGAGAGAGAGTGGCCCTCAGGCAGAAAGAGCAGTGGCCCTCAGGCAAAGAGAGAGTGGCCCTCAGGCAGAGAGAGAGCGGCCCTCAGACAGAGAGTGAGTTGTCCTCAGAGAGAGAGAGAGTGGCCCTCCGAGAGAGAAAGAGTGGCCCTCAGACAGAGTGTGGCCCTAGGATAGAAAGAGAGGGGCCCTCAGACAGAGATAGCGCGACCCTCAGACAGAAAGTGAGTGGCCCTCAGGCAGTGAGAGAGTGGCCCTCAGTCAGAGAGAGAGTGGCCCTCAGGCAGAGAGAGAGTAGCCCTCAGACTGAGAGAGAGTGGCCCTCAGGCAGAGAGTGAGGGGCCCTCAGAGAGAGAGAGAGTGGCCCTCAGAGAGAGAAAGAGAGGCCCTCAGACAGAGAGAGTGTGGCCCTAAGATAGAAAGAGAGTGGCCCTCAGACAGAGATAGTGCGACCCTCAGACAGAGAGAGCGTGGCCCTCAGACAGAGAGGGAGTGGCCCTCAGACTGAGAGAGATTGGCCCTCAGACAGAGAGAGAGTGGCCCTCAGACAGTGAGACAGTGGCACTCCGACAGAGAGAGAGTGGCCCTCAGACAGAGAGAGAGTGGCCCTCAGGCAGAGAGAGAGTGACCCTCAGACAGAAAGAGCAGTGGCCCTCAGGCAGAGAGAGAGTGGCCCTCAGGCAGAGACAGAGTGGCCCTCAGACTGAGAGAGAGTGGCCCTCAGGCAGAGAGAGAGTGGCCCTCAGACAGAAAGAGCAGTGGCCCTCAGACAGAGAGAGAGTGGCCTCAGACAGATTGGCCCTCAGAGAGAGAGAGAGTGGCCCTCAGACAGAGAGAGTCTGACCCTCAGACAGAGAGAGACTGGACCTCAGACAGAGGGAGTGGCCCTCAGACGGAGAGAGAGTGGCCCTCAGGCAGAGAGAGAGTGACCCTCAGAAAGAGAGAGAGTGTCCCTCAGACAGAGAGAGAGTGGCCCTCGGCAGAGAGTGAGTGGCCCACAGGCAGAGAGAGTGTGGCCCTCAAAAGAAAGAGTGGCCCTCAGACAGAGAGAGTGTGACCCTCAGACAGAGAGAGTGTGGCCCTCAGACAGAGAGAGAGTGGCCCTCAGACAGAGAGAGAGTGGCCCTCAGACAGAGAGAGAGTGGCCCTCAGACAGAGAGAAAGTGGCCCTCAGACAGAGAGAGTGTGACCCTCAGACAGAGAGAGCGTGATTCTCAGACAGAGAGAGAGAGTGGCACTCAGACAGAGAGTGGCCCTCAGACAGAGAGAGAGTGGCATTCAGACTGAGTGAGAGTGGCCCTCAGACAGAGAGTGAGAGGCCCTCAGACAGAGAGTTAGTGGCCATCAGACAGAGAGGAAGTGCCCTCAGACAGGTCATTATTGACTCTGAGGCAGAGAGTGAGTGACCCTCAGACATTGATTGAATGACCCCCAGACATAGACACTCAGGCAGTGAGCGTGAATGACCTTCAGCCAGAGAGTGATTGACCGGCTGGCAGAGAGAGAGTGACCCTCAGGCAGAAAGAGCGAGTGGCCCTCAGACAAAGAGAGAGTGGCTCTCAGGCAGAGAGTGAGGGGCCCTCAGAGAGAGAGAGAGTGGCCCTCAGAGAGAGAAAGAGTGGCCCTCAGACAGAGAGAGTGTGGCCCTACGATAGAAAGAGAGTGGCCCTCTGACAGAGATAGTGTGACCCTCAGACAGAGACAGATTGGCCCTCTGGCAGTGAGAGAGGGGCCCTCAGGCAGAGAGAGAGGGGGCCTCAGACAGAGAGAGAGTGGCCTCAGACAGATTGATCCTCAGAAAGAGATAGAGTGGCCCTCAGACTGAGAGAGAGTGGCCCTCTGACTGAGAGAGAGTGGCCCTCAGACTGAGAGAGAGTGGCCCTCAGACTGAGAGAGAGTGGCCCTCAGACTGAGAGAGAGTGGCCCTCAGGCAGAGAGTGAGGGGCCCTCAGATAGAGAGAGAGTGGCCCTCAGAGAGAGAAAGAGTGGCCCTCAGACAGAGAGAGGGTGGCCCTAAGATAGAAAGAGAGTGGCCCTCAGACAGAGATAGTGCGACCGTCAGACAGAGAGAGAGTGGCTCTCAGACAGAAATGCGTGGCCCTCACACAGAGAGAGAGTGGCCCTCAGAGTGAGAGAGATTGGCCCTCAGACAGAGAGAGAGTGGCCCTCAGACAGTGAGACAGTGGCCCTCCGACAGAGAGAGAGTGGCCCTCAGTCAGAGAGAGAGTGGCCCTCAGACAGAGAGAGACTGACCCTCAGACAGAGAGAGACTGGACATCAGACAGAGAGAGTGCCCCTCAGACGGAGAGAGAGTGGCCCTCAGGCAGAGAGAGTGTGACCCTCAGACAGAGAGAGAGTGTCCCTCAGACAGAGAGAGAGCGGCCCTCAGGCAGAGAGAGAGTGGCCCTCAGACAGAGAGTGTGTGGCCCTCAAAATAAAGAGAGTGGCCCTCAGACAGAGTGTGACCCTCAGACAGAGAGAGTGTGGCCCTCAGACAGAGAGAGAGTGGCCCTCAGGCAGAGAGAGAGTGGCCCTCAGACAGAGAGAGAGGGGCCCTCAGACAGAGAGAGAGTGGCCCTCAGACAGAGAGAGAGTGGCCCCCAGACAGAGAGTGTGGCCCTACGATAGAAAGAGAGTGGCCCTCAGACAGAGAGAGAGTGGCCCTCAGACAGAGAGAGAGTGGCCCTCAGACTGAGAGAGAGTGGACCCCAGGCAGAGATAGAGTGACCCTCAGACAGAGAGCGAGTCGCCCTCAGACAGAGAGTGAGTGGCCCTCAGACAGAGAGAGAGTGGCCCTCAGACTGAGAGAGAGTGGCCCTCAGACTGAGAGAGAGTGGCCCTCAGGAAGAGATAGTGCAACCCTCAGACAGAGAGAGTGTGACCCTCAGACAGAGAGAGAGTGGCCCTCAGACAGAGAGAGAGTGGCCCTCAGAGAGAGACTGGCCCTCAGACAGAGAGTGGCCTCAGACAGGAAGAGAGTGACCCGCAGACAGAGAGAGAGAGGCCCTCAGGCAGAGCGAGAGTGACCCTCAGACAGAGACAGATTGGCCCTCAGGCAGTGAGAGAGGGGCCCTCTGGCAGAGAGAGAGGGGGCCTCAGACAGAGAGAGAGTGGCCTCAGACAGATTGGCCCTCAGAAAGAGATAGAGTGGCCCTCAGACTGAGAGAGAGTGGCCCTCTGACTGAGAGAGAGTGGCCCTCAGACTGAGAGAGAGTGGCCCTCAGACTGAGAGAGAGTGGCCCTCAGACTGAGAGAGAGTGGCCCTCAGGCAGAGAGTGAGGGGCCCTCAGATAGAGAGAGAGTGGCCCTCAGAGAGAGAAAGAGTGGCCCTCAGACAGAGAGAGGGTGGCCCTAAGATAGAAAGAGAGTGGCCCTCAGACAGAGATAGTGCGACCGTCAGACAGAGAGAGAGTGGCTCTCAGACAGAAATGCGTGGCCCTCACACAGAGAGAGAGTGGCCCTCAGACTGAGAGAGATTGGCCCTCAGACAGAGAGAGAGTGGCCCTCAGACAGTGAGACAGTGGCCCTCCGACAGAGAGAGAGTGGCCCTCAGACAGAAAGACAGTGGCCCTAAGGCAGAGAGAGAGTAGCCCTCAGACAGAGAGAGAGTGGCCCTCAGACAGAGAGAGAGTGGCCCTCAGGCAGAGAGAGAGTGACCCTCAGACAGAAAGAGCAGTGGCCCTCAGGCAGAGAGAGAGTGGTCCTCAGGCAGAGAGAGAGTGGCTCTCAGGCAGAAAGAGCAGTGGCCCTCAGGCAGAGAGAGAGTGGCCCTCAGACTGAGAGAGAGTGGCCCTCAGGCAGAGAGAGAGTGGCCCTCAGACAGAGAGAGAGTGGCCCTCAGACAGAGAGAAAGTGACCCTCAGACCGAGAGAGAGTGACCCTCAGACAGAAAGAGCAGTGGCCCTCAGACAGAGAGAGAGTGGCCTCAGACAGATTGGCCCTCAGATAGAGAGAGAGTGGCCCTCAGACAGAGAGAGACTGACCCTCAGACAGAGAGAGACTGGACCTCAGACAGAGAGAGAGTGGCCCTCAGGCAGAGAGTGAGTGGCCCTCAGGCAGAGAGAGTGTGGCCCTCAGACAGAGAGAGTGTGGCCCTCAAAAGAAAGAGAGTGGCCCTCAGACAGTGAGAGTTTGACCCTCAGACAGAGAGAGTGTGGCCCTCAGACAGAGAGAGAGTGGCCCTCAGACAGAGAGAGAGAGTGGCCCTTAGACAGAGAGAGAGTGGCCCTCAGACAGAGTGTGACCCTCAGACAGAGAGAGAGTGGCTCTCAGACAGAGAGAGAGTCGCCCTCAGACAGAGAGTGGCCCTCAGACAGAGAGAGAGTGGCCTTCAGACTGAGAGAGAGTGGCTCTCAGACAGAAAGAGAGTGGCCCTCAGACAGAGAGACAGTGGCCCTCCGACAGAGAGAGAGTGGCCCTCAGACAGAGAGAGAGTGGCCCTCAGACAGAGAGAGAGTGGCCCTCAGACAGAGAGAGAGTGGCCCTCAGTCAGAGAGAGAGTGGTTCTCAGGCAGAGAGAGAGAGTGGACCTCAGTCAGAGAGAGAGTGGCCCTGAGGCAGAGAGAGAGTGGCCCTCAGACAGAGAGAGAGTGGCCCTCAGGCAGAGAGTGGCCCTCAGACAGAGAGAGAGGGGGCCTCAAACAGAGAGAGTGTGGCTCTCAGATAGAGAGAGTGTCCCTCAGACAGAGAGAGAGAGTGGCCCTCAGACAGAGAGAGAGTGGCCCTCAGTCAGAGAGAGAGTGGCCCTCAGTCAGAGAGAGAGTGGCCCTCAGACAGAGAGAGAGTGGCCCTTAGGCAGAGAGAGAGTGACCCTCAGACAGAAAGAGCTGTGGCCCTCAGGCAGAGAGAGAGTGGCCCTCAGGCAGAGAGAGAGTGACTCTCAGACAGAAAGAGCAGTGGCCCTAAGGCAGAGAGAGAGTGACCCTCAGACAGAAAGAGCAGTGGCCCTCAGGCAGAGAGAGAGTGGTCCCCAGGCAGAGAGAGAGTGGCCCTCAGGCAGAAAGAGCAGTGGCCCTCAGGCAAAGAGAGAGTGGCCCTCAGGCAGAGAGAGAGTGGCCCTCAGACAGAGAGTGAGTTGTCCTCAGAGAGAGAGAGAGTGGCCCTCCGAGAGAGAAAGAGTGGCCCTCAGACAGAGTGTGGCCCTAGGATAGAAAGAGAGTGGCCCTCAGACAGAGATAGCGCGACCCTCAGACAGAAAGTGAGTGGCCCTCAGGCAGTGAGAGAGTGGCCCTCAGTCAGAGAGAGAGTGGACCTCAGGCAGAGAGAGAGTGGCCCTCAGACTGAGAGAGAGTGGCCCTCAGGCAGAGAGTGAGGGGCCCTCAGAGAGGAGAGAGTGGCCCTCAGAGAGAGAAAGAGTGGCCCTCAGACAGAGAGAGTGTGGCCCTAAGATAGAAAGAGAGTGGCCCTCAGACAGAGATAGTGCGACCCTCAGACAGAGAGAGAGTGGCCCTCAGACAGAGAGAGCGTGGCCCTCAGACAGAGAGGGAGTGGCCCTCAGACTGAGAGAGATTGGCCTCAGACAGAGAGAGAGTGGCCCTCAGACAGTGAGACAGTGGCCCTCCAACAGAGAGAGTGGCCCTCAGACAGAAAGAGAGTGGCCCTAAGGCAGAGAGAGAGTGGCCCTCAGACAGAGAGAGAGTGGCCCTCAGATCGAGAGAGAGTGGCCCTCAGGCAGAGAGAGAGTGACCCTCAGACAGAAAGAGCAGTGGCCCTCAGGCAGAGAGAGAGTGGCCCTCAGGCAGAGACAGAGTGGCCCTCAGACTGAGAGAGACTGGCACTCAGGCAGAGAGAGAGTGGCCCTTAGACAGAGAGAGAGAGTGGCCCTCAGACAGAGAGAAAGTGACCCTCAGACCGAGAGAGAGTGACCCTCAGACAGAAAGAGCAGTGGCCCTCAGACAGAGAGAGAGTGGCCTCAGACAGATTGGCCCTCAGATAGAGAGAGAGTGGCCCTCAGACAGAGAGACAGTGGCCCTCCGACAGAGAGAGAGTGGCCCTCAGACAGAGAGAGAGTGGCCCTCAGACAGAGAGAGAGTGGCCCTCAGACAGAGAGAAAGTGGCCCTCAGACAGAGAGAGTGTGACCCTCAGACAGAGAGAGCGTGATTCTCAGACAGAGAGAGAGAGTGGCACTCAGACAGAGAGTGGCCCTCAGACAGAGAGAGAGTGGCATTCAGACTGAGTGAGAGTGGCCCTCAGACAGAGAGTGAGAGGCCCTCAGACAGAGAGTTAGTGGCCATCAGACAGAGAGGAAGTGCCCTCAGACAGGTCATTATTGACTCTGAGGCAGAGAGTGAGTGACCCTCAGACATTGATTGAATGACCCCCAGACATAGACACTCAGGCAGTGAGCGTGAATGACCTTCAGCCAGAGAGTGATTGACCGGCTGGCAGAGAGAGAGTGACCCTCAGGCAGAAAGAGCGAGTGGCCCTCAGACAAAGAGAGAGTGGCTCTCAGGCAGAGAGTGAGGGGCCCTCAGAGAGAGAGAGAGTGGCCCTCAGAGAGAGAAAGAGTGGCCCTCAGACAGAGAGAGTGTGGCCCTACGATAGAAAGAGAGTGGCCCTCTGACAGAGATAGTGTGACCCTCAGACAGAGACAGATTGGCCCTCTGGCAGTGAGAGAGTGGCCCTCAGGCAGAGAGAGAGGGGGCCTCAGACAGAGAGAGAGTGGCCTCAGACAGATTGGCCCTCAGAAAGAGATAGAGTGGCCCTCAGACTGAGAGAGAGTGGCCCTCTGACTGAGAGAGAGTGGCCCTCAGACTGAGAGAGAGTGGCCCTCAGACTGAGAGAGAGTGGCCCTCAGACTGAGAGAGAGTGGCCCTCAGGCAGAGAGTGAGGGGCCCTCAGATAGAGAGAGAGTGGCCCTCAGAGAGAGAAAGAGTGGCCCTCAGACAGAGAGAGGGTGGCCCTAAGATAGAAAGAGAGTGGCCCTCAGACAGAGATAGTGCGACCGTCAGACAGAGAGAGAGTGGCTCTCAGACAGAAATGCGTGGCCCTCACACAGAGAGAGAGTGGCCCTCAGAGTGAGAGAGATTGGCCCTCAGACAGAGAGAGAGTGGCCCTCAGACAGTGAGACAGTGGCCCTCCGACAGAGAGAGAGTGGCCCTCAGTCAGAGAGAGAGTGGCCCTCAGACAGAGAGAGACTGACCCTCAGACAGAGAGAGACTGGACCTCAGACAGAGAGAGTGCCCCTCAGACGGAGAGAGAGTGGCCCTCAGGCAGAGAGAGTGTGACCCTCAGACAGAGAGAGAGTGTCCCTCAGACAGAGAGAGAGCGGCCCTCAGGCAGAGAGAGAGTGGCCCTCAGACAGAGAGTGTGTGGCCCTCAAAATAAAGAGAGTGGCCCTCAGACAGAGTGTGACCCTCAGACAGAGAGAGTGTGGCCCTCAGACAGAGAGAGAGTGGCCCTCAGGCAGAGAGAGAGTGGCCCTCAGACAGAGAGAGAGGGGCCCTCAGACAGAGAGAGAGTGGCCCTCAGACAGAGAGAGAGTGGCCCCCAGACAGAGAGTGTGGCCCTACGATAGAAAGAGAGTGGCCCTCAGACAGAGAGAGAGTGGCCCTCAGACAGAGAGAGAGTGGCCCTCAGACTGAGAGAGAGTGGACCCCAGGCAGAGATAGAGTGACCCTCAGACAGAGAGCGAGTCGCCCTCAGACAGAGAGTGAGTGGCCCTCAGACAGAGAGAGAGTGGCCCTCAGACTGAGAGAGAGTGGCCCTCAGACTGAGAGAGAGTGGCCCTCAGGAAGAGATAGTGCAACCCTCAGACAGAGAGAGTGTGACCCTCAGACAGAGAGAGAGTGGCCCTCAGACAGAGAGAGAGTGGCCCTCAGAGAGAGACTGGCCCTCAGACAGAGAGTGGCCTCAGACAGGAAGAGAGTGACCCGCAGACAGAGAGAGAGAGGCCCTCAGGCAGAGCGAGAGTGACCCTCAGACAGAGACAGATTGGCCCTCAGGCAGTGAGAGAGGGGCCCTCAGGCAGAGAGAGAGGGGGCCTCAGACAGAGAGAGAGTGGCCTCAGACAGATTGGCCCTCAGAAAGAGATAGAGTGGCCCTCAGACTGAGAGAGAGTGGCCCTCTGACTGAGAGAGAGTGGCCCTCAGACTGAGAGAGAGTGGCCCTCAGACTGAGAGAGAGTGGCCCTCAGACTGAGAGAGAGTGGCCCTCAGGCAGAGAGTGAGGGGCCCTCAGATAGAGAGAGAGTGGCCCTCAGAGAGAGAAAGAGTGGCCCTCAGACAGAGAGAGGGTGGCCCTAAGATAGAAAGAGAGTGGCCCTCAGACGGAGATAGTGCGACCGTCAGACAGAGAGAGAGTGGCTCTCAGACAGAAATGCGTGGCCCTCACACAGAGAGAGAGTGGCCCTCAGACTGAGAGAGATTGGCCCTCAGACAGAGAGAGAGTGGCCCTCAGACAGTGAGACAGTGGCCCTCCGACAGAGAGAGAGTGGCCCTCAGACAGAAAGACAGTGGCCCTAAGGCAGAGAGAGAGTAGCCCTCAGACAGAGAGAGAGTGGCCCTCAGACAGAGAGAGAGTGGCCCTCAGGCAGAGAGAGAGTGACCCTCAGACAGAAAGAGCAGTGGCCCTCAGGCAGAGAGAGAGTGGTCCTCAGGCAGAGAGAGAGTGGCTCTCAGGCAGAAAGAGCAGTGGCCCTCAGGCAGAGAGAGAGTGGCCCTCAGACTGAGAGAGAGTGGCCCTCAGGCAGAGAGAGAGTGGCCCTCAGACAGAGAGAGAGTGGCCCTCAGACAGAGAGAAAGTGACCCTCAGACCGAGAGAGAGTGACCCTCAGACAGAAAGAGCAGTGGCCCTCAGACAGAGAGAGAGTGGCCTCAGACAGATTGGCCCTCAGATAGAGAGAGAGTGGCCCTCAGACAGAGAGAGACTGACCCTCAGACAGAGAGAGACTGGACCTCAGACAGAGAGAGAGTGGCCCTCAGGCAGAGAGTGAGTGGCCCTCAGGCAGAGAGTGAGGGGCCCTCAGATAGAGAGAGAGTGGCCCTCAGAGAGAGAAAGAGTGGCCCTCAGACAGAGAGAGGGTGGCCCTAAGATAGAAAGAGAGTGGCCCTCAGACAGAGATAGTGCGACCGTCAGACAGAGAGAGAGTGGCTCTCAGACAGAAATGCGTGGCCCTCACACAGAGAGAGAGTGGCCCTCAGACTGAGAGAGATTGGCCCTCAGACAGAGAGAGAGTGGCCCTCAGACAGTGAGACAGTGGCCCTCCGACAGAGAGAGAGTGGCCCTCAGACAGAAAGACAGTGGCCCTAAGGCAGAGAGAGAGTAGCCCTCAGACAGAGAGAGAGTGGCCCTCAGACAGAGAGAGAGTGGCCCTCAGGCAGAGAGAGAGTGACCCTCAGACAGAAAGAGCAGTGGCCCTCAGGCAGAGAGAGAGTGGTCCTCAGGCAGAGAGAGAGTGGCTCTCAGGCAGAAAGAGCAGTGGCCCTCAGGCAGAGAGAGAGTGGCCCTCAGACTGAGAGAGAGTGGCCCTCAGGCAGAGAGAGAGTGGCCCTCAGACAGAGAGAGAGTGGCCCTCAGGCAGAGAGAAAGTGACCCTCAGACCGAGAGAGAGTGACCCTCAGACAGAAAGAGCAGTGGCCCTCAGACAGAGAGAGAGTGGCCTCAGACAGATTGGCCCTCAGATAGAGAGAGAGTGGCCCTCAGACAGAGAGAGACTGACCCTCAGACAGAGAGAGACTGGACCTCAGACAGAGAGAGAGTGGCCCTCAGGCAGAGAGTGAGTGGCCCTCAGGCAGAGAGAGTGTGGCCCTCAGACAGAGAGAGTGTGGCCCTCAAAAGAAAGAGAGTGGCCCTCAGACAGTGAGAGTTTGACCCTCAGACAGAGAGAGTGTGGCCCTCAGACAGAGAGAGAGTGGCCCTCAGACAGAGAGAGAGAGTGGCCCTTAGACAGAGAGAGAGTGGCCCTCAGACAGAGTGTGACCCTCAGACAGAGAGAGAGTGGCTCTCAGACAGAGAGAGAGTCGCCCTCAGACAGAGAGTGGCCCTCAGACAGAGAGAGAGTGGCCTTCAGACTGAGAGAGAGTGGCTCTCAGACAGAAAGAGAGTGGCCCTCAGACAGAGAGACAGTGGCCCTCCGACAGAGAGAGAGTGGCCCTCAGACAGAGAGAGAGTGGCCCTCAGACAGAGAGAGAGTGGCCCTCAGACAGAGAGAGAGTGGCCCTCAGTCAGAGAGAGAGTGGTTCTCAGGCAGAGAGAGAGTGGACCTCAGTCAGAGAGAGAGTGGCCCTGAGGCAGAGAGAGAGTGGCCCTCAGACAGAGAGAGAGTGGCCCTCAGGCAGAGAGTGGCCCTCAGACAGAGAGAGAGGGGGCCTCAAACAGAGAGAGTGTGGCTCTCAGATAGAGAGAGTGTCCCTCAGACAGAGAGAGAGTGGCCCTCAGACAGAGAGAGAGTGGCCCTCAGTCAGAGAGAGAGTGGCCCTCAGTCAGAGAGAGAGTGGCCCTCAGACAGAGAGAGAGTGGCCCTTAGGCAGAGAGAGAGTGACCCTCAGACAGAAAGAGCTGTGGCCCTCAGGCAGAGAGAGAGTGGCCCTCAGGCAGAGAGAGAGTGACTCTCAGACAGAAAGAGCAGTGGCCCTAAGGCAGAGAGAGAGTGACCCTCAGGCAGAAAGAGCAGTGGCCCTCAGGCAAAGAGAGAGTGGCCCTCAGGCAGAGAGAGAGTGGCCCTCAGACAGAGAGTGAGTTGTCCTCAGAGAGAGAGAGTGGCCCTCCGAGAGAGAAAGAGTGGCCCTCAGACAGAGTGTGGCCCTAGGATAGAAAGAGAGTGGCCCTCAGACAGAGATAGCGCGACCCTCAGACAGAAAGTGAGTGGCCCTCAGGCAGTGAGAGAGTGGCCCTCAGTCAGAGAGAGAGTGGCCCTCAGGCAGAGAGAGAGTGGCCCTCAGACTGAGAGAGAGTGGCCCTCAGGCAGAGAGTGAGGGGCCCTCAGAGAGGAGAGAGTGGCCCTCAGAGAGAGAAAGAGTGGCCCTCAGACAGAGAGAGTGTGGCCCTAAGATAGAAAGAGAGTGGCCCTCAGACAGAGATAGTGCGACCCTCAGACAGAGAGAGAGTGGCCCTCAGACAGAGAGAGCGTGGCCCTCAGACAGAGAGGGAGTGGCCCTCAGACTGAGAGAGATTGGCCTCAGACAGAGAGAGAGTGGCCCTCAGACAGTGAGACAGTGGCCCTCCAACAGAGAGAGTGGCCCTCAGACAGAAAGAGAGTGGCCCTAAGGCAGAGAGAGAGTGGCCCTCAGACAGAGAGAGAGTGGCCCTCAGATCGAGAGAGAGTGGCCCTCAGGCAGAGAGAGAGTGACCCTCAGACAGAAAGAGCAGTGGCCCTCAGGCAGAGAGAGAGTGGCCCTCAGGCAGAGACAGAGTGGCCCTCAGACTGAGAGAGACTGGCACTCAGGCAGAGAGAGAGTGGCCCTTAGACAGAGAGAGAGAGTGGCCCTCAGACAGAGAGAAAGTGACCCTCAGACCGAGAGAGAGTGACCCTCAGACAGAAAGAGCAGTGGCCCTCAGACAGAGAGAGAGTGGCCTCAGACAGATTGGCCCTCAGATAGAGAGAGAGTGGCCCTCAGACAGAGAGACAGTGGCCCTCCGACAGAGAGAGAGTGGCCCTCAGACAGAGAGAGAGTGGCCCTCAGACAGAGAGAGAGTGGCCCTCAGTCAGAGAGAGAGTGGCCCTCAGACAGAGAGAGAGTGGCCCTTAGGCAGAGAGAGAGTGACCCTCAGACAGAAAGAGCTGTGGCCCTCAGGCAGAGAGAGAGTGGTCCCCAGGCAGAGAGAGAGTGGCCCTCAGGCAGAAAGAGCAGTGGCCCTCAGGCAAAGAGAGAGTGGCCCTCAGGCAGAGAGAGAGTGGCCCTCAGACAGAGAGTGAGTTGTCCTCAGAGAGAGAGAGAGTGGCCCTCCGAGAGAGAAAGAGTTGCCCTCAGACAGAGTGTGGCCCTAGGATAGAAAGAGAGTGGCCCTCAGACAGAGATATCGCGACCCTCAGACAGAAAGTGAGTGGCCCTCAGGCAGTGAGAGAGTGGCCCTCAGTCAGAGAGAGAGTGGCCATCAGCCAGAGAGAGAGTGGCCCGCAGACTGAGAGAGAGTGGCCCTCAGGCAGAGAGTGAGGGGCCCTCAGAGAGAGAGAGAGTGGCCCTCAGTGAGAGAAAGAGTGGCCCTCAGACAGAGAGAGTGTGGCCCTAAGATAGAAAGAGAGTGGCCCTCAGACAGAGATAGTGCGACCCTCAGACAGAGAGAGCGTGGCCCTCAGACAGAGAGGGAGTGGCCCTCAGACTGAGAGAGATTGGCCCTCAGACAGAGAGAGAGTGACCCTCAGACAGTGAGACAGTGGCACTCCGACAGAGAGAGAGTGGCCCTCAGACAGAAAGAGAGTGGCCCTAAGGCAGAGAGAGAGTGGCCCTCAGACAGAGAGAGAGTGGCCCTCAGACAGAGAGAGAGTGGCCCTCAGGCAGAGAGAGAGTGACCCTCAGACAGAAAGAGCAGTGGCCCTCAGGCAGAGAGAGAGTGGCCCTCAGGCAGAGACAGAGTGGCCCTCAGACTGAGAGAGAGTGGCCCTCAGGCAAAGAGAGAGTGGCCCTCAGGCAGAGAGAGAGTGGCCCTCAGACAGAGAGTGAGTTGTCCTCAGAGAGAGAGAGAGTGGCCCTCCGAGAGAGAAAGAGTGGCCCTCAGACAGAGTGTGGCCCTAGGATAGAAAGAGAGTGGCCCTCAGACAGAGATAGCGCGACCCTCAGACAGAAAGTGAGTGGCCCTCAGGCAGTGAGAGAGTGGCCCTCAGTCAGAGAGAGAGTGGCCCTCAGGCAGAGAGAGAGTGGCCCTCAGGCAGAGAGAGAGTGGCCCTCAGACTGAGAGAGAGTGGCCCTCAGGCAGAGAGTGAGGGGCCCTCAGAGAGGAGAGAGTGGCCCTCAGAGAGAGAAAGAGTGGCCCTCAGACAGAGAGAGTGTGGCCCTAAGATAGAAAGAGAGTGGCCCTCAGACAGAGATAGTGCGACCCTCAGACAGAGAGAGAGTGGCCCTCAGACAGAGAGAGCGTGGCCCTCAGACAGAGAGGGAGTGGCCCTCAGACTGAGAGAGATTGGCCTCAGACAGAGAGAGAGTGGCCCTCAGACAGTGAGACAGTGGCCCTCCAACAGAGAGAGTGGCCCTCAGACAGAAAGAGAGTGGCCCTAAGGCAGAGAGAGAGTGGCCCTCAGACAGAGAGAGAGTGGCCCTCAGATCGAGAGAGAGTGGCCCTCAGGCAGAGAGAGAGTGACCCTCAGACAGAAAGAGCAGTGGCCCTCAGGCAGAGAGAGAGTGGCCCTCAGGCAGAGACAGAGTGGCCCTCAGACTGAGAGAGACTGGCACTCAGGCAGAGAGAGAGTGGCCCTTAGACAGAGAGAGAGAGTGGCCCTCAGACAGAGAGAAAGTGACCCTCAGACCGAGAGAGAGTGACCCTCAGACAGAAAGAGCAGTGGCCCTCAGACAGAGAGAGAGTGGCCTCAGACAGATTGGCCCTCAGATAGAGAGAGAGTGGCCCTCAGACAGAGAGACAGTGGCCCTCCGACAGAGAGAGAGTGGCCCTCAGACAGAGAGTGGCCCTCAGACAGAGAGAGAGTGGCCCTCAGTCAGAGAGAGAGTGGCCCTCAGACAGAGAGAGAGTGGCCCTTAGGCAGAGAGAGAGTGACCCTCAGACAGAAAGAGCTGTGGCCCTCAGGCAGAGAGAGAGTGGTCCCCAGGCAGAGAGAGAGTGGCCCTCAGGCAGAAAGAGCAGTGGCCCTCAGGCAAAGAGAGAGTGGCCCTCAGGCAGAGAGAGAGTGGCCCTCAGACAGAGAGTGAGTTGTCCTCAGAGAGAGAGAGAGTGGCCCTCCGAGAGAGAAAGAGTTGCCCTCAGACAGAGTGTGGCCCTAGGATAGAAAGAGAGTGGCCCTCAGACAGAGATATCGCGACCCTCAGACAGAAAGTGAGTGGCCCTCAGGCAGTGAGAGAGTGGCCCTCAGTCAGAGAGAGAGTGGCCCTCAGCCAGAGAGAGAGTGGCCCGCAGACTGAGAGAGAGTGGCCCTCAGGCAGAGAGTGAGGGGCCCTCAGAGAGAGAGAGAGTGGCCCTCAGTGAGAGAAAGAGTGGCCCTCAGACAGAGAGAGTGTGGCCCTAAGATAGAAAGAGAGTGGCCCTCAGACAGAGATAGTGCGACCCTCAGACAGAGAGAGCGTGGCCCTCAGACAGAGAGGGAGTGGCCCTCAGACTGAGAGAGATTGGCCCTCAGACAGAGAGAGAGTGACCCTCAGACAGTGAGACAGTGGCACTCCGACAGAGAGAGAGTGGCCCTCAGACAGAAAGAGAGTGGCCCTAAGGCAGAGAGAGAGTGGCCCTCAGACAGAGAGAGAGTGGCCCTCAGACAGAGAGAGAGTGGCCCTCAGGCAGAGAGAGAGTGACCCTCAGACAGAAAGAGCAGTGGCCCTCAGGCAGAGAGAGAGTGGCCCTCAGGCAGAGACAGAGTGGCCCTCAGACTGAGAGAGAGTGGCCCTCAGGCAGAGAGAGAGTGGCCCTCAGACAGAAAGAGCAGTGGCCCTCAGACAGAGAGAGAGTGGCCTCAGACAGATTGGCCCTCAGAGAGAGAGAGAGTGGCCCTCAGACAGAGAGAGACTGACCCTCAGACAGAGAGAGACTGGACCTCAGACAGAGGGAGTGGCCCTCAGACGGAGAGAGAGTGGCCCTCAGGCAGAGAGAGAGTGACCCTCAGAAAGAGAGAGAGTGTCCCTCAGACAGAGAGAGAGTGGCCTTCAGGCAGAGAGTGAGTGGCCCTCAGGCAGAGAGAGTGTGGCCCTCAAAAGAAAGAGAGTGGCCCTCAGACAGAGAGAGTGTGACCCTGAGACAGAGAGAGTGTGGCCCTCAGACAGAGAGAGAGTGGCCCTCAGACAGAGAGAGAGTGGCCCTCAGACAGAGAGAAAGTGGCCCTCAGACAGAGAGAGTGTGACCCTCAGACAGAGAGAGCGTGATTCTCAGACAGAGAGAGAGAGTGGCACTCAGACAGAGAGTGGCCCTCAGACAGAGAGAGAGTGGCCTTCAGACTGAGAGAGAGTGGCCCTCAGACAGAGAGTGAGAGGCCCTCAGACAGAGAGTTAGTGGCCATCAGACAGAGAGGAAGTGCCCTCAGACAGGTCATTATTGACTCTGAGGCAGAGAGTGAGTGACCCTCAGACATTGATTGAATGACCCCCAGACATAGACACTCAGGCAGTGAGCGTGAGTGACCTTCAGCCAGAGAGTGATTGACCGGCTGGCAGAGAGAGAGTGACCCTCAGACAGAAAGAGCGAGTGGCCCTCAGACAAAGAGAGAGTGGCTCTCAGGCAGAGAGTGAGGGGCCCTCAGAGAGAGAGAGAGTGGCCCTCAGAGAGAGAAAGAGTGGCCCTCAGACAGAGAGAGTGTGGCCCTACGATAGAAAGAGAGTGGCCCTCTGACAGAGATAGTGTGACCCTCAGACAGAGACAGATTGGCCCTCTGGCAGTGAGAGAGGGGCCCTCAGGCAGAGAGAGAGGGGGCCTCAGACAGAGAGAGAGTGGCCTCAGACAGATTGGCCCTCAGAAAGAGATAGAGTGGCCCTCAGACTGAGAGAGAGTGGCCCTCTGACTGAGAGAGAGTGGACCTCAGACTGAGAGAGAGTGGCCCTCAGACTGAGAGAGAGTGGCCCTCAGACTGAGAGAGAGTGGCCCTCAGGCAGAGAGTGAGGGGCCCTCAGATAGAGAGAGAGTGGCCCTCAGAGAGAGAAAGAGTGGCCCTCAGACAGAGAGAGGGTGGCCCTAAGATAGAAAGAGAGTGGCCCTAAGACAGAGATAGTGCGACCGTCAGACAGAGAGAGAGTGGCTCTCAGACAGAAATGCGTGGCCCTCACACAGAGAGAGAGTGGCTCTCAGACAGAGAGAGTGGCCCTCACACAGAGAGAGAGTGGCCCTCAGACTGAGAGAGAGTGGCCCTCAGTCAGAGAGAGAGTGGCCCTCAGACAGAGAGTGGCCCTTAGGCTGAGAGAGAGTGACCCTCAGACAGAAAGAGCTGTGGCCCTCAGGCAGAGAGAGAGTGGTCCCCAGGCAGAGAGAGAGTGGCCCTCAGGCAGAAAGAGCAGTGGCCCTCAGGCAAAGAGAGAGTGGCCCTCAGGCAGAGAGAGAGCGGCCCTCAGACAGAGAGTGAGTTGTCCTCAGAGAGAGAGAGAGTGGCCCTCCGAGAGAGAAAGAGTGGCCCTCAGACAGAGTGTGGCCCTAGGATAGAAAGAGAGGGGCCCTCAGACAGAGATAGCGCGACCCTCAGACAGAAAGTGAGTGGCCCTCAGGCAGTGAGAGAGTGGCCCTCAGTCAGAGAGAGAGTGGCCCTCAGGCAGAGAGAGAGTAGCCCTCAGACTGAGAGAGAGTGGCCCTCAGGCAGAGAGTGAGGGGCCCTCAGAGAGAGAGAGAGTGGCCCTCAGAGAGAGAAAGAGAGGCCCTCAGACAGAGAGAGTGTGGCCCTAAGATAGAAAGAGAGTGGCCCTCAGACAGAGATAGTGCGACCCTCAGACAGAGAGAGCGTGGCCCTCAGACAGAGAGGGAGTGGCCCTCAGACTGAGAGAGATTGGCCCTCAGACAGAGAGAGAGTGGCCCTCAGACAGTGAGACAGTGGCACTCCGACAGAGAGAGAGTGGCCCTCAGACAGAAAGAGAGTGGCCCTAAGGCAGAGAGAGAGTGGCCCTCAGAGAGAAAGTGGCCCTCAGACAGAGAGAGAGTGGCCCTCAGGCAGAGAGAGAGTGACCCTCAGACAGAAAGAGCAGTGGCCCTCAGGCAGAGAGAGAGTGGCCCTCAGGCAGAGACAGAGTGGCCCTCAGACTGAGAGAGAGTGGCCCTCAGGCAGAGAGAGAGTGGCCCTCAGACAGAAAGAGCAGTGGCCCTCAGACAGAGAGAGAGTGGCCTCAGACAGATTGGCCCTCAGAGAGAGAGAGAGTGGCCCTCAGACAGAGAGAGTCTGACCCTCAGACAGAGAGAGACTGGACCTCAGACAGAGGGAGTGGCCCTCAGACGGAGAGAGAGTGGCCCTCAGGCAGAGAGAGAGTGACCCTCAGAAAGAGAGAGAGTGTCCCTCAGACAGAGAGAGAGTGGCCCTCGGCAGAGAGTGAGTGGCCCTCAGGCAGAGAGAGTGTGGCCCTCAAAAGAAAGAGTGGCCCTCAGACAGAGAGAGTGTGACCCTCAGACAGAGAGAGTGTGGCCCTCAGACAGAGAGAGAGTGGCCCTCAGACAGAGAGAGAGTGGCCCTCAGACAGAGAGAAAGTGGCCCTCAGACAGAGAGAGTGTGACCCTCAGACAGAGAGAGCGTGATTCTCAGACAGAGAGAGAGAGTGGCACTCAGACAGAGAGTGGCCCTCAGACAGAGAGAGAGTGGCCTTCAGACTGAGAGAGAGTGGCCCTCAGACAGAGAGTGAGAGGCCCTCAGACAGAGAGTTAGTGGCCATCAGACAGAGAGGAAGTGCCCTCAGACAGGTCATTATTGACTCTGAGGCAGAGAGTGAGTGACCCTCAGACATTGATTGAATGACCCCCAGACATAGACACTCAGGCAGTGAGCGTGAGTGACCTTCAGCCAGAGAGTGATTGACCGGCTGGCAGAGAGAGAGTGACCCTCAGACAGAAAGAGCGAGTGGCCCTCAGACAAAGAGAGAGTGGCTCTCAGGCAGAGAGTGAGGGGCCCTCAGAGAGAGAGAGAGTGGCCCTCAGAGAGAGAAAGAGTGGCCCTCAGACAGAGAGAGTGTGGCCCTACGATAGAAAGAGAGTGGCCCTCTGACAGAGATAGTGTGACCCTCAGACAGAGACAGATTGGCCCTCTGGCAGTGAGAGAGGGGCCCTCAGGCAGAGAGAGAGGGGGCCTCAGACAGAGAGAGAGTGGCCTCAGACAGATTGGCCCTCAGAAAGAGATAGAGTGGCCCTCAGACTGAGAGAGAGTGGCCCTCTGACTGAGAGAGAGTGGACCTCAGACTGAGAGAGAGTGGCCCTCAGACTGAGAGAGAGTGGCCCTCAGACTGAGAGAGAGTGGCCCTCAGGCAGAGAGTGAGGGGCCCTCAGATAGAGAGAGAGTGGCCCTCAGAGAGAGAAAGAGTGGCCCTCAGACAGAGAGAGGGTGGCCCTAAGATAGAAAGAGAGTGGCCCTAAGACAGAGATAGTGCGACCGTCAGACAGAGAGAGAGTGGCTCTCAGACAGAAATGCGTGGCCCTCACACAGAGAGAGAGTGGCCCTCAGACAGAGAGAGTGGCCCTCACACAGAGAGAGAGTGGCCCTCAGACTGAGAGAGAGTGGCCCTCAGTCAGAGAGAGAGTGGCCCTCAGACAGAGAGTGGCCCTTAGGCTGAGAGAGAGTGACCCTCAGACAGAAAGAGCTGTGGCCCTCAGGCAGAGAGAGAGTGGTCCCCAGGCAGAGAGAGAGTGGCCCTCAGGCAGAAAGAGCAGTGGCCCTCAGGCAAAGAGAGAGTGGCCCTCAGGCAGAGAGAGAGCGGCCCTCAGACAGAGAGTGAGTTGTCCTCAGAGAGAGAGAGAGTGGCCCTCCGAGAGAGAAAGAGTGGCCCTCAGACAGAGTGTGGCCCTAGGATAGAAAGAGAGGGGCCCTCAGACAGAGATAGCGCGACCCTCAGACAGAAAGTGAGTGGCCCTCAGGCAGTGAGAGAGTGGCCCTCAGTCAGAGAGAGAGTGGCCCTCAGGCAGAGAGAGAGTAGCCCTCAGACTGAGAGAGAGTGGCCCTCAGGCAGAGAGTGAGGGGCCCTCAGAGAGAGAGAGAGTGGCCCTCAGAGAGAGAAAGAGAGGCCCTCAGACAGAGAGAGTGTGGCCCTAAGATAGAAAGAGAGTGGCCCTCAGACAGAGATAGTGCGACCCTCAGACAGAGAGAGCGTGGCCCTCAGACAGAGAGGGAGTGGCCCTCAGACTGAGAGAGATTGGCCCTCAGACAGAGAGAGAGTGGCCCTCAGACAGTGAGACAGTGGCACTCCGACAGAGAGAGAGTGGCCCTCAGACAGAAAGAGAGTGGCCCTAAGGCAGAGAGAGAGTGGCCCTCAGAGAGAGAGTGGCCCTCAGACAGAGAGAGAGTGGCCCTCAGGCAGAGAGAGAGTGACCCTCAGACAGAAAGAGCAGTGGCCCTCAGGCAGAGAGAGAGTGGCCCTCAGGCAGAGACAGAGTGGCCCTCAGACTGAGAGAGAGTGGCCCTCAGGCAGAGAGAGAGTGGCCCTCAGACAGAAAGAGCAGTGGCCCTCAGACAGAGAGAGAGTGGCCTCAGACAGATTGGCCCTCAGAGAGAGAGAGAGTGGCCCTCAGACAGAGAGAGTCTGACCCTCAGACAGAGAGAGACTGGACCTCAGACAGAGGGAGTGGCCCTCAGACGGAGAGAGAGTGGCCCTCAGGCAGAGAGAGAGTGACCCTCAGAAAGAGAGAGAGTGTCCCTCAGACAGAGAGAGAGTGGCCCTCGGCAGAGAGTGAGTGGCCCTCAGGCAGAGAGAGTGTGGCCCTCAAAAGAAAGAGTGGCCCTCAGACAGAGAGAGTGTGACCCTCAGACAGAGAGAGTGTGGCCCTCAGACAGAGAGAGAGTGGCCCTCAGACAGAGAGAGAGTGGCCCTCAGACAGAGAGAAAGTGGCCCTCAGACAGAGAGAGTGTGACCCTCAGACAGAGAGAGCGTGATTCTCAGACAGAGAGAGAGAGTGGCACTCAGACAGAGAGTGGCCCTCAGACAGAGAGAGAGTGGCATTCAGACTGAGTGAGAGTGGCCCTCAGACAGAGAGTGAGAGGCCCTCAGACAGAGAGTTAGTGGCCATCAGACAGAGAGGAAGTGCCCTCAGACAGGTCATTATTGACTCTGAGGCAGAGAGTGAGTGACCCTCAGACATTGATTGAATGACCCCCAGACATAGACACTCAGGCAGTGAGCGTGAATGACCTTCAGCCAGAGAGTGATTGACCGGCTGGCAGAGAGAGAGTGACCCTCAGGCAGAAAGAGCGAGTGGCCCTCAGACAAAGAGAGAGTGGCTCTCAGGCAGAGAGTGAGGGGCCCTCAGAGAGAGAGAGAGTGGCCCTCAGAGAGAGAAAGAGTGGCCCTCAGACAGAGAGAGTGCGGCCCTACGATAGAAAGAGAGTGGCCCTCTGACAGAGATAGTGTGACCCTCAGACAGAGACAGATTGGCCCTCTGGCAGTGAGAGAGGGGCCCTCAGGCAGAGAGAGAGGGGGCCTCAGACAGAGAGAGAGTGGCCTCAGACAGATTGGCCCTCAGAAAGAGATAGAGTGGCCCTCAGACTGAGAGAGAGTGGCCCTCTGACTGAGAGAGAGTGGCCCTCAGACTGAGAGAGAGTGGCCCTCAGACTGAGAGAGAGTGGCCCTCAGACTGAGAGAGAGTGGCCCTCAGGCAGAGAGTGAGGGGCCCTCAGATAGAGAGAGAGTGGCCCTCAGAGAGAGAAAGAGTGGCCCTCAGACAGAGAGAGGGTGGCCCTAAGATAGAAAGAGAGTGGCCCTCAGACAGAGATAGTGCGACCGTCAGACAGAGAGAGAGTGGCTCTCAGACAGAAATGCGTGGCCCTCACACAGAGAGAGAGTGGCCCTCAGAGTGAGAGAGATTGGCCCTCAGACAGAGAGAGAGTGGCCCTCAGACAGTGAGACAGTGGCCCTCCGACAGAGAGAGAGAGGCCCTCAGTCAGAGAGAGAGTGGCCCTCAGACAGAGAGAGACTGACCCTCAGACAGAGAGAGACTGGACCTCAGACAGAGAGAGTGCCCCTCAGACGGAGAGAGAGTGGCCCTCAGGCAGAGAGAGTGTGACCCTCAGACAGAGAGAGAGTGTCCCTCAGACAGAGAGAGAGCGGCCCTCAGGCAGAGAGAGAGTGGCCCTCAGACAGAGAGTGTGTGGCCCTCAAAATAAAGAGAGTGGCCCTCAGACAGAGTGTGACCCTCAGACAGAGAGAGTGTGGCCCTCAGACAGAGAGAGAGTGGCCCTCAGGCAGAGAGAGAGTGGCCCTCAGACAGAGAGAGAGGGGCCCTCAGACAGAGAGAGAGTGGCCCTCAGACAGAGAGAGAGTGGCCCCCAGACAGAGAGTGTGGCCCTACGATAGAAAGAGAGTGGCCCTCAGACAGAGAGAGAGTGGCCCTCAGACAGAGAGAGAGTGGCCCTCAGACTGAGAGAGAGTGGACCCCAGGCAGAGATAGAGTGACCCTCAGACAGAGAGCGAGTCGCCCTCAGACAGAGAGTGAGTGGCCCTCAGACAGAGAGAGAGTGGGCCTCAGACTGAGAGAGAGTGGCCCTCAGACTGAGAGAGAGTGGCCCTCAGGCAGAGATAGTGCAACCCTCAGACAGAGAGAGTGTGACCCTCAGACAGAGAGAGAGTGGCCCTCAGACAGAGAGAGAGTGGCCCTCAGAGAGAGACTGGCCCTCAGACAGGGAGTGGCCTCAGACAGGAAGAGAGTGACCCGCAGACAGAGAGAGAGAGGCCCTCAGGCAGAGCGAGAGTGACCCTCAGACAGAGACAGATTGGCCCTCAGGCAGTGAGAGAGGGGCCCTCAGGCAGAGAGAGAGGGGGCCTCAGACAGAGAGAGAGTGGCCTCAGACAGATTGGCCCTCAGAAAGAGATAGAGTGGCCCTCAGACTGAGAGAGAGTGGCCCTCAGACTGAGAGAGAGTGGCCCTCAGACTGAGAGAGAGTGGCCCTCAGACTGAGAGAGAGTGGCCCTCAGACTGAGAGAGAGTGGCCCTCAGGCAGAGAGTGAGGGGCCCTCAGATAGAGAGAGAGTGGCCCTCAGAGAGAGAAAGAGTGGCCCTCAGACAGAGAGAGGGTGGCCCTCAGACAGAGATAGTGCGACCGTCAGACAGAGAGAGAGTGGCTCTCAGACAGAAATGCGTGGCCCTCACACAGAGAGAGAGTGGCCCTCAGACTGAGAGAGATTGGCCCTCAGACAGAGAGAGAGTGGCCCTCAGACAGAAAGACAGTGGCCCTAAGGCAGAGAGAGAGTAGCCCTCAGACAGAGAGAGAGTGGCCCTCAGACAGAGAGAGAGTGGCCCTCAGGCAGAGAGAGAGTGACCCTCAGACAGAAAGAGCAGTGGCCCTCAGGCAGAGAGAGAGTGGTCCTCAGGCAGAGAGAGAGTGGCTCTCAGGCAGAAAGAGCAGTGGCCCTCAGGCAGAAAGAGAGTGGCCCTCAGACTGAGAGAGAGTGGCCCTCAGGCAGAGAGAGAGTGGCCCTCAGACAGAGAGAGAGTGGCCCTCAGACAGAGAGAAAGTGACCCTCAGACCGAGAGAGAGTGACCCTCAGACAGAAAGAGCAGTGGCCCTCAGACAGAGAGAGAGTGGCCTCAGACAGATTGGCCCTCAGATAGAGAGAGAGTGGCCCTCAGACAGAGAGAGACTGACCCTCAGACAGAGAGAGACTGGACCTCAGACAGAGAGAGAGTGGCCCTCAGGCAGAGAGTGAGTGGCCCTCAGGCAGAGAGAGTGTGGCCCTCAGACAGAGAGAGTGTGGCCCTCAAAAGAAAGAGAGTGGCCCTCAGACAGTGAGAGTTTGACCCTCAGACAGAGAGAGTGTGGCCCTCAGACAGAGAGAGAGTGGCCCTCAGACAGAGAGAGAGAGTGGCCCTCAGACAGAGAGAGAGTGGCCCTCAGACAGAGAGAGAGTGGCCCTCAGACAGAGAGAGAGAGTGGCCCTCAGACAGAGAGAGAGTGGCCCTCAGACAGAGTGTGACCCTCAGACAGAGAGAGAGTAGCTCTCAGACAGAGAGAGAGTCGCCCTCAGACAGAGAGTGGCCCTCAGACAGAGAGAGAGTGGCCTTCAGACTGAGAGAGAGTGGCTCTCAGACAGAAAGAGAGTGGCCCTCAGACAGAGAGACAGTGGCCCTCCGACAGAGAGAGAGTGGCCCTCAGACAGAGAGAGAGTGGCCCTCAGTCAGAGAGAGAGTGGTTCTCAGGCAGAGAGAGAGTGGACCTCAGTCAGAGAGAGAGTGGCCCTGAGGCAGAGAGAGAGTGGCCCTCAGACAGAGAGAGAGTGGCCCTCAGGCAGAGAGTGGCCCTCAGACAGAGAGAGAGGGGGCCTCAAACAGAGAGAGTGTGGCTCTCAGATAGAGAGAGTGTCCCTCAGACAGAGAGAGAGTGGCCCTCAGACAGAGAGAGAGTGGCCCTCAGTCAGAGAGAGAGTGGCCCTCAGTCAGAGAGAGAGTGGCCCTCAGACAGAGAGAGAGTGGCCCTTAGGCAGAGAGAGAGTGACCCTCAGACAGAAAGAGCTGTGGCCCTCAGGCAGAGAGAGAGTCGTCCCCAGGCAGAGAGAGAGTGGCCCTCAGGCAGAAAGAGCAGTGGCCCTCAGGCAAAGAGAGAGTGGCCCTCAGGCAGAGAGAGAGTGGCCCTCAGACAGAGAGTGAGTTGTCCTCAGAGAGAGAGAGAGTGGCCCTCAGACATTGATTGAATGACCCCCAGACATAGACACTCAGGCAGTGAGCGTGAATGACCTTCAGCCAGAGAGTGATTGACCGGCTGGCAGAGAGAGAGTGACCCTCAGGCAGAAAGAGCGAGTGGCCCTCAGACAAAGAGAGAGTGGCTCTCAGGCAGAGAGTGAGGGGCCCTCAGAGAGAGAGAGAGTGGCCCTCAGAGAGAGAAAGAGTGGCCCTCAGACAGAGAGAGTGCGGCCCTACGATAGAAAGAGAGTGGCCCTCTGACAGAGATAGTGTGACCCTCAGACAGAGACAGATTGGCCCTCTGGCAGTGAGAGAGGGGCCCTCAGGCAGAGAGAGAGGGGGCCTCAGACAGAGAGAGAGTGGCCTCAGACAGATTGGCCCTCAGAAAGAGATAGAGTGGCCCTCAGACTGAGAGAGAGTGGCCCTCTGACTGAGAGAGAGTGGCCCTCAGACTGAGAGAGAGTGGCCCTCAGACTGAGAGAGAGTGGCCCTCAGACTGAGAGAGAGTGGCCCTCAGGCAGAGAGTGAGGGGCCCTCAGATAGAGAGAGAGTGGCCCTCAGAGAGAGAAAGAGTGGCCCTCAGACAGAGAGAGGGTGGCCCTAAGATAGAAAGAGAGTGGCCCTCAGACAGAGATAGTGCGACCGTCAGACAGAGAGAGAGTGGCTCTCAGACAGAAATGCGTGGCCCTCACACAGAGAGAGAGTGGCCCTCAGAGTGAGAGAGATTGGCCCTCAGACAGAGAGAGAGTGGCCCTCAGACAGTGAGACAGTGGCCCTCCGACAGAGAGAGAGTGGCCCTCAGTCAGAGAGAGAGTGGCCCTCAGACAGAGAGAGACTGACCCTCAGACAGAGAGAGACTGGACCTCAGACAGAGAGAGTGCCCCTCAGACGGAGAGAGAGTGGCCCTCAGGCAGAGAGAGTGTGACCCTCAGACAGAGAGAGAGTGGCTCTCAGGCAGAGAGTGAGGGGCCCTCAGAGAGAGAGAGAGTGGCCCTCAGAGAGAGAAAGAGTGGCCCTCAGACAGAGAGAGTGTGGCCCTACGATAGAAAGAGAGTGGCCCTCTGACAGAGATAGTGTGACCCTCAGACAGAGACAGATTGGCCCTCTGGCAGTGAGAGAGGGGCCCTCAGGCAGAGAGAGAGGGGGCCTCAGACAGAGAGAGAGTGGCCTCAGACAGATTGGCCCTCAGAAAGAGATAGAGTGGCCCTCAGACTGAGAGAGAGTGGCCCTCTGACTGAGAGAGAGTGGCCCTCAGACTGAGAGAGAGTGGCCCTCAGACTGAGAGAGAGTGGCCCTCAGACTGAGAGAGAGTGGCCCTCAGGCAGAGAGTGAGGGGCCCTCAGATAGAGAGAGAGTGGCCCTCAGAGAGAGAAAGAGTGGCCCTCAGACAGAGAGAGGGTGGCCCTAAGATAGAAAGAGAGTGGCCCTCAGACAGAGATAGTGCGACCGTCAGACAGAGAGAGAGTGGCTCTCAGACAGAAATGCGTGGCCCTCACACAGAGAGAGAGTGGCCCTCAGAGTGAGAGAGATTGGCCCTCAGACAGAGAGAGAGTGGCCCTCAGACAGTGAGACAGTGGCCCTCCGACAGAGAGAGAGTGGCCCTCAGACAGAAAGAGAGTGGCCCTAAGGCAGAGAGAGAGTGGCCCTCAGACAGAGAGAGAGTGGCCCTCAGGCAGAGAGAGAGTGACCCTCAGACAGAAAGAGCAGTGGCCCTCAGGCAGAGAGAGAGTGGTCCTCAGGCAGAGAGAGAGTGGCTCTCAGGCAGAAAGAGCAGTGGCCCTCAGGCAGAGAGAGAGTGGCCCTCAGACTGAGAGAGAGTGGCCCTCAGGCAGAGAGAGAGTGGCCCTCAGACAGAGAGAGAGTGGCCCTCAGACAGAGAGAAACTGACCCTCAGACCGAGAGAGAGTGACCCTCAGACAGAAAAAGCAGTGGCCCTCAGACAGAGAGAGAGTGGCCTCAGACAGATTGGCCCTCAGATAGAGAGAGAGTGGCCCTCAGACACAGAGAGACTGACCCTCAGACAGAGAGAGACTGGACCTCAGACAGAGAGAGAGTGGCCCTCAGGCAGAGAGTGAGTGGCCCTCAGGCAGAGAGAGTGTGGCCCTCAGACAGAGAGAGAGTGGCCCTCAAAAGAAAGAGAGTGGCCCTCAGACAGTGAGAGTTTGACCCTCAGACAGAGAGAGTGTGGCCCTCAGACAGAGAGAGAGTGGCCCTCAGACAGAGAGAGAGAGTGGCCCTCAGACAGAGAGAGAGTGGCCCTCAGACAGAGTGTGACCCTCAGACAGAGAGAGAGTGGCTCTCAGACAGAGAGAGAGTGGCCCTCAGACAGAGAGTGGCCCTCAGACAGAGAGAGAGTGGCCTTCAGACTGAGAGAGAGTGGCTCTCAGACAGAAAGAGAGTGGCCCTCAGACAGAGAGACAGTGGCCTTCAGACTGAGAGAGAGTGGCCTGCAGACTGAGAGTGAGAGGCCCTCAGACAGAGAGTTAGTGGCCATCAGACAGAGAGGAAGTGCCCTCAGACGGCATTATTGACTCTGAGGCAGAGAGTGAGTGACCCTCAGACATTGATTGAATGACCCCCAGACATAGACACTCAGGCAGTGAGCGTGAGTGACCTTCAGCCAGAGAGTGAGTTACCGGCTGGCAGAGAGAGGGTGACCCTCAGACAGAAAGAGCGAGTGGCCCTCAGACAGAGAGAGTGGCCCTCAGGCAGAGAGTGAGGGGCCCTCAGAGAGAGAAAGAGTGGCCCTCAGAGAGAGAAAGAGTGGCCCTCAGACAGAGAGAGTCTGGCCCTACGATAGGAAGAGAGTGGCCCTCAGACAGAGAGAGAGTGGCCCTAAGGCAGAGAGAGTGGCCCTCAGGCAGAGACTGTGGCCCTAACACAGAGAGACAGTGGCCCTCAGACAGAGAGAGAGTGGACCTCAGTAAGAGAGAGAGTGGCCCTCAGACCGAGAGAGAGTGGCCCTCAGACAGAGAGAGAATGGCCCTCAGGCAGAGAGAGAGTGGCCCTCAGGCAGAGAGAGTGTGGCCCTCAGACAGAGAGAGAGTGGCCCTCAGACAGTGAGACAGTGGCCCTCCGACAGAGAGAGAGTGGCCCTCAGACAGAGAGAGAGTGGCCCTCAGACAGAGAGACAGTGGCCCTCCGACAGAGAGAGAGTGGCCCTCAGACAGAGAGAGAGTGGCCCTCAGACAGAGAGAGTGGCCCTCAGACAGAGAGAGAGTGACCCTCAGACATAGAGAGTGTGACCCTCAGACAGAGAGTGTGATTCTCAGACAGAGAGAGAGTGGCCTTCAGACTGAGAGAGAGTGGCCTGCAGACTGAGAGTGAGAGACCCTCAGACAGAGAGTTAGTGGCCATCAGACAGAGAGGAAGTGCCCTCAGACAGGGCATTATTGACTCTGAGGCAGAGAGTGAGTGACCCTCAGACATTGAATGACCCCCAGACATAGACATTCAGGCAGTGAGCGTGAGTGACCTTCAGCCAGAGAGTGAGTGACCGGCTGGCAGAGAGAGAATGACCCTCAGACAGAAAGAGCGAGTGGCCCTCAGAGAGAGTGGCCCTCAGGCAGAGAGTGAGGGGCCCTCAGAGAGAGAAAGAGTGGCCCTCAGAGAGAGAAAGAGTGGCCCTCAGACAGAGAGAGTGTGGCCCTACGATAGGAAGAGAGTGGCCCTCAGACAGAGAGAGAGTGGCCCTAAGGCAGAGAGAGTGGCCCTCAGACAGAGAGAGAGTGGCCCTAACACAGAGAGAGAGTGGCCCTCAGACAGAGAGAGAGTGGACCTCAGACAGAAAGAGCGTGTGGCCCTCAGACAGAGAGTGAGTGGCCCTCAAGCAGAGAGTGAGGGGCCCTCAGAGAGAGAGAGAGCGGCCCTCAGAGGGAGAAAGAGTGGCCCTCAGACAGAGTGTGGCCCTACGATTGAAAGAGAGTGGCCCTCAGACAGAGATAGTGCGACCGTCAGACAGAGAGAGAGTGGCCCTCAGACAGAGAGAGCGTGGCCCTCAGACAGAGAGAGAGTGGCCCTCAGACTGAGAGAGATTGGCCCTCAGACAGAGAGAGAGTGGCCCTCAGACAGTGAGACAGTGGCCCTCCGACAGAGAGAGAGTGGCTCTCAGACAGAAAGAGAGTGTCCCTATGGCAGAGAGAGAGTGGCCCTCAGACAGAGAGAGAGTGGACCTCAGTAAGAGAGAGAGTGGCCATCAGGCAGAGAGAGAGTGGCCCTCAGACAGAGTGTGGCCCTAAGGCAGAGAGAGTGGCCCTCAGACAGAGAGAGTGGCCCTAACACTGAGAGAGAGTGGCCCTCAGACAGAGAGAGAGTGGACCTCAGTAAGAGAGAGAGTGGCCCTCAGACCGAGAGAGAGTGGCCCTCAGACAGAGAGAGAATGGCCCTCAGGCAGAGAGAGAGTGGCCCTCAGGCAGAGAGAGTGTGGCCCTCAGACAGATAGAGAGTGGCCCTCAGACAGAAAGAGAGTGGCCATCATACAGAAAGAGAGTGGCCCTCAGACAGAGAGGGGCCCTCCGACAGAAAGAGAGTGACCCTCAGACAGAGAGAGAGTGGCCCTCAGACAGAGAGAGTGTGACCCTCAGACAGAGCGAGTGTGATCCTCAGACAGAGAGAGAGAGTGGCGCTCAGACAGAGAGTGGCCTTCAGGCTGAGAGAGAGTGGCCTTGAGACAGAGAGTGAGAGGCCCTCAGACAGAGAGTTAGTGGCCATCAGACAGAGAGGAAGTGCCCTCAGACAGGGCATGATTGACTCTGAGGCACAGAGTGAGTGAACCTCAGACATTGATTGAATGACCCCCAGACATAGACACTCAGGCAGTGAGCGTGAGTGACCTTCAGCCAGACAGTGAGTGACCGGCTGGCAGAGAGAGAGTGACCCTCAGACAGAAAGAGCGAGTGGCCCTCAGAGAGAGTGGCCCTCAGTCAGAGAGAGAGTGGCCCTCAGGCAGAGAGAGAGTGGCCTTCAGACAGAGAGAGAGTGGCCCTCAGGCAGAGAGAGTGTGGCCCTCAGACAGAGAGAGTGTGGCCCTCAAAATAAAGAGAGTGGCCCTCAGACAGAGAGAGTGTGACCATCAGACAGAGAGAGTGTGGCCCTCAGACAGAGAGAGTGTGGCCCTCAGACAGAGAGAGAGTGGCCCTCAGACAGAGAGAGAGGGGCCCTCAGACAGAGAGAGGGTGACCTCAGACAGAGAGAGAGTGGCCCTCAAACAGAGAGAGTGTGGCCCTACGATAGAAAGAGAGTGGCCCTCAGACAGAGAGAGAGTGGCCCTCAGACAGAGAGAGAGTGCCCCTCAGACTGAGAGAGAGTGGACACCAGGCAGAGATAGAGTCGCCCTCAGACAGAGAGAGAGTGGCCCTCAGATAGAGAATGAGTGGCCCTCAGACAGAGAGAGTGGCCCTCAGACTGAGAGAGAGTGGCCCTCAGGCAGAGATAGTGCAACCCTCAGACAGAGAGAGTGTGACCCTCAGACAGAGAGAGAGTGGCCCTCTGACAGAGAGAGAGTGGCCCTCAGAGAGAGAGAGTGTGGCCCTCAGGCAGAGAGAGAGTGGCCCTCAGGCAGAGAGAGAGTGGCCGTCAGACAGAGAGAGAGTGGCCCTCAGACAGAGAGAGAGTGGCCCTCAGACAGAGAGAGATGGGCCCTCCGACAGAGGGAGAGTGGCCCTCAGACTGAGAGAGAGTGGCCCTCTGACTGAAAGAGAGTGGCCCTCAGGCAGAAAGAGAGTGGCCCTCAGACAGAGAGAGAGTGGCCCTAAGACAGAGAGAGTGTGGCCCTCAGAGAGAGAGACAGTGGCCCTCAGACTGAGAGAGAATGGCTCTCATTCTGAGAGAGAGTGGCCCTAAGGCAGAGAGAGAGTGGCCCTCAGACAGAGAGAGAGTGGACCTCAGTAAGAGAGAGAGTGGCCCTCAGACAGAGAGAGAGTGGCCCTCAGACAGAGAGAGAGTGGCCCTCAGACAGAGAGAGAGTGGCCCTCAGACGGAGAGAGAGTGGCCCTCAGACAGAGAGAGAGTGGCCCTCAGACAGAGAGAGTGGCCCTCAGACAGAGAGAGAGTGGCCCTCAGACAGAGAGAGAGTGGCTCTCAGACAGAGACAGTGTGGCCCTCAGACAGAAATAGAGTGGCCCTGAGACAGAGACAGTGTGGCCCTCAGACAGAGAGTGAGTGACCCTTAGACAGAGATAAAGTGGCCCTCAGGCAGAGATTGAGTGAACCTGAGACGGAGAGTGAGTGAAAATCAGGCAGAGAGAGAGTGGCCCTCGGGCAGAAAGAGAGTGGCCCTCAGGCAGAGAGAGAGAATGGCCCTCAGACAGAAAGAGAGTGGCCCTCAGACAGAGAGACAGTGGCCCTCAGACAGAGAGTGAGTGAAAATCAGGCAGAGAGAGAGTGGCCCTCGGGCAGAAAGAGAGTGGCCCTCAGAGAGAGAGACTGTGGCCCTCAGACAGGAGAGTGGCCGTCAGACTGAGAGAGAGTGGCCCTAAGGCAGAGAGAGAGAATGGCCCTCAGACAGAGAGAGTGTGACCCTCAGACAAAGAGAGTACGATCCTCAGACAGAGAGAGAGTGGCCCTCAGACAGATAGAGAGTTGCCTTCAGACTGAGAGAGAGTGGCCCTCAGCCAGAGAGTGAGGGGCCCTCAGAGAGTGAGAGAGTGGCCCTCAGAGAGAGAAAGAGTGGCCCTCAGACAGAGAGAGTGTGGCCCTACGATAGAAAGAGAGTGGCCCTCTGACAGAGATAGTGTGACCCTCAGACAGAGAGAGAGTGGCCCTCAGACAGTGAGAGAGTGGCCCTCAGACTGAGAGAGAGTGGCCCTCAGACAGAGGGTGAGTGGCCCTCAGACAGAGAGAGAGTGGCCCTCAGACAGAGAGAGAGTGGCCCTCAGACAGAGAGACAGTGGCCCTCAGACAGAGAGTGAGTGAAAATCAGGCAGAGAGAGAGTGGCCCTCGGGCAGAAAGAGAGTGGCCCTCAGGCAGAGAGAGAGAATGGCCCTCAGACAGAAAGAGAGTGGCCCTCAGACAGAGAGAGTGTGGCCCTCAGACAGAGAGAGAGTGGCCCTCAGACGGAGAGAGAGTGGCCCTCAGACGGAGAGAGAGTGGCCCTCAGACGGAGAGAGAGTGGCCCTCAGACGGAGAGAGAGTGGCCCTCAGACAGAGAGAGAGTGGCTCTCAGACAGATTGGCCCTCAGACAGACATAGAGTGGACCTCAGACTGAGAGAGTGGCCCTCAGACAGAGAGAGAGTGACCCTCAGACAGAAGGAGAGTGGCCCTCAGACAGAAAGATAGTGGCCCTCAGACAGAGAGAGAGTGGCCCTCACACAGAGAGAGAGTGGCCCTCAGACAGAAAGAGAGTGGCCCTCAGACAGAAAGAGAGTGGCCCTCAGACTGAGTGAGAGTGGCCCTCAGACTGAGCGAGAGTGGCCCTCAGACTGAGCGAGAGTGGCCCTCAGACTGAGAGAGAGTGGCCCTCAGACAGAGAGTGGCCCTCAGACCCAGAGAGAGAGTGGCCCTCAGACAGAGAGAGAGTGGCCCGCAGACAGAGAGAGAGAGGCCCTCAGGCAGAGAGAGAGTGACCCTCAGACAGAGACAGATTGGCCCTCAGGCAGTGAGAGAGGGGCCCTCAGGCAGAGAGAGAAGGGGCCTCAGACAGAGAGAGAGTGGCCTCAGACAGATTGGCCCTCAGACAGAGATAGAGTGGCCCTCAGACAGAGAGAGAGTGGCCCTCTGACTGAGAGAGAGTGGCCCTCAGACTGAGAGAGAGTGGCCCTCAGACTGAGAGAGAGTGGCCCTCAGACTGAGAGAGAGTGGCCCTCAGGCAGAGAGTGAGGGGCCCTCAGAGAGAGAGAGAGTGGCCCTCAGAGAGAGAAAGAGTGGCCCTCAGACAGAGAGAGTGTGGCCCTACGATAGAAAGAGAGTGGCCCTCAGACAGAGATAGTGCGACCCTCAGACAGAGAGAGAGTGGCCCTCTGACAGAAATGCGTGGCCCTCAGACAGAGAGAGAGTGGCCCTCAGACTGAGAGAGATTGGCCCTCAGACAGAGAGAGAGTGGCCCTCAGACAGTGAGACAGTGGCCCTCAGACAGAGAGAGAGTGGCCCTCCGACAGAGAGAGAGTGGCCCTCAGACAGAAAGAGAGTGTCCCTATGGCAGAGAGAGAGTGGCCCTCAGACAGAGAGAGAGTGGACCTCAGTAAGAGAGAGAGTGGCCATCAGGCAGAGAGAGAGTGGCCCTCAGACAGAGAGAGTGTGGCCCTAAGGCAGAGAGAGTGGCCCTCAGACAGAGAGAGTGGCCCTAACACAGAGAGAGAGTGGCCCTCAGACAGAGAGAGAGTGGACCTCAGTAAGAGAGAGAGTGGCCCTCAGACCGAGAGAGAGTGGCCCTCAGACAGAGAGAGAATGGCCCTCAGGCAGAGAGAGAGTGGCCCTCAGGCAGAGAGAGTGTGGCCCTCAGACAGAAAGAGAGTGGCCCTCAGACAGAAAGAGAGTGGCCATCATACAGAAAGAGAGTGGCCCTCAGACAGAGAGGGGCCCTCCGACAGAAAGAGAGTGACCCTCAGACAGAGAGAGAGTGGCCCTCAGACAGAGAGAGTGTGACCCTCAGACAGAGCGAGTGTGATCCTCAGACAGAGAGAGAGAGTGGCGCTCAGACAGAGAGTGGCCTTCAGACTGAGAGAGAGTGGCCTTGAGACAGAGAGTGAGAGGCCCTCAGACAGAGAGTGAGTGGCCATCAGACAGAGAGGAAGTGCCCTCAGACAGGGCATGATTGACTCTGAGGCACAGAGTGAGTGAACCTCAGACATTGATTGAATGACCCCCAGACATAGACACTCAGGCAGTGAGCGTGAGTGACCTTCAGCCAGAGAGTGAGTGACCGGCTGGCAGAGAGAGAGTGACCCTCAGACAGAAAGAGCGAGTGGCCCTCAGAGAGAGTGGCCCTCAGTCAGAGAGAGAGTGGCCCTCAGGCAGAGAGAGAGTGGCCTTCAGACAGAGAGAGAGTGGCCCTCAGGCAGAGAGAGAGTGGCCCTCAGACAGAGAGAGTGTGGCCCTCAAAATAAAGAGAGTGGCCCTCAGACAGAGAGAGTGTGACCCTCAGACAGAGAGAGTGTGGCCCTCAGACAGAGAGAGTGTGGCCCTCAGACAGAGAGAGAGTGGCCCTCAGACAGAGAGAGAGGGGCCCTCAGACAGAGAGAGAGTGGCCCTCAGACAGAGAGAGGGTGACCTCAGACAGAGAGAGAGTGGCCCTCAAACAGAGAGAGTGTGGCCCTACGATAGAAAGAGAGTGGCCCTCAGACAGAGAGAGAGTGGCCCTCAGACAGAGAGAGAGTGCCCCTCAGACTGAGAGAGAGTGGACACCAGGCAGAGATAGAGTCGCCCTCAGACAGAGAGAGAGTGGCCCTCAGATAGAGAATGAGTGGCCCTCAGACAGAGAGAGTGGCCCTCAGACTGAGAGAGAGTGGCCCTCAGGCAGAGATAGTGCAACCCTCAGACAGAGAGAGTGTGACCCTCAGACAGAGAGAGAGTGGCCCTCTGACAGAGAGAGAGTGGCCCTCAGAGAGAGAGAGTGTGGCCCTCAGGCAGAGAGAGAGTGGCCCTCAGGCAGAGAGAGAGTGGCCGTCAGACAGAGAGAGAGTGGCCCTCAGACAGAGAGAGAGTGGCCCTCAGACAGAGAGAGAGGGGCCCTCCGACAGAGGGAGAGTGGCCCTCAGACTGAGAGAGAGTGGCCCTCTGACTGAAAGAGAGTGGCCCTCAGGCAGAAAGAGAGTGGCCCTCAGACAGAGAGAGAGTGGCCCTAAGACAGAGAGAGTGTGGCCCTCAGAGAGAGAGACAGTGGCCCTCAGACTGAGAGAGAATGGCTCTCATTCTGAGAGAGAGTGGCCCTAAGGCAGAGAGAGAGTGGCCCTCAGACAGAGAGAGAGTGGACCTCAGTAAGAGAGAGAGTGGCCCTCAGACAGAGAGAGAGTGGCCCTCAGACAGAGAGAGAGTGGCCCTCAGACAGAGAGAGAGTGGCCCTCAGACGGAGAGAGAGTGGCCCTCAGACAGAGAGAGAGTGGCCCTCAGACAGAGAGAGTGGCCCTCAGACAGAGAGAGAGTGGCCCTCAGACAGAGAGAGAGTGGCTCTCAGACAGAGACAGTGTGGCCCTCAGACAGAAATAGAGTGGCCCTGAGACAGAGACAGTGTGGCCCTCAGACAGAGAGAGAGTGTCCTCAGACAGAGAGTGAGTGACCCTTAGACAGAGATAAAGTGGCCCTCAGGCAGAGATTGAGTGAACCTCAGACGGAGAGTGAGTGAAAATCAGGCAGAGAGATAGTGGCCCTCGGGCAGAAAGAGAGTGGCCCTCAGAGAGAGAGACTGTGGCCCTCAGACAGGAGAGTGGCCGTCAGACTGAGAGAGAGTGGCCCTAAGGCAGAGAGAGAGAATGACCCTCAGACAGAGAGAGTGTGACCCTCAGACAAAGAGAGTGCGATCCTCAGACAGAGAGAGAGTGGCCCTCAGACAGATAGAGAGTTGCCTTCAGACTGAGAGAGAGTGGCCCTCAGGCAGAGAGTGAGGGGCCCTCAGAGAGTGAGAGAGTGGCCCTCAGAGAGAGAAAGAGTGGCCCTCAGACAGAGAGAGTGTGGCCCTACGATAGAAAGAGAGTGGCCCTCTGACAGAGATAGTGTGACCCTCAGACAGAGAGAGAGTGGCCCTCAGACAGTGAGAGAGTGGCCCTCAGACTGAGAGAGAGTGGCCCTGAGACAGAGGGTGAGTGGCCCTCAGACAGAGAGAGAGTGGCCCTCAGACAGAGAGAGAGTGGCCCTCAGACAGAGAGACAGTGGCCCTCAGACAGAGAGTGAGTGAAAATCAGGCAGAGAGAGAGTGGCCCTCGGGCAGAAAGAGAGTGGCCCTCAGGCAGAGAGAGAGAATGGCCCTCAGACAGAAAGAGAGTGGCCCTCAGACAGAGAGAGTGTGGCCCTCAGACAGAGAGAGAGTGGCCCTCAGACGGAGAGAGAGTGGCCCTCAGACGGAGAGCGAGTGGCCCTCAGACGGAGAGAGAGTGGCCCTCAGACAGAGAGAGAGTGGCTCTCAGACAGATTGGCCCTCAGACAGACATAGAGTGGACCTCAGACTGAGAGAGTGGCCCTCAGACAGAGAGAGAGTGACCCTCAGACAGAAGGAGAGTGGCCCTCAGACAGAAAGATAGTGGCCCTCAGACAGAGAGAGAGTGGCCCTCACACAGAGAGAGAGTGGCCCTCAGACAGAAAGAGAGTGGCCCTCAGACAGAAAGAGAGTGGCCCTCAGAGAGAGAGGGGCCCTCAGAGACAAAGAGAGTGGCCTTCAGACTGAGAGAGAGTGGCATTCAGACTGAGAGAGAGTGGCCTTCAGACTGAGACAGAGCTGCCCTCAGACAGGGAGTGAGAGGCCCTCAGACAGAGAGTGAGCGGCCATCAGACAGAGAGGAAGTGCCCTCAGGCAGGGCATGATTGACTCTGAGGCAGAGAGTGAGTGACCCTCAGACATTGATTGAATGACCCCCAGACATAGACACTCAGGCAGTGAGCGTGAGTGACCTTCAGCCAGAGAGTGAGTGACCCACAGGCAGAGAGAGAGTGACCCTCAGGCAGAGAGTGAGGGGCCCTCAGAGAGAGAGAGAGTGGCCCTCAGAGAGAGAAAGAGTGGCCCTCAGACAGAGAGAGTCTGGCCCTACGATAGAAAGAGAGTGGCCCTCAGACAGAGATAGTGCGTCCCTCAGACAGAGAGAGAGTGGCCCTCAGACAGAGAGAGAGTGGCACTCAGACAGAGAGAGAGTGGCCCTCAGACAGAGAGAGAGTGGCCCTCAGACAGAGAGAGAGTGCCCCTCAGACTGAGTGAGAGTGGCCCTCAGACTGAGCGAGAGTGGCCCTCAGACTGAGCGAGAGTGGCCCTCAGACAGAGAGAGTGGCCCTCAGACAGAGAGAGAGTGGCCCTCAGACTGAGAGAGAGTGGCCCTCAGACAGAGAGTGGCCCTCAGACACAGAGAGAGAGTGGCCCTCAGACAGAGAGAGAGTGGCCCGCAGACAGAGAGAGAGAGGCCCTCAGGCAGAGAGAGAGTGACCCTCAGACAGAGACAGATTGGCCCTCAGGCAGTGAGAGAGGGGCCCTCAGGCAGAGAGAGAGGGGGCCTCAGACAGAGAGAGAGTGGCCTCAGACAGATTGGCCCTCAGACAGAGATAGAGTGGCCCTCAGACAGAGAGAGAGTGGCCCTCTGACTGAGAGAGAGTGGCCCTCAGACTGAGAGAGAGTGGCCCTCAGACTGAGAGAGAGTGGCCCTCAGGCAGAGAGTGAGGGGCCCTCAGATAGAGAGAGAGTGGCCCTCAGAGAGAGAAAGAGTGGCCCTCAGACAGAGAGAGTGTGGCCCTACGATAGAAAGAGAGTGGCCCTCTGACAGAAATGCGTGGCCCTCAGACAGAGAGAGAGTGGCCCTCAGACTGAGAGAGATTGGCCCTCAGACAGAGAGAGAGTGGCCCTCAGACAGTGAGACAGTGGCCCTCCGACAGAGAGAGAGTGGCCCTCCGACAGAGAGAGAGTGGCCCTCAGACAGAGAGAGAGATGCCCTCAGTCAGAGAGAGAGTGGCCCTCAGGCAGAGAGAGAGTGGCCCTCAGTAGAGAGAGAGTGACCCTGAGGCTGAGAGAGAGTGGCCCTCAGACAGAGAGAGAGTAGCCCTCAGGCAGAGAATGGCCCTCAGACAGAAAGAGAGGGGGCCTCAAACAGAGAGAGTGTGGCTCTCAGATAGAGAGAGTGTCCCTCAGACAGAGAGAGAGTGGCCCTCAGACAGAGAGAGAGTGGCTCTCAGACAGATTGGCCCTCAGACAGACATAGAGTGGACCTCAGACTGAGAGAGTGGCCCACAGACAGAGAGAGAGTGACCCTCAGACAGAAGGAGAGTGGCCCTCAGACCGAAAGATAGTGGCCCTCAGACAGAGAGAGAGTGGCCCTCACACAGAGAGAGAGATGCCCTCAGTCAGAAAAAGAGTGGCCCTCAGACAGAAAGAGAGTGGCCCTCAGAGAGAGAGGGGCCCTCAAAGACAAAGAGAGTGGCCTTCAGACTGAGAGAGAGAGGCATTCAGACTGAGAGAGAGTGGCCCTCAGACGGAGAGAGAGTGGCCCTCAGACGGAGAGAGAGTGGCCCTCAGACGGAGGGAGAGTGGCCCTCAGACAGAGAGAGAGTGGCTCTCAGACAGATTGGCCCTCAGACAGACATAGAGTGGACCTCAGACTGAGAGAGTGGCCCTCAGACAGAGAGAGAGTGACCCTCATACAGAAGGAGAGTGGCCCTCAGACAGAAAGAAAGTGGCCCTCAGACAGAGAGAGAGTGGCCCTCACACAGAGAGAGAGTGGCCCTCAGACAGAAAGAGAGTTGCCCTCAGACAGAAAGAGAGTGGCCCTCAGAGAGAGAGGGGCCCTCAGAGACAAAGAGAGTGGCCTTCAGACTGAGAGAGAGTGGCATTCAGACTGAGAGAGAGTGGCCTTCAGACTGAGACAGAGCTGCCCTCAGACAGGGAGTGAGAGGCCCTCAGACAGAGAGTGAGCGGCCATCAGACAGAGAGGAAGTGCCCTCAGGCAGGGCATGATTGACTCTGAGGCAGAGAGTGAGTGACCCTCAGACATTGATTGAATGACCCCCAGACATAGACACTCAGGCAGTGAGCGTGAGTGACCTTCAGCCAGAGAGTGAGTGACCCACAGGCAGAGAGAGAGTGACCCTCAGGCAGAGAGTGAGGGGCCCTCAGAGAGAGAGAGAGTGGCCCTCAGAGAGAAAGAGTGGCCCTCAGACAGAGAGAGTCTGGCCCTACGATAGAAAGAGAGTGGCCCTCAGACAGAGATAGTGCGTCCCTCAGACAGAGAGAGAGTGGCCCTCAGACAGAGAGAGAGTGGCACTCAGACAGAGAGAGAGTGGCCCTCAGACAGAGAGAGAGTGGCCCTCAGACAGAGAGAGAGTGCCCCTCAGACTGAGTGAGAGTGGCCCTCAGACTGAGCGAGAGTGGCCCTCAGACTGAGCGAGAGTGGCCCTCAGACAGAGAGAGTGGCCCTCAGACAGAGAGAGAGTGGCCCTCAGACTGAGAGAGAGTGGCCCTCAGACAGAGAGTGGCCCTCAGACACAGAGAGAGAGTGGCCCTCAGACAGAGAGAGAGTGGCCCGCAGACAGAGAGAGAGAGGCCCTCAGGCAGAGAGAGAGTGACCCTCAGACAGAGACAGATTGGCCCTCAGGCAGTGAGAGAGGGGCCCTCAGGCAGAGAGAGAGGGGGCCTCAGACAGAGAGAGAGTGGCCTCAGACAGATTGGCCCTCAGACAGAGATAGAGTGGCCCTCAGACAGAGAGAGAGTGGCCCTCTGACTGAGAGAGAGTGGCCCTCAGACTGAGAGAGAGTGGCCCTCAGACTGAGAGAGAGTGGCCCTCAGACTGAGAGAGAGTGGCCCTCAGGCAGAGAGTGAGGGGCCCTCAGATAGAGAGAGAGTGGCCCTCAGAGAGAGAAAGAGTGGCCCTCAGACAGAGAGAGTGTGGCCCTACGATAGAAAGAGAGTGGCCCTCTGACAGAAATGCGTGGCCCTCAGACAGAGAGAGAGTGGCCCTCAGACTGAGAGAGATTGGCCCTCAGACAGAGAGAGAGTGGCCCTCAGACAGTGAGACAGTGGCCCTCCGACAGAGAGAGAGTGGCCCTCCGACAGAGAGAGAGTGGCCCTCAGACAGAGAGAGAGATGCCCTCAGTCAGAGAGAGAGTGGCCCTCAGGCAGAGAGAGAGTGGCCCTCAGTAGAGAGAGAGTGACCCTGAGGCTGAGAGAGAGTGGCCCTCAGACAGAGAGAGAGTAGCCCTCAGGCAGAGAATGGCCCTCAGACAGAAAGAGAGGGGGCCTCAAACAGAGAGAGTGTGGCTCTCAGATAGAGAGAGTGTCCCTCAGACAGAGAGAGAGTGGCCCTCAGACAGAGAGAGAGTGGCTCTCAGACAGATTGGCCCTCAGACAGACATAGAGTGGACCTCAGACTGAGAGAGTGGCCCACAGACAGAGAGAGAGTGACCCTCAGACAGAAGGAGAGTGGCCCTCAGACAGAAAGATAGTGGCCCTCAGACAGAGAGAGAGTGGCCCTCACACAGAGAGAGAGATGCCCTCAGTCAGAAAAAGAGTGGCCCTCAGACAGAAAGAGAGTGGCCCTCAGAGAGAGAGGGGCCCTCAAAGACAAAGAGAGTGGCCTTCAGACTGAGAGAGAGAGGCATTCAGACTGAGAGAGAGTGGCCCTCAGACGGAGAGAGAGTGGCCCTCAGACGGAGAGAGAGTGGCCCTCAGACGGAGGGAGAGTGGCCCTCAGACAGAGAGAGAGTGGCTCTCAGACAGATTGGCCCTCAGACAGACATAGAGTGGACCTCAGACTGAGAGAGTGGCCCTCAGACAGAGAGAGAGTGACCCTCAGACAGAAGGAGAGTGGCCCTCAGACAGAAAGAAAGTGGCCCTCAGACAGAGAGAGAGTGGCCCTCACACAGAGAGAGAGTGGCCCTCAGACAGAAAGAGAGTTGCCCTCAGACAGAAAGAGAGTGGCCCTCAGAGAGAGAGGGGCCCTCAGAGACAAAGAGAGTGGCCTTCAGACTGAGAGAGAGTGGCATTCAGACTGAGAGAGAGTGGCCTTCAGACTGAGACAGAGCTGCCCTCAGACAGGGAGTGAGAGGCCCTCAGACAGAGAGTGAGCGGCCATCAGACAGAGAGGAAGTGCCCTCAGACAGGGCATGATTGACTCTGAGGCAGAGAGTGAGTGACCCTCAGACATTGATTGAATGACCCCCAGACATAGACACTCAGGCAGTGAGCGTGAGTGACCTTCAGCCAGAGAGTGAGTGACCCACAGGCAGAGAGAGAGTGACCCTCAGGCAGAGAGTGAGAGTGGCCCTCAGAGAGAGAAAGAGTGGCCCTCAGACAGAGAGAGTCTGGCCCTACGATAGAAAGAGAGTGGCCCTCAGACAGAGATAGTGCGTCCCTCAGACAGAGAGAGAGTTGCCCAAAGACAGAGAGAGAGTGGCACTCAGACAGAGAGAGAGTGGCACTCAGACAGAGAGAGAGTGGCCCTCAGACAGAGAGAGAGTGGCCATCAGACAGAGAGGAAGTGCCCTCAGACAGGGCATTATTGACTCTGAGGCAGAGAGTGAGTGACCCTCAGACATTGATTGAATGACCCCCAGACATAGACACTCAGGCAGTGAGCGTGAGTGACCTTCAGCCAGAGAGTGAGTGACCGGCTGGCAGAGAGAGGGTGACCCTCAGACAGAAAGAGCGAGTGGCCCTCAGAGAGAGTGGCCCTCAGGCAGAGAGTGAGGGGCCCTCAGAGAGAGAAAGAGTGGCCCTCAGAGAGAGAAAGAGTGGCCCTCAGACAGAGAGAGTGTGGCCCTACGATAGGAAGAGAGTGGCCCTCAGACAGAGAGAGAGTGGCCCTAAGGCAGAGAGAGTGGCCCTCAGACAGAGAGAGAGTGGCCCTAACACAGAGAGAGAGTGGCCCTCAGACAGAGAGAGAGTGGACCTCAGACAGAAAGAGCGTGTGGCCCTCAGACAGAGAGTGAGTGGCCCTCAAGCAGAGAGTGAGGGGCCCTCAGAGAGAGAGAGAGCGGCCCTCAGAGGGAGAAAGAGTGGCCCTCAGACAGAGAGAGTGTGGCCCTACGATTGAAAGAGAGTGGCCCTCAGACAGAGATAGTGCGACCGTCAGACAGAGAGAGAGTGGCCCTCAGACAGAGAGAGCGTGGCCCTCAGACAGAGAGAGAGTGGCCCTCAGACAGAGAGAGATTGGCCCTCAGACAGAGAGAGAGTGGCCCTCAGACAGTGAGACAGTGGCCCTCAGACAGTGAGACAGTGGCCCTCCGACAGAGAGAGAGTGGCCCTCAGACAGAAAGAGAGTGTCCCTATGGCAGATAGAGAGTGGCCCTCAGACAGAGAGAGAGTGGACCTCAGTAAGAGAGAGAGTGGCCCTCAGGCAGAGAGAGAGTGGCCCTCAGACAGAGAGAGTGTGGCCCTAAGGCAGAGAGAGTGGCCCTCAGACAGAGAGAGTGGCCTTCAGACAGAGAGAGTGGCCCTAACACAGAGAGAGAGTGGCCCTCAGACAGAGAGAGAGTGGACCTCAGTAAGAGAGAGAGTGGCCCTCAGACCGAGAGAGAGTGGCCCTCAGACAGAGAGAGAATGGCCCTCAGGCAGAGAGAGAGTGGCCCTCAGGCAGAGAGAGTGTGGCCCTCAGACAGAAAGAGAGTGGCCCTCAGACAGAAAGAGAGTGGCCATCATACAGAAAGAGAGTGGCCCTCAGACAGAGAGGGGCCCTCCGACAGAAAGAGAGTGACCCTCAGACAGAGAGAGAGTGGCCCTCAGACAGAGAGAGTGTGACCTTCAGACAGAGCGAGTGTGATCCTCAGACAGAGAGAGAGAGTGGCGCTCAGACAGAGAGTGGCCTTCAGACTGAGAGAGAGTGGCCTTGAGACAGAGAGTGAGAGGCCCTCAGACAGAGAGTGAGTGGCCATCAGACAGAGAGGAAGTGCCCTCAGACAGGGCATGATTGACTCTGAGGCACAGAGTGAGTGAACCTCAGACATTGATTGAATGACCCCCAGACATAGACCCTCAGGCAGTGAGCGTGAGTGACCTTCAGCCAGAGAGTGAGTGACCGGAGGGCAGAGAGAGAGTGACCCTCAGACAGAAAGAGCGAGTGGCCCTCAGAGAGAGTGGCCCTCAGTCAGAGAGAGAGTGGCCCTCAGGCAGAGAGAGAGTGGCCTTCAGATAGAGAGAGAGTGGCCCTCAATCAGAGAGATTGGCACTCAGACAGAGAGAGACTGACCCTCAGACAGAGAGAGACTGGACCTCAGACAGAGAGAGTGCCCCTCAGACGGAGAGAGAGTGGCCCTCAGGCAGAGAGAGAGTGACCCTCAGACAGAGAGAGAGTGTCCCTCAGACAGAGAGAGAGTGGCCCTCAGGCAGAGAGAGAGTGGCCCTCAGACAGAGAGAGTGTGGCCCTCAAAATAAAGAGAGTGGCCCTCAGACAGAGAGAGTGAGACCCTCAGACAGAGAGAGTTTGGCCCTCAGACAGAGAGAGTGTGGCCCTCAGACAGAGAGAGAGTGGCCCTCAGACAGAGAGAGAGGGGCCCTCAGACAGAGAGAGAGTGGCCCTCAGACAGAGAGAGTGTGACCTCAGACAGAGAGAGAGTGGCCCTCAAACAGAGAGAGTGTGGCCCTACGATAGAAAGAGAGTGGCCCTCAGACAGAGAGAGAGTGGCCCTCAGACAGAAAGAGAGTGCCCCTCAGACTGAGAGAGAGTGGACACCAGGCAGAGATAGAGTCGCCCTCAGACAGAGAGAGAGTGGCCCTCAGGCAGAGAGAGAGTGGCCGTCAGACAGAGAGAGAGTGGCCCACAGACAGAGAGAGAGTGGCCCTCAGACAGAGAGAGAGGGGCCCTCCGACAGAGGGAGAGTGGCCCTCAGACTGAGAGAGAGTGGCCCTCTGACTGAAAGAGAGTGGCCCTCAGGCAGAAAGAGAGTGGCCCTCAGACAGAGAGAGAGTGGCCCTAAGACAGAGAGAGTGTGGCCCTCAGAGAGAGAGACAGTGGCCCTCAGACTGAGAGAGAATGGCTCTCATTCTGAGAGAGAGTGGCCCTAAGGCAGAGAGAGAGTGGCCCTCAGACAGAGAGAGAGTGGACCTCAGTAAGAGAGAGAGTGGCCCTCAGACAGAGAGAGAGTGGCCCTCAGACAGAGAGAGAGTGGCCCTCAGACAGAGAGAGAGTGGCCCTCAGACGGAGAGAGAGTGGCCCTCAGACAGAGAGAGAGTGGCCCTCAGACAGAGAGAGTGGCCCTCAGACAGAGAGAGAGTGGCCCTCAGACAGAGAGAGAGTGGCTCTCAGACAGAGACAGTGTGGCCCTCAGACAGAAATAGAGTGGCCCTGAGACAGAGACAGTGTGGCCCTCAGACAGAGAGAGAGTGTCCTCAGACAGAGAGTGAGTGACCCTTAGACAGAGATAAAGTGGCCCTCAGGCAGAGATTGAGTGAACCTCAGACGGAGAGTGAGTGAAAATCAGGCAGAGAGAGAGTGGCCCTCGGGCAGAAAGAGAGTGGCCCTCAGAGAGAGAGACTGTGGCCCTCAGACAGAAGGAGAGTGGCCGTCAGACTGAGAGAGAGTGGCCCTAAGGCAGAGAGAGAGAATGGCCCTCAGACAGAGAGAGTGTGACCCTCAGACAAAGAGAGTGCGATCCTCAGACAGAGAGAGAGTGGCCCTCAGACAGATAGAGAGTTGCCTTCAGACTGAGAGAGAGTGGCCCTCAGGCAGAGAGTGAGGGGCCCTCAGAGAGTGAGAGAGTGGCCCTCAGAGAGAGAAAGAGTGGCCCTCAGACAGAGAGAGTGTGGCCCTACGATAGAAAGAGAGTGGCCCTCTGACAGAGATAGTGTGACCCTCAGACAGAGAGAGAGAGTGGCGCTCAGACAGAGAGTGGCCTTCAGACTGAGAGAGAGTGGCCTTGAGACAGAGAGTGAGAGGCCCTCAGACAGAGAGTGAGTGGCCATCAGACAGAGAGGAAGTGCCCTCAGACAGGGCATGATTGACTCTGAGGCACAGAGTGAGTGAACCTCAGACATTGATTGAATGACCCCTAGACATAGACACTCAGGCAGTGAGCGTGAGTGACCTTCAGCCAGAGAGTGAGTGACCGGCTGGCAGAGAGAGAGTGACCCTCAGACAGAAAGAGCGAGTGGCCCTCAGAGAGAGTGGCCCTCAGTCAGAGAGAGAGTGGCCCTCAGAGAGAGAGAGAGTGGCCTTCAGACAGAGAGAGAGTGGCCCTCAGGCAGAGAGAGAGTGGCCCTCAGACAGAGAGAGTGTGGCCCTCAAAATAAAGAGAGTGGCCCTCAGACAGAGAGAGTGTGACCCTCAGACAGAGAGAGTGTGGCCCTCAGACAGAGAGAGTGTGGCCCTCAGACAGAGAGAGAGTGGCCCTCAGACAGAGAGAGAGGGGCCCTCAGACAGAGAGAGAGTGGCCCTCAGACAGAGAGAGGGTGACCTCAGACAGAGAGAGAGTGGCCCTCAAACAGAGAGAGTGTGGCTCTACGATAGAAAGAGAGTGGCCCTCAGACAGAGAGAGAGTGGCCCTCAGACAGAGAGAGAGTGCCCCTCAGACTGAGAGAGAGTGGACACCAGGCAGAGATAGAGTCGCCCTCAGACAGAGAGAGAGTGGCCCTCAGATAGAGAATGAGTGGCCCTCAGACAAAGAGAGAGTGGCCCTCAGACAGAGAGAGTGGCCCTCAGACTGAGAGAGAGTGGCCCTCAGGCAGAGATAGTGCAACCCTCAGACAGAGAGAGTGTGACCCTCAGACAGAGAGAGAGTGGCCCTCTGACAGAGAGAGAGTGGCCCTCAGAGAGAGAGAGTGTGGCCCTCAGGCAGAGAGAGAGTGGCCCTCAGGCAGAGAGAGAGTGGCCCTCAGGCAGAGAGAGAGTGGCCGTCAGACAGAGAGAGAGTGGCCCTCAGACAGAGAGAGAGTGGCCCTCAGACAGAGAGAGAGGGGCCCTCCGACAGAGGGAGAGTGGCCCTCAGACTGAGAGAGAGTGGCCCTCTGACTGAAAGAGAGTGGCCCTCAGGCAGAAAGAGAGTGGCCCTCAGACAGAGAGAGAGTGGCCCTAAGACAGAGAGAGTGTGGCACTCAGAGAGAGAGACAGTGGCCCTCAGACTGAGAGAGAATGGCTCTCATTCTGAGAGAGAGTGGCCCTAAGGCAGAGAGAGAGTGGCCCTCAGACAGAGAGAGAGTGGACCTCAGTAAGAGAGAGAGTGGCCCTCAGACAGAGAGAGAGTGGCCCTCAGGCAGAGAGAGAGTGGCCCTCAGGCAGAGAGAGAGTGGCCCTCAGGCAGAGAGAGAGTGGCCGTCAGACAGAGAGAGAGTGGCCCTCAGACAGAGAGAGAGTGGCCCTCAGACAGAGAGAGAGGGGCCCTCCGACAGAGGGAGAGTGGCCCTCAGACTGAGAGAGAGTGGCCCTCTGACTGAAAGAGAGTGGCCCTCAGGCAGAAAGAGAGTGGCCCTCAGACAGAGAGAGAGTGGCCCTCAGACAGAGAGAGAGTGGCCCTCAGACAGAGAGAGAGTGGCCCTCAGACGGAGAGAGAGTGGCCCTCAGACAGAGAGAGAGTGGCCCTCAGACAGAGAGAGTGGCCCTCAGACAGAGAGAGAGTGGCCCTCAGACAGAGAGAGAGTGGCTCTCAGACAGAGACAGTGTGGCCCTCAGACAGAAATAGAGTGGCCCTGAGACAGAGACAGTGTGGCCCTCAGACAGAGAGAGAGTGTCCTCAGACAGAGAGTGAGTGACCCTTAGACAGAGATAAAGTGGCCCTCAGGCAGAGATTGAGTGAACCTCAGACGGAGAGTGAGTGAAAATCAGGCAGAGAGAGAGTGGCCCTCGGGCAGAAAGAGAGTGGCCCTCAGAGAGAGAGACTGTGGCCCTCAGACAGAAGGAGAGTGGCCGTCAGACTGAGAGAGAGTGGCCCTAAGGCAGAGAGAGAGAATGGCCCTCAGACAGAGAGAGTGTGACCCTCAGACAAAGAGAGTGCGATCCTCAGACAGAGAGAGACTGGCCCTCAGACAGATAGAGAGTTGCCTTCAGACTGAGAGAGAGTGGCCCTCAGGCAGAGAGTGAGGGGCCCTCAGAGAGTGAGAGAGTGGCCCTCAGAGAGAGAAAGAGTGGCCCTCAGACAGAGAGAGTGTGGCCCTACGATAGAGAGAGAGTGGCCCTCTGACAGAGATAGTGTGACCCTCAGACAGAGAGAGAGTGGCCCTCAGACAGTGAGAGAGTGGCCCTCAGACTGAGAGAGAGTGGCCCTCAGACAGAGGGTGAGTGGCCCTCAGACAGAGAGAGAGTGGCCCTCAGACAGAGAGACAGTGGCCCTCAGACAGAGAGTGAGTGAAAATCAGGCAGAGAGAGAGTGGCCCTCGGGCAGAAAGAGAGTGGCCCTCAGGCAGAGAGAGAGAATGGCCCTCAGACAGAAAGAGAGTGGCCCTCAGACAGAGGGAGTGTGGCCCTCAGACAGAGAGAGAGTGGCCCTCAGACGGAAAGAGAGTGGCCCTCAGACGGAGAGAGAGTGGCCCTCAGACGGAGAGAGAGTGGCCCTCAGACGGAGAGAGAGTGGCCCTCAGACAGAGAGAGAGTGGCTCTCAGACAGATTGGCCCTCAGACAGACATAGAGTGGACCTCAGACTGAGAGAGTGGCCCTCAGACAGAGAGAGTGTGACCCTCAGACAGAAGGAGAGTGGCCCTCAGACAGAAAGATAGTGGCCCTCAGACAGAAGGAGAGTGGCCCTCACACAGAGAGAGAGTGGCCCTCAGACAGAAAGAGAGTTGCCCTCAGACAGAAAGAGAGTGGCCCTCAGAGAGAGAGGGGCCCTCAGAGACAAAGAGAGTGGCCTTCAGACTGAGAGAGAGTGGCATTCAGACTGAGAGAGAGTGGCCTTCAGACTGAGACAGAGCTGCCCTCAGACAGGGAGTGAGAGGCCCTCAGACAGAGAGTGAGCGGCCATCAGACAGAGAGGAAGTGCCCTCAGACAGGGCATGATTGACTCTGAGGCAGAGAGTGAGTGACCCTCAGACATTGATTGAATGACCCCCAGACATAGACACTCAGGCAGTGAGCGTGAGTGACCTTCAGCCAGAGAGTGAGTGACCCACAGGCAGAGAGAGAGTGGCCCTCAGACAGAGAGAGAGTGGCCCTCAGACAGAGAGAAAGTGGCCCTCAGACAGAGAGAGTGTGACCCTCAGACAGAGAGAGCGTGATTCTCAGACAGAGAGATAGTGCGTCCCTCAGACAGAGAGAGAGTGGCCCTCAGACAGAGAGAGAGTGGCATTCAGACTGAGTGAGAGTGGCCCTCAGACAGAGAGTGAGAGGCCCTCAGACAGAGAGTTAGTGGCCATCAGACAGAGAGGAAGTGCCCTCAGACAGGTCATTATTGACTCTGAGGCAGAGAGTGAGTGACCCTCAGACATTGATTGAATGACCCCCAGACATATACACTCAGGCAGTGAGCGTGAATGACCTTCAGCCAGAGAGTGATTGACCGGCTGGCAGAGAGAGAGTGACCCTCAGGCAGAAAGAGCGAGTGGCCCTCAGACAAAGAGAGAGTGGCTCTCAGGCAGAGAGTGAGGGGCCCTCAGAGAGAGAGAGAGTGGCCCTCAGAGAGAGAAAGAGTGGCCCTCAGACAGAGAGAGTGTGGCCCTACGATAGAAAGAGAGTGGCCCTCTGACAGAGATAGTGTGACCCTCAGACAGAGACAGATTGGCCCTCTGGCAGTGAGAGAGGGGCCATCAGGCAGAGAGAGAGGGGGCCTCAGACAGAGAGAGAGTGGCCTCAGACAGATTGGCCCTCAGAAAGAGATAGAGTGGCCCTCAGACTGAGAGAGAGTGGCCCTCTGACTGAGAGAGAGTGGCCCTCAGACTGAGAGAGAGTGGCCCTCAGACTGAGAGAGAGTGGCCCTCAGACTGAGAGAGAGTGGCCCTCAGGCAGAGAGTGAGGGGCCCTCAGATAGAGAAAGAGTGGCCCTCAGACAGAGAGAGGGTGGCCCTAAGATAGAAAGAGAGTGGCCCTCAGACAGAGATAGTGCGACCGTCAGACAGAGAGAGAGTGGTTCTCAGACAGAAATGCGTGGCCCTCACACAGAGAGAGAGTGGCCCTCAGAGTGAGAGAGATTGGCCCTCAGACAGAGAGAGTGTGGCCCTCAGACAGAAAGAGAGTGGCCCTAAGGCAGAGAGAGAGTGGCCCTCAGACAGAGAGAGAGTGGCCCTCAGACAGAGAGAGAGTGGCCCTCAGGCAGAGAGAGAGTGACCCTCAGACAGAAAGAGCAGTGGCCCTCAGGCAGAGAGAGAGTGGTCCACAGGCAGAGAGAGAGTGGTTCTCAGGCAGAAAGAGCAGTGGCCCTCAGGCAGAGAGAGAGTGGCCCTCAGACTGAGAGAGAGTGGCCCTCAGGCAGAGAGAGAGTGGCCCTCAGACAGAGAGAGAGTGGCCCTCAGACAGAGAGAAAGTGACCCTCAGACTGAGAGAGAGTGACCCTCAGACAGAAAGAGCAGTGGCCCTCAGACAGAGAGAGAGTGGCCTCAGACAGATTGGCCCTCAGATAGAGAGAGAGTGGCCCTCAGACACAGAGAGACTGACCCTCAGACAGAGAGAGACTGGACCTCAGACAGAGAGAGAGTGGCCCTCAGGCAGAGAGTGAGTGGCCCTCAGGCAGAGAGAGTGTGGCCCTCAGACAGAGAGAAAGTGGCCCTCAAAAGAAAGAGAGTGGCCCTCAGACAGTGAGAGTTTGACCCTCAGACAGAGAGAGTGTGGCCCTCAGACAGAGAGAGAGTGGCCCTCAGACAGAGAGAGAGAGTGGCCCTCAGACAGAGAGAGAGTGGCCCTCAGACAGAGTGTGACCCTCAGACAGAGAGAGAGTGGCTCTCAGACAGAGAGAGAGTGGCCCTCAGACAGAGAGTGGCCCTCAGACAGAGAGAGAGTGGCCTTCAGACTGAGAGAGAGTGGCTCTCAGACAGAAAGAGAGTGGCCCTCAGACAGAGAGACAGTGGCCCTCCGACAGAGAGAGAGTGGCCCTCAGACAGAGAGAGAGTGAACCTCAGACAGAGAGAGAGTGGCCCTCAGTCAGAGAGAGAGTGGTTCTCAGGCAGGGAGAGAGTGGACCTCAGTCAGAGAGAGAGTGGCCCTGAGGCAGAGAGAGAGTGGCCCTCAGACAGAGAGAGAGGGGGCCTCAAACAGAGAGAGTGTGGCTCTCAGATAGAGAGAGTCTCCCTCAGACAGAGAGAGAGTGGCCCTCAGACAGAGAGAGAGTGGCCGTCAGTCAGAGAGAGAGTGGCCCTCAGTCAGAGAGAGAGTGGCCCTCAGACAGAGAGAGAGTGGCCCTTAGGCAGAGAGAGAGTGACCCTCAGACAGAAAGACCTGTGGCCCTCAGGCAGAGAGAGAGTGGCCCTTAGGCAGAGAGAGAGTGACCCTCAGACAGAAAGAGCAGTGGCCCTCAGGCAGAGAGAGAGTGGTCCCCAGGCAGAGAGAGAGTGGCCCTCAGAGAGAGAGAGATTGGCCCTCAGAGAGAGAGTGGCCCTCAGACAGTGAGACAGTGGCCCTCCGACAGAGAGGGAGTGGCCCTCAGACAGAGAGAGTGTGACCCTCAGACAGAGAGAGAGTGGCCCTCAGACAGAGAGAGAGTGGCCCTCAGAGAGAGAGAGATTGGCCCTCAGACAGAGAGGGAGTGGCCCTCAGACAGAGAGAGTGTGACCCTCAGACAGAGAGAGTGTGGCCCTCAGACAGAGAGAGAGTGGCCCTCAGACAGAGAGAGAGTGGCCCTCAGACAGAGAGAGATTGGCCCTCAGACAGAGAGGGAGTGGCCCTCAGACAGAGAGAGAGTGGCCCTCAGTCAGAGAGAGAGTGGCCCTCAGGCAGAGAGAGAGTGGCCCTCAGTCAGAGAGAGAGTGGCCCTGAGGCAGAGAGAGAGTGGCCCTCAGTCAGAGAGAGAGTGGCCCTCAGACAGAGAGAGAGTGGTCCCCAGGCAGAGAGAGAGTGGCTCTCAGGCAGATAGAGCAGTGGCCCTCAGGCAAAGGGAGAGTGGCCCTCAGGCAGAGAGAGAGTGGCCCTCAGGCAGAGAGTGAGTTGTCCTCAGAGAGAGCGAGAGTTGCCCTCCGAGAGAGAAAGAGTGGCCCTCAGACAGAGAGAGTGTGGCCCTAGGATAGAAAGAGAGTGGCCGTCAGACAGAGATAGCGCGACCCTCAGCCAGAAAGTGAGTGGCCCTCAGACTGAGAGAGATTGGCCCTCAGACAGAGATAGAGTGGCCCTCAGACTGAGAGAGATTGGCCCTCAGACAGAGAGAGAGTGGCCCTCAGACAGTGAGACAGTGGCCCTCCGACAGAGAGAGAGTGGCCCTCAGACAGAGAGAGAGTGGCCCTCAGACAGAGAGACAGTGGCCCTCCGACAGAGAGAGAGTGGCCCTCAGACAGAGAGAGAGTGGCCCTCAGACAGAGAGAGTGGCCCTCAGACAGAGAGAGAGTGGCCCTCAGACATAGAGAGTGTGACCCTCAGACAGAGAGAGTGTGATTCTCAGACAGAGAGAGAGTGGCCCTCAAACAGAGAGTGGCCCTCAGACAGAGAGAGAGTGGCCTTCAGACTGAGAGAGAGTGGCCTGCAGACTGAGAGTGAGAGGCCCTCAGACAGAGAGTTAGTGGCCATCAGACAGAGAGGAAGTGCCCTCAGACGGCATTATTGACTCTGAGGCAGAGAGTGAGTGACCCTCATACATTGATTGAATGACCCCCAGACATAGACACTCAGGCAGTGAGCGTGAGTGACCTTCAGCCAGAGAGTGAGTTACCGGCTGGCAGAGAGAGGGTGACCCTCAGACAGAAAGAGCGAGTGGCCCTCAGACAGAGAGAGTGGCCCTCAGGCAGAGAGTGAGGGGCCCTCAGAGAGAGAAAGAGTGGCCCTCAGAGAGAGAAAGAGTGGCCCTCAGACAGAGAGAGTCTGGCCCTACGATAGGAAGAGAGTGGCCCTCAGACAGAGAGAGAGTGGCCCTAAGGCAGAGAGAGTGGCCCTCAGACAGAGAGAGTGGCCCTAACACAGAGAGACAGTGGCCCTCAGACAGAGAGAGAGTGGACCTCAGTAAGAGAGAGAGTGGCCCTCAGACCGAGAGAGAGTGGCCCTCAGACAGAGAGAGAATGGCCCTCAGGCAGAGAGAGAGTGGCCCTCAGGCAGAGAGAGTGTGGCCCTCAGACAGAGAGAGAGTGGCCCTCAGACAGTGAGACAGTGGCCCTCCGACAGAGAGAGAGTGGCCCTCAGACAGAGAGAGAGTGGCCCTCAGACAGAGAGACAGTGGCCCTCCGACAGAGAGAGAGTGGCCCTCAGACAGAGAGAGAGTGGCCCTCAGACAGAGAGAGTGGCCCTCAGACAGAGAGAGAGTGACCCTCAGACATAGAGAGTGTGACCCTCAGACAGAGAGTGTGATTCTCAGACAGAGAGAGAGTGGCCTTCAGACTGAGAGAGAGTGGCCTGCAGACTGAGAGTGAGAGGCCCTCAGACAGAGAGTTAGTGGCCATCAGACAGAGAGGAAGTGCCCTCAGACAGGGCATTATTGACTCTGAGGCAGAGAGTGAGTGACCCTCAGACATTGATTGAATGACCCCCAGACATAGACACTCAGGCAGTGAGCGTGAGTGACCTTCAGCCAGAGAGTGAGTGACCAGCTGGCAGAGAGAGAATGACCCTCAGACAGAAAGAGCGAGTGGCCCTCAGAGAGAGTGGCCCTCAGGCAGAGAGTGAGGGGCCCTCAGAGAGAGAAAGAGTGGCCCTCAGAGAGAGAAAGAGTGGCCCTCAGACAGAGAGAGTGTGGCCCTACGATAGGAAGAGAGTGGCCCTCAGACAGAGAGAGAGTGGCCCTAAGGCAGAGAGAGTGGCCCTCAGACAGAGAGAGAGTGGCCCTAACACAGAGAGAGAGTGGCCCTCAGACAGAGAGAGAGTGGACCTCAGACAGAAAGAGCGTGTGGCCCTCAGACAGAGAGTGAGTGGCCCTCAAGCAGAGAGTGAGGGGCCCTCAGAGAGGGAGAGAGCGGCCCTCAGAGGGAGAAAGAGTGGCCCTCAGACAGAGTGTGGCCCTACGATTGAAAGAGAGTGGCCCTCAGACAGAGATAGTGCGACCGTCAGACAGAGAGAGAGTGGCCCTCAGACAGAGAGAGCGTGGCCCTCAGACAGAGAGAGAGTGGCCCTCAGACTGAGAGAGATTGGCCCTCAGACAGAGAGAGAGTGGCCCTCAGACAGTGAGACAGTGGCCCTCCGACAGAGAGAGAGTGGCTCTCAGACAGAAAGAGAGTGTCCCTATGGCAGAGAGAGAGTGGCCCTCAGACAGAGAGAGAGTGGACCTCAGTAAGAGAGAGAGTGGCCCTCAGGCAGAGAGAGAGTGGCCCTCAGACAGAGAGAGTGTGGCCCTAAGGCAGAGAGAGTGGCCCTCAGACAGAGAGAGTGGCCCTAACACAGAGAGAGAGTGGCCCTCAGACAGAGAGAGAGTGGACCTCAGTAAGAGAGAGAGTGGCCCTCAGACCGAGAGAGAGTGGCCCTCAGACAGAGAGAGAATGGCCCTCAGGCAGAGAGAGAGTGGCCCTCAGGCAGAGAGAGTGTGGCCCTCAGACAGAAAGAGAGTGGCCCTCAGACAGAAAGAGAGTGGCCATCATACAGAAAGAGAGTGGCCCTCAGACAGAGAGGGGCCCTCCGACAGAAAGAGAGTGACCCTCAGACAGAGAGAGAGTGGCCCTCAGACAGAGAGAGTGTGACCTTCAGACAGAGCGAGTGTGATCCTCAGACAGAGAGAGAGAGTGGCGCTCAGACAGAGAGTGGCCTTCAGACTGAGAGAGAGTGGCCTTGAGACAGAGAGTGAGAGGCCCTCAGACAGAGAGTGAGTGGCCATCAGACAGAGAGGAAGTGCCCTCAGACAGGGCATGATTGACTCTGAGGCACAGAGTGAGTGAACCTCAGACATTGATTGAATGACCCCCAGACATAGACCCTCAGGCAGTGAGCGTGAGTGACCTTCAGCCAGAGAGTGAGTGACCGGAGGGCAGAGAGAGAGTGACCCTCAGACAGAAAGAGCGAGTGGCCCTCAGAGAGAGTGGCCCTCAGTCAGAGAGAGAGTGGCCCTCAGGCAGAGAGAGAGTGGCCTTCAGATAGAGAGAGAGTGGCCCTCAATCAGAGAGATTGGCACTCAGACAGAGAGAGACTGACCCTCAGACAGAGAGAGACTGGACCTCAGACAGAGAGAGTGCCCCTCAGACGGAGAGAGAGTGGCCCTCAGGCAGAGAGAGAGTGACCCTCAGACAGAGAGAGAGTGTCCCTCAGACAGAGAGAGAGTGGCCCTCAGGCAGAGAGAGAGTGGCCCTCAGACAGAGAGAGTGTGGCCCTCAAAATAAAGAGAGTGGCCCTCAGACAGAGAGAGTGAGACCCTCAGACAGAGAGAGTTTGGCCCTCAGACAGAGAGAGTGTGGCCCTCAGACAGAGAGAGAGTGGCCCTCAGACAGAGAGAGAGGGGCCCTCAGACAGAGAGAGAGTGGCCCTCAGACAGAGAGAGTGTGACCTCAGACAGAGAGAGAGTGGCCCTCAAACAGAGAGAGTGTGGCCCTACGATAGAAAGAGAGTGGCCCTCAGACAGAGAGAGAGTGGCCCTCAGACAGAAAGAGAGTGCCCCTCAGACTGAGAGAGAGTGGACACCAGGCAGAGATAGAGTCGCCCTCAGACAGAGAGAGAGTGGCCCTCAGGCAGAGAGAGAGTGGCCGTCAGACAGAGAGAGAGTGGCCCACAGACAGAGAGAGAGTGGCCCTCAGACAGAGAGAGAGGGGCCCTCCGACAGAGGGAGAGTGGCCCTCAGACTGAGAGAGAGTGGCCCTCTGACTGAAAGAGAGTGGCCCTCAGGCAGAAAGAGAGTGGCCCTCAGACAGAGAGAGAGTGGCCCTAAGACAGAGAGAGTGTGGCCCTCAGAGAGAGAGACAGTGGCCCTCAGACTGAGAGAGAATGGCTCTCATTCTGAGAGAGAGTGGCCCTAAGGCAGAGAGAGAGTGGCCCTCAGACAGAGAGAGAGTGGACCTCAGTAAGAGAGAGAGTGGCCCTCAGACAGAGAGAGAGTGGCCCTCAGACAGAGAGAGAGTGGCCCTCAGACAGAGAGAGAGTGGCCCTCAGACGGAGAGAGAGTGGCCCTCAGACAGAGAGAGAGTGGCCCTCAGACAGAGAGAGTGGCCCTCAGACAGAGAGAGAGTGGCCCTCAGACAGAGAGAGAGTGGCTCTCAGACAGAGACAGTGTGGCCCTCAGACAGAAATAGAGTGGCCCTGAGACAGAGACAGTGTGGCCCTCAGACAGAGAGAGAGTGTCCTCAGACAGAGAGTGAGTGACCCTTAGACAGAGATAAAGTGGCCCTCAGGCAGAGATTGAGTGAACCTCAGACGGAGAGTGAGTGAAAATCAGGCAGAGAGAGAGTGGCCCTCGGGCAGAAAGAGAGTGGCCCTCAGAGAGAGAGACTGTGGCCCTCAGACAGAAGGAGAGTGGCCGTCAGACTGAGAGAGAGTGGCCCTAAGGCAGAGAGAGAGAATGGCCCTCAGACAGAGAGAGTGTGACCCTCAGACAAAGAGAGTGCGATCCTCAGACAGAGAGAGAGTGGCCCTCAGACAGATAGAGAGTTGCCTTCAGACTGAGAGAGAGTGGCCCTCAGGCAGAGAGTGAGGGGCCCTCAGAGAGTGAGAGAGTGGCCCTCAGAGAGAGAAAGAGTGGCCCTCAGACAGAGAGAGTGTGGCCCTACGATAGAAAGAGAGTGGCCCTCTGACAGAGATAGTGTGACCCTCAGACAGAGAGAGAGAGTGGCGCTCAGACAGAGAGTGGCCTTCAGACTGAGAGAGAGTGGCCTTGAGACAGAGAGTGAGAGGCCCTCAGACAGAGAGTGAGTGGCCATCAGACAGAGAGGAAGTGCCCTCAGACAGGGCATGATTGACTCTGAGGCACAGAGTGAGTGAACCTCAGACATTGATTGAATGACCCCTAGACATAGACACTCAGGCAGTGAGCGTGAGTGACCTTCAGCCAGAGAGTGAGTGACCGGCTGGCAGAGAGAGAGTGACCCTCAGACAGAAAGAGCGAGTGGCCCTCAGAGAGAGTGGCCCTCAGTCAGAGAGAGAGTGGCCCTCAGAGAGAGAGAGAGTGGCCTTCAGACAGAGAGAGAGTGGCCCTCAGGCAGAGAGAGAGTGGCCCTCAGACAGAGAGAGTGTGGCCCTCAAAATAAAGAGAGTGGCCCTCAGACAGAGAGAGTGTGACCCTCAGACAGAGAGAGTGTGGCCCTCAGACAGAGAGAGTGTGGCCCTCAGACAGAGAGAGAGTGGCCCTCAGACAGAGAGAGAGGGGCCCTCAGACAGAGAGAGAGTGGCCCTCAGACAGAGAGAGGGTGACCTCAGACAGAGAGAGAGTGGCCCTCAAACAGAGAGAGTGTGGCTCTACGATAGAAAGAGAGTGGCCCTCAGACAGAGAGAGAGTGGCCCTCAGACAGAGAGAGAGTGCCCCTCAGACTGAGAGAGAGTGGACACCAGGCAGAGATAGAGTCGCCCTCAGACAGAGAGAGAGTGGCCCTCAGATAGAGAATGAGTGGCCCTCAGACAAAGAGAGAGTGGCCCTCAGACAGAGAGAGTGGCCCTCAGACTGAGAGAGAGTGGCCCTCAGGCAGAGATAGTGCAACCCTCAGACAGAGAGAGTGTGACCCTCAGACAGAGAGAGAGTGGCCCTCTGACAGAGAGAGAGTGGCCCTCAGAGAGAGAGAGTGTGGCCCTCAGGCAGAGAGAGAGTGGCCCTCAGGCAGAGAGAGAGTGGCCCTCAGGCAGAGAGAGAGTGGCCGTCAGACAGAGAGAGAGTGGCCCTCAGACAGAGAGAGAGTGGCCCTCAGACAGAGAGAGAGGGGCCCTCCGACAGAGGGAGAGTGGCCCTCAGACTGAGAGAGAGTGGCCCTCTGACTGAAAGAGAGTGGCCCTCAGGCAGAAAGAGAGTGGCCCTCAGACAGAGAGAGAGTGGCCCTAAGACAGAGAGAGTGTGGCACTCAGAGAGAGAGACAGTGGCCCTCAGACTGAGAGAGAATGGCTCTCATTCTGAGAGAGAGTGGCCCTAAGGCAGAGAGAGAGTGGCCCTCAGACAGAGAGAGAGTGGACCTCAGTAAGAGAGAGAGTGGCCCTCAGACAGAGAGAGAGTGGCCCTCAGGCAGAGAGAGAGTGGCCCTCAGGCAGAGAGAGAGTGGCCCTCAGGCAGAGAGAGAGTGGCCGTCAGACAGAGAGAGAGTGGCCCTCAGACAGAGAGAGAGTGGCCCTCAGACAGAGAGAGAGGGGCCCTCCGACAGAGGGAGAGTGGCCCTCAGACTGAGAGAGAGTGGCCCTCTGACTGAAAGAGAGTGGCCCTCAGGCAGAAAGAGAGTGGCCCTCAGACAGAGAGAGAGTGGCCCTCAGACAGAGAGAGAGTGGCCCTCAGACAGAGAGAGAGTGGCCCTCAGACGGAGAGAGAGTGGCCCTCAGACAGAGAGAGAGTGGCCCTCAGACAGAGAGAGTGGCCCTCAGACAGAGAGAGAGTGGCCCTCAGACAGAGAGAGAGTGGCTCTCAGACAGAGACAGTGTGGCCCTCAGACAGAAATAGAGTGGCCCTGAGACAGAGACAGTGTGGCCCTCAGACAGAGAGAGAGTGTCCTCAGACAGAGAGTGAGTGACCCTTAGACAGAGATAAAGTGGCCCTCAGGCAGAGATTGAGTGAACCTCAGACGGAGAGTGAGTGAAAATCAGGCAGAGAGAGAGTGGCCCTCGGGCAGAAAGAGAGTGGCCCTCAGAGAGAGAGACTGTGGCCCTCAGACAGAAGGAGAGTGGCCGTCAGACTGAGAGAGAGTGGCCCTAAGGCAGAGAGAGAGAATGGCCCTCAGACAGAGAGAGTGTGACCCTCAGACAAAGAGAGTGCGATCCTCAGACAGAGAGAGACTGGCCCTCAGACAGATAGAGAGTTGCCTTCAGACTGAGAGAGAGTGGCCCTCAGGCAGAGAGTGAGGGGCCCTCAGAGAGTGAGAGAGTGGCCCTCAGAGAGAGAAAGAGTGGCCCTCAGACAGAGAGAGTGTGGCCCTACGATAGAGAGAGAGTGGCCCTCTGACAGAGATAGTGTGACCCTCAGACAGAGAGAGAGTGGCCCTCAGACAGTGAGAGAGTGGCCCTCAGACTGAGAGAGAGTGGCCCTCAGACAGAGGGTGAGTGGCCCTCAGACAGAGAGAGAGTGGCCCTCAGACAGAGAGACAGTGGCCCTCAGACAGAGAGTGAGTGAAAATCAGGCAGAGAGAGAGTGGCCCTCGGGCAGAAAGAGAGTGGCCCTCAGGCAGAGAGAGAGAATGGCCCTCAGACAGAAAGAGAGTGGCCCTCAGACAGAGGGAGTGTGGCCCTCAGACAGAGAGAGAGTGGCCCTCAGACGGAAAGAGAGTGGCCCTCAGACGGAGAGAGAGTGGCCCTCAGACGGAGAGAGAGTGGCCCTCAGACGGAGAGAGAGTGGCCCTCAGACAGAGAGAGAGTGGCTCTCAGACAGATTGGCCCTCAGACAGACATAGAGTGGACCTCAGACTGAGAGAGTGGCCCTCAGACAGAGAGAGAGTGACCCTCAGACAGAAGGAGAGTGGCCCTCAGACAGAAAGATAGTGGCCCTCAGACAGAGAGAGAGTGGCCCTCACACAGAGAGAGAGTGGCCCTCAGACAGAAAGAGAGTGGCCCTCAGACAGAAAGAGAGTGGCCCTCAGAGAGAGAGGGGCCCTCAGAGACAAAGAGAGTGGCCTTCAGACTGAGAGAGAGTGGCATTCAGACTGAGAGAGAGTGGCCTTCAGACTGAGACAGAGCTGCCCTCAGACAGGGAGTGAGAGGCCCTCAGACAGAGAGTGAGCGGCCATCAGACAGAGAGGAAGTGCCCTCAGACAGGGCATGATTGACTCTGAGGCAGAGAGTGAGTGACCCTCAGACATTGATTGAATGACCCCCAGACATAGACACTCAGGCAGTGAGCGTGAGTGACCTTCAGCCAGAGAGTGAGTGACCCACAGGCAGAGAGAGAGTGACCCTCAGGCAGAGAGTGAGGGGCCCTCAGAGAGAGAGAGAGTGGCCCTCAGAGAGAGAAAGAGTGGCCCTCAGACAGAGAGAGTCTGGCCCTACGATAGAAAGAGAGTGGCCCTCAGACAGAGATAGTGCGTCCCTCAGACAGAGAGAGAGTGGCCCTCAGACAGAGAGAGAGTGGCACTCAGACAGAGAGAGAGTGGCCCTCAGACAGAGAGAGAGTGCCCCTCAGACTGAGTGAGAGTGGCCCTCAGACTGAGCGAGAGTGGCCCTCAGACTGAGCGAGAGTGGCCCTCAGACAGAGAGAGTGGCCCTCAGACAGAGAGAGAGTGGCCCTCAGACTGAGAGAGATTGGCCCTCAGACAGAGAGAGAGTGGCCCTCAGACAGTGAGACAGTGGCCCTCCGACAGAGAGAGAGTGGCCCTCAGACAGAGAGAGAGTGGCCCTCAGACAGAGAGACAGTGGCCCTCCGACAGAGAGAGAGTGGCCCTCAGACAGAGAGAGAGTGGCCCTCAGACAGAGAGAGTGGCCCTCAGACAGAGAGAGAGTGGCCCTCAGACATAGAGAGTGTGACCCTCAGACAGAGAGAGTGTGATTCTCAGACAGAGAGAGAGTGGCCCTCAAACAGAGAGTGGCCCTCAGACAGAGAGAGAGTGGCCTTCAGACTGAGAGAGAGTGGCCTGCAGACTGAGAGTGAGAGGCCCTCAGACAGAGAGTTAGTGGCCATCAGACAGAGAGGAAGTGCCCTCAGACGGCATTATTGACTCTGAGGCAGAGAGTGAGTGACCCTCAAACATTGATTGAATGACCCCCAGACATAGACACTCAGGCAGTGAGCGTGAGTGACCTTCAGCCAGAGAGTGAGTTACCGGCTGGCAGAGAGAGGGTGACCCTCAGACAGAAAGAGCGAGTGGCCCTCAGACAGAGAGAGTGGCCCTCAGGCAGAGAGTGAGGGGCCCTCAGAGAGAGAAAGAGTGGCCCTCAGAGAGAGAAAGAGTGGCCCTCAGACAGAGAGAGTCTGGCCCTACGATAGGAAGAGAGTGGCCCTCAGACAGAGAGAGAGTGGCCCTAAGGCAGAGAGAGTGGCCCTCAGACAGAGAGAGTGGCCCTAACACAGAGAGACAGTGGCCCTCAGACAGAGAGAGAGTGGACCTCAGTAAGAGAGAGAGTGGCCCTCAGACCGAGAGAGAGTGGCCCTCAGACAGAGAGAGAATGGCCCTCAGGCAGAGAGAGAGTGGCCCTCAGGCAGAGAGAGTGTGGCCCTCAGACAGAGAGAGAGTGGCCCTCAGACAGTGAGACAGTGGCCCTCCGACAGAGAGAGAGTGGCCCTCAGACAGAGAGAGAGTGGCCCTCAGACAGAGAGACAGTGGCCCTCCGACAGAGAGAGAGTGGCCCTCAGACAGAGAGAGAGTGGCCCTCAGACAGAGAGAGTGGCCCTTAGACAGAGAGAGAGTGACCCTCAGACATAGAGAGTGTGACCCTCAGACAGAGAGTGTGATTCTCAGACAGAGAGAGAGTGGCCTTCAGACTGAGAGAGAGTGGCCTGCAGACTGAGAGTGAGAGGCCCTCAGACAGAGAGTTAGTGGCCATCAGACAGAGAGGAAGTGCCCTCAGACAGGGCATTATTGACTCTGAGGCAGAGAGTGAGTGACCCTCAGACATTGATTGAATGACCCCCAGACATAGACACTCAGGCAGTGAGCGTGAGTGACCTTCAGCCAGAGAGTGAGTGACCAGCTGGCAGAGAGAGAATGACCCTCAGACAGAAAGAGCGAGTGGCCCTCAGAGAGAGTGGCCCTCAGGCAGAGAGTGAGGGGCCCTCAGAGAGAGAAAGAGTGGCCCTCAGAGAGAGAAAGAGTGGCCCTCAGACAGAGAGAGTGTGGCCCTACGATAGGAAGAGAGTGGCCCTCAGACAGAGAGAGAGTGGCCCTAAGGCAGAGAGAGTGGCCCTCAGACAGAGAGAGAGTGGCCCTAACACAGAGAGAGAGTGGCCCTCAGACAGAGAGAGAGTGGACCTCAGACAGAAAGAGCGTGTGGCCCTCAGACAGAGAGTGAGTGGCCCTCAAGCAGAGAGTGAGGGGCCCTCAGAGAGGGAGAGAGCGGCCCTCAGAGGGAGAAAGAGTGGCCCTCAGACAGAGTGTGGCCCTACGATTGAAAGAGAGTGGCCCTCAGACAGAGATAGTGCGACCGTCAGACAGAGAGAGAGTGGCCCTCAGACAGAGAGAGCGTGGCCCTCAGACAGAGAGAGAGTGGCCCTCAGACTGAGAGAGATTGGCCCTCAGACAGAGAGAGAGTGGCCCTCAGACAGTGAGACAGTGGCCCTCCGACAGAGAGAGAGTGGCTCTCAGACAGAAAGAGAGTGTCCCTATGGCAGAGAGAGAGTGGCCCTCAGACAGAGAGAGAGTGGACCTCAGTAAGAGAGAGAGTGGCCCTCAGGCAGAGAGAGAGTGGCCCTCAGACAGAGAGAGTGTGGCCCTAAGGCAGAGAGAGTGGCCCTCAGACAGAGAGAGTGGCCCTAACACAGAGAGAGAGTGGCCCTCAGACAGAGAGAGAGTGGACCTCAGTAAGAGAGAGAGTGGCCCTCAGACCGAGAGAGAGTGGCCCTCAGACAGAGAGAGAATGGCCCTCAGGCAGAGAGAGAGTGGCCCTCAGGCAGAGAGAGTGTGGCCCTCAGACAGAAAGAGAGTGGCCCTCAGACAGAAAGAGAGTGGCCATCATACGGAAAGAGAGTGGCCCTCAGACAGAGAGGGGCCCTCCGACAGAAAGAGAGTGACCCTCAGACAGAGAGAGAGTGGCCCTCAGACAGAGAGAGTGTGACCCTCAGACAGAGCGAGTGTGATCCTCAGACAGAGAGAGAGAGTGGCGCTCAGACAGAGAGTGGCCTTCAGACTGAGAGAGAGTGGCCTTGAGACAGAGAGTGAGAGGCCCTCAGACAGAGAGTGAGTGACCATCAGACAGAGAGGAAGTGCCCTCAGACAGGGCATGATTGACTCTGAGGCACAGAGTGAGTGAACCTCAGACATTGATTGAATGACCCCCAGACATAGACACTCAGGCAGTGAGCGTGAGTGACCTTCAGCCAGAGAGTGAGTGACCGGCTGGCAGAGAGAGAGTGACCCTCAGACAGAAAGAGCGAGTGGCCCTCAGAGAGAGTGGCCCTCAGTCAGAGAGAGAGTGGCCCTCAGGCAGAGAGAGAGTGGCCCTCAGGCAGAGAGAGTGTGGCCCTCAGACAGCGAGAGTGTGGCCCTCAAAATAAAGAGAGTGGCCCTCAGACAGAGAGAGTGTGACCCTCAGACAGAGAGAGTGTGGCCCTCAGACAGAGAGAGTGTGGCCCTCAGACAGAGAGAGAGTGGCCCTCAGACAGAGAGAGAGGGGCCCTCAGACAGAGAGAGGGTGACCTCAGACAGAGAGAGAGTGGCCCTCAAACAGAGAGAGTGTGGCCCTACGATAGAAAGAGAGTGGCCCTCAGACAGAGAGAGAGTGGCCCTCAGACAGAGAGAGAGTGCCCCTCAGACTGAGAGAGAGTGCACACCAGGCAGAGATAGAGTTGCCCTCAGACAGAGAGAGAGTGGCCCTCAGATAGAGAATGAGTGGCCCTCAGACAGAGAGAGTGGCCCTCAGACTGAGAGAGAGTGGCCCTCAGGCAGAGATAGTGCAACCCTCAGACAGAGAGAGTGTGACCCTCAGACAGAGAGAGAGTGGCCCTCTGACAGAGAGAGAGTGGCCCTCAGAGAGAGAGAGTGTGGCCCTCAGGCAGAGAGAGAGTGGCCCTCAGGCAGAGAGAGAGTGGCCGTCAGACAGAGAGAGAGTGGCCCTCAGACAGAGAGAGAGTGGCCCTCAGACAGAGAGAGATGGGCCCTCCGACAGAGGGAGAGTGGCCCTCAGACTGAGAGAGAGTGGCCCTCTGACTGAAAGAGAGTGGCCCTCAGGCAGAAAGAGAGTGGCCCTCAGACAGAGAGAGAGTGGCCCTAAGACAGAGAGAGTGTGGCCCTCAGAGAGAGAGACAGTGGCCCTCAGACTGAGAGAGAATGGCTCTCATTCTGAGAGAGAGTGGCCCTAAGGCAGAGAGAGAGTGGCCCTCAGACAGAGAGAGAGTGGACCTCAGTAAGAGAGAGAGTGGCCCTCAGACAGAGAGAGAGTGGCCCTCAGACAGAGAGAGAGTGGCCCTCAGACAGAGAGAGAGTGGCCCTCAGACGGAGAGAGAGTGGCCCTCAGACAGAGAGAGAGTGGCCCTCAGACAGAGAGAGAGTGGCTCTCAGACAGAGACAGTGTGGCCCTCAGACAGAAATAGAGTGGCCCTGAGACAGAGACAGTGTGGCCCTCAGACAGAGAGTGAGTGACCCTTAGACAGAGATAAAGTGGCCCTCAGGCAGAGATTGAGTGAACCTCAGACGGAGAGTGAGTGAAAATCAGGCAGAGAGAGAGTGGCCCTCGGGCAGAAAGAGAGTGGCCCTCAGAGAGAGAGACTGTGGCCCTCAGACAGGAGAGTGGCCGTCAGACTGAGAGAGAGTGGCCCTAAGGCAGAGAGAGAGAATGGCCCTCAGACAGAGAGAGTGTGACCCTCAGACAAAGAGAGTGCGATCCTCAGACAGAGAGAGAGTGGCCCTCAGATAGATAGAGAGTTGCCTTCAGACTGAGAGAGAGTGGCCCTCAGGCAGAGAGTGAGGGGCCCTCAGAGAGTGAGAGAGTGGCCCTCAGAGAGAGAAAGAGTGGCCCTCAGACAGAGAGAGTGTGGCCCTACGATAGAAAGAGAGTGGCCCTCTGACAGAGATAGTGTGACCCTCAGACAGAGAGAGAGTGGCCCTCAGACAGTGAGAGAGTGGCCCTCAGACTGAGAGAGAGTGGCCCTCAGACAGAGGGTGAGTGGCCCTCAGACAGAGAGAGAGTGGCCCTCAGACAGAGAGAGAGTGGCCCTCAGACAGAGAGACAGTGGCCCTCAGACAGAGAGTGAGTGAAAATCAGGCAGAGAGAGAGTGGCCCTCGGGCAGAAAGAGAGTGGCCCTCAGGCAGAGAGAGAGAATGGCCCTCAGACAGAAAGAGAGTGGCCCTCAGACAGAGAGAGTGTGGCCCTCAGACAGAGAGAGAGTGGCCCTCAGACGGAGAGAGAGTGGCCCTCAGACGGAGAGAGAGTGGCCCTCAGACGGAGAGAGAGTGGCCCTCAGACGGAGAGAGAGTGGCCCTCAGACAGAGAGAGAGTGGCTCTCAGACAGATTGGCCCTCAGACAGACATAGAGTGGACCTCAGACTGAGAGAGTGGCCCTCAGACAGAGAGAGAGTGACCCTCAGACAGAAGGAGAGTGGCCCTCAGACAGAAAGATAGTGGCCCTCAGACAGAGAGAGAGTGGCCCTCACACAGAGAGAGAGTGGCCCTCAGACAGAAAGAGAGTGGCCCTCAGACAGAAAGAGAGTGGCCCTCAGAGAGAGAGGGGCCCTCAGAGACAACGAGAGTGGCCTTCAGACTGAGAGAGAGTGGCATTCAGACTGAGAGAGAGTGGCCTTCAGACTGAGACAGAGCTGCCCTCAGACAGGGAGTGAGAGGCCCTCAGACAGAGAGTGAGCGGCCATCAGACAGAGAGGAAGTGCCCTCAGACAGGGCATGATTGACTCTGAGGCAGAGAGTGAGTGACCCTCAGACATTGATTGAATGACCCCCAGACATAGACACTCAGGCAGTGAGCGTGAGTGACCTTCAGCCAGAGAGTGAGTGACCCACAGGCAGAGAGAGAGTGACCCTCAGGCAGAGAGTGAGGGGCCCTCAGAGAGAGAGAGAGTGGCCCTCAGAGAGAGAAAGAGTGGCCCTCAGACAGAGAGAGTCTGGCCCTACGATAGAAAGAGAGTGGCCCTCAGACAGAGATAGTGCGACCCTCAGACAGAGAGAGAGTGGCCCTCAGACAGAGAGAGAGTGGCCCTCAGACAGAGAGAGAGTGGCCCTCAGACAGAGAGAGAGTGGCCCTCAGACAGAGAGAGAGTGCCCCTCAGACTGAGTGAGAGTGGCCCTCAGACTGAGCGAGAGTGGCCCTCAGACTGAGCGAGAGTGGCCCTCAGACAGAGAGAGTGGCCCTCAGACAGAGAGAGAGTGGCCCTCAGACTGAGAGAGAGTGGCCCTCAGACAGAGAGTGGCCCTCAGACACAGAGAGAGAGTGGCCCTCAGACAGAGAGAGAGTGGCCCGCAGACAGAGAGAGAGAGGCCCTCAGGCAGAGAGAGAGTGACCCTCAGACAGAGACAGATTGGCCCTCAGGCAGTGAGAGAGGGGCCCTCAGGCAGAGAGAGAAGGGGCCTCAGACAGAGAGAGAGTGGCCTCAGACAGATTGGCTCTCAGACAGAGATAGAGTGGCCCTCAGACAGAGAGAGAGTGGCCCTCTGACTGAGAGAGAGTGGCCCTCAGACTGAGAGAGAGTGGCCCTCAGACTGAGAGAGAGTGGCCCTCAGACTGAGAGAGAGTGGCCCTCAGGCAGAGAGTGAGGGGCCCTCAGATAGAGAGTGGCCCTCAGAGAGAGAAAGAGTGGCCCTCAGACAGAGAGAGTGTGGCCCTACGATAGAAAGAGAGTGGCCCTCAGACAGAGATAGTGCGACCCTCAGACAGAGAGAGAGTGGCCCTCTGACAGAAATGCGTGGCCCTCAGACAGAGAGAGAGTGGCCCTCAGACTGAGAGAGATTGGCCCTCAGACAGAGAGAGAGTGGCCCTCAGACAGTGAGACAGTGGCCCTCAGACAGAGAGAGAGTGGCCCTCCGACAGAGAGAGAGTGGCCCTCAGACAGAAAGAGAGTGTCCCTATGGCAGAGAGAGAGTGGCCCTCAGACAGAGAGAGAGTGGACCTCAGTAAGAGAGAGAGTGGCCATCAGGCAGAGAGAGAGTGGCCCTCAGACAGAGAGAGTGTGGCCCTAAGGCAGAGAGAGTGGCCCTCAGACAGAGAGAGTGGCCCTAACACAGAGAGAGAGTGGCCCTCAGACAGAGAGAGAGTGGACCTCAGTAAGAGAGAGAGTGGCCCTCAGACCGAGAGAGAGTGGCCCTCAGACAGAGAGAGAATGGCCCTCAGGCAGAGAGAGAGTGGCCCTCAGGCAGAGAGAGTGTGGCCCTCAGACAGAAAGAGAGTGGCCCTCAGACAGAAAGAGAGTGGCCATCATACAGAAAGAGAGTGGCCCTCAGACAGAGAGGGGCCCTCCGACAGAAAGAGAGTGACCCTCAGACAGAGAGAGAGTGGCCCTCAGACAGAGAGAGTGTGACCCTCAGACAGAGCGAGTGTGATCCTCAGACAGAGAGAGAGAGTGGCGCTCAGACAGAGAGTGGCCTTCAGACTGAGAGAGAGTGGCCTTGAGACAGAGAGTGAGAGGCCCTCAGACAGAGAGTGAGTGGCCATCAGACAGAGAGGAAGTGCCCTCAGACAGGGCATGATTGACTCTGAGGCACAGAGTGAGTGAACCTCAGACATTGATTGAATGACCCCCAGACATAGACACTCAGGCAGTGAGCGTGAGTGACCTTCAGCCAGAGAGTGAGTGACCGGCTGGCAGAGAGAGAGTGACCCTCAGACAGAAAGAGCGAGTGGCCCTCAGAGAGAGTGGCCCTCAGTCAGAGAGAGAGTGGCCCTCAGGCAGAGAGAGAGTGGCCTTCAGACAGAGAGAGAGTGGCCCTCAGACAGAGAGAGTGTGGCCCTCAAAATAAAGAGAGTGGCCCTCAGACAGAGAGAGTGTGACCCTCAGACAGAGAGAGTGTGGCCCTCAGACAGAGAGAGTGTGGCCCTCAGACAGAGAGAGAGTGGCCCTCAGACAGAGAGAGAGGGGCCCTCAGACAGAGAGAGAGTGGCCCTCAGACAGAGAGAGGGTGACCTCAGACAGAGAGAGAGTGGCCCTCAAACAGAGAGAGTGTGGCCCTACGATAGAAAGAGAGTGGCCCTCAGACAGAGAGAGAGTGGCCCTCAGACAGAGAGAGAGTGCCCCTCAGACTGAGAGAGAGTGGACAACAGGCAGAGATAGAGTCGCCCTCAGACAGAGAGAGAGTGGCCCTCAGATAGAGAATGAGTGGCCCTCAGACAGAGAGAGTGGCCCTCAGACTGAGAGAGAGTGGCCCTCAGGCAGAGATAGTGCAACCCTCAGACAGAGAGAGTGTGACCCTCAGACAGAGAGAGAGTGGCCCTCTGACAGAGAGAGAGTGGCCCTCTGACTGAGAGAGAGTGGCCCTCAGACTGAGAGAGAGTGGCCCTCAGACTGAGAGAGAGTGGCCCTCAGGCAGAGAGTGAGGGGCCCTCAGATAGAGAGAGAGTGGCCCTCAGAGAGAGAAAGAGTGGCCCTCAGACAGAGAGAGTGTGGCCCTACGATAGAAAGAGAGTGGCCCTCTGACAGAAATGCGTGGCCCTCAGACAGAGAGAGAGTGGCCCTCAGACTGAGAGAGATTGGCCCTCAGACAGAGAGAGAGTGGCCCTCAGACAGTGAGACAGTGGCCCTCCGACAGAGAGAGAGTGGCCCTCCGACAGAGAGAGAGTGGCCCTCAGACAGAGAGAGAGATGCCCTCAGTCAGAGAGAGAGTGGCCCTCAGGCAGAGAGAGAGTGGCCCTCAGTAGAGAGAGAGTGACCCTGAGGCTGAGAGAGAGTGGCCCTCAGACAGAGAGAGAGTAGCCCTCAGGCAGAGAATGGCCCTCAGACAGAAAGAGAGGGGGCCTCAAACAGAGAGAGTGTGGCTCTCAGATAGAGAGAGTGTCCCTCAGACAGAGAGAGAGTGGCCCTCAGACAGAGAGAGAGTGGCTCTCAGACAGATTGGCCCTCAGACAGACATAGAGTGGACCTCAGACTGAGAGAGTGGCCCTCAGACAGAGAGAGAGTGACCCTCAGACAGAAGGAGAGTGGCCCTCAGACAGAAAGATAGTGGCCCTCAGACAGAGAGAGAGTGGCCCTCACACAGAGAGAGAGTGGCCCTCAGTCAGAAAAAGAGTGGCCCTCAGACAGAAAGAGAGTGGCCCTCAGAGAGAGAGGGGCCCTCAAAGACAAAGAGAGTGGCCTTCAGACTGAGAGAGAGAGGCATTCAGACTGAGAGAGAGTGGCCCTCAGACGGAGAGAGAGTGGCCCTCAGACGGAGGGAGAGTGGCCCTCAGACGGAGGGAGAGTGGCCCTCAGACAGAGAGAGAGTGGCTCTCAGACAGATTGGCCCTCAGACAGACATAGAGTGGACCTCAGACTGAGAGAGTGGCCCTCAGACAGAGAGAGAGTGACCCTCAGACAGAAGGAGAGTGGCCCTCAGACAGAAAGAAAGTGGCCCTCAGACTGAGAGAGAGTGGCCCTCACACAGAGAGAGAGTGGCCCTCAGACAGAAAGAGAGTTGCCCTCAGACAGAAAGAGAGTGGCCCTCAGAGAGAGAGGGGCCCTCAGAGACAAAGAGAGTGGCCTTCAGACTGAGAGAGAGTGGCATTCAGACTGAGAGAGAGTGGCCTTCAGACTGAGACAGAGCTGCCCTCAGACAGGGAGTGAGAGGCCCTCAGACAGAGAGTGAGCGGCCATCAGACAGAGAGGAAGTGCCCTCAGACAGGGCATGATTGACTCTGAGGCAGAGAGTGAGTGACCCTCAGACATTGATTGAATGACCCCCAGACATAGACACTCAGGCAGTGAGCGTGAGTGACCTTCAGCCAGAGAGTGAGTGACCCACAGGCAGAGAGAGAGTGACCCTCAGGCAGAGAGTGAGAGTGGCCCTCAGAGAGAGAAAGAGTGGCCCTCAGACAGAGAGAGTCTGGCCCTACGATAGAAAGAGAGTGGCCCTCAGACAGAGATAGTGCGTCCCTCAGACAGAGAGAGAGTTGCCCAAAGACAGAGAGAGAGTGGCACTCAGACAGAGAGAGAGTGGCACTCAGACAGAGAGAGAGTGGCCCTCAGACAGAGAGAGAGTGGCCATCAGACAGAGAGGAAGTGCCCTCCGACAGGGCATTATTGACTCTGAGGCAGAGAGTGAGTGACCCTCAGACAATGATTGAATGACCCCCAGACATAGACACTCAGGCAGTGAGCGTGAGTGACCTTCAGCCAGAGAGTGAGTGACCGGCTGGCAGAGAGAGGGTGACCCTCAGACAGAAAGAGCGAGTGGCCCTCAGACAGAGTGGCCCTCAGGCAGAGAGTGAGGGGCCCTCAGAGAGAGAAAGAGTGGCCCTCAGAGAGAGAAAGAGTGGCCCTCAGACAGAGAGAGTGTGGCCCTACGATAGGAAGAGAGTGGCCCTCAGACAGAGAGAGAGTGGCCCTAAGGCAGAGAGAGTGGCCCTCAGACAGAGAGAGAGTGGCCCTAACACAGAGAGAGAGTGGCCCTCAGACGGAGAGAGAGTGGCCCTCAGACGGAGAGAGAGTGGCGCTCAGACGGAGAGAGAGTGGCCCTCAGACGGAGAGAGAGTGGCCCTCAGACAGAGAGAGAGTGGCTCTCAGACAGATTGGCCCTCAGACAGACATAGAGTGGACCTCAGACTGAGAGAGTGGCCCTAACACAGAGAGAGAGTGGCCCTCAGACAGAGAGAGAGTGGACCTCAGTAAGAGAGAGAGTGGCCCTCAGACCGAGAGAGAGTGGCCCTCAGACAGAGAGAGAATGGCCCTCAGGCAGAGAGAGAGTGGCCCTCAGGCAGAGAGAGTGTGGCCCTCAGACAGAAAGAGAGTGGCCCTCAGAGAGAGAGGGGCCCTCAGAGACAAAGAGAGTGGCCTTCAGACTGAGAGAGAGTGGCATTCAGACTGAGAGAGAGTGGCCTTCAGACTGAGACAGAGCTGCCCTCAGACAGGGAGTGAGAGGCCCTCAGACAGAGAGTGAGCGGCCATCAGACAGAGAGGAAGTGCCCTCAGACAGGGCATGATTGACTCTGAGGCAGAGAGTGAGTGACCCTCAGACATTGATTGAATGACCCCCAGACATAGACACTCAGGCAGTGAGCGTGAGTGACCTTCAGCCAGAGAGTGAGTGACCCACAGGCAGAGAGAGAGTGACCCTCAGGCAGAGAGTGAGAGTGGCCCTCAGAGAGAGAAAGAGTGGCCCTCAGACAGAGAGAGTCTGGCCCTACGATAGAAAGAGAGTGGCCCTCAGACAGAGATAGTGCGTCCCTCAGACAGAGAGAGAGTGGCCCAAAGACAGAGAGAGAGTGGCACTCAGACAGAGAGAGAGTGGCCCTCAGACAGAGAGAGAGTGGCCCTCAGACAGAGAGAGAGTGCCCCTCAGACTGAGTGAGAGTGGCCCTCAGACTGAGCGAGAGTGGCCCTCAGACTGAGCGAGAGTGGCCCTCAAACAGAGAGAGTGGCCCTCAGACAGAGAGAGAGTGGCCCTCAGACTGAGAGAGAGTGGCCCTCAGACAGAGAGTGGCCCTCAGACACAGAGAGAGAGTGGCCCTCAGACAGAGAGAGAGTGGCCCGCAGACAGAGAGAGAGAGGCCCTCAGGCAGAGAGAGAGTGACCCTCAGACAGAGACAGATTGGCCCTCAGGCAGTGAGAGAGGGGCCCTCAGGCAGAGAGAGAAGGGGCCTCAGACAGAGAGAGAGTGGCCTCAGACAGATGGCCCTCAGACAGAGATAGAGTGGCCCTCAGATAGAGAGAGAGTGGCCCTCTGACTGAGATAGAGTGGCCCACAGACTGAGAGAGAGTGGCCCTCAGACTGAGAGAGAGTGGCCCTCAGACTGAGAGAGAGTGGCCCTCAGGCAGAGAGAGAGGGGCCATCAGAGAGAGAAAGAGTGGCCCTCAGACAGAGAGAATGTGGCCCTACGATAGAAAGAGAGTGGCCCTCAGACAGAGATAGTGCGACCCTCAGACAGAGAGAGAGTGGCCCTCAGACAGAAATGCGTGGCCCTCAGAAAGAGAGAGAGTGGCCCTCAGAATGAGAGAGATTGGCCCTCAGACAGAGAGAGAGTGGCCCTCAGACAGTGAGACAGTGGCCCTCCGACAGGGAGAGAGTGGCCCTCCGACAGAGAGAGAGTGGCCCTCAGACAGAGAGAGAGATGCCCTCAGTCAGAGAGAGAGTGGCCCTCAGGCAGAGAGAGAGTGGCCCTCAGTCAGAGAGAGAGTGGCCCTGAGGCTGAAGAGAGTGGCCCTCAGACAGAGAGAGAGGGGTCCTCAGATAGAGAGAGAGTGGCCCTCAGACAGAGAAAGAGTGGCCCTCAGACAGAGAGAGTGTGGCCCTACGATAGAAAGAGAGTGGCCCTCAGACAGAGATAGTGCGACCCTCAGACAGAGAGAGAGTGGCCCTCAGACAGAAATGCGTGGCCCTCAGACAGAGAGAGAGTGGCCCTCAGACTGAGAGAGATTGGCCCTCAGACAGAGAGAGTGGCCCTCAGACAGTGAGACAGTGGCCCTCCGACAGAGAGAGAGTGGCCCTCCGACAGAGAGAGTGGCCCTCAGACAGAGAGAGAGATGCCCTCAGTCAGAGAGAGAGTGGCCCTCAGGCAGAGAGAGAGTGGCCCTCAGTCAGAGAGAGAGTGGCCCTGAGGCTGAGAGAGAGTGGCCCTCAGACAGAGAGAGAGTGGCCCTCAGGCAGAGAATGGCCCTCAGACAGAAAGAGAGGGGGCATCAAACAGAGAGAGTGTGGCTCTCAGATAGAGAGAGTGTCCCTCAGACAGAGAGAGAGTGGCCCTCAGACAGAGAGAGAGTGGCTCTCAGACAGATTGGCCCTCAGACAGACATAGAGTGGACCTCAGACTGAGAGAGTGGCCCTCAGACAGAGAGAGAGTGACCCTCAGACAGGAGAGTGGCCCTCAGACAGAAAGAAAGTGGCCCTCAGACAGAGAGAGAGTGGCCCTCACACAGAGAGAGAGTGGCCCTCAGACAGAAAGAGAGTTGCCCTCAGACAGAAAGAGAGTGGCCCTCAGAGAGAGAGGGGCCCTCAGAGACAAATAGAGTGGCCTTCAGACTGAGAGAGAGTGGCATTCAGACTGAGAGAGAGTGGCCTTCAGACTGAGACAGAGCTGCCCTCAGACAGGGAGTGAGAGGCCCTCAGACAGAGAGTGAGCGGCCATCAGACAGAGAGGAAGTGCCCTCAGACAGGGCATGATTGACTCTGAGGCAGAGAGTGAGTGACCCTCAGACATTGATTGAATGACCCCCAGACATAGACACTCAGGCAGTGAGCGTGAGTGACCTTCAGCCAGAGAGTGAGTGACCCACAGGCAGAGAGAGAGTGACCCTCAGGCAGAGAGTGAGAGTGGCCCTCAGAGAGAGAAAGAGTGGCCCTCAGACAGAGAGAGTCTGGCCCTACGATAGAAAGAGAGTGGCCCTCAGACAGAGATAGTGCGTCCCTCAGACAGAGAGAGAGTTGCCCAAAGACAGAGAGAGAGTGGCACTCAGACAGAGAGAGAGTGGCACTCAGACAGAGAGAGAGTGGCCCTCAGACAGAGAGAGAGTGGCCATCAGACAGAGAGGAAGTGCCCTCAGACAGGGCATTATTGACTCTGAGGCAGAGAGTGAGTGACCCTCAGACAATGATTGAATGACCCCCAGACATAGACACTCAGGCAGTGAGCGTGAGTGACCTTCAGCCAGAGAGTGAGTGACCGGCTGGCAGAGAGAGGGTGACCCTCAGACAGAAAGAGCGAGTGGCCCTCAGAGAGAGAGAGAGTGGCCCTCAGGCAGAGAGTGAGGGGCCCTCAGAGAGAGAGAGAGTGGCCCTCAGAGAGAGAAAGAGTGGCCCTCAGAGAGAGAAAGAGTGGCCCTCAGACAGAGAGAGTCTGGCCCTACGATAGGAAGAGAGTGGCCCTCAGACAGAGAGAGAGTGGCCCTAAGGCAGAGAGAGTGGCCCTCAGACAGAGAGAGAGTGGCCCTCAGACAGAGAGAGAGTGGCCCTCAGGCAGAGAGAGAGTGGCCCTCAGACAGAGAGAGTGTGGCCTTAAGGCAGAGAGAGTGGCCCTCAGACAGAGAGAGTGGCCCTAACACAGAGAGAGAGTGGCCCTCAGACAGAGAGAGAGTGGACCTCAGTAAGAGAGAGAGTGGCCCTCAGACCGAGAGAGAGTGGCCCTCAGACAGAGAGAGAATGGCCCTCAGGCAGAGAGAGAGTGGCCCTCAGGCAGAGAGAGAGTGGCCCTCAGACAGAAAGAGAGTGGCCCTCAGAGAGAGAGGGGCCCTCAGAGACAACGAGAGTGGCCTTCAGACTGAGAGAGAGTGGCATTCAGACTGAGAGAGAGTGGCCTTCAGACTGAGACAGAGCTGCCCTCAGACAGGGAGTGAGAGGCCCTCAGACAGAGAGTGAGCGGCCATCAGACAGAGAGGAAGTGCCCTCAGACAGGGCATGATTGACTCTGAGGCAGAGAGTGAGTGACCCTCAGACATTGATTGAATGACCCCCAGACATAGACACTCAGGCAGTGAGCGTGAGTGACCTTCAGCCAGAGAGTGAGTGACCCACAGGCAGAGAGAGAGTGACCCTCAGGCAGAGAGTGAGGGACCCTCAGAGAGAGAGAGAGTGGCCCTCAGAGAGAGAAAGAGTGGCCCTCAGACAGAGAGAGTCTGGCCCTACGATAGAAAGAGAATGGCCCTCAGACAGAGATAGTGCGACCCTCAGACAGAGAGAGAGTGGCCCTCAGACAGAGAGAGAGTGGCCCTCAGACAGAGAGAGAGTGGCCCTCAGACAGAGAGAATGGCCCTCAGACAGAGAGAGAGTGCCCCTCAGACTGAGTGAGAGTGGCCCTCAGACTGAGCGAGAGTGGCCCTCAGACTGAGCGAGAGTGGCCCTCAGACAGAGAGAGTGGCCCTCAGACAGAGAGAGAGTGGCCCTCAGACTGAGAGAGAGTGGCCCTCAGACAGAGAGTGGCCCTCAGACACAGAGAGAGAGTGGCCCTCAGACAGAGAGAGAGTGGCCCGCAGACAGAGAGAGAGAGGCCCTCAGGCAGAGAGAGAGTGACCCTCAGACAGAGACAGATTGGCCCTCAGGCAGTGAGAGAGGGGCCCTCAGGCAGAGAGAGAAGGGGCCTCAGACAGAGAGAGAGTGGCCTCAGACAGATTGGCTCTCAGACAGAGATAGAGTGGCCCTCAGACAGAGAGAGAGTGGCCCTCTGACTGAGAGAGAGTGGCCCTCAGACTGAGAGAGAGTGGCCCTCAGACTGAGAGAGAGTGGCCCTCAGACTGAGAGAGAGTGGCCCTCAGGCAGAGAGTGAGGGGCCCTCAGATAGAGAGTGGCCCTCAGAGAGAGAAAGAGTGGCCCTCAGACAGAGAGAGTGTGGCCCTACGATAGAAAGAGAGTGGCCCTCAGACAGAGATAGTGCGACCCTCAGACAGAGAGAGAGTGGCCCTCTGACAGAAATGCGTGGCCCTCAGACAGAGAGAGAGTGGCCCTCAGACTGAGAGAGATTGGCCCTCAGACAGAGAGAGAGTGGCCCTCAGACAGTGAGACAGTGGCCCTCAGACAGAGAGAGAGTGGCCCTCCGACAGAGAGAGAGTGGCCCTCAGACAGAAAGAGAGTGTCCCTATGGCAGAGAGAGAGTGGCCCTCAGACAGAGAGAGAGTGGACCTCAGTAAGAGAGAGAGTGGCCATCAGGCAGAGAGAGAGTGGCCCTCAGACAGAGAGAGTGTGGCCCTAAGGCAGAGAGAGTGGCCCTCAGACAGAGAGAGTGGCCCTAACACAGAGAGAGAGTGGCCCTCAGACAGAGAGAGAGTGGACCTCAGTAAGAGAGAGAGTGGCCCTCAGACCGAGAGAGAGTGGCCCTCAGACAGAGAGAGAATGGCCCTCAGGCAGAGAGAGAGTGGCCCTCAGGCAGAGAGAGTGTGGCCCTCAGACAGAAAGAGAGTGGCCCTCAGACAGAAAGAGAGTGGCCATCATACAGAAAGAGAGTGGCCCTCAGACAGAGAGGGGCCCTCCGACAGAAAGAGAGTGACCCTCAGACAGAGAGAGAGTGGCCCTCAGACAGAGAGAGTGTGACCCTCAGACAGAGCGAGTGTGATCCTCAGACAGAGAGAGAGAGTGGCGCTCAGAGAGTGGCCTTCAGACTGAGAGAGAGTGGCCTTGAGACAGAGAGTGAGAGGCCCTCAGACAGAGAGTGAGTGGCCATCAGACAGAGAGGAAGTGCCCTCAGACAGGGCATGATTGACTCTGAGGCACAGAGTGAGTGAACCTCAGACATTGATTGAATGACCCCCAGACATAGACACTCAGGCAGTGAGCGTGAGTGACCTTCAGCCAGAGAGTGAGTGACCGGCTGGCAGAGAGAGAGTGACCCTCAGACAGAAAGAGCGAGTGGCCCTCAGAGAGAGTGGCCCTCAGTCAGAGAGAGAGTGGCCCTCAGGCAGAGAGAGAGTGGACTTCAGACAGAGAGAGAGTGGCCCTCAGGCAGAGAGAGAGTGGCCCTCAGACAGAGAGAGTGTGGCCCTCAAAATAAAGAGAGTGGCCCTCAGACAGAGAGAGTGTGACCCTCAGACAGAGAGAGTGTGGCCCTCAGACAGAGAGAGTGTGGCCCTCAGACAGAGAGAGAGGGGCCCTCAGACAGAGAGAGAGTGGCCCTCAGACAGAGAGAGGGTGACCTCAGACAGAGAGAGAGTGGCCCTCAAACAGAGAGAGTGTGGCCCTACGATAGAAAGAGAGTGGCCCTCAGACAGAGAGAGAGTGGCCCTCAGACAGAGAGAGAGTGCCCCTCAGACTGAGAGAGAGTGGACAACAGGCAGAGATAGAGTCGCCCTCAGACAGAGAGAGTGGCCCTCAGATAGAGAATGAGTGGCCCTCAGACAGAGAGAGTGGCCCTCAGACTGAGAGAGAGTGGCCCTCAGGCAGAGATAGTGCAACCCTCAGACAGAGAGAGTGTGACCCTCAGACAGAGAGAGAGTGGCCCTCTGACAGAGAGAGAGTGGCCCTCTGACTGAGAGAGAGTGGCCCTCAGACTGAGAGAGAGTGGCCCTCAGACTGAGAGAGAGTGGCCCTCAGGCAGAGAGTGAGGGGCCCTCAGATAGAGAGAGAGTGGCCCTCAGAGAGAGAAAGAGTGGCCCTCAGACAGAGAGAGTGTGGCCCTACGATAGAAAGAGAGTGGCCCTCTGACAGAAATGCGTGGCCCTCAGACAGAGAGAGAGTGGCCCTCAGACTGAGAGAGATTGGCCCTCAGACAGAGAGAGAGTGGCCCTCAGACAGTGAGACAGTGGCCCTCCGACAGAGAGAGAGTGGCCCTCCGACAGAGAGAGAGTGGCCCTCAGACAGAGAGAGAGATGCCCTCAGTCAGAGAGAGAGTGGCCCTCAGGCAGAGAGAGAGTGGCCCTCAGTAGAGAGAGAGTGACCCTGAGGCTGAGAGAGAGTGGCCCTCAGACAGAGAGAGAGTAGCCCTCAGGCAGAGAATGGCCCTCAGACAGAAAGAGAGGGGGCCTCAAACAGAGAGAGTGTGGCTCTCAGATAGAGAGAGTGTCCCTCAGACAGAGAGAGAGTGGCCCTCAGACAGAGAGAGAGTGGCTCTCAGACAGATTGGCCCTCAGACAGACATAGAGTGGACCTCAGACTGAGAGAGTGGCCCTCAGACAGAGAGAGAGTGACCCTCAGACAGAAGGAGAGTGGCCCTCAGACAGAAAGATAGTGGCCCTCAGACAGAGAGAGAGTGGCCCTCACACAGAGAGAGAGTGGCCCTCAGTCAGAAAAAGAGTGGCCCTCAGACAGAAAGAGAGTGGCCCTCAGAGAGAGAGGGGCCCTCAAAGACAAAGAGAGTGGCCTTCAGACTGAGAGAGAGAGGCATTCAGACTGAGAGAGAGTGGCCCTCAGACGGAGAGAGAGTGGCCCTCAGACGGAGGGAGAGTGGCCCTCAGACGGAGGGAGAGTGGCCCTCAGACAGAGAGAGAGTGGCTCTCAGACAGATTGGCCCTCAGACAGACATAGAGTGGACCTCAGACTGAGAGAGTGGCCCTCAGACAGAGAGAGAGTGACCCTCAGACAGAAGGAGAGTGGCCCTCAGACAGAAAGAAAGTGGCCCTCAGACTGAGAGAGAGTGGCCCTCACACAGAGAGAGAGTGGCCCTCAGACAGAAAGAGAGTTGCCCTCAGACAGAAAGAGAGTGGCCCTCAGAGAGAGAGGGGCCCTCAGAGACAAAGAGAGTGGCCTTCAGACTGAGAGAGAGTGGCATTCAGACTGAGAGAGAGTGGCCTTCAGACTGAGACAGAGCTGCCCTCAGACAGGGAGTGAGAGGCCCTCAGACAGAGAGTGAGCGGCCATCAGACAGAGAGGAAGTGCCCTCAGACAGGGCATGATTGACTCTGAGGCAGAGAGTGAGTGACCCTCAGACATTGATTGAATGACCCCCAGACATAGACACTCAGGCAGTGAGCGTGAGTGACCTTCAGCCAGAGAGTGAGTGACCCACAGGCAGAGAGAGAGTGACCCTCAGGCAGAGAGTGAGAGTGGCCCTCAGAGAGAGAAAGAGTGGCCCTCAGACAGAGAGAGTCTGGCCCTACGATAGAAAGAGAGTGGCCCTCAGACAGAGATAGTGCGTCCCTCAGACAGAGAGAGAGTTGCCCAAAGACAGAGAGAGAGTGGCACTCAGACAGAGAGAGAGTGGCACTCAGACAGAGAGAGAGTGGCCCTCAGACAGAGAGAGAGTGGCCATCAGACAGAGAGGAAGTGCCCTCAGACAGGGCATTATTGACTCTGAGGCAGAGAGTGAGTGACCCTCAGACAATGATTGAATGACCCCCAGACATAGACACTCAGGCAGTGAGCGTGAGTGACCTTCAGCCAGAGAGTGAGTGACCGGCTGGCAGAGAGAGGGTGACCCTCAGACAGAAAGAGCGAGTGGCCCTCAGACAGAGTGGCCCTCAGGCAGAGAGTGAGGGGCCCTCAGAGAGAGAAAGAGTGGCCCTCAGAGAGAGAAAGAGTGGCCCTCAGACAGAGAGAGTGTGGCCCTACGATAGGAAGAGAGTGGCCCTCAGACAGAGAGAGAGTGGCCCTAAGGCAGAGAGAGTGGCCCTCAGACAGAGAGAGAGTGGCCCTAACACAGAGAGAGAGTGGCCCTCAGACGGAGAGAGAGTGGCCCTCAGACGGAGAGAGAGTGGCGCTCAGACGGAGAGAGAGTGGCCCTCAGACGGAGAGAGAGTGGCCCTCAGACAGAGAGAGAGTGGCTCTCAGACAGATTGGCCCTCAGACAGACATAGAGTGGACCTCAGACTGAGAGAGTGGCCCTAACACAGAGAGAGAGTGGCCCTCAGTCAGAGAGAGAGTGGACCTCAGTAAGAGAGAGAGTGGCCCTCAGACCGAGAGAGAGTGGCCCTCAGACAGAGAGAGAATGGCCCTCAGGCAGAGAGAGAGTGGCCCTCAGGCAGAGAGAGTGTGGCCCTCAGACAGAAAGAGAGTGGCCCTCAGAGAGAGAGGGGCCCTCAGAGACAAAGAGAGTGGCCTTCAGACTGAGAGAGAGTGGCATTCAGACTGAGAGAGAGTGGCCTTCAGACTGAGACAGAGCTGCCCTCAGACAGGGAGTGAGAGGCCCTCAGACAGAGAGTGAGCGGCCATCAGACAGAGAGGAAGTGCCCTCAGACAGGGCATGATTGACTCTGAGGCAGAGAGTGAGTGACCCTCAGACATTGATTGAATGACCCCCAGACATAGACACTCAGGCAGTGAGCGTGAGTGACCTTCAGCCAGAGAGTGAGTGACCCACAGGCAGAGAGAGAGTGACCCTCAGGCAGAGAGTGAGAGTGGCCCTCAGACAGAGAGAGAGTGCCCCTCAGACTGAGTGAGAGTGGCCCTCAGACTGAGCGAGAGTGGCCCTCAGACTGAGCGAGAGTGGCCCTCAAACAGAGAGAGTGGCCCTCAGACAGAGAGAGAGTGGCCCTCAGACTGAGAGAGAGTGGCCCTCAGACAGAGAGTGGCCCTCAGACACAGAGAGAGAGTGGCCCTCAGACAGAGAGAGAGTGGCCCGCAGACAGAGAGAGAGAGGCCCTCAGGCAGAGAGAGAGTGACCCTCAGACAGAGACAGATTGGCCCTCAGGCAGTGAGAGAGGGGCCCTCAGGCAGAGAGAGAAGGGGCCTCAGACAGAGAGAGAGTGGCCTCAGACAGATGGCCCTCAGACAGAGATAGAGTGGCCCTCAGATAGAGAGAGAGTGGCCCTCTGACTGAGATAGAGTGGCCCACAGACTGAGAGAGAGTGGCCCTCAGACTGAGAGAGAGTGGCCCTCAGACTGAGAGAGAGTGGCCCTCAGGCAGAGAGAGAGGGGCCATCAGAGAGAGAAAGAGTGGCCCTCAGACAGAGAGAATGTGGCCCTACGATAGAAAGAGAGTGGCCCTCAGACAGAGATAGTGCGACCCTCAGACAGAGAGAGAGTGGCCCTCAGACAGAAATGCGTGGCCCTCAGAAAGAGAGAGAGTGGCCCTCAGAATGAGAGAGATTGGCCCTCAGACAGAGAGAGAGTGGCCCTCAGACAGTGAGACAGTGGCCCTCCGACAGGGAGAGAGTGGCCCTCCGACAGAGAGAGAGTGGCCCTCAGACAGAGAGAGAGATGCCCTCAGTCAGAGAGAGAGTGGCCCTCAGGCAGAGAGAGAGTGGCCCTCAGTCAGAGAGAGAGTGGCCCTGAGGCTGAAGAGAGTGGCCCTCAGACAGAGAGAGAGGGGTCCTCAGATAGAGAGAGAGTGGCCCTCAGACAGAGAAAGAGTGGCCCTCAGACAGAGAGAGTGTGGCCCTACGATAGAAAGAGAGTGGCCCTCAGACAGAGATAGTGCGACCCTCAGACAGAGAGAGAGTGGCCCTCAGACAGAAATGCGTGGCCCTCAGACAGAGAGAGAGTGGCCCTCAGACTGAGAGAGATTGGCCCTCAGACAGAGAGAGTGGCCCTCAGACAGTGAGACAGTGGCCCTCCGACAGAGAGAGAGTGGCCCTCCGACAGAGAGAGTGGCCCTCAGACAGAGAGAGAGATGCCCTCAGTCAGAGAGAGAGTGGCCCTCAGGCAGAGAGAGAGTGGCCCTCAGTCAGAGAGAGAGTGGCCCTGAGGCTGAGAGAGAGTGGCCCTCAGACAGAGAGAGAGTGGCCCTCAGGCAGAGAATGGCCCTCAGACAGAAAGAGAGGGGGCCTCAAACAGAGAGAGTGTGGCTCTCAGATAGAGAGAGTGTCCCTCAGACAGAGAGAGAGTGGCCCTCAGACAGAGAGAGAGTGGCTCTCAGACAGATTGGCCCTCAGACAGACATAGAGTGGACCTCAGACTGAGAGAGTGGCCCTCAGACAGAGAGAGAGTGACCCTCAGACAGGAGAGTGGCCCTCAGACAGAAAGAAAGTGGCCCTCAGACAGAGAGAGAGTGGCCCTCACACAGAGAGAGAGTGGCCCTCAGACAGAAAGAGAGTTGCCCTCAGACAGAAAGAGAGTGGCCCTCAGAGAGAGAGGGGCCCTCAGAGACAAATAGAGTGGCCTTCAGACTGAGAGAGAGTGGCATTCAGACTGAGAGAGAGTGGCCTTCAGACTGAGACAGAGCTGCCCTCAGACAGGGAGTGAGAGGCCCTCAGACAGAGAGTGAGCGGCCATCAGACAGAGAGGAAGTGCCCTCAGACAGGGCATGATTGACTCTGAGGCAGAGAGTGAGTGACCCTCAGACATTGATTGAATGACCCCCAGACATAGACACTCAGGCAGTGAGCGTGAGTGACCTTCAGCCAGAGAGTGAGTGACCCACAGGCAGAGAGAGAGTGACCCTCAGGCAGAGAGTGAGAGTGGCCCTCAGAGAGAGAAAGAGTGGCCCTCAGACAGAGAGAGTCTGGCCCTACGATAGAAAGAGAGTGGCCCTCAGACAGAGATAGTGCGTCCCTCAGACAGAGAGAGAGTTGCCCAAAGACAGAGAGAGAGTGGCACTCAGACAGAGAGAGAGTGGCACTCAGACAGAGAGAGAGTGGCCCTCAGACAGAGAGAGAGTGGCCATCAGACAGAGAGGAAGTGCCCTCAGACAGGGCATTATTGACTCTGAGGCAGAGAGTGAGTGACCCTCAGACAATGATTGAATGACCCCCAGACATAGACACTCAGGCAGTGAGCGTGAGTGACCTTCAGCCAGAGAGTGAGTGACCGGCTGGCAGAGAGAGGGTGACCCTCAGACAGAAAGAGCGAGTGGCCCTCAGAGAGAGAGAGAGTGGCCCTCAGGCAGAGAGTGAGGGGCCCTCAGAGAGAGAGAGAGTGGCCCTCAGAGAGAGAAAGAGTGGCCCTCAGAGAGAGAAAGAGTGGCCCTCAGACAGAGAGAGTCTGGCCCTACGATAGGAAGAGAGTGGCCCTCAGACAGAGAGAGAGTGGCCCTAAGGCAGAGAGAGTGGCCCTCAGACAGAGAGAGAGTGGCCCTCAGACAGAGAGAGAGTGGCCCTCAGGCAGAGAGAGAGTGGCCCTCAGACAGAGAGAGTGTGGCCTTAAGGCAGAGAGAGTGGCCCTCAGACAGAGAGAGTGGCCCTAACACAGAGAGAGAGTGGCCCTCAGACAGAGAGAGAGTGGACCTCAGTAAGAGAGAGAGTGGCCCTCAGACCGAGAGAGAGTGGCCCTCAGACAGAGAGAGAATGGCCCTCAGGCAGAGAGAGAGTGGCCCTCAGGCAGAGAGAGTGTGGCCCTCAGACAGAAAGAGAGTGGCCCTCAGAGAGAGAGGGGCCCTCAGAGACAAAGAGAGTGGCCTTCAGACTGAGAGAGAGTGGCATTCAGACTGAGAGAGAGTGGCCTTCAGACTGAGACAGAGCTGCCCTCAGACAGGGAGTGAGAGGCCCTCAGACAGAGAGTGAGCGGCCATCAGACAGAGAGGAAGTGCCCTCAGACAGGGCATGATTGACTCTGAGGCAGAGAGTGAGTGACCCTCAGACATTGATTGAATGACCCCCAGACATAGACACTCAGGCAGTGAGCGTGAGTGACCTTCAGCCAGAGAGTGAGTGACCCACAGGCAGAGAGAGAGTGACCCTCAGGCAGAGAGTGAGAGTGGCCCTCAGAGAGAGAAAGAGTGGCCCTCAGACAGAGAGAGTCTGGCCCTACGATAGAAAGAGAGTGGCCCTCAGACAGAGATAGTGCGTCCCTCAGACAGAGAGAGAGTGGCCCAAAGACAGAGAGAGAGTGGCACTCAGACAGAGAGAGAGTGGCCCTCAGACAGAGAGAGAGTGGCCCTCAGACAGAGAGAGAGTGCCCCTCAGACTGAGTGAGAGTGGCCCTCAGACTGAGCGAGAGTGGCCCTCAGACTGAGCGAGAGTGGCCCTCAAACAGAGAGAGTGGCCCTCAGACAGAGAGAGAGTGGCCCTCAGACTGAGAGAGAGTGGCCCTCAGACAGAGAGTGGCCCTCAGACACAGAGAGAGAGTGGCCCTCAGACAGAGAGAGAGTGGCCCGCAGACAGAGAGAGAGAGGCCCTCAGGCAGAGAGAGAGTGACCCTCAGACAGAGACAGATTGGCCCTCAGGCAGTGAGAGAGGGGCCCTCAGGCAGAGAGAGAAGGGGCCTCAGACAGAGAGAGAGTGGCCTCAGACAGATGGCCCTCAGACAGAGATAGAGTGGCCCTCAGATAGAGAGAGAGTGGCCCTCTGACTGAGATAGAGTGGCCCACAGACTGAGAGAGAGTGGCCCTCAGACTGAGAGAGAGTGGCCCTCAGACTGAGAGAGAGTGGCCCTCAGGCAGAGAGAGAGGGGCCATCAGAGAGAGAAAGAGTGGCCCTCAGACAGAGAGAATGTGGCCCTACGATAGAAAGAGAGTGGCCCTCAGACAGAGATAGTGCGACCCTCAGACAGAGAGAGAGTGGCCCTCAGACAGAAATGCGTGGCCCTCAGAAAGAGAGAGAGTGGCCCTCAGAATGAGAGAGAATGGCCCTCAGACAGAGAGAGAGTGGCCCTCAGACAGTGAGACAGTGGCCCTCTGACTGAGATAGAGTGGCCCACAGACTGAGAGAGAGTGGCCCTCAGACTGAGAGAGAGTGGCCCTCAGACTGAGAGAGAGTGGCCCTCAGGCAGAGAGAGAGGGGCCATCAGAGAGAGAAAGAGTGGCCCTCAGACAGAGAGAATGTGGCCCTACGATAGAAAGAGAGTGGCCCTCAGACAGAGATAGTGCGACCCTCAGACAGAGAGAGAGTGGCCCTCAGACAGAAATGCGTGGCCCTCAGAAAGAGAGAGAGTGGCCCTCAGAATGAGAGAGATTGGCCCTCAGACAGAGAGAGAGTGGCCCTCAGACAGTGAGACAGTGGCCCTCCGACAGGGAGAGAGTGGCCCTCCGACAGAGAGAGAGTGGCCCTCAGACAGAGAGAGAGATGCCCTCAGTCAGAGAGAGAGTGGCCCTCAGGCAGAGAGAGAGTGGCCCTCAGTCAGAGAGAGAGTGGCCCTGAGGCTGAAGAGAGTGGCCCTCAGACAGAGAGAGAGGGGTCCTCAGATAGAGAGAGAGTGGCCCTCAGACAGAGAAAGAGTGGCCCTCAGACAGAGAGAGTGTGGCCCTACGATAGAAAGAGAGTGGCCCTCAGACAGAGATAGTGCGACCCTCAGACAGAGAGAGAGTGGCCCTCAGACAGAAATGCGTGGCCCTCAGACAGAGAGAGAGTGGCCCTCAGACTGAGAGAGATTGGCCCTCAGACAGAGAGAGTGGCCCTCAGACAGTGAGACAGTGGCCCTCCGACAGAGAGAGAGTGGCCCTCCGACAGAGAGAGTGGCCCTCAGACAGAGAGAGAGATGCCCTCAGTCAGAGAGAGAGTGGCCCTCAGGCAGAGAGAGAGTGGCCCTCAGTCAGAGAGAGAATGGCCCTGAGGCTGAGAGAGAGTGGCCCTCAGACAGAGAGAGAGTGGCCCTCAGGCAGAGAATGGCCCTCAGACAGAAAGAGAGGGGGCATCAAACAGAGAGAGTGTGGCTCTCAGATAGAGAGAGTGTCCCTCAGACAGAGAGAGAGTGGCCCTCAGACAGAGAGAGAGTGGCTCTCAGACAGATTGGCCCTCAGACAGACATAGAGTGGACCTCAGACTGAGAGAGTGGCCCTCAGACAGAGAGAGAGTGACCCTCAGACAGAAGGAGAGTGGCCCTCAGACAGAAAGAAAGTGGCCCTCAGACAGAGAGAGAGTGGCCCTCACACAGAGAGAGAGTGGCCCTCAGACAGAAAGAGAGTTGCCCTCAGACAGAAAGAGAGTGGCCCTCAGAGAGAGAGGGGCCCTCAGAGACAAAGAGAGTGGCCTTCAGACTGAGAGAGAGTGGCATTCAGACTGAGAGAGAGTGGCCTTCAGACTGAGACAGAGCTGCCCTCAGACAGGGAGTGAGAGGCCCTCAGACAGAGAGTGAGCGGCCATCAGACAGAGAGGAAGTGCCCTCAGACAGGGCATGATTGACTCTGAGGCAGAGAGTGAGTGACCCTCAGACATTGATTGAATGACCCCCAGACATAGACACTCAGGCAGTGAGCGTGAGTGACCTTCAGCCAGAGAGTGAGTGACCCACAGGCAGAGAGAGAGTGACCCTCAGGCAGAGAGTGAGAGTGGCCCTCAGAGAGAGAAAGAGTGGCCCTCAGACAGAGAGAGTCTGGCCCTACGATAGAAAGAGAGTGGCCCTCAGACAGAGATAGTGCGTCCCTCAGACAGAGAGAGAGTGGCCCAAAGACAGAGAGAGAGTGGCACTCAGACAGAGAGAGAGTGGCACTCAGACAGAGAGAGAGTGGCCCTCAGACAGAGAGAGAGTGGCCATCAGACAGAGAGGAAGTGCCCTCAGACAGGGCATTATTGACTCTGAGGCAGAGAGTGAGTGACCCTCAGACAATGATTGAATGACCCCCAGACATAGACACTCAGGCAGTGAGCGTGAGTGACCTTCAGCCAGAGAGTGAGTGACCGGCTGGCAGAGAGAGGGTGACCCTCAGACAGAAAGAGCGAGTGGCCCTCAGAGAGAGTGGCCCTCAGGCAGAGAGTGAGGGGCCCTCAGAGAGAGAAAGAGTGGCCCTCAGAGAGAGAAAGAGTGGCCCTCAGACAGAGAGAGTGTGGCCCTACGATAGGAAGAGAGTGGCCCTCTGACAGAGAGAGAGTGGCCCTAAGGCAGAGAGAGTGGCCCTCAGACAGAGAGAGAGTGGCCCTAACACAGAGAGAGAGTGGCCCTCAGACGGAGAGAGAGTGGCCCTCAGACGGAGAGAGAGTGGCGCTCAGACGGAGAGAGAGTGGCCCTCAGACGGAGAGAGAGTGGCCCTCAGACAGAGAGAGAGTGGCTCTCAGACAGATTGGCCCTCAGACAGACATAGAGTGGACCTCAGACTGAGAGAGTGGCCCTAACACAGAGAGAGAGTGGCCCTCAGACAGAGAGAGAGTGGACCTCAGTAAGAGAGAGAGTGGCCCTCAGACCGAGAGAGAGTGGCCCTCAGACAGAGAGAGAATGGCCCTCAGGCAGAGAGAGAGTGGCCCTCAGGCAGAGAGAGTGTGGCCCTCAGACAGAAAGAGAGTGGCCCTCAGAGAGAGAGGGGCCCTCAGAGACAAAGAGAGTGGCCTTCAGACTGAGAGAGAGTGGCATTCAGACTGAGAGAGAGTGGCCTTCAGACTGAGACAGAGCTGCCCTCAGACAGGGAGTGAGAGGCCCTCAGACAGAGAGTGAGCGGCCATCAGACAGAGAGGAAGTGCCCTCAGACAGGGCATGATTGACTCTGAGGCAGAGAGTGAGTGACCCTCAGACATTGATTGAATGACCCCCAGACATAGACACTCAGGCAGTGAGCGTGAGTGACCTTCAGCCAGAGAGTGAGTGACCCACAGGCAGAGAGAGAGTGACCCTCAGGCAGAGAGTGAGAGTGGCCCTCAGAGAGAGAAAGAGTGGCCCTCAGACAGAGAGAGTCTGGCCCTACGATAGAAAGAGAGTGGCCCTCAGACAGAGATAGTGCGTCCCTCAGACAGAGAGAGAGTGGCCCAAAGACAGAGAGAGAGTGGCACTCAGACAGAGAGAGAGTGGCCCTCAGACAGAGAGAGAGTGGCCCTCAGACAGAGAGAGAGTGCCCCTCAGACTGAGTGAGAGTGGCCCTCAGACTGACGAGAGTGGCCCTCAGACTGAGCGAGAGTGGCCCTCAAACAGAGAGAGTGGCCCTCAGACAGAGAGAGAGTGGCCCTCAGACTGAGAGAGAGTGGCCCTCAGACAGAGAGTGGCCCTCAGACACAGAGAGAGAGTGGCCCTCAGACAGAGAGAGAGTGGCCCGCAGACAGAGAGAGAGAGGCCCTCAGGCAGAGAGAGAGTGACCCTCAGACAGAGACAGATTGGCCCTCAGGCAGTGAGAGAGGGGCCCTCAGGCAGAGAGAGAAGGGGCCTCAGACAGAGAGAGAGTGGCCTCAGACAGATGGCCCTCAGACAGAGATAGAGTGGCCCTCAGATAGAGAGAGAGTGGCCCTCTGACTGAGATAGAGTGGCCCACAGACTGAGAGAGAGTGGCCCTCAGACTGAGAGAGAGTGGCCCTCAGACTGAGAGAGAGTGGCCCTCAGGCAGAGAGAGAGGGGCCATCAGAGAGAGAAAGAGTGGCCCTCAGACAGAGAGAATGTGGCCCTACGATAGAAAGAGAGTGGCCCTCAGACAGAGATAGTGCGACCCTCAGACAGAGAGAGAGTGGCCCTCAGACAGAAATGCGTGGCCCTCAGAAAGAGAGAGAGTGGCCCTCAGAATGAGAGAGATTGGCCCTCAGACAGAGAGAGAGTGGCCCTCAGACAGTGAGACAGTGGCCCTCCGACAGGGAGAGAGTGGCCCTCCGACAGAGAGAGAGTGGCCCTCAGACAGAGAGAGAGATGCCCTCAGTCAGAGAGAGAGTGGCCCTCAGGCAGAGAGAGAGTGGCCCTCAGTCAGAGAGAGAGTGGCCCTGAGGCTGAAGAGAGTGGCCCTCAGACAGAGAGAGAGGGGTCCTCAGATAGAGAGAGAGTGGCCCTCAGACAGAGAAAGAGTGGCCCTCAGACAGAGAGAGTGTGGCCCTACGATAGAAAGAGAGTGGCCCTCAGACAGAGATAGTGCGACCCTCAGACAGAGAGAGAGTGGCCCTCAGACAGAAATGCGTGGCCCTCAGACAGAGAGAGAGTGGCCCTCAGACTGAGAGAGATTGGCCCTCAGACAGAGAGAGTGGCCCTCAGACAGTGAGACAGTGGCCCTCCGACAGAGAGAGAGTGGCCCTCCGACAGAGAGAGTGGCCCTCAGACAGAGAGAGAGATGCCCTCAGTCAGAGAGAGAGTGGCCCTCAGGCAGAGAGAGAGTGGCCCTCAGTCAGAGAGAGAGTGGCCCTGAGGCTGAGAGAGAGTGGCCCTCAGACAGAGAGAGAGTGGCCCTCAGGCAGAGAATGGCCCTCAGACAGAAAGAGAGGGGGCATCAAACAGAGAGAGTGTGGCTCTCAGATAGAGAGAGTGTCCCTCAGACAGAGAGAGAGTGGCCCTCAGACAGAGAGAGAGTGGCTCTCAGACAGATTGGCCCTCAGACAGACATAGAGTGGACCTCAGACTGAGAGAGTGGCCCTCAGACAGAGAGAGAGTGACCCTCAGACAGGAGAGTGGCCCTCAGACAGAAAGAAAGTGGCCCTCAGACAGAGAGAGAGTGGCCCTCACACAGAGAGAGAGTGGCCCTCAGACAGAAAGAGAGTTGCCCTCAGACAGAAAGAGAGTGGCCCTCAGAGAGAGAGGGGCCCTCAGAGACAAATAGAGTGGCCTTCAGACTGAGAGAGAGTGGCATTCAGACTGAGAGAGAGTGGCCTTCAGACTGAGACAGAGCTGCCCTCAGACAGGGAGTGAGAGGCCCTCAGACAGAGAGTGAGCGGCCATCAGACAGAGAGGAAGTGCCCTCAGACAGGGCATGATTGACTCTGAGGCAGAGAGTGAGTGACCCTCAGACATTGATTGAATGACCCCCAGACATAGACACTCAGGCAGTGAGCGTGAGTGACCTTCAGCCAGAGAGTGAGTGACCCACAGGCAGAGAGAGAGTGACCCTCAGGCAGAGAGTGAGAGTGGCCCTCAGAGAGAGAAAGAGTGGCCCTCAGACAGAGAGAGTCTGGCCCTACGATAGAAAGAGAGTGGCCCTCAGACAGAGATAGTGCGTCCCTCAGACAGAGAGAGAGTTGCCCAAAGACAGAGAGAGAGTGGCACTCAGACAGAGAGAGAGTGGCACTCAGACAGAGAGAGAGTGGCCCTCAGACAGAGAGAGAGTGGCCATCAGACAGAGAGGAAGTGCCCTCAGACAGGGCATTATTGACTCTGAGGCAGAGAGTGAGTGACCCTCAGACAATGATTGAATGACCCCCAGACATAGACACTCAGGCAGTGAGCGTGAGTGACCTTCAGCCAGAGAGTGAGTGACCGGCTGGCAGAGAGAGGGTGACCCTCAGACAGAAAGAGCGAGTGGCCCTCAGAGAGAGAGAGAGTGGCCCTCAGGCAGAGAGTGAGGGGCCCTCAGAGAGAGAGAGAGTGGCCCTCAGAGAGAGAAAGAGTGGCCCTCAGAGAGAGAAAGAGTGGCCCTCAGACAGAGAGAGTCTGGCCCTACGATAGGAAGAGAGTGGCCCTCAGACAGAGAGAGAGTGGCCCTAAGGCAGAGAGAGTGGCCCTCAGACAGAGAGAGAGTGGCCCTCAGACAGAGAGAGAGTGGCCCTCAGGCAGAGAGAGAGTGGCCCTCAGACAGAGAGAGTGTGGCCTTAAGGCAGAGAGAGTGGCCCTCAGACAGAGAGAGTGGCCCTAACACAGAGAGAGAGTGGCCCTCAGACAGAGAGAGAGTGGACCTCAGTAAGAGAGAGAGTGGCCCTCAGACCGAGAGAGAGTGGCCCTCAGACAGAGAGAGAATGGCCCTCAGGCAGAGAGAGAGTGGCCCTCAGGCAGAGAGAGTGTGGCCCTCAGACAGAAAGAGAGTGGCCCTCAGAGAGAGAGGGGCCCTCAGAGACAAAGAGAGTGGCCTTCAGACTGAGAGAGAGTGGCATTCAGACTGAGAGAGAGTGGCCTTCAGACTGAGACAGAGCTGCCCTCAGACAGGGAGTGAGAGGCCCTCAGACAGAGAGTGAGCGGCCATCAGACAGAGAGGAAGTGCCCTCAGACAGGGCATGATTGACTCTGAGGCAGAGAGTGAGTGACCCTCAGACATTGATTGAATGACCCCCAGACATAGACACTCAGGCAGTGAGCGTGAGTGACCTTCAGCCAGAGAGTGAGTGACCCACAGGCAGAGAGAGAGTGACCCTCAGGCAGAGAGTGAGAGTGGCCCTCAGAGAGAGAAAGAGTGGCCCTCAGACAGAGAGAGTCTGGCCCTACGATAGAAAGAGAGTGGCCCTCAGACAGAGATAGTGCGTCCCTCAGACAGAGAGAGAGTGGCCCAAAGACAGAGAGAGAGTGGCACTCAGACAGAGAGAGAGTGGCCCTCAGACAGAGAGAGAGTGGCCCTCAGACAGAGAGAGAGTGCCCCTCAGACTGAGTGAGAGTGGCCCTCAGACTGAGCGAGAGTGGCCCTCAGACTGAGCGAGAGTGGCCCTCAAACAGAGAGAGTGGCCCTCAGACAGAGAGAGAGTGGCCCTCAGACTGAGAGAGAGTGGCCCTCAGACAGAGAGTGGCCCTCAGACACAGAGAGAGAGTGGCCCTCAGACAGAGAGAGAGTGGCCCGCAGACAGAGAGAGAGAGGCCCTCAGGCAGAGAGAGAGTGACCCTCAGACAGAGACAGATTGGCCCTCAGGCAGTGAGAGAGGGGCCCTCAGGCAGAGAGAGAAGGGGCCTCAGACAGAGAGAGAGTGGCCTCAGACAGATGGCCCTCAGACAGAGATAGAGTGGCCCTCAGATAGAGAGAGAGTGGCCCTCTGACTGAGATAGAGAGGCCCACAGACTGAGAGAGAGTGGCCCTCAGACTGAGAGAGAGTGGCCCTCAGACTGAGAGAGAGTGGCCCTCAGGCAGAGAGAGAGGGGCCATCAGAGAGAGAAAGAGTGGCCCTCAGACAGAGAGAATGTGGCCCTACGATAGAAAGAGAGTGGCCCTCAGACAGAGATAGTGCGACCCTCAGACAGAGAGAGAGTGGCCCTCAGACAGAAATGCGTGGCCCTCAGAAAGAGAGAGAGTGGCCCTCAGAATGAGAGAGAATGGCCCTCAGACAGAGAGAGAGTGGCCCTCAGACAGTGAGACAGTGGCCCTCTGACTGAGATAGAGTGGCCCACAGACTGAGAGAGAGTGGCCCTCAGACTGAGAGAGAGTGGCCCTCAGACTGAGAGAGAGTGGCCCTCAGGCAGAGAGAGAGGGGCCATCAGAGAGAGAAAGAGTGGCCCTCAGACAGAGAGAATGTGGCCCTACGATAGAAAGAGAGTGGCCCTCAGACAGAGATAGTGCGACCCTCAGACAGAGAGAGAGTGGCCCTCAGACAGAAATGCGTGGCCCTCAGAAAGAGAGAGAGTGGCCCTCAGAATGAGAGAGATTGGCCCTCAGACAGAGAGAGAGTGGCCCTCAGACAGTGAGACAGTGGCCCTCCGACAGGGAGAGAGTGGCCCTCCGACAGAGAGAGAGTGGCCCTCAGACAGAGAGAGAGATGCCCTCAGTCAGAGAGAGAGTGGCCCTCAGGCAGAGAGAGAGTGGCCCTCAGTCAGAGAGAGAGTGGCCCTGAGGCTGAAGAGAGTGGCCCTCAGACAGAGAGAGAGGGGTCCTCAGATAGAGAGAGAGTGGCCCTCAGACAGAGAAAGAGTGGCCCTCAGACAGAGAGAGTGTGGCCCTACGATAGAAAGAGAGTGGCCCTCAGACAGAGATAGTGCGACCCTCAGACAGAGAGAGAGTGGCCCTCAGACAGAAATGCGTGGCCCTCAGACAGAGAGAGAGTGGCCCTCAGACTGAGAGAGATTGGCCCTCAGACAGAGAGAGTGGCCCTCAGACAGTGAGACAGTGGCCCTCCGACAGAGAGAGAGTGGCCCTCCGACAGAGAGAGTGGCCCTCAGACAGAGAGAGAGATGCCCTCAGTCAGAGAGAGAGTGGCCCTCAGGCAGAGAGAGAGTGGCCCTCAGTCAGAGAGAGAATGGCCCTGAGGCTGAGAGAGAGTGGCCCTCAGACAGAGAGAGAGTGGCCCTCAGGCAGAGAATGGCCCTCAGACAGAAAGAGAGGGGGCATCAAACAGAGAGAGTGTGGCTCTCAGATAGAGAGAGTGTCCCTCAGACAGAGAGAGAGTGGCCCTCAGACAGAGAGAGAGTGGCTCTCAGACAGATTGGCCCTCAGACAGACATAGAGTGGACCTCAGACTGAGAGAGTGGCCCTCAGACAGAGAGAGAGTGACCCTCAGACAGAAGGAGAGTGGCCCTCAGACAGAAAGAAAGTGGCCCTCAGACAGAGAGAGAGTGGCCCTCACACAGAGAGAGAGTGGCCCTCAGACAGAAAGAGAGTTGCCCTCAGACAGAAAGAGAGTGGCCCTCAGAGAGAGAGGGGCCCTCAGAGACAAAGAGAGTGGCCTTCAGACTGAGAGAGAGTGGCATTCAGACTGAGAGAGAGTGGCCTTCAGACTGAGACAGAGCTGCCCTCAGACAGGGAGTGAGAGGCCCTCAGACAGAGAGTGAGCGGCCATCAGACAGAGAGGAAGTGCCCTCAGACAGGGCATGATTGACTCTGAGGCAGAGAGTGAGTGACCCTCAGACATTGATTGAATGACCCCCAGACATAGACACTCAGGCAGTGAGCGTGAGTGACCTTCAGCCAGAGAGTGAGTGACCCACAGGCAGAGAGAGAGTGACCCTCAGGCAGAGAGTGAGAGTGGCCCTCAGAGAGAGAAAGAGTGGCCCTCAGACAGAGAGAGTCTGGCCCTACGATAGAAAGAGAGTGGCCCTCAGACAGAGATAGTGCGTCCCTCAGACAGAGAGAGAGTGGCCCAAAGACAGAGAGAGAGTGGCACTCAGACAGAGAGAGAGTGGCACTCAGACAGAGAGAGAGTGGCCCTCAGACAGAGAGAGAGTGGCCATCAGACAGAGAGGAAGTGCCCTCAGACAGGGCATTATTGACTCTGAGGCAGAGAGTGAGTGACCCTCAGACAATGATTGAATGACCCCCAGACATAGACACTCAGGCAGTGAGCGTGAGTGACCTTCAGCCAGAGAGTGAGTGACCGGCTGGCAGAGAGAGGGTGACCCTCAGACAGAAAGAGCGAGTGGCCCTCAGAGAGAGTGGCCCTCAGGCAGAGAGTGAGGGGCCCTCAGAGAGAGAAAGAGTGGCCCTCAGAGAGAGAAAGAGTGGCCCTCAGACAGAGAGAGTGTGGCCCTACGATAGGAAGAGAGTGGCCCTCAGACAGAGAGAGAGTGGCCCTAAGGCAGAGAGAGTGGCCCTCAGACAGAGAGAGAGTGGCCCTAACACAGAGAGAGAGTGGCCCTCAGACGGAGAGAGAGTGGCCCTCAGACGGAGAGAGAGTGGCGCTCAGACGGAGAGAGAGTGGCCCTCAGACGGAGAGAGAGTGGCCCTCAGACAGAGAGAGAGTGGCTCTCAGACAGATTGGCCCTCAGACAGACATAGAGTGGACCTCAGACTGAGAGAGTGGCCCTAACACAGAGAGAGAGTGGCCCTCAGACAGAGAGAGAGTGGACCTCAGTAAGAGAGAGAGTGGCCCTCAGACCGAGAGAGAGTGGCCCTCAGACAGAGAGAGAATGGCCCTCAGGCAGAGAGAGAGTGGCCCTCAGGCAGAGAGAGTGTGGCCCTCAGACAGAAAGAGAGTGGCCCTCAGAGAGAGAGGGGCCCTCAGAGACAAAGAGAGTGGCCTTCAGACTGAGAGAGAGTGGCATTCAGACTGAGAGAGAGTGGCCTTCAGACTGAGACAGAGCTGCCCTCAGACAGGGAGTGAGAGGCCCTCAGACAGAGAGTGAGCGGCCATCAGACAGAGAGGAAGTGCCCTCAGACAGGGCATGATTGACTCTGAGGCAGAGAGTGAGTGACCCTCAGACATTGATTGAATGACCCCCAGACATAGACACTCAGGCAGTGAGCGTGAGTGACCTTCAGCCAGAGAGTGAGTGACCCACAGGCAGAGAGAGAGTGACCCTCAGGCAGAGAGTGAGAGTGGCCCTCAGAGAGAGAAAGAGTGGCCCTCAGACAGAGAGAGTCTGGCCCTACGATAGAAAGAGAGTGGCCCTCAGACAGAGATAGTGCGTCCCTCAGACAGAGAGAGAGTGGCCCAAAGACAGAGAGAGAGTGGCACTCAGACAGAGAGAGAGTGGCCCTCAGACAGAGAGAGAGTGGCCCTCAGACAGAGAGAGAGTGCCCCTCAGACTGAGTGAGAGTGGCCCTCAGACTGACGAGAGTGGCCCTCAGACTGAGCGAGAGTGGCCCTCAAACAGAGAGAGTGGCCCTCAGACAGAGAGAGAGTGGCCCTCAGACTGAGAGAGAGTGGCCCTCAGACAGAGAGTGGCCCTCAGACACAGAGAGAGAGTGGCCCTCAGACAGAGAGAGAGTGGCCCGCAGACAGAGAGAGAGAGGCCCTCAGGCAGAGAGAGAGTGACCCTCAGACAGAGACAGATTGGCCCTCAGGCAGTGAGAGAGGGGCCCTCAGGCAGAGAGAGAAGGGGCCTCAGACAGAGAGAGAGTGGCCTCAGACAGATGGCCCTCAGACAGAGATAGAGTGGCCCTCAGATAGAGAGAGAGTGGTCCTCTGACTGAGATAGAGTGGCCCACAGACTGAGAGAGAGTGGCCCTCAGACTGAGAGAGAGTGGCCCTCAGACTGAGAGAGAGTGGCCCTCAGGCAGAGAGAGAGGGGCCATCAGAGAGAGAAAGAGTGGCCCTCAGACAGAGAGAATGTGGCCCTACGATAGAAAGAGAGTGGCCCTCAGACAGAGATAGTGCGACCCTCAGACAGAGAGAGAGTGGCCCTCAGACAGAAATGCGTGGCCCTCAGAAAGAGAGAGAGTGGCCCTCAGAATGAGAGAGATTGGCCCTCAGACAGAGAGAGAGTGGCCCTCAGACAGTGAGACAGTGGCCCTCCGACAGGGAGAGAGTGGCCCTCCGACAGAGAGAGAGTGGCCCTCAGACAGAGAGAGAGATGCCCTCAGTCAGAGAGAGAGTGGCCCTCAGGCAGAGAGAGAGTGGCCCTCAGTCAGAGAGAGAGTGGCCCTGAGGCTGAAGAGAGTGGCCCTCAGACAGAGAGAGAGGGGTCCTCAGATATAGAGAGAGTGGACCTCAGACAGAGAAAGAGTGGCCCTCAGACAGAGAGAGTGTGGCCCTACGATAGAAAGAGAGTGGCCCTCAGACAGAGATAGTGCGACCCTCAGACAGAGAGAGAGTGGCCCTCAGACAGAAATGCGTGGCCCTCAGACAGAGAGAGAGTGGCCCTCAGACTGAGAGTGATTGGCCCTCAGACAGAGAGAGTGGCCCTCAGACAGTGAGACAGTGGCCCTCCGACAGAGAGAGAGTGGCCCTCCGACAGAGAGAGTGGCCCTCAGACAGAGAGAGAGATGCCCTCAGTCAGAGAGAGAGTGGCCCTCAGGCAGAGAGAGAGTGGCCCTCAGTCAGAGAGAGAGTGGCCCTGAGGCTGAGAGAGAGTGGCCCTCAGACAGAGAGAGAGTGGCCCTCAGGCAGAGAATGGCCCTCAGACAGAAAGAGAGGGGGCATCAAACAGAGAGAGTGTGGCTCTCAGATAGAGAGAGTGTCCCTCAGACAGAGAGAGAGTGGCCCTCAGACAGAGAGAGAGTGGCCCTCAGTCAGAGAGAGAGAGTGGCCCTCAGGCAGAGAGAGAGTGGCCCTCAGACAGAGAGAGAGTGGCCCTCAGACAGAGAGAGAGTGGCCTTTAGACTGAGAGAGAGTGGCCCTCAGACAGAGAGTGAGTGGCCATCAGACAGAGAGGAAGTGCCCTCAGACAGGGCATTATTGACTCTGAGGCAGAGAGTGAGTGACCCTCAGACATTGATTGAATGACCCCCAGAAATAGACACTCAGGCAGTGAGCGTGAGTGACCTTCAGCCAGAGAGTGAGTGACCGGCTGGCAGAGAGAGAGACCCTCAGACAGAAAGAGCGAGTGGCCCTCAGACAGAGAGAGAGTGGCCCTCAGGCAGAGAGTGAGGGGCCCTCAGAGAGAGAGAGAGTGGCCCTCAGAGAGAGAAAGAGTGGCCCTCAGACAGAGAGAGTGTGGCCCTATGATAGAAAGAGAGTGGCCCTCAGACAGAGATAGTGCGACCCTCAGACAGAGAGAGATTGGCCCTCAGACAGAGAGAGAGTGGACCTCAGACAGAGAGAGATTGGCCCTCAGAGAGAGAGTGGCCCTCAGACAGTGAGACAGTGGCCCTCCGACAGAGAGGGAGTGGCCCTCAGACAGAGAGAGAGTGGCCCTCAGACTGAGAGAGAGTGGACCTCAGACTGAGAGAGAGTGGACCCCAGGCAGAGATAGAGAGACCCTCAGACAGAGAGAGAGTGGCCCTCAGACAGAGAGTGAGTGGCCCTCAGACAGAGAGAGAGTGGCCCTCAGACTGAGAGAGAGTGGCCCTCAGACAGAGAGTGGCCCTCAGACACAGAGAGAGAGTGGCCCTCAGACAGAGAGAGAGTGGCCCGCAGACAGAGAGAGAGAGGCCCTCAGGCAGAGAGAGAGTGACCCTCAGACAGAGACAGATTGGCCCTCAGGCAGTGAGAGAGGGGCCCTCAGGCAGAGAGAGAAGGGGCCTCGGACAGAGAGAGAGTGGCCTCAGACAGATTGGCCCTCAGACAGAGATAGAGTGGCCCTCAGACAGAGAGAGAGTGGCCCTCTGACTGAGAGAGAGTGGTCCTCAGACTGAGAGAGAGTGGCCCTCAGACTGAGAGAGAGTGGCCCTCAGACTGAGAGAGAGTGGCCCTCAGGCAGAGAGTGAGGGGCCCTCAGATAGAGAGAGAGTGGCCCTCAGAGAGAGAAAGAGTGGCCCTCAGACAGAGAGAGTGTGGCCCTACGATAGAAAGAGAGTGGCCCTCAGACAGAGATAGTGCGACCCTCAGACAGAGAGAGAGTGGCCCTCTGACAGAAATGCGTGGCCCTCAGACAGAGAGAGAGTGGCCCTCAGACTGAGAGAGATTGGCCCTCAGACTGAGAGAGATTGGCCCTCAGACAGAGAGAGAGTGGCCCTCAGACATTGAGACAGTGGCCCTCCGACAGAGAGAGAGTGGCCCTCAGACAGAGAGAGAGATGCCCTCAGTCAGAGAGAGAGTGGCCCTCAGGCAGAGAGAGAGTGGCCCTCAGTAGAGAGAGAGTGACCCTGAGGCTGAGAGAGAGTGGCCCTCAGACAGAGAGAGAGTGGCCCTCAGGCAGAGTATGGCCCTCAGACAGAAAGAGAGGGGGCCTCAAAAAGAGAGAGTGTGGCTCTCAGATAGAGAGAGTGTCCCTCAGACAGAGAGAGAGTGGCCCTCAGACAGAGAGAGAGTGGCTCTCAGACAGATTGGCCCTCAGACAGACATAGAGTGGACCTCAGACTGAGAGAGTGGCCCTCAGACAGAGAGAGAGTGACCCTCAGACAGAAGGAGAGTGGCCCTCAGACAGAAAGATAGTGGCCCTCAGACAGAGAGAGAGTGGCCCTCACACAGAGAGAGAGTGGCCCTCAGTCAGAAAAAGAGTGGCCCTCAGACAGAAAGAGAGTGGCCCTCAGAGAGAGAGGGGCCCTCAAAGACAAAGAGAGTGGCCTTCAGACTGAGAGAGAGTGGCATTCAGACTGAGAGAGAGTGGCCCTCAGACGGAGAGAGAGTGGCCCTCAGACGGAGAGAGAGTGGCCCTCAGACGGAGAGAGAGTGGCCCTCAGACAGAGAGAGAGTGGCTCTCAGACAGATTGGCCCTCAGACAGACATAGAGTGGACCTCAGACTGAGAGAGTGGCCCTCAGACAGAGAGAGTGTGACCCTCAGACAGAAGGAGAGTGGCCCTCAGACAGAAGGAGAGTGGCCCTCACACAGAGAGAGAGTGGCCCTCAGACAGAGAGAGAGTTGCCCTCAGACAGAAAGAGAGTGGCCCTCAGAGAGAGAGGGGCCCTCAGAGACAAAGAGAGTGGCCTTCAGACTGAGAGAGAGTGGCATTCAGACTGAGAGAGAGTGGCCTTCAGACTGAGACAGAGCTGCCCTCAGACAGGGAGTGAGAGGCCCTCAGACAGAGAGTGAGCGGCCATCAGACAGAGAGGAAGTGCCCTCAGACAGGGCATGATTGACTCTGAGGCAGAGAGTGAGTGACCCTCAGACATTGATTGAATGACCCCCAGACATAGACACTCAGGCAGTGAGCGTGAGTGACCTTCAGCCAGAGAGTGAGTGACCCACAGGCAGAGAGAGAGTGACCCTCAGGCAGAGAGTGAGAGTGGCCCTCAGAGAGAGAAAGAGTGGCCCTCAGACAGAGAGAGTCTGGCCCTACGATAGAAAGAGAGTGGCCCTCAGACAGAGATAGTGCGTCCCTCAGACAGAGAGAGAGTGGCCCAAAGACAGAGAGAGAGTGGCACTCAGACAGAGAGAGAGTGGCCCTCAGACAGAGAGAGAGTGGCCCTCAGACAGAGAGAGAGTGCCCCTCAGACTGAGTGAGAGTGGCCCTCAGACTGACGAGAGTGGCCCTCAGACTGAGCGAGAGTGGCCCTCAAACAGAGAGAGTGGCCCTCAGACAGAGAGAGAGTGGCCCTCAGACTGAGAGAGAGTGGCCCTCAGACAGAGAGTGGCCCTCAGACACAGAGAGAGAGTGGCCCTCAGACAGAGAGAGAGTGGCCCGCAGACAGAGAGAGAGAGGCCCTCAGGCAGAGAGAGAGTGACCCTCAGACAGAGACAGATTGGCCCTCAGGCAGTGAGAGAGGGGCCCTCAGGCAGAGAGAGAAGGGGCCTCAGACAGAGAGAGAGTGGCCTCAGACAGATGGCCCTCAGACAGAGATAGAGTGGCCCTCAGATAGAGAGAGAGTGGTCCTCTGACTGAGATAGAGTGGCCCACAGACTGAGAGAGAGTGGCCCTCAGACTGAGAGAGAGTGGCCCTCAGACTGAGAGAGAGTGGCCCTCAGGCAGAGAGAGAGGGGCCATCAGAGAGAGAAAGAGTGGCCCTCAGACAGAGAGAATGTGGCCCTACGATAGAAAGAGAGTGGCCCTCAGACAGAGATAGTGCGACCCTCAGACAGAGAGAGAGTGGCCCTCAGACAGAAATGCGTGGCCCTCAGAAAGAGAGAGAGTGGCCCTCAGAATGAGAGAGATTGGCCCTCAGACAGAGAGAGAGTGGCCCTCAGACAGTGAGACAGTGGCCCTCCGACAGGGAGAGAGTGGCCCTCCGACAGAGAGAGAGTGGCCCTCAGACAGAGAGAGAGATGCCCTCAGTCAGAGAGAGAGTGGCCCTCAGGCAGAGAGAGAGTGGCCCTCAGTCAGAGAGAGAGTGGCCCTGAGGCTGAAGAGAGTGGCCCTCAGACAGAGAGAGAGGGGTCCTCAGATATAGAGAGAGTGGACCTCAGACAGAGAAAGAGTGGCCCTCAGACAGAGAGAGTGTGGCCCTACGATAGAAAGAGAGTGGCCCTCAGACAGAGATAGTGCGACCCTCAGACAGAGAGAGAGTGGCCCTCAGACAGAAATGCGTGGCCCTCAGACAGAGAGAGAGTGGCCCTCAGACTGAGAGTGATTGGCCCTCAGACAGAGAGAGTGGCCCTCAGACAGTGAGACAGTGGCCCTCCGACAGAGAGAGAGTGGCCCTCCGACAGAGAGAGTGGCCCTCAGACAGAGAGAGAGATGCCCTCAGTCAGAGAGAGAGTGGCCCTCAGGCAGAGAGAGAGTGGCCCTCAGTCAGAGAGAGAGTGGCCCTGAGGCTGAGAGAGAGTGGCCCTCAGACAGAGAGAGAGTGGCCCTCAGGCAGAGAATGGCCCTCAGACAGAAAGAGAGGGGGCATCAAACAGAGAGAGTGTGGCTCTCAGATAGAGAGAGTGTCCCTCAGACAGAGAGAGAGTGGCCCTCAGACAGAGAGAGAGTGGCCCTCAGTCAGAGAGAGAGAGTGGCCCTCAGGCAGAGAGAGAGTGGCCCTCAGACAGAGAGAGAGTGGCCCTCAGACAGAGAGAGAGTGGCCTTTAGACTGAGAGAGAGTGGCCCTCAGACAGAGAGTGAGTGGCCATCAGACAGAGAGGAAGTGCCCTCAGACAGGGCATTATTGACTCTGAGGCAGAGAGTGAGTGACCCTCAGACATTGATTGAATGACCCCCAGAAATAGACACTCAGGCAGTGAGCGTGAGTGACCTTCAGCCAGAGAGTGAGTGACCGGCTGGCAGAGAGAGAGACCCTCAGACAGAAAGAGCGAGTGGCCCTCAGACAGAGAGAGAGTGGCCCTCAGGCAGAGAGTGAGGGGCCCTCAGAGAGAGAGAGAGTGGCCCTCAGAGAGAGAAAGAGTGGCCCTCAGACAGAGAGAGTGTGGCCCTATGATAGAAAGAGAGTGGCCCTCAGACAGAGATAGTGCGACCCTCAGACAGAGAGAGATTGGCCCTCAGACAGAGAGAGAGTGGACCTCAGACAGAGAGAGATTGGCCCTCAGAGAGAGAGTGGCCCTCAGACAGTGAGACAGTGGCCCTCCGACAGAGAGGGAGTGGCCCTCAGACAGAGAGAGAGTGGCCCTCAGACTGAGAGAGAGTGGACCTCAGACTGAGAGAGAGTGGACCCCAGGCAGAGATAGAGAGACCCTCAGACAGAGAGAGAGTGGCCCTCAGACAGAGAGTGAGTGGCCCTCAGACAGAGAGAGAGTGGCCCTCAGACTGAGAGAGAGTGGCCCTCAGACAGAGAGTGGCCCTCTGACACAGAGAGAGAGTGGCCCTCAGACAGAGAGAGAGTGGCCCGCAGACAGAGAGAGAGAGGCCCTCAGGCAGAGAGAGAGTGACCCTCAGACAGAGACAGATTGGCCCTCAGGCAGTGAGAGAGGGGCCCTCAGGCAGAGAGAGAAGGGGCCTCGGACAGAGAGAGAGTGGCCTCAGACAGATTGGCCCTCAGACAGAGATAGAGTGGCCCTCAGACAGAGAGAGAGTGGCCCTCTGACTGAGAGAGAGTGGTCCTCAGACTGAGAGAGAGTGGCCCTCAGACTGAGAGAGAGTGGCCCTCAGACTGAGAGAGAGTGGCCCTCAGGCAGAGAGTGAGGGGCCCTCAGATAGAGAGAGAGTGGCCCTCAGAGAGAGAAAGAGTGGCCCTCAGACAGAGAGAGTGTGGCCCTACGATAGAAAGAGAGTGGCCCTCAGACAGAGATAGTGCGACCCTCAGACAGAGAGAGAGTGGCCCTCTGACAGAAATGCGTGGCCCTCAGACAGAGAGAGAGTGGCCCTCAGACTGAGAGAGATTGGCCCTCAGACTGAGAGAGATTGGCCCTCAGACAGAGAGAGAGTGGCCCTCAGACAGTGAGACAGTGGCCCTCCGACAGAGAGAGAGTGGCCCTCAGACAGAGAGAGAGATGCCCTCAGTCAGAGAGAGAGTGGCCCTCAGGCAGGGAGAGAGTGGCCCTCAGTAGAGAGAGAGTGACCCTGAGGCTGAGAGAGAGTGGCCCTCAGACAGAGAGAGAGTGGCCCTCAGGCAGAGTATGGCCCTCAGACAGAAAGAGAGGGGGCCTCAAAAAGAGAGAGTGTGGCTCTCAGATAGAGAGAGTGTCCCTCAGACAGAGAGAGAGTGGCCCTCAGACAGAGAGAGAGTGGCTCTCAGACAGATTGGCCCTCAGACAGACATAGAGTGGACCTCAGACTGAGAGAGTGGCCCTCAGACAGAGAGAGAGTGACCCTCAGACAGAAGGAGAGTGGCCCTCAGACAGAAAGATAGTGGCCCTCAGACAGAGAGAGAGTGGCCCTCACACAGAGAGAGAGTGGCCCTCAGTCAGAAAAAGAGTGGCCCTCAGACAGAAAGAGAGTGGCCCTCAGAGAGAGAGGGGCCCTCAAAGACAAAGAGAGTGGCCTTCAGACTGAGAGAGAGTGGCATTCAGACTGAGAGAGAGTGGCCCTCAGACGGAGAGAGAGTGGCCCTCAGACGGAGAGAGAGTGGCCCTCAGACGGAGAGAGAGTGGCCCTCAGACGGAGAGAGAGTGGCCCTCAGACAGAGAGAGAGTGGCTCTCAGACAGATTGGCCCTCAGACAGACATAGAGTGGACCTCAGACTGAGAGAGTGGCCCTCAGACAGAGAGAGTGTGACCCTCAGACAGAAGGAGAGTGGCCCTCAGACAGAAGGAGAGTGGCCCTCACACAGAGAGAGAGTGGCCCTCAGACAGAGAGAGAGTTGCCCTCAGACAGAAAGAGAGTGGCCCTCAGAGAGAGAGGGGCCCTCAGAGACAAAGAGAGTGGCCTTCAGACTGAGAGAGAGTGGCATTCAGACTGAGAGAGAGTGGCCTTCAGACTGAGACAGAGCTGCCCTCAGACAGGGAGTGAGAGGCCCTCAGACAGAGAGTGAGCGGCCATCAGACAGAGAGGAAGTGCCCTCAGACAGGGCATGATTGACTCTGAGGCAGAGAGTGAGTGACCCTCAGACATTGATTGAATGACCCCCAGACATAGACACTCAGGCAGTGAGCGTGAGTGACCTTCAGCCAGAGAGTGAGTGACCCACAGGCAGAGAGAGAGTGACCCTCAGGCAGAGAGTGAGAGTGGCCCTCAGAGAGAGAAAGAGTGGCCCTCAGACAGAGAGAGTCTGGCCCTACGATAGAAAGAGAGTGGCCCTCAGACAGAGATAGTGCGTCCCTCAGACAGAGAGAGAGTGGCCCAAAGACAGAGAGAGAGTGGCACTCAGACAGAGAGAGAGTGGCCCTCAGACAGAGAGAGAGTGGCCCTCAGACAGAGAGAGAGTGCCCCTCAGACTGAGTGAGAGTGGCCCTCAGACTGAGCGAGAGTGGCCCTCAGACTGAGCGAGAGTGGCCCTCAAACAGAGAGAGTGGCCCTCAGACAGAGAGAGAGTGGCCCTCAGACTGAGAGAGAGTGGCCCTCAGACAGAGAGTGGCCCTCAGACACAGAGAGAGAGTGGCCCTCAGACAGAGAGAGAGTGGCCCGCAGACAGAGAGAGAGAGGCCCTCAGGCAGAGAGAGAGTGACCCTCAGACAGACAGATTGGCCCTCAGGCAGTGAGAGAGGGGCCCTCAGGCAGAGAGAGAAGGGGCCTCAGACAGAGAGAGAGTGGCCTCAGACAGATTGGCCCTCAGACAGAGATAGAGTGGCCCTCAGATAGAGAGAGAGTGGCCCTCTGACTGAGATAGAGTGGCCCACAGACTGAGAGAGAGTGGCCCTCAGACTGAGAGAGAGTGGCCCTCAGACTGAGAGAGAGTGGCCCTCAGGCAGAGAGAGAGGGGCCATCAGAGAGAGAAAGAGTGGCCCTCAGACAGAGAGAATGTGGCCCTACGATAGAAAGAGAGTGGCCCTCAGACAGAGATAGTGCGACCCTCAGACAGAGAGAGAGTGGCCCTCAGACAGAAATGCGTGGCCCTCAGAAAGAGAGAGAGTGGCCCTCAGAATGAGAGAGATTGGCCCTCAGACAGAGAGAGAGTGGCCCTCAGACAGTGAGACAGTGGCCCTCCGACAGAGAGAGAGTGGCCCTCCGACAGAGAGAGAGTGGCCCTCAGACAGAGAGAGAGATGCCCTCAGTCAGAGAGAGAGTGGCCCTCAGGCAGAGAGAGAGTGGCCCTCAGTCAGAGAGAGAGTGGACCTGAGGCTGAAGAGAGTGGCCCTCAGACAGAGAGAGAGGGGCCCTCAGATAGAGAGAGAGTGGCCCTCAGACAGAGAAAGAGTGGCCCTCAGACAGAGAGAGTGTGGCCCTACGATAGAAAGAGAGTGGCCCTCAGACAGAGATAGTGCGACCCTCAGACAGAGAGAGAGTGGCCCTCAGACAGAAATGCGTGGCCCTCAGACAGAGAGAGAGTGGCCCTCAGACTGAGAGAGATTGGCCCTCAGACAGAGAGAGTGGCCCTCAGACAGTGAGACAGTGGCCCTCCGACAGAGAGAGAGTGGCCCTCCGACAGAGAGAGTGGCCCTCAGACAGAGAGAGAGATGCCCTCAGTCAGAGAGAGAGTGGCCCTCAGGCAGAGAGAGAGTGGCCCTCAGTCAGAGAGAGAGTGGCCCTGAGGCTGAGAGAGAGTGGCCCTCAGACAGAGAGAGAGTGGCCCTCAGGCAGAGAATGGCCCTCAGACAGAAAGAGAGGGGGCCTCAAACAGAGAGAGTGTGGCTCTCAGATAGAGAGAGTGTCCCTCAGACAGAGAGAGAGTGGCCCTCAGACAGAGAGAGAGTGGCCCTCAGTCTGAGAGAGAGAGTGGCCCTCAGGCAGAGAGAGAGTGGCCCTCAGACAGAGAGAAAGTGGCCCTCAGACAGAGAGAGAGTGGCCTTTAGACTGAGAGAGAGTGGCCCTCAGACAGAGAGTGAGTGGCCATCAGACAGAGAGGAAGTGCCCTCAGACAGGGCATTATTGACTCTGAGGCAGAGAGTGAGTGACCCTCAGACATTGATTGAATGACCCCCAGAAATAGACACTCAGGCAGTGAGCGTGAGTGACCTTCAGCCAGAGAGTGAGTGACCGGCTGGCAGAGAGAGAGACCCTCAGACAGAAAGAGCGAGTGGCCCTCAGACAGAGAGAGAGTGGCCCTCAGGCAGAGAGTGAGGGGCCCTCAGAGAGAGAGAGAGTGGCCCTCAGAGAGAGAAAGAGTGGCCCTCAGACAGAGAGAGTGTGGCCCTATGATAGAAAGAGAGTGGCCCTCAGACAGAGATAGTGCGACCCTCAGACAGAGAGAGATTGGCCCTCAGACAGAGAGAGAGTGGACCTCAGACAGAGAGAGATTGGCCCTCAGAGAGAGAGTGGCCCTCAGACAGTGAGACAGTGGCCCTCCGACAGAGAGGGAGTGGCCCTCAGACAGAGAGAGTGTGACCCTCAGACAGAGAGAGTGTGGCCCTCAGACAGAGAGAGAGTGGCCCTCAGACAGAGAGAGAGTGGCCCTCAGACAGAGAGAGAGGGGCCCTCAGACAGAGAGGGAGTGGCCCTCAGACAGAGAGAGGGTGACCTCAGACAGACAGAGAGTGGCCCCCAGACAGAGAGAGTGTGGCTCTACGATAGAAAGAGAGTGGCCCTCAGACAGAGAGAGAGTGGCCCTCAGACTGAGAGAGAGTGGACCCCAGGCAGAGATAGAGAGACCCTCAGACAGAGAGAGAGTGGCCCTCAGACAGAGAGTGAGTGGCCCTCAGACAGAGAGAGAGTGGCCCTCAGACTGAGAGAGAGTGGCTCTCAGACTGAGAGAGAGTGGCCCTCAGGCAGAGATAGTGCAACCCTCAGACAGAGAGAGTGTGACCCTCAGACAGAGAGAGAGTGGCCCTCAGACAGAGAGAGAGTGGCCCTCAGAGAGAGACTGGCCCTCAGACAGAGAGAGAGTGGCCCTCAGACAGAGAGAGTGGCTCTCAGACAGAAAGAGAGTGGCTCTCAAACAGAGAGACAGTGGCCCTCCGACAGAGAGAGAGTGGCCCTCAGACAGAGAGAGAGTGGCCCTCAGAGAGAGAGAGAGTGGCCCTCAGTCAGAGAGAGAATGGCCCTCAGGCAGAGAGAGAGTGGCCCTCAGTCAGAGAGAGAGTGGCCCTGAGGCAGAGAGAGAGTGGCCCTCAGTCAGAGAGAGAGTGGCCCTCAGACAGAGAGAGAGTGGCCCTCAGGCAGAGAGAGAGTGACCTTCAGACAGAAAGAGCAGTGTCCCTCAGGCAGAGAGAGAGTAGTCCCCAGGCAGAGAGAGAGTGGCTCTCAGGCAGATAGAGCAGTGGCCCTCAGGCAAAGGGAGAGTGGCCCTCAGGCAGAGAGAGAGTGGCCCTCAGGCAGAGAGTGAGTTGTCCTCAGAGAGAGCGAGAGTTGCCCTCCGAGAGAGAAAGAGTGGCCCTCAGACAGAGAGAGTGTGGCCCTAGGATAGAAAGAGAGTGGCCCTCAGACAGAGATAGCGCGACCCTCAGCCAGAAAGTGAGTGGCCTTCAGGCAGAGAGAGAGTGGCCCTCAGACTGAGAGAGATTGGCCCTCAGACAGAGAGAGAGTGGCCCTCAGACAGTGAGACAGTGGCCCTCCGACAGAGAGAGAGTGGCCCTCAGACAGAGAGAGAGTGGCCCTCCGACAGAGAGAGAGTGGCCCTCAGACAGAGAGAGAGTGGCCCTCAGACAGAGAGAGTGGCCCTCAGACAGAGAGAGAGTGGCCCTCAGACATAGAGAGTGTGACCCTCAGACAGAGAGAGTGTGATTCTCAGACAGAGAGAGAGTGGCCCTCAAACAAAGAGTGGCCCTCAGACAGAGAGAGAGTGGCCTTCAGACTGAGAGAGAGTGGCCCTCAGACAGAGAGTGAGAGGCCCTCAGACAGAGAGTTAGTGGCCATCAGACAGAGAGGAAGTGCCCTCAGACAGGGCATTATTGACTCTGAGGCAGAGAGTGAGTGACCCTCAGACATTGATTGAAAGACCCCCAGACATAGACACTCAGGCAGTGAGCGTGAGTGACCTTCAGCCAGAGAGTGAGTGACCGGCTGGCAGAGAGAGGGTGACCCTCAGACAGAAAGAGCGAGTGGCCCTCAGACAGAGAGAGAGTGGCCCTCAGGCAGAGAGTGAGGGGCCCTCAGAGAGAGAGAGAGTGGCCCTCAGAGAGAGAAAGAGTGGCCCTCAGAGAGAGAAAGAGTGGCCCTCAGACAGAGAGAGTGTGGCCCTACGATAGGAAGAGAGTGGCCCTCAGACAGAGAGAGAGTGGCCCTAAGGCAGAGAGAGTGGCCCTCAGACAGAGAGAGAGTGGCCCTCAGACAGAGAGAGAGTGGCCCTCAGGCAGAGAGAGAGTGGCCCTCAGACAGAGAGAGTGTGGCCCTAAGGCAGAGAGAGTGGCCCTCAGACAGAGAGAGTGGCCCTAACACAGAGAGAGAGTGGCCCTCAGACAGAGAGAGAGTGGACCTCAGTAAGAGAGAGAGTGGCCCTCAGACCGAGAGAGAGTGGCCCTCAGACAGAGAGAGAATGGCCCTCAGGCAGAGAGAGAGTGGCCCTCAGGCAGAGAGAGTGTGGCCCTCAGACAGAAAGAGAGTGGCCCTCAGAGAGAGAGGGGCCCTCAGAGACAAAGAGAGTGGCCTTCAGACTGAGAGAGAGTGGCATTCAGACTGAGAGAGAGTGGCCTTCAGACTGAGACAGAGCTGTCCTCAGACAGGGAGTGAGAGGCCCTCAGACAGAGAGTGAGCGGCCATCAGACAGAGAGGAAGTGCCCTCAGACAGGGCATGATTGACTCTGAGGCAGAGAGTGAGTGACCCTCAGACATTGATTGAATGACCCCCAGACATAGACACTCAGGCAGTGAGCGTGAGTGACCTTCAGCCAGAGAGTGAGTGACCCACAGGCAGAGAGAGAGTGACCCTCAGGCAGAGAGTGAGAGTGGCCCTCAGAGAGAGAAAGAGTGGCCCTCAGACAGAGAGAGTCTGGCCCTACGATAGAAAGAGAGTGGCCCTCAGACAGAGATAGTGCGTCCCTCAGACAGAGAGAGAGTGGCCCAAAGACAGAGAGAGAGTGGCACTCAGACAGAGAGAGAGTGGCCCTCAGACAGAGAGAGAGTGGCCCTCAGACAGAGAGAGAGTGCCCCTCAGACTGAGTGAGAGTGGCCCTCAGACTGAGCGAGAGTGGCCCTCAGACTGAGCGAGAGTGGCCCTCAAACAGAGAGAGTGGCCCTCAGACAGAGAGAGAGTGGCCCTCAGACTGAGAGAGAGTGGCCCTCAGACAGAGAGAGAGTGCCCCTCAGACTGAGTGAGAGTGGCCCTCAGACTGAGCGAGAGTGGCCCTCAGACTGAGCGAGAGTGGCCCTCAAACAGAGAGAGTGGCCCTCAGACAGAGAGAGAGTGGCCCTCAGACTGAGAGAGAGTGGCCCTCAGACAGAGAGTGGCCCTCAGACACAGAGAGAGAGTGGCCCTCAGACAGAGAGAGAGTGGCCCGCAGACAGAGAGAGAGAGGCCCTCAGGCAGAGAGAGAGTGACCCTCAGACAGAGACAGATTGGCCCTCAGGCAGTGAGAGAGGGGCCCTCAGGCAGAGAGAGAAGGGGCCTCAGACAGAGAGAGAGTGGCCTCAGACAGATTGGCCCTCAGACAGAGATAGAGTGGCCCTCAGATAGAGAGAGAGTGGCCCTCTGACTGAGATAGAGTGGCCCACAGACTGAGAGAGAGTGGCCCTCAGACTGAGAGAGAGTGGCCCTCAGACTGAGAGAGAGTGGCCCTCAGGCAGAGAGAGAGGGGCCATCAGAGAGAGAAAGAGTGGCCCTCAGACAGAGAGAATGTGGCCCTACGATAGAAAGAGAGTGGCCCTCAGACAGAGATAGTGCGACCCTCAGACAGAGAGAGAGTGGCCCTCAGACAGAAATGCGTGGCCCTCAGAAAGAGAGAGAGTGGCCCTCAGAATGAGAGAGATTGGCCCTCAGACAGAGAGAGAGTGGCCCTCAGACAGTGAGACAGTGGCCCTCCGACAGAGAGAGAGTGGCCCTCCGACAGAGAGAGAGTGGCCCTCAGACAGAGAGAGAGATGCCCTCAGTCAGAGAGAGAGTGGCCCTCAGGCAGAGAGAGAGTGGCCCTCAGTCAGAGAGAGAGTGGCCCTGAGGCTGAAGAGAGTGGCCCTCAGACAGAGAGAGAGGGGCCCTCAGATAGAGAGAGAGTGGACCTCAGACAGAGAAAGAGTGGCCCTCAGACAGAGTGTGGCCCTACGATAGAAAGAGAGTGGCCGTCAGACAGAGATAGTGCGACCCTCAGACAGAGAGAGAGTGGCCCTCAGACAGAAATGCGTGGCCCTCAGACAGAGAGAGAGTGGCCCTCAGACTGAGAGAGATTGGCCCTCAGACAGAGAGAGTGGCCCTCAGACAGTGAGACAGTGGCCCTCCGACAGAGAGAGAGTGGCCCTCCGACAGAGAGAGTGGCCCTCAGACAGAGAGAGAGATGCCCTCAGTCAGAGAGAGAGTGGCCCTCAGGCAGAGAGAGAGTGGCCCTCAGTCAGAGAGAGAGTGGCCCTGAGGCTGAGAGAGAGTGGCCCTCAGACAGAGAGAGAGTGGCCCTCAGGCAGAGAATGGCCCTCAGACAGAAAGAGAGGGGGCCTCAAACAGAGAGAGTGTGGCTCTCAGATAGAGAGAGTGTCCCTCAGACAGAGAGAGAGTGGCCCTCAGACAGAGAGAGAGTGGCCCTCAGTCAGAGAGAGAGAGTGGCCCTCAGGCAGAGAGAGAGTGGCCCTCAGACAGAGAGAGAGTGGCCCTCAGACAGAGAGAGAGTGGCCTTTAGACTGAGAGAGAGTGGCCCTCAGACAGAGAGTGAGTGGCCATCAGACAGAGAGGAAGTGCCCTCAGACAGGGCATTATTGACTCTGAGGCAGAGAGTGAGTGACCCTCAGACATTGATTGAATGACCCCCAGAAATAGACACTCAGGCAGTGAGCGTGAGTGACCTTCAGCCAGAGAGTGAGTGACCGGCTGGCAGAGAGAGAGACCCTCAGACAGAAAGAGCGAGTGGCCCTCAGACAGAGAGAGAGTGGCCCTCAGGCAGAGAGTGAGGGGCCCTCAGAGAGAGAGAGAGTGGCCCTCAGAGAGAGAAAGAGTGGCCCTCAGACAGAGAGAGTGTGGCCCTATGATAGAAAGAGAGTGGCCCTCAGACAGAGATAGTGCGACCCTCAGACAGAGAGAGATTGGCCCTCAGACAGAGAGAGAGTGGACCTCAGACAGAGAGAGATTGGCCCTCAGAGAGAGAGTGGCCCTCAGACAGTGAGACAGTGGCCCTCCGACAGAGAGGGAGTGGCCCTCAGACAGAGAGAGTGTGACCCTCAGACAGAGAGAGTGTGGCCCTCAGACAGAGAGAGAGTGGCCCTCAGACAGAGAGAGAGTGGCCCTCAGACAGAGAGAGAGGGGCCCTCAGACAGAGAGGGAGTGGCCCTCAGACAGAGAGAGGGTGACCTCAGACAGACAGAGAGTGGCCCCCAGACAGAGAGAGTGTGGCTCTACGATAGAAAGAGAGTGGCCCTCAGACAGAGAGAGAGTGGCCCTCAGACAGAGAGAGAGTGGCCCTCAGACTGAGAGAGAGTGGACCCCAGGCAGAGATAGAGAGACCCTCAGACAGAGAGAGAGTGGCCCTCAGACAGAGAGTGAGTGGCCCTCAGACAGAGAGAGAGTGGCCCTCAGACTGAGAGAGAGTGGCCCTCAGACTGAGAGAGAGTGGCCCTCAGGCAGAGATAGTGCAACCCTCAGACAGAGAGAGTGTGACCCTCAGACAGAGAGAGAGTGGCCCTCAGACAGAGAGAGAGTGGCCCTCAGAGAGAGACTGGCCCTCAGACAGAGAGAGAGTGGCCCTCAGACAGAGAGAGAGTGGCTCTCAGACAGAAAGAGAGTGGCTCTCAAACAGAGAGACAGTGGCCCTCCGACAGAGAGAGAGTGGCCCTCAGACAGAGAGAGAGTGGCCCTCAGAGAGAGAGAGAGTGGCCCTCAGTCAGAGAGAGAATGGCCCTCAGGCAGAGAGAGAGTGGCCCTCAGTCAGAGAGAGAGTGGCCCTGAGGCAGAGAGAGAGTGGCCCTCAGTCAGAGAGAGAGTGGCCCTCAGACAGAGAGAGAGTGGCCCTCAGGCAGAGAGAGAGTGACCTTCAGACAGAAAGAGCAGTGTCCCTCAGGCAGAGAGAGAGTGGTCCCCAGGCAGAGAGAGAGTGGCTCTCAGGCAGATAGAGCAGTGGCCCTCAGGCAAAGGGAGAGTGGCCCTCAGGCAGAGAGAGAGTGGCCCTCAGGCAGAGAATGAGTTGTCCTCAGAGAGAGCGAGAGTTGCCCTCCGCGAGAGAAAGAGTGGCCCTCAGACAGAGAGAGTGTGGCCCTAGGATAGAAAGAGAGTGGCCCTCAGACAGAGATAGCGCGACCCTCAGCCAGAAAGTGAGTGGCCTTCAGGCAGAGAGAGAGTGGCCCTCAGACTGAGAGAGATTGGCCCTCAGACAGAGAGAGAGTGGCCCTCAGACAGTGAGACAGTGGCCCTCCGACAGAGAGAGAGTGGCCCTCAGACAGAGAGAGAGTGGCCCTCCGACAGAGAGAGAGTGGCCCTCAGACAGAGAGAGAGTGGCCCTCAGACAGAGAGAGTGGCCCTCAGACAGAGAGAGAGTGGCCCTCAGACATAGAGAGTGTGACCCTCAGACAGAGAGAGTGTGATTCTCAGACAGAGAGAGAGTGGCCCTCAAACAAAGAGTGGCCCTCAGACAGAGAGAGAGTGGCCTTCAGACTGAGAGAGAGTGGCCCTCAGACAGAGAGTGAGAGGCCCTCAGACAGAGAGTAGTGGCCATCAGACAGAGAGGAAGTGCCCTCAGACAGGGCATTATTGACTCTGAGGCAGAGAGTGAGTGACCCTCAGACATTGATTGAAAGACCCCCAGACATAGACACTCAGGCAGTGAGCGTGAGTGACCTTCAGCCAGAGAGTGAGTGACCGGCTGGCAGAGAGAGGGTGACCCTCAGACAGAAAGAGCGAGTGGCCCTCAGACAGAGAGAGAGTGGCCCTCAGGCAGAGAGTGAGGGGCCCTCAGAGAGAGAAAGAGTGGCCCTCAGAGAGAGAAAGAGTGGCCCTCAGAGAGAGAAAGAGTGGCCCTCAGACAGAGAGAGTCTGGCCCTACGATAGGAAGAGAGTGGCCCTCAGACAGAGAGAGAGTGGCCCTAAGGCAGAGAGAGTGGCCCTCAGACAGAGAGAGAGTGGCCCTCAGACAGAGAGAGAGTGGCCCTCAGGCAGAGAGAGAGTGGCCCTCAGACAGAGAGAGTGTGGCCCTAAGGCAGAGAGAGTGGCCCTCAGACAGAGAGAGTGGCCCTAACACAGAGAGAGAGTGGCCCTCAGACAGAGAGAGAGTGGACCTCAGTAAGAGAGAGAGTGGCCCTCAGACCGAGAGAGAGTGGCCCTCAGACAGAGAGAGAATGGCCCTCAGGCAGAGAGAGAGTGGCCCTCAGGCAGAGAGAGTGTGGCCCTCAGACAGAAAGAGAGTGGCCCTCAGAGAGAGAGGGGCCCTCAGAGACAAAGAGAGTGGCCTTCAGACTGAGAGAGAGTGGCATTCAGACTGAGAGAGAGTGGCCTTCAGACTGAGACAGAGCTGCCCTCAGACAGGGAGTGAGAGGCCCTCAGACAGAGAGTGAGCGGCCATCAGACAGAGAGGAAGTGCCCTCAGACAGGGCATGATTGACTCTGAGGCAGAGAGTGAGTGACCCTCAGACATTGATTGAATGACCCCCAGACATAGACACTCAGGCAGTGAGCGTGAGTGACCTTCAGCCAGAGAGTGAGTGACCCACAGGCAGAGAGAGAGTGACCCTCAGGCAGAGAGTGAGAGTGGCCCTCAGAGAGAGAAAGAGTGGCCCTCAGACAGAGAGAGTCTGGCCCTACGATAGAAAGAGAGTGGCCCTCAGACAGAGATAGTGCGTCCCTCAGACAGAGAGAGAGTGGCCCAAAGACAGAGAGAGAGTGGCACTCAGACAGAGAGAGAGTGGCCCTCAGACAGAGAGAGAGTGGCCCTCAGACAGAGAGAGAGTGCCCCTCAAACTGAGTGAGAGTGGCCCTCAGACTGAGCGAGAGTGGCCCTCAGACTGAGCGAGAGTGGCCCTCAAACAGAGAGAGTGGCCCTCAGACAGAGAGAGAGTGGCCCTCAGACTGAGAGAGAGTGGCCCTCAGACAGAGAGTGGCCCTCAGACACAGAGAGAGAGTGGCCCTCAGACAGAGAGAGAGTGGCCCGCAGACAGAGAGAGAGAGGCCCTCAGGCAGAGAGAGAGTGACCCTCAGACAGAGACAGATTGGCCCTCAGGCAGTGAGAGAGGGGCCCTCAGGCAGAGAGAGAAGGGGCCTCAGACAGAGAGAGAGTGGCCTCAGACAGATTGGCCCTCAGACAGAGATAGAGTGGCCCTCAGATAGAGAGAGAGTGGCCCTCTGACTGAGATAGAGTGGCCCACAGACTGAGAGAGAGTGGCCCTCAGACTGAGAGAGAGTGGCCCTCAGACTGAGAGAGAGTGGCCCTCAGGCAGAGAGAGAGGGGCCATCAGAGAGAGAAAGAGTGGCCCTCAGACAGAGAGAATGTGGCCCTACGATAGAAAGAGAGTGGCCCTCAGACAGAGATAGTGCGACCCTCAGACAGAGAGAGAGTGGCCCTCAGACAGAAATGCGTGGCCCTCAGAAAGAGAGAGAGTGGCCCTCAGAATGAGAGAGATTGGCCCTCAGACAGAGAGAGAGTGGCCCTCAGACAGTGAGACAGTGGCCCTCCGACAGAGAGAGAGTGGCCCTCCGACAGAGAGAGAGTGGCCCTCAGACAGAGAGAGAGATGCCCTCAGTCAGAGAGAGAGTGGCCCTCAGGCAGAGAGAGAGTGGCCCTCAGTCAGAGAGAGAGTGGCCCTGAGGCTGAAGAGAGTGGCCCTCAGACAGAGAGAGAGGGGCCCTCAGATAGAGAGAGAGTGGACCTCAGACAGAGAAAGAGTGGCCCTCAGACAGAGTGTGGCCCTACGATAGAAAGAGAGTGGCCCTCAGACAGAGATAGTGCGACCCTCAGACAGAGAGAGAGTGGCCCTCAGACAGAAATGCGTGGCCCTCAGACAGAGAGAGAGTGGCCCTCAGACTGAGAGAGATTGGCCCTCAGACAGAGAGAGTGGCCCTCAGACAGTGAGACAGTGGCCCTCCGACAGAGAGAGAGTGGCCCTCCGACAGAGAGAGTGGCCCTCAGACAGAGAGAGAGATGCCCTCAGTCAGAGAGAGAGTGGCCCTCAGGCAGAGAGAGAGTGGCCCTCAGTCAGAGAGAGAGTGGCCCTGAGGCTGAGAGAGAGTGGCCCTCAGACAGAGAGAGAGTGGCCCTCAGGCAGAGAATGGCCCTCAGACAGAAAGAGAGGGGGCCTCAAACAGAGAGAGTGTGGCTCTCAGATAGAGAGAGTGTCCCTCAGACAGAGAGAGAGTGGCCCTCAGACAGAGAGAGAGTGGCCCTCAGTCAGAGAGAGAGAGTGGCCCTCAGGCAGAGAGAGAGTGGCCCTCAGACAGAGAGAGAGTGGCCCTCAGACAGAGAGAGAGTGGCCTTTAGACTGAGAGAGAGTGGCCCTCAGACAGAGAGTGAGTGGCCATCAGACAGAGAGGAAGTGCCCTCAGACAGGGCATTATTGACTCTGAGGCAGAGAGTGAGTGACCCTCAGACATTGATTGAATGACCCCCAGAAATAGACACTCAGGCAGTGAGCGTGAGTGACCTTCAGCCAGAGAGTGAGTGACCGGCTGGCAGAGAGAGAGACCCTCAGACAGAAAGAGCGAGTGGCCCTCAGACAGAGAGAGAGTGGCCCTCAGGCAGAGAGTGAGGGGCCCTCAGAGAGAGAGAGAGTGGCCCTCAGAGAGAGAAAGAGTGGCCCTCAGACAGAGAGAGTGTGGCCCTATGATAGAAAGAGAGTGGCCCTCAGACAGAGATAGTGCGACCCTCAGACAGAGAGAGATTGGCCCTCAGACAGAGAGAGAGTGGACCTCAGACAGAGAGAGATTGGCCCTCAGAGAGAGAGTGGCCCTCAGACAGTGAGACAGTGGCCCTCCGACAGAGAGGGAGTGGCCCTCAGACAGAGAGAGTGTGACCCTCAGACAGAGAGAGTGTGGCCCTCAGACAGAGAGAGAGTGGCCCTCAGACAGAGAGAGAGTGGCCCTCAGACAGAGAGAGAGGGGCCCTCAGACAGAGAGGGAGTGGCCCTCAGACAGAGAGAGGGTGACCTCAGACAGACAGAGAGTGGCCCCCAGACAGAGAGAGTGTGGCTCTACGATAGAAAGAGAGTGGCCCTCAGACAGAGAGAGAGTGGCCCTCAGACAGAGAGAGAGTGGCCCTCAGACTGAGAGAGAGTGGACCCCAGGCAGAGATAGAGAGACCCTCAGACAGAGAGAGAGTGGCCCTCAGACAGAGAGTGAGTGGCCCTCAGACAGAGAGAGAGTGGCCCTCAGACTGAGAGAGAGTGGCCCTCAGACTGAGAGAGAGTGGCCCTCAGGCAGAGATAGTGCAACCCTCAGACAGAGAGAGTGTGACCCTCAGACAGAGAGAGAGTGGCCCTCAGACAGAGAGAGAGTGGCCCTCAGAGAGAGACTGGCCCTCAGACAGAGAGAGAGTGGCCCTCAGACAGAGAGAGAGTGGCTCTCAGACAGAAAGAGAGTGGCTCTCAAACAGAGAGACAGTGGCCCTCCGACAGAGAGGGAGTGGCCCTCAGACAGAGAGAGTGTGACCCTCAGACAGAGAGAGTGTGGCCCTCAGACAGAGAGAGAGTGGCCCTCAGACAGAGAGAGAGTGGCCCTCAGACAGAGAGAGAGGGGCCCTCAGACAGAGAGGGAGTGGCCCTCAGACAGAGAGAGGGTGACCTCAGACAGACAGAGAGTGGCCCCCAGACAGAGAGAGTGTGGCTCTACGATAGAAAGAGAGTGGCCCTCAGACAGAGAGAGAGTGGCCCTCAGACAGAGAGAGAGTGGCCCTCAGACTGAGAGAGAGTGGACCCCAGGCAGAGATAGAGAGACCCTCAGACAGAGAGAGAGTGGCCCTCAGACAGAGAGTGAGTGGCCCTCAGACAGAGAGAGAGTGGCCCTCAGACTGAGAGAGAGTGGCCCTCAGACTGAGAGAGAGTGGCCCTCAGGCAGAGATAGTGCAACCCTCAGACAGAGAGAGTGTGACCCTCAGACAGAGAGAGAGTGGCCCTCAGACAGAGAGAGAGTGGCCCTCAGAGAGAGACTGGCCCTCAGACAGAGAGAGAGTGGCCCTCAGACAGAGAGAGAGTGGCTCTCAGACAGAAAGAGAGTGGCTCTCAAACAGAGAGACAGTGGCCCTCCGACAGAGAGAGAGTGGCCCTCAGACAGAGAGAGAGTGGCCCTCAGAGAGAGAGAGAGTGGCCCTCAGTCAGAGAGAGAATGGCCCTCAGGCAGAGAGAGAGTGGCCCTCAGTCAGAGAGAGAGTGGCCCTGAGGCAGAGAGAGAGTGGCCCTCAGTCAGAGAGAGAGTGGCCCTCAGACAGAGAGAGAGTGGCCCTCAGGCAGAGAGAGAGTGACCTTCAGACAGAAAGAGCAGTGTCCCTCAGGCAGAGAGAGAGTGGTCCCCAGGCAGAGAGAGAGTGGCTCTCAGGCAGATAGAGCAGTGGCCCTCAGGCAAAGGGAGAGTGGCCCTCAGGCAGAGAGAGAGTGGCCCTCAGGCAGAGAATGAGTTGTCCTCAGAGAGAGCGAGAGTTGCCCTCCGCGAGAGAAAGAGTGGCCCTCAGACAGAGAGAGTGTGGCCCTAGGATAGAAAGAGAGTGGCCCTCAGACAGAGATAGCGCGACCCTCAGCCAGAAAGTGAGTGGCCTTCAGGCAGAGAGAGAGTGGCCCTCAGACTGAGAGAGATTGGCCCTCAGACAGAGAGAGAGTGGCCCTCAGACAGTGAGACAGTGGCCCTCCGACAGAGAGAGAGTGGCCCTCAGACAGAGAGAGAGTGGCCCTCCGACAGAGAGAGAGTGGCCCTCAGACAGAGAGAGAGTGGCCCTCAGACAGAGAGAGTGGCCCTCAGACAGAGAGAGAGTGGCCCTCAGACATAGAGAGTGTGACCCTCAGACAGAGAGAGTGTGATTCTCAGACAGAGAGAGAGTGGCCCTCAAACAAAGAGTGGCCCTCAGACAGAGAGAGAGTGGCCTTCAGACTGAGAGAGAGTGGCCCTCAGACAGAGAGTGAGAGGCCCTCAGACAGAGAGTAGTGGCCATCAGACAGAGAGGAAGTGCCCTCAGACAGGGCATTATTGACTCTGAGGCAGAGAGTGAGTGACCCTCAGACATTGATTGAAAGACCCCCAGACATAGACACTCAGGCAGTGAGCGTGAGTGACCTTCAGCCAGAGAGTGAGTGACCGGCTGGCAGAGAGAGGGTGACCCTCAGACAGAAAGAGCGAGTGGCCCTCAGACAGAGAGAGAGTGGCCCTCAGGCAGAGAGTGAGGGGCCCTCAGAGAGAGAAAGAGTGGCCCTCAGAGAGAGAAAGAGTGGCCCTCAGAGAGAGAAAGAGTGGCCCTCAGACAGAGAGAGTCTGGCCCTACGATAGGAAGAGAGTGGCCCTCAGACAGAGAGAGAGTGGCCCTAAGGCAGAGAGAGTGGCCCTCAGACAGAGAGAGAGTGGCCCTCAGACAGAGAGAGAGTGGCCCTCAGGCAGAGAGAGAGTGGCCCTCAGACAGAGAGAGTGTGGCCCTAAGGCAGAGAGAGTGGCCCTCAGACAGAGAGAGTGGCCCTAACACAGAGAGAGAGTGGCCCTCAGACAGAGAGAGAGTGGACCTCAGTAAGAGAGAGAGTGGCCCTCAGACCGAGAGAGAGTGGCCCTCAGACAGAGAGAGAATGGCCCTCAGGCAGAGAGAGAGTGGCCCTCAGGCAGAGAGAGTGTGGCCCTCAGACAGAAAGAGAGTGGCCCTCAGAGAGAGAGGGGCCCTCAGAGACAAAGAGAGTGGCCTTCAGACTGAGAGAGAGTGGCCTTCAGACTGAGACAGAGCTGCCCTCAGACAGGGAGTGAGAGGCCCTCAGACAGAGAGTGAGCGGCCATCAGACAGAGAGGAAGTGCCCTCAGACAGGGCATGATTGACTCTGAGGCAGAGAGTGAGTGACCCTCAGACATTGATTGAATGACCCCCAGACATAGACACTCAGGCAGTGAGCGTGAGTGACCTTCAGCCAGAGAGTGAGTGACCCACAGGCAGAGAGAGAGTGACCCTCAGGCAGAGAGTGAGAGTGGCCCTCAGAGAGAGAAAGAGTGGCCCTCAGACAGAGAGAGTCTGGCCCTACGATAGAAAGAGAGTGGCCCTCAGACAGAGATAGTGCGTCCCTCAGACAGAGAGAGAGTGGCCCAAAGACAGAGAGAGAGTGGCACTCAGACAGAGAGAGAGTGGCCCTCAGACAGAGAGAGAGTGGCCCTCAGACAGAGAGAGAGTGCCCCTCAGACTGAGTGAGAGTGGCCCTCAGACTGAGCGAGAGTGGCCCTCAGACTGAGCGAGAGTGGCCCTCAAACAGAGAGAGTGGCCCTCAGACAGAGAGAGAGTGGCCCTCAGACTGAGAGAGAGTGGCCCTCAGACAGAGAGTGGCCCTCAGACACAGAGAGAGAGTGGCCCTCAGACAGAGAGAGAGTGGCCCGCAGACAGAGAGAGAGAGGCCCTCAGGCAGAGAGAGAGTGACCCTCAGACAGAGACAGATTGGCCCTCAGGCAGTGAGAGAGGGGCCCTCAGGCAGAGAGAGAAGGGGCCTCAGACAGAGAGAGAGTGGCCTCAGACAGATTGGCCCTCAGACAGAGATAGAGTGGCCCTCAGATAGAGAGAGAGTGGCCCTCTGACTGAGATAGAGTGGCCCACAGACTGAGAGAGAGTGGCCCTCAGACTGAGAGAGAGTGGCCCTCAGACTGAGAGAGAGTGGCCCTCAGGCAGAGAGAGAGGGGCCATCAGAGAGAGAAAGAGTGGCCCTCAGACAGAGAGAATGTGGCCCTACGATAGAAAGAGAGTGGCCCTCAGACAGAGATAGTGCGACCCTCAGACAGAGAGAGAGTGGCCCTCAGACAGAAATGCGTGGCCCTCAGAAAGAGAGAGAGTGGCCCTCAGAATGAGAGAGATTGGCCCTCAGACAGAGAGAGAGTGGCCCTCAGACAGTGAGACAGTGGCCCTCCGACAGAGAGAGAGTGGCCCTCCGACAGAGAGAGAGTGGCCCTCAGACAGAGAGAGAGATGCCCTCAGTCAGAGAGAGAGTGGCCCTCAGGCAGAGAGAGAGTGGCCCTCAGTCAGAGAGAGAGTGGCCCTGAGGCTGAAGAGAGTGGCCCTCAGACAGAGAGAGAGGGGCCCTCAGATAGAGAGAGAGTGGACCTCAGACAGAGAAAGAGTGGCCCTCAGACAGAGTGTGGCCCTACGATAGAAAGAGAGTGGCCCTCAGACAGAGATAGTGCGACCCTCAGACAGAGAGAGAGTGGCCCTCAGACAGAAATGCGTGGCCCTCAGACAGAGAGAGAGTGGCCCTCAGACTGAGAGAGATTGGCCCTCAGACAGAGAGAGTGGCCCTCAGACAGTGAGACAGTGGCCCTCCGACAGAGAGAGAGTGGCCCTCCGACAGAGAGAGTGGCCCTCAGACAGAGAGAGAGATGCCCTCAGTCAGAGAGAGAGTGGCCCTCAGGCAGAGAGAGAGTGGCCCTCAGTCAGAGAGAGAGTGGCCCTGAGGCTGAGAGAGAGTGGCCCTCAGACAGAGAGAGAGTGGCCCTCAGGCAGAGAATGGCCCTCAGACAGAAAGAGAGGGGGCCTCAAACAGAGAGAGTGTGGCTCTCAGATAGAGAGAGTGTCCCTCAGACAGAGAGAGAGTGGCCCTCAGACAGAGAGAGAGTGGCCCTCAGTCAGAGAGAGAGAGTGGCCCTCAGGCAGAGAGAGAGTGGCCCTCAGACAGAGAGAGAGTGGCCCTCAGACAGAGAGAGAGTGGCCTTTAGACTGAGAGAGAGTGGCCCTCAGACAGAGAGTGAGTGGCCATCAGACAGAGAGGAAGTGCCCTCAGACAGGGCATTATTGACTCTGAGGCAGAGAGTGAGTGACCCTCAGACATTGATTGAATGACCCCCAGAAATAGACACTCAGGCAGTGAGCGTGAGTGACCTTCAGCCAGAGAGTGAGTGACCGGCTGGCAGAGAGAGAGACCCTCAGACAGAAAGAGCGAGTGGCCCTCAGACAGAGAGAGAGTGGCCCTCAGGCAGAGAGTGAGGGGCCCTCAGAGAGAGAGAGAGTGGCCCTCAGAGAGAGAAAGAGTGGCCCTCAGACAGAGAGAGTGTGGCCCTATGATAGAAAGAGAGTGGCCCTCAGACAGAGATAGTGCGACCCTCAGACAGAGAGAGATTGGCCCTCAGACAGAGAGAGAGTGGACCTCAGACAGAGAGAGATTGGCCCTCAGAGAGAGAGTGGCCCTCAGACAGTGAGACAGTGGCCCTCCGACAGAGAGGGAGTGGCCCTCAGACAGAGAGAGTGTGACCCTCAGACAGAGAGAGTGTGGCCCTCAGACAGAGAGAGTGTGGCCCTCAGACAGAGAGAGAGTGGCCCTCAGACAGAGAGAGAGTGGCCCTCAGACAGAGAGAGAGGGGCCCTCAGACAGAGAGGGAGTGGCCCTCAGACAGAGAGAGGGTGACCTCAGACAGACAGAGAGTGGCCCCCAGACAGAGAGAGTGTGGCTCTACGATAGAAAGAGAGTGGCCCTCAGACAGAGAGAGAGTGGCCCTCAGACAGAGAGAGAGTGGCCCTCAGACTGAGAGAGAGTGGACCCCAGGCAGAGATAGAGAGACCCTCAGACAGAGAGAGAGTGGCCCTCAGACAGAGAGTGAGTGGCCCTCAGACAGAGAGAGAGTGGCCCTCAGACTGAGAGAGAGTGGCCCTCAGACTGAGAGAGAGTGGCCCTCAGGCAGAGATAGTGCAACCCTCAGACAGAGAGAGTGTGACCCTCAGACAGAGAGAGAGTGGCCCTCAGACAGAGAGAGAGTGGCCCTCAGAGAGAGACTGGCCCTCAGACAGAGAGAGAGTGGCCCTCAGACAGAGAGAGAGTGGCTCTCAGACAGAAAGAGAGTGGCTCTCAAACAGAGAGACAGTGGCCCTCCGACAGAGAGAGAGTGGCCCTCAGACAGAGAGAGAGTGGCCCTCAGAGAGAGAGAGAGTGGCCCTCAGTCAGAGAGAGAATGGCCCTCAGGCAGAGAGAGAGTGGCCCTCAGTCAGAGAGAGAGTGGCCCTGAGGCAGAGAGAGAGTGGCCCTCAGTCAGAGAGAGAGTGGCCCTCAGACAGAGAGAGAGTGGCCCTCAGGCAGAGAGAGAGTGACCTTCAGACAGAAAGAGCAGTGTCCCTCAGGCAGAGAGAGAGTGGTCCCCAGGCAGAGAGAGAGTGGCTCTCAGGCAGATAGAGCAGTGGCCCTCAGGCAAAGGGAGAGTGGCCCTCAGGCAGAGAGAGAGTGGCCCTCAGGCAGAGAATGAGTTGTCCTCAGAGAGAGCGAGAGTTGCCCTCCGCGAGAGAAAGAGTGGCCCTCAGACAGAGAGAGTGTGGCCCTAGGATAGAAAGAGAGTGGCCCTCAGACAGAGATAGCGCGACCCTCAGCCAGAAAGTGAGTGGCCTTCAGGCAGAGAGAGAGTGGCCCTCAGACTGAGAGAGATTGGCCCTCAGACAGAGAGAGAGTGGCCCTCAGACAGTGAGACAGTGGCCCTCCGACAGAGAGAGAGTGGCCCTCAGACAGAGAGAGAGTGGCCCTCCGACAGAGAGAGAGTGGCCCTCAGACAGAGAGAGAGTGGCCCTCAGACAGAGAGAGTGGCCCTCAGACAGAGAGAGAGTGGCCCTCAGACATAGAGAGTGTGACCCTCAGACAGAGAGAGTGTGATTCTCAGACAGAGAGAGAGTGGCCCTCAAACAAAGAGTGGCCCTCAGACAGAGAGAGAGTGGCCTTCAGACTGAGAGAGCGTGGCCCTCAGACAGAGAGTGAGAGGCCCTCAGACAGAGAGTAGTGGCCATCAGACAGAGAGGAAGTGCCCTCAGACAGGGCATTATTGACTCTGAGGCAGAGAGTGAGTGACCCTCAGACATTGATTGAAAGACCCCCAGACATAGACACTCAGGCAGTGAGCGTGAGTGACCTTCAGCCAGAGAGTGAGTGACCGGCTGGCAGAGAGAGGGTGACCCTCAGACAGAAAGAGCGAGTGGCCCTCAGACAGAGAGAGAGTGGCCCTCAGGCAGAGAGTGAGGGGCCCTCAGGCAGAGAGTGAGGGGCCCTCAGAGAGAGAAAGAGTGGCCCTCAGAGAGAGAAAGAGTGGCCCTCAGAGAGAGAAAGAGTGGCCCTCAGACAGAGAGAGTCTGGCCCTACGATAGGAAGAGAGTGGCCCTCAGACAGAGAGAGAGTGGCCCTAAGGCAGAGAGAGTGGCCCTCAGACAGAGAGAGAGTGGCCCTCAGACAGAGAGAGAGTGGCCCTCAGGCAGAGAGAGAGTGGCCCTCAGACAGAGAGAGTGTGGCCCTAAGGCAGAGAGAGTGGCCCTCAGACAGAGAGAGTGGCCCTAACACAGAGAGAGAGTGGCCCTCAGACAGAGAGAGAGTGGACCTCAGTAAGAGAGAGAGTGGCCCTCAGACCGAGAGAGAGTGGCCCTCAGACAGAGAGAGAATGGCCCTCAGGCAGAGAGAGAGTGGCCCTCAGGCAGAGAGAGTGTGGCCCTCAGACAGAAAGAGAGTGGCCCTCAGAGAGAGAGGGGCCCTCAGAGACAAAGAGAGTGGCCTTCAGACTGAGAGAGAGTGGCATTCAGACTGAGAGAGAGTGGCCTTCAGACTGAGACAGAGCTGCCCTCAGACAGGGAGTGAGAGGCCCTCAGACAGAGAGTGAGCGGCCATCAGACAGAGAGGAAGTGCCCTCAGACAGGGCATGATTGACTCTGAGGCAGAGAGTGAGTGACCCTCAGACATTGATTGAATGACCCCCAGACATAGACACTCAGGCAGTGAGCGTGAGTGACCTTCAGCCAGAGAGTGAGTGACCCACAGGCAGAGAGAGAGTGACCCTCAGGCAGAGAGTGAGAGTGGCCCTCAGAGAGAGAAAGAGTGGCCCTCAGACAGAGAGAGTCTGGCCCTACGATAGAAAGAGAGTGGCCCTCAGACAGAGATAGTGCGTCCCTCAGACAGAGAGAGAGTGGCCCAAAGACAGAGAGAGAGTGGCACTCAGACAGAGAGAGAGTGGCCCTCAGACAGAGAGAGAGTGGCCCTCAGACAGAGAGAGAGTGCCCCTCAGACTGAGTGAGAGTGGCCCTCAGACTGAGCGAGAGTGGCCCTCAGACTGAGCGAGAGTGGCCCTCAAACAGAGAGAGTGGCCCTCAGACAGAGAGAGAGTGGCCCTCAGACTGAGAGAGAGTGGCCCTCAGACAGAGAGTGGCCCTCAGACACAGAGAGAGAGTGGCCCTCAGACAGAGAGAGAGTGGCCCGCAGACAGAGAGAGAGAGGCCCTCAGGCAGAGAGAGAGTGACCCTCAGACAGAGACAGATTGGCCCTCAGGCAGTGAGAGAGGGGCCCTCAGGCAGAGAGAGAAGGGGCCTCAGACAGAGAGAGAGTGGCCTCAGACAGATTGGCCCTCAGACAGAGATAGAGTGGCCCTCAGATAGAGAGAGAGTGGCCCTCTGACTGAGATAGAGTGGCCCACAGACTGAGAGAGAGTGGCCCTCAGACTGAGAGAGAGTGGCCCTCAGACTGAGAGAGAGTGGCCCTCAGGCAGAGAGAGAGGGGCCATCAGAGAGAGAAAGAGTGGCCCTCAGACAGAGAGAATGTGGCCCTACGATAGAAAGAGAGTGGCCCTCAGACAGAGATAGTGCGACCCTCAGACAGAGAGAGAGTGGCCCTCAGACAGAAATGCGTGGCCCTCAGAAAGAGAGAGAGTGGCCCTCAGAATGAGAGAGATTGGCCCTCAGACAGAGAGAGAGTGGCCCTCAGACAGTGAGACAGTGGCCCTCCGACAGAGAGAGAGTGGCCCTCCGACAGAGAGAGAGTGGCCCTCAGACAGAGAGAGAGATGCCCTCAGTCAGAGAGAGAGTGGCCCTCAGGCAGAGAGAGAGTGGCCCTCAGTCAGAGAGAGAGTGGCCCTGAGGCTGAAGAGAGTGGCCCTCAGACAGAGAGAGAGGGGCCCTCAGATAGAGAGAGAGTGGACCTCAGACAGAGAAAGAGTGGCCCTCAGACAGAGTGTGGCCCTACGATAGAAAGAGAGTGGCCCTCAGACAGAGATAGTGCGACCCTCAGACAGAGAGAGAGTGGCCCTCAGACAGAAATGCGTGGCCCTCAGACAGAGAGAGAGTGGCCCTCAGACTGAGAGAGATTGGCCCTCAGACAGAGAGAGTGGCCCTCAGACAGTGAGACAGTGGCCCTCCGACAGAGAGAGAGTGGCCCTCCGACAGAGAGAGTGGCCCTCAGACAGAGAGAGAGATGCCCTCAGTCAGAGAGAGAGTGGCCCTCAGTCAGAGAGAGAGTGGCCCTGAGGCTGAGAGAGAGTGGCCCTCAGACAGAGAGAGAGTGGCCCTCAGGCAGAGAATGGCCCTCAGACAGAAAGAGAGGGGGCCTCAAACAGAGAGAGTGTGGCTCTCAGATAGAGAGAGTGTCCCTCAGACAGAGAGAGAGTGGCCCTCAGACAGAGAGAGAGTGGCCCTCAGTCAGAGAGAGAGAGTGGCCCTCAGGCAGAGAGAGAGTGGCCCTCAGACAGAGAGAGAGTGGCCCTCAGACAGAGAGAGAGTGGCCCTCAGACAGAGAGAGAGTGGCCTTTAGACTGAGAGAGAGTGGCCCTCAGACAGAGAGTGAGTGGCCATCAGACAGAGAGGAAGTGCCCTCAGACAGGGCATTATTGACTCTGAGGCAGAGAGTGAGTGACCCTCAGACATTGATTGAATGACCCCCAGAAATAGACACTCAGGCAGTGAGCGTGAGTGACCTTCAGCCAGAGAGTGAGTGACCGGCTGGCAGAGAGAGAGACCCTCAGACAGAAAGAGCGAGTGGCCCTCAGACAGAGAGAGAGTGGCCCTCAGGCAGAGAGTGAGGGGCCCTCAGAGAGAGAGAGAGTGGCCCTCAGAGAGAGAAAGAGTGGCCCTCAGACAGAGAGAGTGTGGCCCTATGATAGAAAGAGAGTGGCCCTCAGACAGAGATAGTGCGACCCTCAGACAGAGAGAGATTGGCCCTCAGACAGAGAGAGAGTGGACCTCAGACAGAGAGAGATTGGCCCTCAGAGAGAGAGTGGCCCTCAGACAGTGAGACAGTGGCCCTCCGACAGAGAGGGAGTGGCCCTCAGACAGAGAGAGTGTGACCCTCAGACAGAGAGAGTGTGGCCCTCAGACAGAGAGAGAGTGGCCCTCAGACAGAGAGAGAGTGGCCCTCAGACAGAGAGAGAGGGGCCCTCAGACAGAGAGGGAGTGGCACTCAGACAGAGAGAGGGTGACCTCAGACAGACAGAGAGTGGCCCCCAGACAGAGAGAGTGTGGCTCTACGATAGAAAGAGAGTGGCCCTCAGACAGAGAGAGAGTGGCCCTCAGACAGAGAGAGAGTGGCCCTCAGACTGAGAGAGAGTGGACCCCAGGCAGAGATAGAGAGACCCTCAGACAGAGAGAGAGTGGCCCTCAGACAGAGAGTGAGTGGCCCTCAGACTGAGAGAGTGTGACCCTCAGACTGAGAGAGAGTGGCCCTCAGACAGAGAGAGAGTGGCCCTCAGAGAGAGAGTGGCCCTCAGACACAGAGAGAGAGTGGCCCTCAGACAGAGAGAGAGTGGCCCGCAGACAGAGAGAGAGAGGCCCTCAGGCAGAGAGAGAGTGACCCTCAGACAGAGACAGATTGGCCCTCAGGCAGTGAGAGAGGGGCCCTCAGGCAGAGAGAGAAGGGGCCTCAGACAGAGAGAGAGTGGCCTCAGACAGATTGGCCCTCAGACAGAGATAGAGTGGCCCTCAGATAGAGAGAGAGTGGCCCTCTGACTGAGATAGAGTGGCCCACAGACTGAGAGAGAGTGGCCCTCAGACTGAGAGAGAGTGGCCCTCAGACTGAGAGAGAGTGGCCCTCAGGCAGAGAGAGAGGGGCCATCAGAGAGAGAAAGAGTGGCCCTCAGACAGAGAGAATGTGGCCCTACGATAGAAAGAGAGTGGCCCTCAGACAGAGATAGTGCGACCCTCAGACAGAGAGAGAGTGGCCCTCAGACAGAAATGCGTGGCCCTCAGAAAGAGAGAGAGTGGCCCTCAGAATGAGAGAGATTGGCCCTCAGACAGAGAGAGAGTGGCCCTCAGACAGTGAGACAGTGGCCCTCCGACAGAGAGAGAGTGGCCCTCCGACAGAGAGAGAGTGGCCCTCAGACAGAGAGAGAGATGCCCTCAGTCAGAGAGAGAGTGGCCCTCAGGCAGAGAGAGAGTGGCCCTCAGTCAGAGAGAGAGTGGCCCTGAGGCTGAAGAGAGTGGCCCTCAGACAGAGAGAGAGGGGCCCTCAGATAGAGAGAGAGTGGACCTCAGACAGAGAAAGAGTGGCCCTCAGACAGAGTGTGGCCCTACGATAGAAAGAGAGTGGCCCTCAGACAGAGATAGTGCGACCCTCAGACAGAGAGAGAGTGGCCCTCAGACAGAAATGCGTGGCCCTCAGACAGAGAGAGAGTGGCCCTCAGACTGAGAGAGATTGGCCCTCAGACAGAGAGAGTGGCCCTCAGACAGTGAGACAGTGGCCCTCCGACAGAGAGAGAGTGGCCCTCCGACAGAGAGAGTGGCCCTCAGACAGAGAGAGAGATGCCCTCAGTCAGAGAGAGAGTGGCCCTCAGGCAGAGAGAGAGTGGCCCTCAGTCAGAGAGAGAGTGGCCCTGAGGCTGAGAGAGAGTGGCCCTCAGACAGAGAGAGAGTGGCCCTCAGGCAGAGAATGGCCCTCAGACAGAAAGAGAGGGGGCCTCAAACAGAGAGAGTGTGGCTCTCAGATAGAGAGAGTGTCCCTCAGACAGAGAGAGAGTGGCCCTCAGACAGAGAGAGAGTGGCCCTCAGTCAGAGAGAGAGAGTGGCCCTCAGGCAGAGAGAGAGTGGCCCTCAGACAGAGAGAGAGTGGCCCTCAGACAGAGAGAGAGTGGCCTTTAGACTGAGAGAGAGTGGCCCTCAGACAGAGAGTGAGTGGCCATCAGACAGAGAGGAAGTGCCCTCAGACAGGGCATTATTGACTCTGAGGCAGAGAGTGAGTGACCCTCAGACATTGATTGAATGACCCCCAGAAATAGACACTCAGGCAGTGAGCGTGAGTGACCTTCAGCCAGAGAGTGAGTGACCGGCTGGCAGAGAGAGAGACCCTCAGACAGAAAGAGCGAGTGGCCCTCAGACAGAGAGAGAGTGGCCCTCAGGCAAGAGTGAGGGGCCCTCAGAGAGAGAGAGAGTGGCCCTCAGAGAGAGAAAGAGTGGCCCTCAGACAGAGAGAGTGTGGCCCTATGATAGAAAGAGAGTGGCCCTCAGACAGAGATAGTGCGACCCTCAGACAGAGAGAGATTGGCCCTCAGACAGAGAGAGAGTGGACCTCAGACAGAGAGAGATTGGCCCTCAGAGAGAGAGTGGCCCTCAGACAGTGAGACAGTGGCCCTCCGACAGAGAGGGAGTGGCCCTCAGACAGAGAGAGTGTGACCCTCAGACAGAGAGAGTGTGGCCCTCAGACAGAGAGAGAGTGGCCCTCAGACAGAGAGAGAGTGGCCCTCAGACAGAGAGAGAGGGGCCCTCAGACAGAGAGGGAGTGGCCCTCAGACAGAGAGAGGGTGACCTCAGACAGACAGAGAGTGGCCCCCAGACAGAGAGAGTGTGGCTCTACGATAGAAAGAGAGTGGCCCTCAGACAGAGAGAGAGTGGCCCTCAGACAGAGAGAGAGTGGCCCTCAGACTGAGAGAGAGTGGACCCCAGGCAGAGATAGAGAGACCCTCAGACAGAGAGAGAGTGGCCCTCAGACAGAGAGTGAGTGGCCCTCAGACAGAGAGAGAGTGGCCCTCAGACTGAGAGAGAGTGGCCCTCAGACTGAGAGAGAGTGGCCCTCAGGCAGAGATAGTGCAACCCTCAGACAGAGAGAGTGTGACCCTCAGACAGAGAGAGAGTGGCCCTCAGACAGAGAGAGAGTGGCCCTCAGAGAGAGACTGGCCCTCAGACAGAGAGAGAGTGGCCCTCAGACAGAGAGAGAGTGGCTCTCAGACAGAAAGAGAGTGGCTCTCAAACAGAGAGACAGTGGCCCTCCGACAGAGAGAGAGTGGCCCTCAGACAGAGAGAGAGTGGCCCTCAGAGAGAGAGAGAGTGGCCCTCAGTCAGAGAGAGAATGGCCCTCAGGCAGAGAGAGAGTGGCCCTCAGTCAGAGAGAGAGTGGCCCTGAGGCAGAGAGAGAGTGGCCCTCAGTCAGAGAGAGAGTGGCCCTCAGACAGAGAGAGAGTGGCCCTCAGGCAGAGAGAGAGTGACCTTCAGACAGAAAGAGCAGTGTCCCTCAGGCAGAGAGAGAGTGGTCCCCAGGCAGAGAGAGAGTGGCTCTCAGGCAGATAGAGCAGTGGCCCTCAGGCAAAGGGAGAGTGGCCCTCAGGCAGAGAGAGAGTGGCCCTCAGGCAGAGAATGAGTTGTCCTCAGAGAGAGCGAGAGTTGCCCTCCGAGAGAGAAAGAGTGGCCCTCAGACAGAGAGAGTGTGGCCCTAGGATAGAAAGAGAGTGGCCCTCAGACAGAGATAGCGCGACCCTCAGCCAGAAAGTGAGTGGCCTTCAGGCAGAGAGAGAGTGGCCCTCAGACTGAGAGAGATTGGCCCTCAGACAGAGAGAGAGTGGCCCTCAGACAGTGAGACAGTGGCCCTCCGACAGAGAGAGAGTGGCCCTCAGACAGAGAGAGAGTGGCCCTCCGACAGAGAGAGAGTGGCCCTCAGACAGAGAGAGAGTGGCCCTCAGACAGAGAGAGTGGCCCTCAGACAGAGAGAGAGTGGCCCTCAGACATAGAGAGTGTGACCCTCAGACAGAGAGAGTGTGATTCTCAGACAGAGAGAGAGTGGCCCTCAAACAAAGAGTGGCCCTCAGACAGAGAGAGAGTGGCCTTCAGACTGAGAGTGGCCCTCAGACAGAGAGTGAGAGGCCCTCAGACAGAGAGTAGTGGCCATCAGACAGAGAGGAAGTGCCCTCAGACAGGGCATTATTGACTCTGAGGCAGAGAGTGAGTGACCCTCAGACATTGATTGAAAGACCCCCAGACATAGACACTCAGGCAGTGAGCGTGAGTGACCTTCAGCCAGAGAGTGAGTGACCGGCTGGCAGAGAGAGGGTGACCCTCAGACAGAAAGAGCGAGTGGCCCTCAGACAGAGAGAGAGTGGCCCTCAGGCAGAGAGTGAGGGGCCCTCAGAGAGAGAGAGAGTGGCCCTCAGAGAGAGAAAGAGTGGCCCTCAGAGAGAGAAAGAGTGGCCCTCAGACAGAGAGAGTCTGGCCCTACGATAGGAAGAGAGTGGCCCTCAGACAGAGAGAGAGTGGCCCTAAGGCAGAGAGAGTGGCCCTCAGACAGAGAGAGAGTGGCCCTCAGACAGAGAGAGAGTGGCCCTCAGGCAGAGAGAGAGTGGCCCTCAGACAGAGAGAGTGTGGCCCTAAGGCAGAGAGAGTGGCCCTCAGACAGAGAGAGTGGCCCTAACACAGAGAGAGAGTGGCCCTCAGACAGAGAGAGAGTGGACCTCAGTAAGAGAGAGAGTGGCCCTCAGACCGAGAGAGAGTGGCCCTCAGACAGAGAGAGAATGGCCCTCAGGCAGAGAGAGAGTGGCCCTCAGGCAGAGAGAGTGTGGCCCTCAGACAGAAAGAGAGTGGCCCTCAGAGAGAGAGGGGCCCTCAGAGACAAAGAGAGTGGCCTTCAGACTGAGAGAGAGTGGCATTCAGACTGAGAGAGAGTGGCCTTCAGACTGAGACAGAGCTGCCCTCAGACAGGGAGTGAGAGGCCCTCAGACAGAGAGTGAGCGGCCATCAGACAGAGAGGAAGTGCCCTCAGACAGGGCATGATTGACTCTGAGGCAGAGAGTGAGTGACCCTCAGACATTGATTGAATGACCCCCAGACATAGACACTCAGGCAGTGAGCGTGAGTGACCTTCAGCCAGAGAGTGAGTGACCCACAGGCAGAGAGAGAGTGACCCTCAGGCAGAGAGTGAGAGTGGCCCTCAGAGAGAGAAAGAGTGGCCCTCAGACAGAGAGAGTCTGGCCCTACGATAGAAAGAGAGTGGCCCTCAGACAGAGATAGTGCGTCCCTCAGACAGAGAGAGAGTGGCCCAAAGACAGAGAGAGAGTGGCACTCAGACAGAGAGAGAGTGGCCCTCAGACAGAGAGAGAGTGGCCCTCAGACAGAGAGAGAGTGCCCCTCAGACTGAGTGAGAGTGGCCCTCAGACTGAGCGAGAGTGGCCCTCAGACTGAGCGAGAGTGGCCCTCAAACAGAGAGAGTGGCCCTCAGACAGAGAGAGAGTGGCCCTCAGACTGAGAGAGAGTGGCCCTCAGACAGAGAGTGGCCCTCAGACACAGAGAGAGAGTGGCCCTCAGACAGAGAGAGAGTGGCCCGCAGACAGAGAGAGAGAGGCCCTCAGGCAGAGAGAGAGTGACCCTCAGACAGAGACAGATTGGCCCTCAGGCAGTGAGAGAGGGGCCCTCAGGCAGAGAGAGAAGGGGCCTCAGACAGAGAGAGAGTGGCCTCAGACAGATTGGCCCTCAGACAGAGATAGAGTGGCCCTCAGATAGAGAGAGAGTGGCCCTCTGACTGAGATAGAGTGGCCCACAGACTGAGAGAGAGTGGCCCTCAGACTGAGAGAGAGTGGCCCTCAGACTGAGAGAGAGTGGCCCTCAGGCAGAGAGAGAGGGGCCATCAGAGAGAGAAAGAGTGGCCCTCAGACAGAGAGAATGTGGCCCTACGATAGAAAGAGAGTGGCCCTCAGACAGAGATAGTGCGACCCTCAGACAGAGAGAGAGTGGCCCTCAGACAGAAATGCGTGGCCCTCAGAAAGAGAGAGAGTGGCCCTCAGAATGAGAGAGATTGGCCCTCAGACAGAGAGAGAGTGGCCCTCAGACAGTGAGACAGTGGCCCTCCGACAGGGAGAGAGTGGCCCTCCGACAGAGAGAGAGTGGCCCTCAGACAGAGAGAGAGATGCCCTCAGTCAGAGAGAGAGTGGCCCTCAGGCAGAGAGAGAGTGGCCCTCAGTCAGAGAGAGAGTGGCCCTGAGGCTGAAGAGAGTGGCCCTCAGACAGAGAGAGAGGGGCCCTCAGATAGAGAGAGAGTGGACCTCAGACAGAGAAAGAGTGGCCCTCAGACAGAGTGTGGCCCTACGATAGAAAGAGAGTGGCCCTCAGACAGAGATAGTGCGACCCTCAGACAGAGAGAGAGTGGCCCTCAGACAGAAATGCGTGGCCCTCAGACAGAGAGAGAGTGGCCCTCAGACTGAGAGAGATTGGCCCTCAGACAGAGAGAGTGGCCCTCAGACAGTGAGACAGTGGCCCTCCGACAGAGAGAGAGTGGCCCTCCGACAGAGAGAGTGGCCCTCAGACAGAGAGAGAGATGCCCTCAGTCAGAGAGAGAGTGGCCCTCAGGCAGAGAGAGAGTGGCCCTCAGTCAGAGAGAGAGTGGCCCTGAGGCTGAGAGAGAGTGGCCCTCAGACAGAGAGAGAGTGGCCCTCAGGCAGAGAATGGCCCTCAGACAGAAAGAGAGGGGGCCTCAAACAGAGAGAGTGTGGCTCTCAGATAGAGAGAGTGTCCCTCAGACAGAGAGAGAGTGGCCCTCAGACAGAGAGAGAGTGGCCCTCAGTCAGAGAGAGAGAGTGGCCCTCAGGCAGAGAGAGAGTGGCCCTCAGACAGAGAGAGAGTGGCCCTCAGACAGAGAGAGAGTGGCCTTTAGACTGAGAGAGAGTGGCCCTCAGACAGAGAGTGAGTGGCCATCAGACAGAGAGGAAGTGCCCTCAGACAGGGCATTATTGACTCTGAGGCAGAGAGTGAGTGACCCTCAGACATTGATTGAATGACCCCCAGAAATAGACACTCAGGCAGTGAGCGTGAGTGACCTTCAGCCAGAGAGTGAGTGACCGGCTGGCAGAGAGAGAGACCCTCAGACAGAAAGAGCGAGTGGCCCTCAGACAGAGAGAGAGTGGCCCTCAGGCAGAGAGTGAGGGGCCCTCAGAGAGAGAGAGAGTGGCCCTCAGAGAGAGAAAGAGTGGCCCTCAGACAGAGAGAGTGTGGCCCTATGATAGAAAGAGAGTGGCCCTCAGACAGAGATAGTGCGACCCTCAGACAGAGAGAGATTGGCCCTCAGACAGAGAGAGAGTGGACCTCAGACAGAGAGAGATTGGCCCTCAGAGAGAGAGTGGCCCTCAGACAGTGAGACAGTGGCCCTCCGACAGAGAGGGAGTGGCCCTCAGACAGAGAGAGTGTGACCCTCAGACAGAGAGAGTGTGGCCCTCAGACAGAGAGAGAGTGGCCCTCAGACAGAGAGAGAGTGGCCCTCAGACAGAGAGAGAGGGGCCCTCAGACAGATTGGCCCTCAGACAGAGATAGAGTGGCCCTCAGATAGAGAGAGAGTGGCCCTCTGACTGAGATAGAGTGGCCCACAGACTGAGAGAGAGTGGCCCACAGACTGAGAGAGAGTGGCCCTCAGACTGAGAGAGAGTGGCCCTCAGGCAGAGAGAGAGGGGCCATCAGAGAGAGAAAGAGTGGCCCTCAGACAGAGAGAATGTGGCCCTACGATAGAAAGAGAGTGGCCCTCAGACAGAGATAGTGCGACCCTCAGACAGAGAGAGAGTGGCCCTCAGACAGAAATGCGTGGCCCTCAGAAAGAGAGAGAGTGGCCCTCAGAATGAGAGAGATTGGCCCTCAGACAGAGAGAGAGTGGCCCTCAGACAGTGAGACAGTGGCCCTCCGACAGAGAGAGAGTGGCCCTCCGACAGAGAGAGAGTGGCCCTCAGACAGAGAGAGAGATGCCCTCAGTCAGAGAGAGAGTGGCCCTCAGGCAGAGAGAGAGTGGCCCTCAGTCAGAGAGAGAGTGGCCCTGAGGCTGAAGAGAGTGGCCCTCAGACAGAGAGAGAGGGGCCCTCAGATAGAGAGAGAGTGGACCTCAGACAGAGAAAGAGTGGCCCTCAGACAGAGTGTGGCCCTACGATAGAAAGAGAGTGGCCCTCAGACAGAGATAGTGCGACCCTCAGACAGAGAGAGAGTGGCCCTCAGACAGAAATGCGTGGCCCTCAGACAGAGAGAGAGTGGCCCTCAGACTGAGAGAGATTGGCCCTCAGACAGAGAGAGTGGCCCTCAGACAGTGAGACAGTGGCCCTCCGACAGAGAGAGAGTGGCCCTCCGACAGAGAGAGTGGCCCTCAGACAGAGAGAGAGATGCCCTCAGTCAGAGAGAGAGTGGCCCTCAGGCAGAGAGAGAGTGGCCCTCAGTCAGAGAGAGAGTGGCCCTGAGGCTGAGAGAGAGTGGCCCTCAGACAGAGAGAGAGTGGCCCTCAGGCAGAGAATGGCCCTCAGACAGAAAGAGAGGGGGCCTCAAACAGAGAGAGTGTGGCTCTCAGATAGAGAGAGTGTCCCTCAGACAGAGAGAGAGTGGCCCTCAGACAGAGAGAGAGTGGCCCTCAGTCAGAGAGAGAGAGTGGCCCTCAGGCAGAGAGAGAGTGGCCCTCAGACAGAGAGAGAGTGGCCCTCAGACAGAGAGAGAGTGGCCTTTAGACTGAGAGAGAGTGGCCCTCAGACAGAGAGTGAGTGGCCATCAGACAGAGAGGAAGTGCCCTCAGACAGGGCATTATTGACTCTGAGGCAGAGAGTGAGTGACCCTCAGACATTGATTGAATGACCCCCAGAAATAGACACTCAGGCAGTGAGCGTGAGTGACCTTCAGCCAGAGAGTGAGTGACCGGCTGGCAGAGAGAGAGACCCTCAGACAGAAAGAGCGAGTGGCCCTCAGACAGAGAGAGAGTGGCCCTCAGGCAGAGAGTGAGGGGCCCTCAGAGAGAGAGAGAGTGGCCCTCAGAGAGAGAAAGAGTGGCCCTCAGACAGAGAGAGTGTGGCCCTATGATAGAAAGAGAGTGGCCCTCAGACAGAGATAGTGCGACCCTCAGACAGAGAGAGATTGGCCCTCAGACAGAGAGAGAGTGGACCTCAGACAGAGAGAGATTGGCCCTCAGAGAGAGAGTGGCCCTCAGACAGTGAGACAGTGGCCCTCCGACAGAGAGGGAGTGGCCCTCAGACAGAGAGAGTGTGACCCTCAGACAGAGAGAGTGTGGCCCTCAGACAGAGAGAGAGTGGCCCTCAGACAGAGAGAGAGTGGCCCTCAGACAGAGAGAGAGGGGCCCTCAGACAGAGAGGGAGTGGCCCTCAGACAGAGAGAGGGTGACCTCAGACAGACAGAGAGTGGCCCCCAGACAGAGAGAGTGTGGCTCTACGATAGAAAGAGAGTGGCCCTCAGACAGAGAGAGAGTGGCCCTCAGACAGAGAGAGAGTGGCCCTCAGACTGAGAGAGAGTGGACCCCAGGCAGAGATAGAGAGACCCTCAGACAGAGAGAGAGTGGCCCTCAGGCAGAGAGTGAGTGGCCCTCAGACAGAGAGAGAGTGGCCCTCAGACTGAGAGAGAGTGGCCCTCAGACTGAGAGAGAGTGGCCCTCAGGCAGAGATAGTGCAACCCTCAGACAGAGAGAGTGTGACCCTCAGACAGAGAGAGAGTGGCCCTCAGACAGAGAGAGAGTGGCCCTCAGAGAGAGACTGGCCCTCAGACAGAGAGAGAGTGGCCCTCAGACAGAGAGAGAGTGGCTCTCAGACAGAAAGAGAGTGGCTCTCAAACAGAGAGACAGTGGCCCTCCGACAGAGAGAGAGTGGCCCTCAGACAGAGAGAGAGTGGCCCTCAGAGAGAGAGAGAGTGGCCCTCAGTCAGAGAGAGAATGGCCCTCAGGCAGAGAGAGAGTGGCCCTCAGTCAGAGAGAGAGTGGCCCTGAGGCAGAGAGAGAGTGGCCCTCAGTCAGAGAGAGAGTGGCCCTCAGACAGAGAGAGAGTGGCCCTCAGGCAGAGAGAGAGTGACCTTCAGACAGAAAGAGCAGTGTCCCTCAGGCAGAGAGAGAGTGGTCCCCAGGCAGAGAGAGAGTGGCTCTCAGGCAGATAGAGCAGTGGCCCTCAGGCAAAGGGAGAGTGGCCCTCAGGCAGAGAGAGAGTGGCCCTCAGGCAGAGAATGAGTTGTCCTCAGAGAGAGCGAGAGTTGCCCTCCGAGAGAGAAAGAGTGGCCCTCAGACAGAGAGAGTGTGGCCCTAGGATAGAAAGAGAGTGGCCCTCAGACAGAGATAGCGCGACCCTCAGCCAGAAAGTGAGTGGCCTTCAGGCAGAGAGAGAGTGGCCCTCAGACTGAGAGAGATTGGCCCTCAGACAGAGAGAGAGTGGCCCTCAGACAGTGAGACAGTGGCCCTCCGACAGAGAGAGAGTGGCCCTCAGACAGAGAGAGAGTGGCCCTCCGACAGAGAGAGAGTGGCCCTCAGACAGAGAGAGAGTGGCCCTCAGACAGAGAGAGTGGCCCTCAGACAGAGAGAGAGTGGCCCTCAGACATAGAGAGTGTGACCCTCAGACAGAGAGAGTGTGATTCTCAGACAGAGAGAGAGTGGCCCTCAAACAAAGAGTGGCCCTCAGACAGAGAGAGAGTGGCCTTCAGACTGAGAGTGGCCCTCAGACAGAGAGTGAGAGGCCCTCAGACAGAGAGTAGTGGCCATCAGACAGAGAGGAAGTGCCCTCAGACAGGGCATTATTGACTCTGAGGCAGAGAGTGAGTGACCCTCAGACATTGATTGAAAGACCCCCAGACATAGACACTCAGGCAGTGAGCGTGAGTGACCTTCAGCCAGAGAGTGAGTGACCGGCTGGCAGAGAGAGGGTGACCCTCAGACAGAAAGAGCGAGTGGCCCTCAGACAGAGAGAGAGTGGCCCTCAGGCAGAGAGTGAGGGGCCCTCAGAGAGAGAGAGAGTGGCCCTCAGAGAGAGAAAGAGTGGCCCTCAGAGAGAGAAAGAGTGGCCCTCAGACAGAGAGAGTCTGGCCCTACGATAGGAAGAGAGTGGCCCTCAGACAGAGAGAGAGTGGCCCTAAGGCAGAGAGAGTGGCCCTCAGACAGAGAGAGAGTGGCCCTCAGACAGAGAGAGAGTGGCCCTCAGGCAGAGAGAGAGTGGCCCTCAGACAGAGAGAGTGTGGCCCTAAGGCAGAGAGAGTGGCCCTCAGACAGAGAGAGTGGCCCTAACACAGAGAGAGAGTGGCCCTCAGTCAGAGAGAGAGTGGACCTCAGTAAGAGAGAGAGTGGCCCTCAGACCGAGAGAGAGTGGCCCTCAGACAGAGAGAGAATGGCCCTCAGGCAGAGAGAGAGTGGCCCTCAGGCAGAGAGAGTGTGGCCCTCAGACAGAAAGAGAGTGGCCCTCAGAGAGAGAGGGGCCCTCAGAGACAAAGAGAGTGGCCTTCAGACTGAGAGAGAGTGGCATTCAGACTGAGAGAGAGTGGCCTTCAGACTGAGACAGAGCTGCCCTCAGACAGGGAGTGAGAGGGCCCTCAGACAGAGAGTGAGCGGCCATCAGACAGAGAGGAAGTGCCCTCAGACAGGGCATGATTGACTCTGAGGCAGAGAGTGAGTGACCCTCAGACATTGATTGAATGACCCCCAGACATAGACACTCAGGCAGTGAGCGTGAGTGACCTTCAGCCAGAGAGTGAGTGACCCACAGGCAGAGAGAGAGTGACCCTCAGGCAGAGAGTGAGAGTGGCCCTCAGAGAGAGAAAGAGTGGCCCTCAGACAGAGAGAGTCTGGCCCTACGATAGAAAGAGAGTGGCCCTCAGACAGAGATAGTGCGTCCCTCAGACAGAGAGAGAGTGGCCCAAAGACAGAGAGAGAGTGGCACTCAGACAGAGAGAGAGTGGCCCTCAGACAGAGAGAGAGTGGCCCTCAGACAGAGAGAGAGTGCCCCTCAGACTGAGTGAGAGTGGCCCTCAGACTGAGCGAGAGTGGCCCTCAGACTGAGCGAGAGTGGCCCTCAAACAGAGAGAGTGGCCCTCAGACAGAGAGAGAGTGGCCCTCAGACTGAGAGAGAGTGGCCCTCAGACAGAGAGTGGCCCTCAGACACAGAGAGAGAGTGGCCCTCAGACAGAGAGAGAGTGGCCCGCAGACAGAGAGAGAGAGGCCCTCAGGCAGAGAGAGAGTGACCCTCAGACAGAGACAGATTGGCCCTCAGGCAGTGAGAGAGGGGCCCTCAGGCAGAGAGAGAAGGGGCCTCAGACAGAGAGAGAGTGGCCTCAGACAGATTGGCCCTCAGACAGAGATAGAGTGGCCCTCAGATAGAGAGAGAGTGGCCCTCTGACTGAGATAGAGTGGCCCACAGACTGAGAGAGAGTGGCCCTCAGACTGAGAGAGAGTGGCCCTCAGGCAGAGAGAGAGGGGCCATCAGAGAGAGAAGAGTGGCCCTCAGACAGAGAGAATGTGGCCCTACGATAGAAAGAGAGTGGCCCTCAGACAGAGATAGTGCGACCCTCAGACAGAGAGAGAGTGGCCCTCAGACAGAAATGCGTGGCCCTCAGAAAGAGAGAGAGTGGCCCTCAGAATGAGAGAGATTGGCCCTCAGACAGAGAGAGAGTGGGCCCTCAGACAGTGAGACAGTGGCCCTCCGACAGAGAGAGAGTGGCCCTCCCGACAGAGAGAGAGTGGCCCTCAGACAGAAGAGAGATGCCCTCAGTCAGAGAGAGAGTGGCCCTCAGGCAGAGAGAGAGTGGCCCTCAGTCAGAGAGAGAGTGGCCCTGAGGCTGAAGAGAGTGGCCCTCAGACAGAGAGAGAGGGGCCCTCAGATAGAGAGAGAGTGGCCCTCAGACAGAGAAAGAGCGGCCCTCAGACAGAGAGAGTGTGGCCCTACGATAGAAAGAGAGTGGCCCTCAGACAGAGATAGTGCGACCCTCAGACAGAGAGAGAGTGGCCCTCAGACAGAAATGCGTGGCCCTCAGACAGAGAGAGAGTGGCCCTCAGACTGAGAGAGATTGGCCCTCAGACAGAGAGAGTGGCCCTCAGACAGTGAGACAGTGGCCCTCCGACAGAGAGAGAGTGGCCCTCCGACAGAGAGAGTGGCCCTCAGACAGAGAGAGAGATGCCCTCAGTCAGAGAGAGAGTGGCCCTCAGGCAGAGAGAGAGTGGCCCTCAGTCAGAGAGAGAGTGGCCCTGAGGCTGAGAGAGAGTGGCCCTCTGACAGAGAGAGAGTGGCCCTCAGGCAGAGAATGGCCCTCAGACAGAAAGAGAGGGGGCCTCAAACAGAGAGAGTGTGGCTCTCAGATAGAGAGAGTGTCCCTCAGACAGAGAGAGAGTGGCCCTCAGACAGTGAGAGAGTGGCCCTCAGTCAGAGAGAGAGAGTGGCCCTCAGGCAGAGAGAGAGTGGCCCTCAGACAGAGAGAGAGTGGCCTTTAGACTGAGAGAGAGTGGCCCTCAGACAGAGAGTGAGTGGCCATCAGACAGAGAGGAAGTGCCCTCAGACAGGGCATTATTGACTCTGAGGCAGAGAGTGAGTGACCCTCAGACATTGATTGAATGACCCCCAGAAATAGACACTCAGGCAGTGAGCGTGAGTGACCTTCAGCCAGAGAGTGAGTGACCGGCTGGCAGAGAGAGAGACCCTCAGACAGAAAGAGCGAGTGGCCCTCAGACAGAGAGAGAGTGGCCCTCAGGCAGAGAGTGAGGGGCCCTCAGAGAGAGAGAGAGTGGCCCTCAGAGAGAGAAAGAGTGGCCCTCAGACAGAGAGAGTGTGGCCCTATGATAGAAAGAGAGTGGCCCTCAGACAGAGATAGTGCGACCCTTAGACAGAGAGAGATTGGCCCTCAGACAGAGAGAGAGTGGACCTCAGACAGGGAGAGATTGGCCCTCAGAGAGAGAGTGGCCCTCAGACAGTGAGACAGTGGCCCTCCGACAGAGAGGGAGTGGCCCTCAGACAGAGAGAGTGTGACCCTCAGACAGAGAGAGTGTGGCCCTCAGACAGAGAGAGAGTGGCCCTCAGACAGAGAGAGAGTGGCCCTCAGACAGAGAGAGAGGGGCCCTCAGACAGAGAGAGAGTGGCCCTCAGACAGAGAGAGGGTGACCTCAGACAGACAGAGAGTGGCCCCCAGACAGAGAGAGTGTGGCTCTACGATAGAAAGAGAGTGGCCCTCAGACAGAGAGAGAGTGGCCCTCAGACAGAGAGAGAGTGGCCCTCAGACTGAGAGAGAGTGGACCCCAGGCAGAGATAGAGAGACCCTCAGACAGAGAGAGAGTGGCCCTCAGACAGAGAGTGAGTGGCCCTCAGACAGAGAGAGAGTGGCCCTCAGACTGAGGGAGAGTGGCCCTCAGACTGAGAGAGAGTGGCCATCAGGCAGAGATAGTGCAACCCTCAGACAGAGAGAGTGTGACCCTCAGACAGAGAGAGAGTGGCCCTCAGACAGAGAGAGAGTGGCCCTCAGACAGAGAGAGAGGGGCCCTCAGATAGAAAGAGACTGGCCCTCAGACAGAGATAGTGCGACCCTCAGACAGAGAGAGAGTGGCCCTCAGACAGAAATGCGTGGCCCTCAGACAGAGAGAGAGTGGCCCTCAGACTGAGAGAGATTGGCCCTCAGACAGAGAGAGTGGCCCTCAGACAGTGAGACAGTGGCCCTCCGACAGAGAGAGAGTGGCCCTCCGACAGAGAGAGTGGCCCTCAGACAGAGAGAGAGATGCCCTCAGTCAGAGAGAGAGTGGCCCTCAGGCAGAGAGAGAGTGGCCCTCAGTCAGAGAGAGAGTGGCCCTGAGGCTGAGAGAGAGTGGCCCTCAGACAGAGAGAGAGTGGCCCTCAGGCAGAGAATGGCCCTCAGACAGAAAGAGAGGGGGCCTCAAACAGAGAGAGTGTGGCTCTCAGATAGAGAGAGTGTCCCTCAGACAGAGAGAGAGTGGCCCTCAGACAGAGAGAGAGTGGCCCTCAGTCAGAGAGAGAGAGTGGCCCTCAGACAGAGAGAGAGTGGCCCTCAGACAGAGAGAGAGTGGCCTTTAGACTGAGAGAGAGTGGCCCTCAGACAGAGAGTGAGTGGCCATCAGACAGAGAGGAAGTGCCCTCAGACAGGGCATTATTGACTCTGAGGCAGAGAGTGAGTGACCCTCAGACATTGATTGAATGACCCCCAGAAATAGACACTCAGGCAGTGAGCGTGAGTGACCTTCAGCCAGAGATTGAGTGACCGGCTGGCAGAGAGAGAGACCCTCAGACAGAAAGAGCGAGTGGCCCTCAGACAGAGAGAGAGTGGCCCTCAGGCAGAGAGTGAGGGGCCCTCAGAGAGAGAGAGAGTGGCCCTCAGAGAGAGAAAGAGTGGCCCTCAGACAGAGAGAGTGTGGCCCTATGATAGAAAGAGAGTGGCCCTCAGACAGAGATAGTGCGACCCTCAGACAGAGAGAGATTGGCCCTCAGACAGAGAGAGAGTGGACCTCAGACAGAGAGAGATTGGCCCTCAGAGAGAGAGTGGCCCTCAGACAGTGAGACAGTGGCCCTCCGACAGAGAGGGAGTGGCCCTCAGACAGAGAGAGTGTGACCCTCAGACAGAGAGAGTGTGACCCTCAGACAGAGAGAGAGTGGCCCTCAGACAGAGAGAGAGTGGCCCTCAGACAGAGAGAGAGGGGCCCTCAGACAGAGAGAGAGTGGCCCTCAGACAGAGAGAGGGTGACCTCAGACAGACAGAGAGTGGCCCCCAGACAGAGAGAGTGTGGCTCTACGATAGAAAGAGAGTGGCCCTCAGACAGAGAGAGAGTGGCCCTCAGACAGAGAGAGAGTGGCCCTCAGACTGAGAGAGAGTGGACCCCAGGCAGAGATAGAGAGACCCTCAGACAGAGAGAGAGTGGCCCTCAGACAGAGAGTGAGTGGCCCTCAGACAGAGAGAGAGTGGCCCTCAGACTGAGAGAGAGTGGCCCTCAGACTGAGAGAGAGTGGCCCTCAGGCAGAGATAGTGCAACCCTCAGACAGAGAGAGTGTGACCCTCAGACAGAGAGAGAGTGGCCCTCAGAGAGAGACTGGCCCTCAGACAGAGAGAGAGTGGCCCTCAGACAGAGAGAGAGTGGCTCTCAGACAGAAAGAGAGTGGCTCTCAAACAGAGAGACAGTGGCCCTCCGACAGAGAGAGAGTGGCCCTCAGACAGAGAGAGAGTGGCCCTCAGAGAGAGAGAGAGTGGCCCTCAGTCAGAGAGAGAATGGCCCTCAGGCAGAGAGAGAGTGGCCCTCAGTCAGAGAGAGAGTGGCCCTGAGGCAGAGAGAGAGTGGCCCTCAGTCAGAGAGAGAGTGGCCCTCAGACAGAGAGAGATTGGCCCTCAGGCAGAGAGAGAGTGACCCTCAGGCAGAGAGAGTGTGGCCCTCAGACAGAAAGAGAGTGGCCCTCAGAGAGAGAGGGGCCCTCAGAGACAAAGAGAGAGGCCTTCAGACTGAGAGAGAGTGGCATTCAGACTGAGAGAGAGTGGCCTTCAGACTGAGACAGCTGCCCTCAGACAGGGAGTGAGAGGCCCTCAGACAGAGAGTGAGCGGCCATCAGACAGAGAGGAAGTGCCCTCAGACAGGGCATGATTGACTCTGAGGCAGAGAGTGAGTGACCCTCAGACATTGATTGAATGACCCCCAGACATAGACACTCAGGCAGTGAGCGTGAGTGACCTTCAGCCAGAGAGTGAGTGACCCACAGGCAGAGAGAGAGTGACCCTCAGGCAGAGAGTGAGAGTGGCCCTCAGAGAGAGAAAGAGTGGCCCTCAGACAGAGAGAGTCTGGCCCTACGATAGAAAGAGAGTGGCCCTCAGACAGAGATAGTGCGTCCCTCAGACAGAGAGAGAGTGGCCCAAAGACAGAGAGAGAGTGGCACTCAGACAGAGAGAGAGTGGCCCTCAGACAGAGAGAGAGTGGCCCCTCAGACAGAGAGAGTGCCCCTCAGACTGAGTGAGAGTGGCCCTCAGACTGAGCGAGAGTGGCCCTCAGACTGAGCGAGAGTGGCCCTCAGACTGAGCGAGAGTGGCCCTCAAACAGAGAGAGAGTGGCCCTCAGACTGAGAGAGAGTGGCCCTCAGACAGAGAGTGGCCCTCAGACACAGAGAGAGAGTGGCCCTCAGACAGAGAGAGAGTGGCCCGCAGACAGAGAGAGAGAGGCCCTCAGGCAGAGAGAGAGTGACCCTCAGACAGAGACAGATTGGCCCTCAGGCAGTGAGAGAGGGGCCCTCAGGCAGAGAGAGAAGGGGCCTCAGACAGAGAGAGAGTGGCCTCAGACAGATTGGCCCTCAGACAGAGATAGAGTGGCCCTCAGATAGAGAGAGAGTGGCCCTCTGACTGAGATAGAGTGGCCCACAGACTGAGAGAGAGTGGCCCTCAGACTGAGAGAGAGTGGCCCTCAGGCAGAGAGAGAGGGGCCATCAGAGAGAGAAAGAGTGGCCCTCAGACAGAGAGAATGTGGCCCTACGATAGAAAGAGAGTGGCCCTCAGACAGAGATAGTGCGACCCTCAGACAGAGAGAGAGTGGCCCTCAGACAGAAATGCGTGGCCCTCAGAAAGAGAGAGAGTGGCCCTCAGAATGAGAGAGATTGGCCCTCAGACAGAGAGAGTGGCCCTCAGACAGTGAGACAGTGGCCCTCCGACAGAGAGAGAGTGGCCCTCCGACAGAGAGAGAGTGGCCCTCAGACAGAGAGAGAGATGCCCTCAGTCAGAGAGAGAGTGGCCCTCAGGCAGAGAGAGAGTGGCCCTCAGTCAGAGAGAGAGTGGCCCTGAGGCTGAAGAGAGTGGCCCTCAGACAGAGAGAGAGTGGCCCTCAGACAGAGAGAGAGTGGCCCTCAGTCAGAGAGAGAGTGGCCCTGAGGCTGAAGAGAGTGGCCCTCAGATAGAGAGAGAGTGGCCCTCAGACAGAGAAAGAGTGGCCCTCAGACAGAGAGAGAGTGGCCCTCAGACAGAAATGCGTGGCCCTCAGACAGAGAGAGAGTGGCCCTCAGACTGAGAGAGATTGGCCCTCAGACAGAGAGAGTGGCCCTCAGACAGTGAGACTGTGGCGCTCCGACAGAGAGAGAGTGGCCCTCCGACAGAGAGAGTGGCCCTCAGACAGAGAGAGAGATGCCCTCAGTCAGAGAGAGAGTGGCCCTCAGTCAGAGAGAGAGTGGCCCTGAGGCTGAGAGAGAGTGGCCCTCAGACAGAGAGAGAGTGGCCCTCAGGCAGAGAATGGCCCTCAGACAGAAAGAGAGGGGGCCTCAAACAGAGAGAGTGTGGCTCTCAGATAGAGAGAGTGTCCCTCAGACAGAGAGAGAGTGGCCCTCAGACAGAGAGAGAGTGGCCCTCAGTCAGAGAGAGAGAGTGGCCCTCAGGCAGAGAGAGAGTGGCCCTCAGACAGAGAGAGAGTGGCCCTCAGACAGAGAGAGAGTGGCCTTTAGACTGAGAGAGAGTGGCCCTCAGACAGAGAGTGAGTGGCCATCAGACAGAGAGGAAGTGCCCTCAGACAGGGCATTATTGACTCTGAGGCAGAGAGTGAGTGACCCTCAGACATTGATTGAATGACCCCCAGAAATAGACACTCAGGCAGTGAGCATGAGTGACCTTCAGCCAGAGAGTGAGTGACCGGCTGGCAGAGAGAGAGACCCTCAGACAGAAAGAGCGAGTGGCCCTCAGACAGAGAGAGAGTGGCCCTCAGGCAGAGAGTGAGGGGCCCTCAGAGAGTGAGAGAGTGGCCCTCAGAGAGAGAAAGAGTGGCCCTCAGACAGAGAGAGTGTGGCCCTATGATAGAAAGAGAGTGGCCCTCAGACAGAGATAGTGCGACCCTCAGACAGAGAGAGATTGGCCCTCAGACAGAGAGAGAGTGGACCTCAGACAGAGAGAGATTGGCCCTCAGAGAGAGAGTGGCCCTCAGACAGTGAGACAGTGGCCCTCCGACAGAGAGGGAGTGGCCCTCAGACAGAGAGAGTGTGACCCTCAGACAGAGAGAGTGTGGCCCTCAGACAGAGAGAGAGTGGCCCTCAGACAGAGAGAGAGTGGCCCTCAGACAGAGAGAGAGGGGCCCTCAGACAGAGAGGGAGTGGCCCTCAGACAGAGAGAGGGTGACCTCAGACAGACAGAGAGTGGCCCCCAGACAGAGAGAGTGTGGCTCTACGATAGAAAGAGAGTGGCCCTCAGACAGAGAGAGAGTGGCCCTCAGACTGAGAGAGAGTGGACCCCAGGCAGAGATAGAGAGACCCTCAGACAGAGAGAGAGTGGCCCTCAGACAGAGAGTGAGTGGCCCTCAGACAGAGAGAGAGTGGCCCTCAGACTGAGAGAGAGTGGCCCTCAGACTGAGAGAGAGTGGCCCTCAGGCAGAGATAGTGCAACCCTCAGACAGAGAGAGTGTGACCCTCAGACAGAGAGAGAGTGGCCCTCAGACAGAGAGAGAGTGGCCCTCAGAGAGAGACTGGCCCTCAGACAGAGAGAGAGTGGCCCTCAGACAGAGAGAGAGTGGCTCTCAGACAGAAAGAGAGTGGCTCTCAGACAGAAAGAGAGTGGCCCTCCGACAGAGAGAGAGTGGCCCTCAGACAGAGAGAGAGTGGCCCTCAGAGAGAGAGAGAGTGGCCCTCAGTCAGAGAGAGAATGGCCCTCAGGCAGAGAGAGAGTGGCCCTCAGTCAGAGAGAGAGTGGCCCTGAGGCAGAGAGAGAGTGGCCCTCAGTCAGAGAGAGAGTGGCCCTCAGACAGAGAGAGAGTGGCCCTCAGGCAGAGAGAGAGTGACCTTCAGACAGAAAGAGCAGTGTCCCTCAGGCAGAGAGAGAGTGGTCCCCAGGCAGAGAGAGAGTGGCTCTCAGGCAGATAGAGCAGTGGCCCTCAGGCAAAGGGAGAGTGGCCCTCAGGCAGAGAGAGAGTGGCCCGCAGACAGAGAGAGAGAGGCCCTCAGGCAGAGAGAGAGTGACCCTCAGACAGAGACAGATTGGCCCTCAGGCAGTGAGAGAGGGGCCCTCAGGCAGAGAGAGAAGGGGCCTCAGACAGAGAGAGAGTGGCCTCAGACAGATTGGCCCTCAGACAGAGAGAGTGGCCCTCAGATAGAGAGAGAGTGGCCCTCTGACTGAGATAGAGTGGCCCACAGACTGAGAGAGAGTGGCCCTCAGACTGAGAGAGAGTGGCCCTCAGGCAGAGAGAGAGGGGCCATCAGAGAGAGAAAGAGTGGCCCTCAGACAGAGAGAATGTGGCCCTACGATAGAAAGAGAGTGGCCCTCAGACAGAGATAGTGCGACCCTCAGACAGAGAGAGAGTGGCCCTCAGACAGAAATGCGTGGCCCTCAGAAAGAGAGAGAGTCGCCCTCAGAATGAGAGAGATTGGCCCTCAGACAGAGAGAGAGTGGCCCTCAGACAGTGAGACAGTGGCCCTCCGAAAGAGAGAGAGTGGCCCTCCGACAGAGAGAGAGTGGCCCTCAGACAGAGAGAGAGATGCCCTCAGTCAGAGAGAGAGTGGCCCTCAGGCAGAGAGAGAGTGGCCCTCAGTCAGAGAGAGAGTGGCCCTGAGGCTGAAGAGAGTGGCCCTCAGACAGAGAGAGAGGGGCCCTCAGATAGAGAGAGAGTGGCCCTCAGACAGAGAAAGAGTGGCCCTCAGACAGAGAGAGTGTGGCCCTACGATAGAAAGAGAGTGGCCCTCAGACAGAGATAGTGCGACCCTCAGACAGAGAGAGAGTGGCCCTCAGACAGAAATGCGTGGCCCTCAGACAGAGAGAGAGTGGCCCTCAGACTGAGAGAGATTGGCCCTCAGACAGAGAGAGTGGCCCTCAGACAGTGAGACAGTGGCGCTCCGACAGAGAGAGAGTGGCCCTCCGACAGAGAGAGTGGCCCTCAGACAGAGAGAGAGATGCCCTCAGTCAGAGAGAGAGTGGCCCTCAGTCAGAGAGAGAGTGGCCCTGAGGCTGAGAGAGAGTGGCCCTCAGACAGAGAGAGAGTGGCCCTCAGGCAGAGAATGGCCCTCAGACAGAAAGAGAGGGGGCCTCAAACAGAGAGAGTGTGGCTCTCAGATAGAGAGAGTGTCCCTCAGACAGAGAGAGAGTGGCCCTCAGACAGAGAGAGAGTGGCCCTCAGTCAGAGAGAGAGAGTGGCCCTCAGTCAGAGAGAGAGAGTGGCCCTCAGGCAGAGAGAGAGTGGCCCTCAGACAGAGAGAGAGTGGCCTTTAGACTGAGAGAGAGTGGCCCTCAGACAGAGAGTGAGTGGCCATCAGACAGAGAGGAAGTGCCCTCAGACAGGGCATTATTGACTCTGAGGCAGAGAGTGAGTGACCCTCAGACATTGATTGAATGACCCCCAGAAATAGACACTCAGGCAGTGAGCGTGAGTGACCTTCAGCCAGAGAGTGAGTGACCGGCTGGCAGAGAGAGAGACCCTCAGACAGAAAGAGCGAGTGGCCCTCAGACAGAGAGAGAGTGGCCCTCAGGCAGAGAGTGAGGGGCCCTCAGAGAGAGAGAGAGTGGCCCTCAGAGAGAGAAAGAGTGGCCCTCAGACAGAGAGAGTGTGGCCCTATGATAGAAAGAGAGTGGCCCACAGACAGAGATAGTGCGACCCTCAGACAGAGAGAGATTGGCCCTCAGACAGAGAGAGAGTGGACCTCAGACAGAGAGAGATCGGCCCTCAGAGAGAGAGTGGCCCTCAGACAGTGAGACAGTGGCCCTCCGACAGAGAGGGAGTGGCCCTCAGACAGAGAGAGTGTGACCCTCAGACAGAGAGAGAGTGGCCCTCAGACAGAGAGAGAGTGGCCCTCAGACAGAGAGAGAGGGGCCCTCAGACAGAGAGGGAGTGGCCCTCAGACAGAGAGAGGGTGACCTCAGACAGACAGAGAGTGGCCCCCAGACAGAGAGAGTGTGGCTCTACGATAGAAAGAGAGTGGCCCTCAGACAGAGAGAGAGTGGCCCTCAGACAGAGAGAGAGTGGCCCTCAGACTGAGAGAGAGTGGACCCCAGGCAGAGATAGAGAGACCCTCAGACAGAGAGAGAGTGGCCCTCAGACAGAGAGTGAGTGGCCCTCAGACAGCGAGAGAGTGGCCCTCAGACTGAGAGAGAGTGGCCCTCAGACTGAGAGAGAGTGGCCCTCAGGCAGAGATAGTGCAAGCCTCAGACAGAGAGAGTGTGACCCTCAGACAGAGAGAGAGTGGCCCTCAGAGAGAGACTGGCCCTCAGACAGAGAGAGAGTGGCCCTCAGACAGAAAGAGAGTGGCTCTCAAACAGAGAGACAGTGGCCCTCCGACAGAGAGAGAGTGGCCCTCAGACAGAGAGAGAGTGGCCCTCAGAGAGAGAGAGAGTGGCCCTCAGTCAGAGAGAGAATGGCCCTCAGGCAGAGAGAGAGTGGCCCTCAGTCAGAGAGAGAGTGGCCCTGAGGCAGAGAGAGAGTGGCCCTCAGTCAGAGAGAGAGTGGCCCTCAGACAGAGAGAGAGTGGCCCTCAGGCAGAGAGAGAGTGACCTTCAGACAGAAAGAGCAGTGTCCCTCAGGCAGAGAGAGAGTGGTCCCCAGGCAGAGAGAGAGTGGCTCTCAGGCAGAGAGTGAGTTGTCCTCAGAGACAGCGAGAGTTGCCCTCCGAGAGAGAAAGAGTGGCCCTCAGACAGAGAGAGAGTGGCCCTCAGATAGAGAATGAGTGGCCCTCAGACAAAGAGAGAGTGGCCCTCAGACTGAGAGAGAGTGGCCCTCAGGCAGAGATAGTGCAACCCTCAGACAGAGAGAGTGTGACCCTCAGACAGAGAGAGAGTGGCCCTCTGACAGAGAGAGAGTGGCCCTCAGAGAGAGAGAGAGTGGCCCTCAGGCAGAGAGAGAGTGGCCCTCAGGCAGAGAGAGAGTGGCCGTCAGACAGAGAGAGAGTGGCCCTCAGACAGAGAGAGAGTGGCCCTCAGACAGAGAGAGAGGGGCCCTCCGACAGAGGGAGAGTGGCCCTCAGACTGAGAGAGAGTGGCCCTAAGACAGAGAGAGTGTGGCCCTCAGAGAGAGAGACAGTGGCCCTCAGACTGAGAGAGAATGGCTCTCATTCTGAGAGAGAGTGGCCGTAAGGCAGAGAGAGAGTGGCCCTCAGACAGAGAGAGAGTGGACCTCAGTAAGAGAGAGAGTGGCCCTCAGACAGAGAGAGAGTGGCCCTCAGACAGAGAGAGAGTGGCCCTCAGACAGAGAGAGAGTGGCCCTCAGACAGAGAGAGAGTGGCCCTCAGACAGAGAGAGAGTGGCCCTCAGACGGAGAGAGAGTGGCCCTCAGACAGAGAGAGAGTGGCCCTCAGACAGAGAGAGAGTGGCCCTCAGACAGAGAGAGAGTGGCTCTCAGACAGAGACAGTATGGCCCTCAGACAGAAAGAGAGTGGCCCTGAGACAGAGACAGTGTGGCCCTCAGACAGAGAGAGAGTGTCCTCAGACAGAGAGTGAGTGACCCTTAGACAGAGATAAAGTGGCCCTCAGGCAGAGATTGAGTGAACCTCAGACGGAGAGTGAGTGAAAATCAGGCAGAGAGAGAGTGGCCCTCGGGCAGAAAGAGAGTGGCCCTCAGAGAGAGAGACTGTGGCCCTCAGACAGAGAGAGAGTGCCTTCAGACTGAGAGAGAGTGGCCCTCAGGCAGAGAGTGAGGGGCCCTCAGAGAGTGAGAGAGTGGCCCTCAGAGAGAGAAAGAGTGGCCCTCAGACAGAGAGAGTGTGGCCCTACGATAGAAAGAGAGTGGCCCTCAGACAGAGATAGTGCGACCCTCAGACAGAGAGAGAGTGGCCCTCAGACAGAGAGAGAGTGGCCCTCAGACTGAGAGAGAGTGGCCCTCAGTCTGAGAGAGAGTGGCCCTCAGGCAGAGATAGTGCAACCCTCAGACAGAGAGAGTGTGACCCTCAGACAGAGAGAGAGTGGCCCTCAGACAGAGAGAGAGTGGCCCTCAGAGAGAGACTGGCCCTCAGACAGAGAGAGAGTGGCCTTCAGACAGAGAGAGAGTGGCTCTCAGACAGAAAGAGAGTGGCTCTCAAACTGAGAGACAGTGGCCCTCCGACAGAGAGAGAGTGGCCCTCAGACAGAGAGAGAGTGGCCCTCAGAGAGAGAGAGAGTGGCCCTCAGTCAGAGAGAGAATGGCCCTCAGGCAGAGAGAGAGTGGCCCTCAGTCAGAGAGAGAGTGGCCCTGAGGCAGAGAGAGAGTGGCCCTCAGTCAGAGAGAGAGTGGCCCTCAGACAGAGAGAGAGTGGCCCTCAGGCAGAGAGAGAGTGACCTTCGGACAGAAAGAGCAGTGTCCCTCAGGCAGAGAGAGAGTGGTCCCCAGGCAGAGAGAGAGTGGCTCTCAGGCAGATAGAGCAGTGGCCCTCAGGCAAAGGGAGAGTGGCCCTCAGGCAGAGAGAGAGTGGCCCTCAGGCAGAGAGTGAGTTGTCCTCAGAGAGAGCGAGAGTTGCCCTCCGAGAGAGAAAGAGTGGCCCTCAGACAGAGAGAGTGTGGCCCTAGGATAGAAAGAGAGTGGCCCTCAGACAGAGATAGCGCGACCCTCAGCCAGAAAGTTAGTGGCCTTCAGGCAGAGAGAGAGTGGCCCTCAGACTGAGAGAGATTGGCCCTCAGACAGAGAGAGAGTGGCCTTCAGACAGTGAGACAGTGGCCCTCCGACAGAGAGAGAGTGGCCCTCAGACAGAGAGAGAGTGGCCCTCCGACAGAGAGAGAGTGGCCCTCAGACAGAGAGAGAGTGGCCCTCAGACAGAGAGAGTGGCCCTCAGACAGAGAGAGAGTGGCCCTCAGACATAGAGAGTGTGACCCTCAGACAGAGAGAGTGTGATTCTCAGACAGAGAGAGAGTGGCCCTCAAACAAAGAGTGGCCCTCAGACAGAGAGAGAGTGGCCTTCAGACTGAGAGAGAGTGGCCCTCAGACAGAGAGTGAGAGGCCCTCAGACAGAGAGTTAGTGGCCATCAGACAGAGAGGAAGTGCCCTCAGACAGGGCATTATTGACTCTGAGGCAGAGAGTGAGTGACCCTCAGACATTGATTGAAAGACCCCCAGACATAGACACTCAGGCAGTGAGCGTGAGTGACCTTCAGCCAGAGAGTGAGTGACCGGCTGGCAGAGAGAGGGTGACCCTCAGACAGAAAGAGCGAGTGGCCCTCAGACAGAGAGAGAGTGGCCCTCAGGCAGAGAGTGAGGGGCCCTCAGAGAGAGAGAGAGTGGCCCTCAGAGAGAGAAAGAGTGGCCCTCAGAGAGAGAAAGAGTGGCCCTCAGACAGAGAGAGTGTGGCCCTACGATAGGAAGAGAGTGGCCCTCAGACAGAGAGAGAGTGGCCCTAAGGCAGAGAGAGTGGCCCTCAGACAGAGAGAGAGTGGCCCTCAGACAGAGAGAGAGTGGCCCTCAGGCAGAGAGAGAGTGGCCCTCAGACAGAGAGAGTGTGTCCCTAAGGCAGAGAGAGTGGCCCTCAGACAGAGATAGTGGCCCTAACACAGAGAGAGAGTGGCCCTCAGACAGAGAGAGAGTGGACCTCAGTAAGAGAGAGAGTGGCCCTCAGACCGAGAGAGAGTGGCCCTCAGACAGAGAGAGAATGGCCCTCAGACAGAGAGAGAATGGCCCTCAGGCAGAGAGAGAGTGGCCCTCAGGCAGAGAGAGTGTGGCCCTCAGACAGAAAGAGAGTGGCCCTCAGACAGAAAGAGAGTGGCCATCATACAGAAAGAGAGTGGCCCTCAGACAGAGAGGGGCCCTCCGACAGAAAGAGAGTGACCCTCAGACAGAGAGAGAGTGGCCCTCAGACAGAGAGAGTGTGACCCTCAGACAGAGCGAGTGTGATCCTCAGACAGAGAGAGAGAGTGGCGCTCAGACAGAGAGTGGCCTTCAGACTGAGAGAGAGTGGCCTTGAGACAGAGAGTGAGAGGCCCTCAGACAGAGAGTGAGTGGCCATCAGACAGAGAGGAAGTGCCCTCAGACAGGGCATGATTGACTCTGAGGCACAGAGTGAGTGAACCTCAGACATTGATTGAATGACCCCCAGACATAGACACTCAGGCAGTGAGCGTGAGTGACCTTCAGCCAGAGAGTGAGTGACCGGCTGGCAGAGAGAGAGTGACCCTCAGACAGAAAGAGCGAGTGGCCCTCAGAGAGAGTAGCCCTCAGTCAGAGAGAGAGTGGCCCTCAGGCAGAGAGAGAGTGGCCTTCAGATAGAGAGAGAGTGGCCCTCAATCAGAGAGATTGGCACTCAGACAGAGAGAGACTGACTCTCAGACAGAGAGAGACTGGACCTCAGACAGAGAGAGTGCCCCTCAGACGGAGAGAGAGTGGCCCTCAGGCAGAGAGAGAGAGTGACCCTCAGACAGAGAGAGAGTGTCCCTCAGACAGAGAGAGAGTGGCCCTCAGGCAGAGAGAGACTGGCCCTCAGACAGAGAGAGTGTGGCCCTCAAAATAAAGAGAGTGGCCCTCAGACAGAGAGAGTGTGACCCTCAGACAGAGAGAGTGTGGCCCTCAGACAGAGAGAGTGTGGCCCTCAGACAGAGAGAGTGTGGCCCTCAGACAGAGAGAGAGTGGCCCTCAGACAGAGAGAGAGGGGCCCTCAGACAGAGAGAGAGTGGCCCTCAGACAGAGAGAGGGTGACCTCAGACAGAGAGTGGCCCTCAAACAGAGAGAGTGTGGCCCTACGATAGAAAGAGAGTGGCCCTCAGACAGAGAGAGAGTGGCCCTCAGACAGAGAGAGAGTGCCCCTCAGATTGAGAGAGAGTGGACACCAGGCAGAGATAGAGTCGCCCTCAGACAGAGAGAGAGTGGCCCTCAGATAGAGAATGAGTGGCCCTCAGACAAAGAGAGAGTGGCCCTCAGACTGAGAGAGAGTGGCCCTCAGGCAGAGATAGTGCAACCCTCAGACAGAGAGAGTGTGACCCTCAGACAGAGAGAGAGTGGCCCTCTGACAGAGAGAGAGTGGCCCTCAGAGAGAGAGAGAGTGGCCCTCAGGCAGAGAGAGAGTGGCCCTCAGGCAGAGAGAGAGTGGCCGTCAGACAGAGAGAGAGTGGCCCTCAGACAGAGAGAGAGTGGCCCTCAGACAGAGAGAGAGGGGCCCTCCGACAGAGGGAGAGTGGCCCTCAGACTGAGAGAGAGTGGCCCTAAGACAGAGAGAGTCTGGCCCTCAGAGAGAGAGACAGTGGCCCTCAGACTGAGAGAGAATGGCTCTCATTCTGAGAGAGAGTGGCCCTAAGGCAGAGAGAGAGTGGCCCTCAGACAGAGAGAGAGTGGACCTCAGTAAGAGAGAGAGTGGCCCTCAGACAGAGAGAGAGTGGCCCTCAGACAGAGAGAGAGTGGCCCTCAGACAGAGAGAGAGTGGCCCTCAGACGGAGAGAGAGTGGCCCTCAGACGGAGAGAGAGTGGCCCTCAGACAGAGAGAGAGTGGCCCTCAGACAGAGAGAGAGTGGCCCTCAGACAGAGAGAGAGTGGCTCTCAGACAGAGACAGTATGGCCTCAGACAGAAAGAGAGTGGCCCTGAGACAGAGACAGTGTGGCCCTCAGACAGAGAGAGAGTGTCCTCAGACAGAGAGTGAGTGACCCTTAGACAGAGATAAAGTGGCCCTCAGGCAGAGATTGAGTGAACCTCAGACGGAGAGTGAGTGAAAATCAGGCAGAGAGAGAGTGGCCCTCGGGCAGAAAGAGAGTGGCCCTCAGAGAGAGAGACTGTGGCCCTCAGACAGAGAGAGAGTTGCCTTCAGACTGAGAGAGAGTGGCCCTCAGGCAGAGAGTGAGGGGCCCTCAGAGAGTGAGAGAGTGGCCCTCAGAGAGAGAAAGAGTGGCCCTCAGACAGAGAGAGTGTGGCCCTACGATAGAAAGAGAGTGGCCCTCTGACAGAGATAGTGTGACCCTCAGACAGAGAGAGAGTGGCCCTCAGACAGTGAGAGAGTGGCCCTCAGACTGAGACAGAGTGGCCCACAGGCAGAGAGAGAGTGACCCTCAGGCAGAGAGTGAAAGTGGCCCTCAGAGAGAGAAAGAGTGGCCCTCAGACAGAGAGAGTCTGGCCCTACGATAGAAAGAGAGTGGCCCTCAGACAGAGATAGTGCGTCCCTCAGACAGAGAGAGAGTGGCCCAAAGACAGAGAGAGAGTGGCACTCAGACAGAGAGAGAGTGGCCCTCAGACAGAGAGAGAGTGGCCCTCAGACAGAGAGAGAGTGCCCCTCAGACTGAGTGAGAGTGGCCCTCAGACTGAGCGAGAGTGGCCCTCAGACTGAGCGAGAGTGGCCCTCAAACAGAGAGAGAGTGGCCCTCAGACTGAGAGAGAGTGGCCCTCAGACAGAGAGTGGCCCTCAGACACAGAGAGAGAGTGGCCCTCAGACAGAGAGAGAGTGGCCCGCAGACAGAGAGAGAGAGGCCCTCAGGCAGAGAGAGAGTGACCCTCGGACAGAGACAGATTGGCCCTCAGGCAGTGAGAGAGGGGACCTCAGGCAGAGAGAGAAGGGGCCTCAGACAGAGAGAGTGGCCTCAGACAGATTGGCCCTCAGACAGAGATAGAGTGGCCCTCAGATAGAGAGAGAGTGGCCCTCTGACTGAGATAGAGTGGCCCACAGACTGAGAGAGAGTGGCCCTCAGACTGAGAGAGAGTGGCCCTCAGAGAGAGAGAGAGTGGCCCTCAGGCAGAGAGAGAGTGGCCCTCAGGCAGAGAGAGAGTGGCCGTCAGACAGAGAGAGAGTGGCCCTCAGACAGAGAGAGAGTGGCCCTCAGACAGAGAGAGAGGGGCCCTCCGACAGAGGGAGAGTGGCCCTCAGACTGAGAGAGAGTGGCCCTAAGACAGAGAGAGTGTGGCCCTCAGAGAGAGAGACAGTGGCCCTCAGACTGAGAGAGAATGGCTCTCATTCTGAGAGAGAGTGGCCCTAAGGCAGAGAGAGAGTGGCCCTCAGACAGAGAGAGAGTGGACCTCAGTAAGAGAGAGAGTGGCCCTCAGACAGAGAGAGAGTGGCCCTCAGACAGAGAGAGAGTGGCCCTCAGACAGAGAGAGAGTGGCCCTCAGACGGAGAGAGAGTGGCCCTCAGACGGAGAGAGAGTGGCCCTCAGACGGAGAGAGAGTGGCCCTCAGACAGAGAGAGAGTGGCCCTCAGACAGAGAGAGAGTGGCCCTCAGACAGAGAGAGAGTGGCTCTCAGACAGAGACAGTATGGCCCTCAGACAGAAAGAGAGTGGCCCTGAGACAGAGACAGTGTGGCCCTCAGACAGAGAGAGAGTGTCCTCAGACAGGGAGTGAGTGACCCTTAGACAGAGATAAAGTGGCCCTCAGGCAGAGATTGAGTGAACCTCAGACGGAGAGTGAGTGAAAATCAGGCAGAGAGAGAGTGGCCCTCGGGCAGAAAGAGAGTGGCCCTCAGAGAGAGAGACTGTGGCCCTCAGACAGAGAGAGAGTTGCCTTCAGACTGAGAGAGAGTGGCCCTCAGGCAGAGAGTGAGGGGCCCTCAGAGAGTGAGAGAGTGGCCCTCAGAGAGAGAAAGAGTGGCCCTCAGACAGAGAGAGTGTGGCCCTACGATAGAAAGAGAGTGGCCCTCTGACAGAGATAGTGTGACCCTCAGACAGAGAGAGAGTGGCCCTCAGACAGTGAGAGAGTGGCCCTCAGACTGAGACAGAGTGGCCCACAGGCAGAGAGAGAGTGACCCTCAGGCAGAGAGTGAGAGTGGCCCTCAGAGAGAGAAAGAGTGGCCCTCAGACAGAGAGAGTCTGGCCCTACGATAGAAAGAGAGTGGCCCTCAGACAGAGATAGTGCGTCCCTCAGACAGAGAGAGAGTGGCCCAAAGACAGAGAGAGAGTGGCACTCAGACAGAGAGAGAGTGGCCCTCAGACAGAGAGAGAGTGGCCCTCAGACAGAGAGAGAGTGCCCCTCAGATTGACTGAGAGTGGCCCTCAGACTGAGCGAGAGTGGCCCTCAGACTGAGCGAGAGTGGCCCTCAAACAGAGAGAGAGTGGCCCTCAGACTGAGAGAGAGTGGCCCTCAGACAGAGAGTGGCCCTCAGACACAGAGAGAGAGTGGCCCTCAGACAGAGAGAGAGTGGCCCGCAGACAGAGAGAGAGAGGCCCTCAGGCAGAGAGAGAGTGACCCTCAGACAGAGACAGATTGGCCCTCAGGCAGTGAGAGAGGGGCCCTCAGGCAGAGAGAGAAGGGGCCTCAGACAGAGAGAGAGTGGCCTCAGACAGATTGGCCCTCAGACAGAGATAGAGTGGCCCTCAGATAGAGAGAGAGTGGCCCTCTGACTGAGATAGAGTGGCCCACAGACTGAGAGAGAGTGGCCCTCAGACTGAGAGAGAGTGGCCCTCAGGCAGAGAGAGAGGGGCCATCAGAGAGAGAAAGAGTGGCCCTCAGACAGAGAGAATGTGGCCCTACGATAGAAAGAGAGTGGCCCTCAGACAGAGATAGTGCGACCCTCAGACAGAGAGAGAGTGGCCCTCAGACAGAAATGCGTGGCCCTCAGAAAGAGAGAGAGTGGCCCTCAGAATGAGAGAGATTGGCCCTCAGACAGAGCGAGAGTGGCCCTCAGACAGTGAGACAGTGGCCCTCCGACAGAGAGAGAGTGGCCCTCCGACAGAGAGAGAGTGGCCCTCAGACAGAGAGAGAGATGCCCTCAGTCAGAGAGAGAGTGACCCTCAGGCAGAGAGAGAGTGGCCCTCAGTCAGAGAGAGAGTGGCCCTGAGGCTGAAGAGAGTGGCCCTCAGACAGAGAGAGAGGGGCCCTCAGATAGAGAGAGAGTGGCCCTCAGACAGAGAAAGAGTGGCCCTCAGACAGAGAGAGTGTGGCCCTACGATAGAAAGAGAGTGGCCCTCAGACAGAGATAGTGCGACCCTCAGACAGAGAGAGAGTGGCACTCAGACAGAAATGCGTGGCCCTCAGACAGAGAGAGAGTGGCCCTCAGACTGAGAGAGATTGGCCCTCAGACAGAGAGAGTGGCCCTCAGACAGTGAGACAGTGGCCCTCCGACAGAGAGAGAGTGGCCCTCCGACAGAGAGAGTGGCCCTCAGACAGAGAGAGAGATGCCCTCAGTCAGAGAGAGAGTGGCCCTCAGTCAGAGAGAGAGTGGCCCTGAGGCTGAGAGAGAGTGGCCCTCAGACAGAGAGAGAGTGGCCCTCAGGCAGAGAATGGCCCTCAGACAGAGAGAGAGTGGCCCTCAGACAGAGAGAGAGTGGCCCTCAGTCAGAGAGAGAGAGTGGCCCTCAGGCAGAGAGAGAGTGGCCCTCAGACAGAGAGAGAGTGGCCCTCAGACAGAGAGAGAGTGGCCTTTAGACTGAGAGAGAGTGGCCCTCAGACAGTGAGTGGCCATCAGACAGAGAGGAAGTGCCCTCAGACAGGGCATTATTGACTCTGAGGCAGAGAGTGAGTGACCCTCAGACATTGATTGAATGACCCCCAGAAATAGACACTCAGGCAGTGAGCGTGAGTGACCTTCAGCCAGAGAGTGAGTGACCGGCTGGCAGAGAGAGAGCCCCTCAGACAGAAAGAGCGAGTGGCCCTCAGACAGAGAGAGAGTGGCCCTCAGGCAGAGAGTGAGGGGCCCTCAGAGAGAGAGAGAGTGGCCCTCAGAGAGAGAAAGAGTGGCCCTCAGACAGAGAGAGTGTGGCCCTATGATAGAAAGAGAGTGGCCCTCAGACAGAGATAGTGCGACCCTCAGACAGAGAGAGATTGGCCCTCAGACAGAGAGAGAGTGGACCTCAGACAGAAAGAGATTGGCCCTCAAAGAGAGAGTGGCCCTCCGACAGAGAGGGAGTGGCCCTCAGACAGAGAGAGTGTGACCCTCAGACAGAGAGAGTGTGGCCCTCAGACAGAGAGAGAGTGGCCCTCAGACAGAGAGAGAGTGGCCCTCAGACAGAGAGAGAGGGGCCCTCAGACAGAGAGGGAGTGGCCCTCAGACAGAGAGAGGGTGACCTCAGACAGACAGAGAGTGGCCCCCAGACAGAGAGAGTGTGGCTCTACGATAGAAAGAGAGTGGCCCTCAGACAGAGAGAGAGTGGCCCTCAGACAGAGAGAGAGTGGCCCTCAGACTGAGAGAGAGTGGACCCCAGGCAGAGATAGAGAGACCCTCAGACAGAGAGAGAGTGGCCCTCAGACAGAGAGTGAGTGGCCCTCAGACAGAGAGAGAGTGGCCCTCAGACTGAGAGAGAGTGGCCCTCAGACTGAGAGAGAGTGGCCCTCAGGCAGAGATAGTGCAACCCTCAGACAGAGAGAGTGTGACCCTCAGACAGAGAGAGAGTGGCCCTCAGACAGAGAGAGAGTGGCCCTCAGACAGAGAGAGAGTGGCCCTCAGAGAGAGACTGGCCCTCAGACAGAGAGAGAGTGGCCCTCAGACAGAGAGAGAGTGGCTCTCAGACAGAAAGAGAGTGGCTCTCAAACAGAGAGACAGTGGCCCTCCGACAGAGAGAGAGTGGCCCTCAGACAGAGAGAGAGTGGCCCTCAGAGAGAGAGAGAGTGGCCCTCAGTCAGAGAGAGAATGGCCCTCAGGCAGAGAGAGAGTGGCCCTCAGTCAGAGAGAGAGTGGCCCTGAGGCAGAGAGAGAGTGGCCCTCAGTCAGAGAGAGAGTGGCCCTCAGACAGAGAGAGAGTGGCCCTCAGGCAGAGAGAGAGTGACCTTCAGACAGAAAGAGCAGTGTCCCTCAGGCAGAGAGAGAGTGGTCCCCAGGCAGAGAGAGAGTGGCTCTCAGGCAGATAGAGCAGTGGCCCTCAGGCAAAGGGAGAGTGGCCCTCAGGCAGAGAGAGAGTGGCCCTCAGGCAGAGAGTGAGTTGTCCTCAGAGAGAGCGAGAGTTGCCCTCCGAGAGAGAAAGAGTGGCCCTCAGACAGAGAGAGTGTGGCCCTAGGATAGAAAGAGAGTGGCCCTCAGACAGAGATAGCGCGACCCTCAGCCAGAAAGTGAGTGGCCTTCAGGCAGAGAGAGAGTGGCCCTCAGACTGAGAGAGATTGGCCCTCAGACAGAGAGAGAGTGGCCTTCAGACAGTGAGACAGTGGCCCTCCGACAGAGAGAGAGTGGCCCTCAGACAGAGAGAGAGTGGCCCTCCGACAGAGAGAGAGTGGCCCTCAGACAGAGAGAGAGTGGCCCTCAGACAGAGAGAGTGGCCCTCAGACAGAGAGAGAGTGGCCCTCAGACATAGAGAGTGTGACCCTCAGACAGAGAGAGTGTGATTCTCAGACAGAGAGAGAGTGGCCCTCAAACAAAGAGTGGCCCTCAGACAGAGAGAGAGTGGCCCTCAGACAGAGAGTGAGAGGCCCTCAGACAGAGAGTTAGTGGCCATCAGACAGAGAGGAAGTGCCCTCAGACAGGGCATTATTGACTCTGAGGCAGAGAGTGAGTGACCCTCAGACATTGATTGAAAGACCCCCAGACATAGACACTCAGGCAGTGAGCGTGAGTGACCTTCAGCCAGAGAGTGAGTGACCGGCTGGCAGAGAGAGGGTGACCCTCAGACAGAAAGAGCGAGTGGCCCTCAGACAGAGAGAGAGTGGCCCTCAGGCAGAGAGTGAGGGGCCCTCAGAGAGATAGAGAGTGGCCCTCAGAGAGAGAAAGAGTGGCCCTCAGAGAGAGAAAGAGTGGCCCTCAGAGAGAGAAAGAGTGGCCCTCAGACAGAGAGAGTGTGGCCCTACGATAGGAAGAGAGTGGCCCTCAGACAGAGAGAGAGTGGCCCTAAGGCAGAGAGAGTGGCCCTCAGACAGAGAGAGAGTGGCCCTCAGACAGAGAGAGAGTGGCCCTCAGACAGAGAGAGAGTGGCCCTCAGGCAGAGAGAGAGTGGCCCTCAGACAGAGAGAGTGTGGCCCTAAGGCAGAGAGAGTGGCCCTCAGACAGAGAGAGTGGCCCTAACACAGAGAGAGAGTGGCCCTCAGACAGAGAGAGAGTGGACCTCAGTAAGAGAGAGAGTGGCCCTCAGACCGAGAGAGAGTGGCCCTCAGACAGAGAGAGAATGGCCCTCAGGCAGAGAGAGAGTGGCCCTCAGGCAGAGAGAGTGTGGCCCTCAGACAGAAAGAGAGTGGCCCTCAGACAGAAAGAGAGTTGCCATCATACAGAAAGAGAGTGGCCCTCAGACAGAGAGGGGCCCTCCGACAGAAAGAGAGTGACCCTCAGACAGAGAGAGAGTGGCCCTCAGACAGAGAGAGTGTGACCCTCAGACAGAGCGAGTGTGATCCTCAGACAGAGAGAGAGAGTGGCGCTCAGACAGAGAGTGGCCTTCAGACTGAGAGAGAGTGGCCTTGAGACAGAGAGTGAGAGGCCCTCAGACAGAGAGTGAGTGGCCATCAGACAGAGAGGAAGTGCCCTCAGACAGGGCATTATTGACTCTGAGGCACAGAGTGAGTGAACCTCAGACATTGATTGAATGACCCCCAGACATAGACACTCAGGCAGTGAGCGTGAGTGACCTTCAGCCAGAGAGTGAGTGACCGGCTGGCAGAGAGAGAGTGACCCTCAGACAGAAAGAGCGAGTGGCCCTCAGAGAGAGTGGCCCTCAGTCAGAGAGAGAGTGGCCCTCAGGCAGAGAGAGAGTGGCCTTCAGATAGAGAGAGAGTGGCCCTCAATCAGAGAGATTGGCACTCAGACAGAGAGAGACTGACCCTCAGACAGAGAGAGACTGGACCTCAGATAGAGAGAGTGCCCCTCAGACGGAGAGAGAGTGGCCCTCAGGCAGAGAGAGAGAGTGACCCTCAGACAGAGAGAGAGTGTCCCTCAGACAGAGAGAGAGTGGCCCTCAGGCAGAGAGAGAGTGGCCCTCAGACAGAGAGAGTGTGGCCCTCAAAATAAAGAGAGTGGCCCTCAGACAGAGAGAGTGTGACCCTCAGACAGAGAGAGTGTGGCCCTCAGACAGAGAGAGTGTGGCCCTCAGACAGAGAGAGTGGCCCTCAGACAGAGAGAGAGGGGCCCTCAGACAGAGAGAGAGTGGCCCTCAGACAGAGAGAGGGTGACCTCAGACAGAGAGTGGCCCTCAAACAGAGAGAGTGTGGCCCTACGATAGAAAGAGAGCGGCCCTCAGACAGAGAGAGAGTGGCCCTCAGACAGAGAGAGAGTGCCCCTCAGACTGAGAGAGAGTGGACACCAGGCAGAGATAGAGTCGCCCTCAGACAGAGAGAGAGTGGCCCTCAGATAGAGAATGAGTGGCCCTCAGACAAAGAGAGAGTGGCCCTCAGACTGAGAGAGAGTGGCCCTCAGGCAGAGATAGTGCAACCCTCAGACAGAGAGAGTGTGACCCTCAGACAGAGAGAGAGTGGCCCTCTGACAGAGAGAGAGTGGCCCTCAGAGAGAGAGAGAGTGGCCCTCAGGCAGAGAGAGAGTGGCCCTCAGGCAGAGAGAGAGTGGCCGTCAGACAGAGAGAGAGTGGCCCTCAGACAGATAGAGAGTGGCCCTCAGACAGAGAGAGAGGGGCCCTCCGACAGAGGGAGAGTGGCCCTCAGACAGAGAGAGAGTGGCCCTAAGACAGAGAGAGTGTGGCCCTCAGAGAGAGAGACAGTGGCCCTCAGACTGAGAGAGAATGGCTCTCATTCTGAGAGAGAGTGGCCCTAAGGCAGAGAGAGAGTGGCCCTCAGACAGAGAGAGAGTGGACCTCAGGCAGAGAGATAGTGACCCTCAGACAGAAAGAGCAGTGGCCCTCAGGCAGAGAGAGAGTGGCCCTCAGGCAGAGACATAGTGGCCCTCAGACTGAGAGAGAGTGGCCCTCAGGCAGAGAGAGAGTGACCCTCAGACAGAGAGAGAGTGGCCCTCAGACAGAGAGAAAGTGACCCTCAGACCGAGAGAGAGTGACCCTCAGACAGAAAGAGCAGCGGCCCTCAGACAGAGAGAGAGTGGCCTCAGACAGATTGGCCCTCAGATAGAGAGAGAGTGGCCCTCAGACAGAGAGAGACTGACCCTCTGACAGAGAGAGATTGTCCCTCAGACAGAGAGAGAGTGGCCCTCAGGCAGAGCGAGAGTGGCCCTCAGGCAGAGAGAGTGTGGCCCTCAGACACAGAGAGAGTGGCCCTCAGTCAGAGAGAGAGTGGCCCTCAGGCAGAGAGAGAGTGGCCCTCAGGCAGAGAGAGAGTGGCCCTCAGGCAGAGAGAGAGTGGCCCTCAGACAGAGAGAGAGTGGCCCTCAGTCAGAGAGAGAGTGGCCCTCAGGCAGAGAGAGAGTGGCCCTCAGGCAGAGAGAGAGTGGCCCTCAGACTGAGAGAGACTGGCCCTCAGGCAGAGAGTGAGGGGCCCTCAGAGAGAGAGAGAGTGGCCCTCAGAGAGAGAAAGAGTGGCCCTAAGACAGAGAGAGTGTGGCGCTAAGATAGAAAGAGAGTGGCCCTCAGACAGAGATAGTACGACCCTTAGACAGAAAGAGAGTGGCCCTAAGGCAGAGAGAGAGTGGCCCTCAGACAGAGAGAGAGTGGCCCTCAGACAGAGAGAGAGTGGCCCTCAGGCAGAGAGAGAGTGACCCTCAGACAGAAAGAGCAGTGGCCCTCAGGCAGAGAGAGAGTGGCCCTCAGACAGAGAGAGAGTGGCCCTCAGACTGAGAGAGAATGGCCCTCAGGCAGAGAGAGAGTGACCCTCAGACAGAGAGAGAGTGGCCCTCAGACAGAGAGAAAGTGACCCTCAGACCGAGAGAGAGTGACCCTCAGACAGAAAGAGCAGTGGCCCTCAGACAGAGAGAGAGTGGCCTCAGACAGATTGGCCCTCAGATAGAGAGAGAGTGGCCCTCAGACAGAGAGAGACTGACCCTCAGACAGAGAGAGATTGTCCCTCAGACAGAGAGAGAGTGGCCCTCAGACAGAGCGAGAGTGGCTCTCAGGCAGAGAGAGTGTGGCCCTCAAAATAAAGAGAGTGGCCCTCAGACAGAGAGAGTGTGACCCTCAGACAGAGAGAGTGTGGCCCTCAGACAGAAACAGAGTGGCCCTCAGACAGAGAGTGAGTGGCCCTCAGACAGAGAGAGAGGGGCCCTCAGACAGAGAGAGAGCGGCCCTCAGACAGAGAGAGGGTGACCTCAGACAGAGAGAGAGTGGCCCTCAGACAGAGAGAGTGTGACCCGCAGAAGAGCGAGTGTGATCCGCAGACAGAGAGTGGCCCTCAGACAGAGAGTGGCCCTCAGACTGAGAGAGAGTGGCCCTGAGACAGAGAGTGAGAGGCCCTCAGACAGAGAGTGAGTGGCCATCAGACAGAGAGGAAGTGCCCTCAGACAGTGCATGATTGACTCTGCGGCAGAGAGTGAGTGACCCTCAGACATTGATTGAATGACCCCCAAACATAGACACTCAGGCAGTGAGCGTGAGTGACCTTCAGCCAGAGAGTGAGTGACCGACAGGCAGAGAGAGAGTGACCCTCAGACAGAAAGAGCGAGTGGCCCTCAGACAGAGAGAGAGTGGCCCTCAGACAGAGAGGGAGTGGCCCTCAGTCAGAGACAGAATGGCCCTCAGGCAGAGAGAGAGTGGCCCTCAGACAGAATCAGAGTGGCCATCATACAGATAGAGAGTGGCCCTCAGAAAGAGAGGGGCCCTCCGACAGAAAGAGAGTGACCCTCAGACAGAGAGAGAGTGGCCCTCAAACAGAGATAGTGTGACCCTCAGACAGAACGAGTGTGATCCTCAGACAGAGAGAGAGTGGCCCTCAGACAGAGAGTGGCCTTCAGACAGAGAGAGTGGCCCTCAGACAGAGAGTGAGAGGCCCTCAGACAGAGAGTGAGTGGCCATCAGACAGACAGGAAGTGCCCTCAGACAGGGCATGATTGACTCTGAGGCTGAGAGTGAGTGAACCTCAGACATTGATTGAATGACCCCCAGACATAGACACTCAGGCAGTGAGCGTGAGTGACCTTCAGCCAGAGAGTGAGTGACCGACAGGCAGAGAGAGAGTGACCCTCAGACAGAAAGAGCGAGTGGCCCACAGACAGAGAGTGGCCCTCAGACAGAGAGGGAGTGGCCCTCAGTCAGAGAGAGAGTGGCCCTCAGGCAGAGAGAGAGTGGCCCTCAGATAGAGAGAGAGTGGCCCTCAGTCAGAGAGAGAGTGCCCCTCAGACGGAGAGAGAGTGGCCCTCAGGCAGAGAGAGAGTGACCCTCAGACAGAGAGAGATTGTCCCTCAGACAGAGAGAGAGTGGCCCTCAGGCAGAGCGAGAGTGGCCCTCAGACAGAGAGAGTGGCCCTCAGACTGAGAGAGAGTGGACCCCAGGCAGAGATAGAGTGGACCTCAGACAGAGAGAGACTGGCCCTCAGACAGAGAGAGTGTGACCCGCAGAAGAGCGAGTGTGATCCGCAGACAGAGAGAGAGTGGCCCTCAGATAGAGAGTGGCCTTCAGACTGAGAGAGAGTGGCCCTGAGACAGAGAGTGAGAGGCCCTCAGACAGAGAGTGAGTGGCCATCAGACAGAGAGGAAGTGCCCTCAGACAGTGCATGATTGACTCTGCGGCAGAGAGTGAGTGACCCTCAGACATTGATTGAATGACCCCCAAACATAGACACTCAGGCAGTGAGCGTGAGTGACCTTCAGCCAGAGAGTGAGTGACCGACAGGCAGAGAGAGAGTGACCCTCAGACAGAAAGAGCGAGTGGCCCTCAGACAGAGAGAGAGTGGCCCTCAGGCAGAGAGAGAGTGGCCCTCAGTCAGAGAGAGTGTGGCCCTAAGAGAGAAAGAGAGTGGCCCTCAGACAGAGATAGTGCGACCCTTAGACAGAAAGAGAGTGGCCCTCAGATAGTGAGACAGTGGCCCTCCGACAGAGAGAGAGTGGCCCTCAGGCAGAGAGAGAGTGGCCCTCAGTCAGAGAGAGACTGGCCCTCAGGCAGAGAGTGAGGGGCCCTCAGAGAGAGAGAGAGAGGCCCTCAGAGAGAGAAAGAGTGGCCCTAAGACAGAGAGAGTGTGGCCCTAAGATAGAAAGAGAGTGGCCCTCAGACAGAGATAGTGCGACCCTTAGACAGAAAGAGAGTGGCCCTCAGACAGTGAGACAGTGGCCCTCCGACAGAGAGAGAGTGGCCCTCAGACAGAAAGAGAGTGGCCCTAAGGCAGAGAGAGAGTGGCCCTCAGACAGAGAGAGAGTGGCCCTCAGACAGAGAGAGAGTGGCCCTCAGGCAGAGAGAGAGTGACCCTCAGACAGAAAGAGCAGTGGCCCTCAGGCAGAGAGAGAGTGGCCCTCAGGCAGAGACAGAGTGGCCCTCAGACTGAGAGAGAGTGGCCCTCAGGCAGAGAGAGAGTGACCCTCAGACAGAGAGAGAGTGGCCCTCAGACAGAGAGAAAGTGACCCTCAGACCGAGAGAGAGTGACCCTCAGACAGAAAGAGCAGCGGCCCTCAGACAGAGAGAGAGTGGCCTCAGACAGATTGGCCCTCAGATAGAGAGAGAGTGGCCCTCAGACAGAGAGAGACTGACCCTCTGACAGAGAGAGATTGTCCCTCAGACAGAGAGAGAGTGGCCCTCAGGCAGAGCGAGAGTGGCCCTCAGGCAGAGAGAGTGTGGCCCTCAGACACAGAGAGAGTGGCCCTCTGTCAGAGAGAGAGTGGCCCTCAGGCAGAGAGAGAGTGGCCCTCAGGCAGAGAGAGAGTGGCCCTCAGGCAGAGAGAGAGTGGCCCTCAGGCAGAGAGAGAGTGGCCCTCAGACTGAGAGAGACTGGCCCTCAGGCAGAGAGTGAGGGGCCCTCAGAGAGAGAGAGAGTGGCCCTCAGAGAGAGAAAGAGTGGCCCTAAGACAGAGAGAGTGTGGCCCTAAGATAGAAAGAGAGTGGCCCTCAGACAGAGATAGTACGACCCTTAGACAGAAAGAGAGTGGCCCTAAGGCAGAGAGAGAGTGGCCCTCAGACAGAGAGAGAGTGGCCCTCAGGCAGAGAGAGAGTGGCCCTCAGGCAGAGACAGAGTGGCCCTCAGACTGAGAGAGAGTGGCCCTCAGGCAGAGAGAGAGTGACCCTCAGACAGAGAGAGAGTGGCCCTCAGACAGAGAGAAAGTGACCCTCAGACCGAGAGAGAGTGACCCTCAGACAGAAAGAGCAGCGGCCCTCAGACAGAGAGAGAGTGGCCTCAGACAGATTGGCCCTCAGATAGAGAGAGAGTGGCCCTCAGACAGAGAGAGACTGACCCTCTGACAGAGAGAGATTGTCCCTCAGACAGAGAGAGAGTGGCCCTCAGGCAGAGCGAGAGTGGCCCTCAGGCAGAGAGAGTGTGGCCCTCAGACACAGAGAGAGTGGCCCTCAGTCAGAGAGAGAGTGGCCCTCAGGCAGAGAGAGAGTGGCCCTCAGGCAGAGAGAGAGTGGCCCTCAGGCAGAGAGAGAGTGGCCCTCAGACAGAGAGAGAGTGGCCCTCAGTCAGAGAGAGAGTGGCCCTCAGGCAGAGAGAGAGTGGCCCTCAGGCAGAGAGAGAGTGGCCCTCAGACTGAGAGAGACTGGCCCTCAGGCAGAGAGTGAGGGGCCCTCAGAGAGAGAGAGAGTGGCCCTCAGAGAGAGAAAGAGTGGCCCTAAGACAGAGAGAGTGTGGCCCTAAGATAGAAAGAGAGTGGCCCTCAGACAGAGATAGTACGACCCTTAGACAGAAAGAGAGTGGCCCTAAGGCAGAGAGAGAGTGGCCCTCAGACAGAGAGAGAGTGGCCCTCAGACAGAGAGAGAGTGGCCCTCAGGCAGAGAGAGAGTGACCCTCAGACAGAAAGAGCAGTGGCCCTCAGGCAGAGAGAGAGTGGCCCTCAGGCAGAGACAGAGTGGCCCTCAGACTGAGAGAGAATGGCCCTCAGGCAGAGAGAGAGTGACCCTCAGACAGAGAGAGAGTGGCCCTCAGACAGAGAGAAAGTGACCCTCAGACCGAGAGAGAGTGACCCTCAGACAGAAAGAGCAGTGGCCCTCAGACAGAGAGAGAGTGGCCTCAGACAGATTGGCCCTCAGATAGAGAGAGAGTGGCCCTCAGACAGAGAGAGACTGACCCTCAGACAGAGAGAGATTGTCCCTCAGACAGAGAGAGAGTGGCCCTCAGGCAGAGCGAGAGTGGCTCTCAGGCAGAGAGAGTGTCGCCCTCAAAATAAAGAGAGTGGCCCTCAGACAGAGAGAGTGTGACCCTCAGACAGAGAGAGTGTGGACCTCAGACAGAAACAGAGTGGCCCTCAGACATAGAGTGAGTGGCCCTCAGACAGAGAGAGAGGGGCCCTCAGACAGAGAGAGAGCGGCCCTCAGACAGAGAGAGGGTGACCTCAGACAGAGAGAGAGTGGCCCTCAGACAGAGAGAGTGTGACCCGCAGAAGAGCGAGTGTGATCCGCAGACAGAGAGTGGCCCTCAGACAGAGAGTGGCCCTCAGACTGAGAGAGAGTGGCCCTGAGACAGAGAGTGAGAGGCCCTCAGACAGAGAGTGAGTGGCCATCAGACAGAGAGGAAGTGGCTCTCAGGCAGAGAGAGTGTGGCCCTCAAAATAAAGAGAGTGGCCCTCAGACAGAGAGAGTGTGACCCTCAGACAGAGAGAGTGCGGCCCTCAGACAGAAACAGAGTGGCCCTCAGGCAGAGCGAGAGTGGCCCTCAGGCAGAGAGAGTGTGGCCCTCAAAATAAAGAGAGTGGCGCTCAGACACAGAGAGTGTGACCCTCAGACAGAGAGAGTGTGGCCCTCAGACAGAAAGAGAGTGGCCCTCAGGCAGAGAGTGAGTGGCCCTCAGACAGAGAGAGAGGGGCGCTCAGACAGATAGAGAGCGGCCCTCAGACAGAGAGAGGGTGACCTCAGACAGAGAGAGAGTGGCCCTCAGGCAGAGAGTGAGGGGCCCTCAGAGAGAGAGAGAGTGGCCCTCAGAGAGAGAAAGAGTGGCCCTAAGACAGAGAGAGTGTGGCCCTAAGATAGAAAGAGAGTGGCCCTCAGACAGAGATAGTGCGACCCTTAGACAGAAAGAGAGTGGCCCTCAGACAGTGAGACAGTGGCCCTCCGACAGAGAGAGAGTGGCCCTCAGACAGAAAGAGAGTGGCCCTAAGGCAGAGAGAGAGTGGCCCTCAGACAGAGAGAGAGTGGCCCTCAGACAGAGAGAGAGTGGCCCTCAGAGAAAGAGAGAGTGGCACTCAGACTGAGAGAGAGTGGCTCTCAGACAGAGAGAGTGGCCCTCAGTCAGAGAGAGAGTGGCCCTCAGGCAGAGAGAGAGTGGCCCTAAGGCAGAGAGAGAGTGGCCCTCAGTCAGAGAGAGAGTGGCCCTCAGACAGAGAGAGAGTGGACCTCAGGCAGAGAGAGAGTTACCCTCAGACAGAAAGAGCAGTGGCCCTCAGGCAGAGAGACAGTGGCCCTCAGGCAAAGAGAGAGTGGCCCTCAGGCAGAGAGAGAGTGGCCCTCAGGCAGAGAGCGGCCCTCAGACAGAGAGAGAGTGGCCCTCAGACAGAGAGAGTGTGGCCCTAGGATTAAAAGAGAGTCGCCCTCAGACAGAGATAGCGCGACCCTCAGACAGAAAGAGAGTGGCCCTAGGACAGAAAGAGAGTGGCCCTCAGGCAGAGAGAGAGTGGCCCTCAGGCAGAGAGAGAGTGGCCCTCAGGCAGAGAGAGAGTGGCCCGCAGTCAGAGAGAGAGTGGCCCTCAGGCAGAGAGAGAGTGGCCCTCAGACTGAGAGAGACTGGCCCTCAGGCAGAGAGTGAGGGGCCCTCAGAGAGAGAGAGAGTGGCCCTCAGAGAAAGAGTGGCCCTAAGACAGAGAGAGTGTGGCCCTAAGAGAGAAAGAGAGTGGCCCTCAGACAGAGATAGTGCGACCCTTAGACAGAAAGAGAGTGGCCCTCAGACAGTGAGACAGTGGCCCTCCGACAGAGAGAGAGTGGCCCTCAGACAGAAAGAGAGTGGCCCTAAGACAGAGAGAGAGTGGCCCTCAGACAGAGAGAGAGTGGCCCTCAGACAGAGAGAGAGTGGCCCTCAGGCAGAGAGAGAGTGACCCTCAGACAGAAAGAGCAGTGGCCCTCAGGCAGAGAGAGAGTGGCCCTCAGGCAGAGAGAGAGTGGCCCTCAGACTGAGAGAGACTGGCCCTCAGGCAGAGAGTGAGGGGCCCTCAGAGAGAGAGAGAGTGGCCCTCAGAGAGAGAAAGAGTGGCCCTAAGACAGAGAGAGTGTGGCCCTAAGAGAGAAAGAGAGTGGCCCTCAGACAGAGATAGTGCGACCCTTAGACAGAAAGAGAGTGGCCCTCAGATAGTGAGACAGTGGCCCTCCGACAGAGAGAGAGTGGCCCTCAGACAGAAAGAGAGTGGCCCTAAGGCAGAGAGAGAGTGGCCCTCAGACAGAGAGAGAGTGGCCCTCAGACAGAGAGAGAGTGGCCCTCAGGCAGAGAGAGAGTGACCCTCAGACAGAAAGAGCAGTGGCCCTCAGGCAGAGAGAGAGTGGCCCTCAGGCAGAGACAGAGTGGCCCTCAGACTGAGAGAGAGTGGCCCTCAGGCAGAGAGAGAGTGACCCTCAGACAGAGAGAGAGTGGCCCTCAGACAGTGAGAGAGTGGCCCTCAGGCAGAGAGAGAGTGACCCTCTGACAGAAAGAGCAGTGGCCCTCAGGCAGAGAGAGAGTGGCCCTCAGGCAGAGACAGAGTGGCCCTCAGACTGAGAGAGAGTGGCCCTCAGGCAGAGAGAGAGTGACCCTCAGACAGAGAGAGAGTGGCCCTCAGACAGAGAGAAAGTGACCCTCAGACCGAGAGAGAGTGACCCTCAGACAGAAAGAGCAGTGGCCCTCAGACAGAGAGAGAGTGGCCTCAGACAGATTGGCCCTCAGATAGAGAGAGAGTGGCCCTCAGACAGAGAGAGACTGACCCTCAGACAGAGAGAGACTGGACCTCAGACAGAGAGAGTGCCCTTCAGACGGAGAGAGAGTGGCCCTCAGGCAGAGAGAGAGTGGCTCTCAGGCAGAGTGTGAGTGGCCCTCATGCAGAGAGAGAGTGGCCCTCAGAAAGAGAGAGTGTGGCCCTCAAAAGAATGAGAGTGGCCCTCAGACAGAGAGAGTGTGACCCTCAGACAGAGTGAGTGTGGCCCTCAGAGAGAGAGAGAGTGGCCCTCAGAGAGAGAAAGTGTGGCCCTCAGACAGAGAGAGTGTGGCCCTACGATAGAAAGAGAGTGGCACTCAGACAGAGATAGTGCGAACCTCAGACAGAGAGAGAGTGGCCCTCAGACAGAGAGAGAGAGTGGACCTCAGACAGAGAGAGATTGGCCCTCAGAGAGAGAGTGGCCCTCAGACAGTGAGACAGTGGCCCTCCGAGAGAGAGAGAGTGGCCCTCAGACAGAAAGAGAGTGGCCCTAAGGCAGAGAGAGATTGGCCCTCAGACAGAGAGAGAGTGGACCTCAGTAAGAGAGAGAGTGGCCCTCAGGCAGAGAGAGAGTGACCCTCAGACAGAGAGAGAGTGGCCCTAAGGCAGAGAGAGTGGCCCTCAGACAGAGAGAGAGTGGCCCTAACACAGAGAGAGAGTGGCCCTGAGACAGAGAGAGAGTGGACCTCAGACAGAGAGAGAGTGGCCCTCAGGCAGAAAGAGCAGTGGCCCTCAGACAGAAAGAGCAGTGGCCCTCAGGCAAAGAGAGAGTGGCCCTCAGGCAGAGAGAGAGTGGCCCTCAGCAGAGAGTGAGTTGTCCTCAGAGAGAGAGTGGCCCTCCGAGAGAGAAAGAGTGGCCCTCAGACAGAGAGAGTGTGGCCCTAGGATTGAAAGAGAGTCGCCCTCAGACAGAGATAGCGCGACCCTCAGACAGAAAGAGAGTGGCCCTCAGGCAGAGAGAGAGTGGCCCTCAGGCAGAGAGAGAGTGGCCCTCAGGCAGAGAGTGAGGGGCCCTCAGAGAGAGAGAGAGTGGCCCTCAGAGAGAGAAAGAGTGGCCCTAAGACAGAGAGAGTGTGGCCCTAAGAGAGAAAGAGAGTGGCCCTCAGACAGAGATAGTGCGACCCTTAGACAGAAAGAGAGTGGCCCTCAGACAGTGAGACAGTGGCCCTCCGACAGAGAGAGAGAGGCCCTCAGACAGAAAGAGAGTGGCCCTAAGGCAGAGAGAGAGTGGCCCTCAGACAGAGAGAGAGTGGCCCTCAGACAGAGAGAGAGTGGCCCTCAGGCAGAGAGAGAGTGACCCTCAGACAGAAAGAGCAGTGGCCCTCAGGCAGAGAGAGAGTGGCCCTCAGGCAGAGACAGAGTGGCCCTCAGACTGAGAGAGAGTGGCCCTCAGGCAGAGAGAGAGTGACCCTCAGACAGAGAGAGAGTGGCCCGCAGACAGAGAGAAAGTGACCCTCAGACCGAGAGAGAGTGACCCTCAGACAGAAAGAGCAGTGGCCCTCAGACAGAGAGAGAGTGGCCTCAGACAGATTGGCCCTCAGATAGAGAGAGAGTGGCCCTCAGACAGAGAGAGACTGACCCTCAGACAGAGAGAGACAGGACCTCAGACAGAGAGAGTGCCCTTCAGACGGAGAGAGAGTGGCCCTCAGGCAGAGAGAGAGTGACCGTCAGAAAGAGAGAGAGTGTCCCTCAGACAGAGAGAGAGTGGCTCTCAGGCAGAGTGTGAGTGGCCCTCATGCAGAGAGAGAGTGGCCCTCAGAAAGAGAGAGTGTGGCCCTCAAAAGAATGAGAGTGGCCCTCAGACAGAGAGAGTGTGACCCTCAGACAGAGTGAGTGTGGCCCTCAGAGAGAGAGAGAGTGGCCCTCAGAGAGAGAAAGTGTGGCCCTCAGACAGAGAGAGTGTGGCCCTACGATAGAAAGAGAGTGGCACTCAGACAGAGATAGTGCGAACCTCAGACAGAGAGAGAGTGGCCCTCAGACAGAGAGAGAGAGTGGACCTCAGACAGAGAGAGATTGGCCCTCAGAGAGAGAGTGGCCCTCAGACAGTGAGACAGTGGCCCTCCGAGAGAGAGAGAGTGGCCCTCAGACAGAAAGAGAGTGGCCCTAAGGCAGAGAGAGATTGGCCCTCAGACAGAGAGAGAGTGGACCTCAGTAAGAGAGAGAGTGGCCCTCAGGCAGAGAGAGAGTGACCCTCAGACAGAGAGAGAGTGGCCCTAAGGCAGAGAGAGTGGCCCTCAGACAGAGAGAGAGTGGCCCTAACACAGAGAGAGAGTGGCCCTGAGACAGAGAGAGAGTGGACCTCAGACAGAGAGAGAGTGGCCCTCAGGCAGAAAGAGCAGTGGCCCTCAGACAGAAAGAGCAGTGGCCCTCAGGCAAAGAGAGAGTGGCCCTCAGGCAGAGAGAGAGTGGCCCTCAGCAGAGAGTGAGTTGTCCTCAGAGAGAGAGTGGCCCTCCGAGAGAGAAAGAGTGGCCCTCAGACAGAGAGAGTGTGGCCCTAGGATTGAAAGAGAGTCGCCCTCAGACAGAGATAGCGCGACCCTCAGACAGAAAGAGAGTGGCCCTCAGGCAGAGAGAGAGTGGCCCTCAGGCAGAGAGAGAGTGGCCCTCAGGCAGAGAGAGAGTGGCCCTCAGGCAGAGAGTGAGGGGCCCTCAGAGAGAGAGAGAGTGGCCCTCAGAGAGAGAAAGAGTGGCCCTAAGACAGAGAGAGAGTGGCCCTAAGAGAGAAAGAGAGTGGCCCTCAGACAGAGATAGTGCGACCCTTAGACAGAAAGAGAGTGGCCCTCAGACAGTGAGACAGTGGCCCTCCGACAGAGAGAGAGTGGCCCTCAGACAGAAAGAGAGTGGCCCTAAGGCAGAGAGAGAGTGGCCCTCAGACAGAGAGAGAGTGGCCCTCAGACACAGAGAGAGTGGCCCTCAGACACAGAGAGAGTGGCCCTCAGGCAGAGAGAGAGTGACCCTCAGACAGAAAGAGCAGTGGCCCTCAGGCAGAAAGAGCTGTGGCCCTCAGGCAGAGAGAGAGTGGCCCTCAGGCAGAGACAGAGTGGCCCTCAGACTGAGAGAGAGTGGCCCTAAGGCAGAGAGAGAGTGGCCCTCAGACAGAGAGAAAGTGACCCTCAGACAGAAAGAGCAGTGGCCCTCAGGCAGAGAGAGAGTGGTCCCCAGGCAGAGAGACAGTGGCCCTCAGGCAGAAAGAGCAGTGGCCCTCAGGCAAAGAGAGAGTGGCCCTCAGGCAGAGAGAGAGTGGCCCTCAGGCAGAGAGTGAGTTGTCCTCAGAGAGAGAGAGAGTGGCCCTCCGAGATAGAAAGACTGGCCCTAAGACAGAGAGAGTGTGGCCCTAAGATAGAAAGAGAGTGGCCCTCAGACAGAGACAGAGTGGCCCTCAGACTGAGAGAGAGTGGCCCTCAGGCAGAGAGAGAGTGACCCTCAGACAGAGAGAGAGTGGCCCTCAGACAGAGAGAAAGTGACCCTCAGACCGAGAGAGAGTGACCCTCAGACAGAGAGAGATTGTCCCTCAGACAGAGAGAGAGTGGCCCTCAGACAGAGAGAAAGTGACCCTCAGACAGAAAGAGCAGTGGCCCTCAGGCAGAAAGAGCAGTGGCCCTCAGGCAAAGAGAGAGTGGCCCTCAGGCAGAGAGAGAGGGGCCCTCAGGCAGAGAGTGAGTTGTCCTCAGAGAGAGAGAGAGTGGCCCTCCGAGAGAGAAAGAGTGGCCCTAAGACAGAGAGAGTGTTGTCCTAAGATAGAAAGAGAGTGGCCCTCAGACAGAGATAGTGCGACCCTTAGACAGAAAGAGAGTGGCCCTCAGACAGTGAGACAGTGGCCCTCCGACAGAGAGAGAGTGGCCCTCAGACAGAAAGAGAGTGGCCCTAAGGCAGAGAGAGAGTGGCCCTCAGACAGAGAGAGAGTGGCCTCAGACAGAGAGAGAGTGGCCCTCAGACAGAGAGAGAGTGGCCCTCAGGCAGAGAGAGAGTGACCCTCAGACAGAAAGAGCAGTGGCCCTCAGGCAGAGAGAGAGTGGCCCTCAGGCAGAGACAGAGTGGCCCTCAGACTGAGAGAGAGTGGCCCTCAGACAGAAAGAGAGTGGCCCTCAGACAGAAAGAGAGTGGCCCTCAGAAAGAGAGAGAGTGTCCCTCAGACAGAGAGAGAGTGGCCCTCAGACAGAGAGAGTGTCGCCCTAGGATTGAAAGAGAGTCGCCCTCAGACAGAGATAGCGCGACCCTCAGACAGAAAGAGAGTGGCCCTCAGGCAGAGAGAGACTGGCCCTCAGTCAGAGAGAGAGTGGCCCGCAGTCAGAGAGAGAGTGGCCCTCAGGCAGAGAGAGAGTGGCCCTCAGACTGAGAGAGACTGGCCCTCAGGCAGAGAGTGAGGGGCCCTCAGAGAGAGAGAGAGTGGCCCTCAGAGAGAGAAAGAGTGGCCCTAAGACAGAGAGAGTGTGGCCCTAAGAGAGAAAGAGAGTGGCCCTCAGACAGAGATAGTGCGACCCTTAGACAGAAAGAGAGTGGCCCTCAGACAGTGAGACAGTGGCCCTCCGACAGAGAGAGAGTGGCCCTCAGACAGAAAGAGAGTGGCCCTAAGGCAGAGAGAGAGTGGCCCTCAGACAGAGAGAGAGTGGCCCTCAGGCAGAGAGAGAGTGACCCTCAGACAGAAAGAGCAGTGGCCCTCAGGCAGAGAGAGAGTGGCCCTCAGGCAGAGACAGAGTGGCCCTCAGACTGAGAGAGAGTGGCCCTCAGGCAGAGAGAGAGTGACCCTCAGACAGAGAGAGAGTGGCCCTCAGACAGTGAGAGAGTGGCCCTCAGGCAGAGAGAGAGTGACCCTCTGACAGAAAGAGCAGTGGCCCTCAGGCAGAGAGAGAGTGGCCCTCAGGCAGAGACAGAGTGGCCCTCAGACTGAGAGAGAGTGGCCCTCAGGCAGAGAGAGAGTGACCCTCAGACAGAGAGAGAGTGGCCCTCAGACAGAGAGAAAGTGACCCTCAGACCGAGAGAGAGTGACCCTCAGACAGAAAGAGCAGTGGCCCTCAGACAGAGAGAGAGTGGCCTCAGACAGATTGGCCCTCAGATAGAGAGAGAGTGGCCCTCAGACAGAGAGAGACTGACCCTCAGACAGAGAGAGACTGGACCTCAGACAGAGAGAGTGCCCTTCAGACGGAGAGAGAGTGGCCCTCAGGCAGAGAGAGAGTGACCCTCAGAAAGAGAGAGAGTGTCCCTCAGACAGAGAGAGAGTGGCTCTCAGGCAGAGTGTGAGTGGCCCTCATGCAGAGAGAGAGTGGCCCTCAGAAAGAGAGAGTGTGGCCCTCAAAAGAATGAGAGTGGCCCTCAGACAGAGAGAGTGTGACCCTCAGACAGAGTGAGTGTGGCCCTCAGAGAGAGAGAGAGTGGCCCTCAGAGAGAGAAAGTGTGGCCCTCAGACAGAGAGAGTGTGGCCCTACGATAGAAAGAGAGTGGCACTCAGACAGAGATAGTGCGAACCTCAGACAGAGAGAGAGTGGCCCTCAGACAGAGAGAGAGAGTGGACCTCAGACAGAGAGAGATTGGCCCTCAGAGAGAGAGTGGCCCTCAGACAGTGAGACAGTGGCCCTCCGAGAGAGAGAGAGTGGCCCTCAGACAGAAAGAGAGTGGCCCTAAGGCAGAGAGAGATTGGCCCTCAGACAGAGAGAGAGTGGACCTCAGTAAGAGAGAGAGTGGCCCTCAGGCAGAGAGAGAGTGACCCTCAGACAGAGAGAGAGTGGCCCTAAGGCAGAGAGAGTGGCCCTCAGACAGAGAGAGAGTGGCCCTAACACAGAGAGAGAGTGGCCCTGAGACAGAGAGAGAGTGGACCTCAGACAGAGAGAGAGTGGCCCTCAGGCAGAAAGAGCAGTGGCCCTCAGACAGAAAGAGCAGTGGCCCTCAGGCAAAGAGAGAGTGGCCCTCAGGCAGAGAGAGAGTGGCCCTCAGCAGAGAGTGAGTTGTCCTCAGAGAGAGAGAGAGTGGCCCTCCGAGAGAGAAAGAGTGGCCCTCAGACAGAGAGAGTGTGGCCCTAGGATTGAAAGAGAGTCGCCCTCAGACAGAGATAGCGCGACCCTCAGACAGAAAGAGAGTGGCCCTCAGGCAGAGAGAGAGTGGCCCTCAGGGAGAGAGAGAGTGGCCCTCAGACTGAGAGAGACTGGCCCTCAGGCAGAGAGTGAGGGGCCCTCAGAGAGAGAGAGAGTGGCCCTCAGAGAGAGAAAGAGTGGCCCTAAGACAGAGAGAGTGTGGCCCTAAGAGAGAAAGAGAGTGGCCCTCAGACAGAGATAGTGCGACCCTTAGACAGAAAGAGAGTGGCCCTCAGACAATGAGACAGTGGCCCTCCGACAGAGAGAGAGTGGCCCTCAGACAGAAAGAGAGTGGCCCTAAGGCAGAGAGAGAGTGGCCCTCAAACAGAGAGAGAGTGGCCCTCAGACACAGAGAGAGTGGCCCTCAGGCAGAGAGAGAGTGACCCTCAGACAGAAAGAGCAGTGGCCCTCAGGCAGAAAGAGCAGTGGCCCTCAGGCAGAGAGAGAGTGGCCCTCAGGCAGAGACAGAGTGGCCCTCAGACTGAGAGAGAGTGGCCCTAAGGCAGAGAGAGAGTGGCCCTCAGACAGAGAGAGCAGTGGCCCTCAGGCAGAGAGAGAGTGGCCCTCAGGCAGAGAGAGAGTGACCCTCAGACATTGAGAGAGTGACCTTTAGACAGTGAGTGAGTGACCTATAGACAAAGTGAGTGACCATCAGGCAGATGCTGGGTGACCCTCAGACAGAGAGTGAGATTCCCTCAGTCAGAGACTGAGTGTCACTCTGACAGGGAGCGAGTGTCACTCTGACAGGGAGCGAGTGTCACTCCGACAGGGAGCGAGTGTCACTCCGAAAGAGAGCGAGTGTCACTCCGACAGAGAGCGAGTGTCACTCCGACAGAGAGCGAGTGTCACTCCGACAGAGAGCGAGTGTCACTCCGAAAGAGAGCGAGTGTCACTCCGACAGAGAGCGAGTGTCACTCCGACAGAGAGCGAGTGTCACTCCGACACAGAGCGAGTGTCACTCCGACACAGAGCGAGTGTCACTCCGACACAGAGCGAGTGTCACTCCGACAGAGAGCGTGTGTCACTCTGACAGAGAGTGATTGTCACTCCGACAGAGAGCGAGTGTCACTCAAACAGAGAGTAAATGTCACTCCGACAGACTGAGTGTCACTCCGACTGAGTGTGCGTGTCACTCTGACAGAGAGTGCGTGTCAATCAGACGGAGAGTGAGTGTCACTCCGACAGAGAGTGTGTGTCACTCCGACAGAGTGTGCGTGTCACTCCGACAGAGAGTGCGTGTCACTCCGACAGAGAGTGCGTGTCAATCAGACGGACAGTGAGTGTCACTCCGACAGAGAGTGATTGACCGTCAGAGAGAAAGTGACTCTCAGACGTGAGTAAACCTGAGGCAGAGATTAAGAGGCACTCAGGCAGAGTGAGAGTGGCCCTCAGACAGATAGATAGTGGCCCTCAGAGAGTGGCCCTCAAGTAGAGAGAGATTGGCCCTCAGAAGAGTGTGAGTGGCCCTCAGACAGAGAATGAGTGGCCCTCAGACAGAGAGAGAGTGGCACTCAGACAGAGAGTGGCTCTCAGGCAGAGAGAGACTGACCCTCAGACAGAAAGATAATGGCCCTCAGACAGAAAGAGAGGGGCCCTCATACAGAGAGAGATTGACCTCAGACAGAGAGAGAGTGGCCCTCAGACAGTGAGACAGTGGCCCTCCGAGAGAGAGAGAGTGGCCCTCAGACAGAAAGAGAGTGGCCCTAAGGCAGAGAGAGATTGGCCCTCAGACAGAGAGAGAGTGGACCTCAGTAAGAGAGAGAGTGGCCCTCAGGCAGAGAGAGAGTGACCCTCAGACAGAGAGAGAGTGGCCCTAAGGCAGAGAGAGTGGCCCTCAGACAGAGAGAGAGTGGCCCTAACACAGAGAGAGAGTGGCCCTGAGACAGAGAGAGAGTGGACCTCAGACAGAGAGAGAGTGGCCCTCAGGCAGAAAGAGCAGTGGCCCTCAGACAGAAAGAGCAGTGGCCCTCAGGCAAAGAGAGAGTGGCCCTCAGGCAGAGAGAGAGTGGCCTTCAGCAGAGAGTGAGTTGTCCTCAGAGAGAGAGAGAGTGGCCCTCCGAGAGAGAAAGAGTGGCCCTCAGACAGAGAGAGTGTGGCCCTAGGATTGAAAGAGAGTCGCCCTCAGACAGAGATAGCGCGACCCTCAGACAGAAAGAGAGTGGCCCTCAGGCAGAGAGAGAGTGGCCCTCAGGCAGAGAGAGAGTGGCCCTCAGACTGAGAGAGACTGGCCCTCAGGCAGAGAGTGAGGGGCCCTCAGAGAGAGAGAGAGTGGCCCTCAGAGAGAGAAAGAGTGGCCCTAAGACAGAGAGAGTGTGGCCCTAAGAGAGAAAGAGAGTGGCCCTCAGACAGAGATAGTGCGACCCTTAGACAGAAAGAGAGTGGCCCTCAGACAGTGAGACAGTGGCCCTCCGACAGAGAGAGAGTGGCCCTCAGACAGAAAGAGAGTGGCCCTAAGGCAGAGAGAGAGTGGCCCTCAAACAGAGAGAGAGTGGCCCTCAGACACAGAGAGAGTGGCCCTCAGGCAGAGAGAGAGTGACCCTCAGACAGAAAGAGCAGTGGCCCTCAGGCAGAAAGAGCAGTGGCCCTCAGGCAGAGAGAGAGTGGCCCTCAGGCAGAGACAGAGTGGCCCTCAGACTGAGAGAGAGTGGCCCTAAGGCAGAGAGAGAGTGGCCCTCAGACAGAGAGAGCAGTGGCCCTCAGGCAGAGAGAGAGTGGCCCTCAGGCAGAGAGAGAGTGACCCTCAGACATTGAGAGAGTGACCTTTAGACAGTGAGTGAGTGACCTATAGACAAAGTGAGTGACCATCAGGCAGATGCTGGGTGACCCTCAGACAGAGAGTGAGATTCCCTCAGTCAGAGACTGAGTGTCACTCTGACAGGGAGCGAGTGTCACTCTGACAGGGAGCGAGTGTCACTCCGACAGGGAGCGAGTGTCACTCCGACAGGGAGCGAGTGTCACTCCGACAGGGAGCGAGTGTCACTCCGAAAGAGAGCGAGTGTCACTCCGACAGAGAGCGAGTGTCACTCCGACCGAGAGCGAGTGTCACTCCGACAGAGAGCGAGTGTCACTCCGAAAGAGAGCGAGTGTCACTCCGACAGAGAGCGAGTGTCACTCCGACAGAGAGCGAGTGTCACTCCAACACAGAGCGAGTGTCACTCCGACACAGAGCGAGTGTCACTCCGACAGAGAGCGTGTGTCACTCTGACAGAGAGTGATTGTCACTCCGACAGAGAGCGAGTGTCACTCAAACAGAGAGTAAATGTCACTCCGACAGACTGAGTGTCACTCCGACTGAGTGTGCGTGTCACTCTGACAGAGAGTGCGTGTCAATCAGACGGAGAGTGAGTGTCACTCCGACAGAGAGTGTGTGTCACTCCGACAGAGTGTGCGTGTCACTCCGACAGAGAGTGCGTGTCACTCCGACAGAGAGTGCGTGTCAATCAGACGGACAGTGAGTGTCACTCCGACAGAGAGTGATTGACCGTCAGAGAGAAAGTGACTCTCAGACGTGAGTAAACCTGAGGCAGAGATTAAGAGGCACTCAGGCAGAGTGAGAGTGGCCCTCAGACAGATAGATAGTGGCCCTCAGAGAGTGGCCCTCAAGTAGAGAGAGATTGGCCCTCAGAAGAGTGTGAGTGGCCCTCAGACAGAGAATGAGTGGCCCTCAGACAGAGAGAGAGTGGCCCTCAGGCAGAGAGAGACTGACCCTCAGGCAGAGAGAGAGTGGCCCTCAGGCAGAGAGAGACTGACCCTTAGGCAGAGAGAGACTGGCCTTCAGACAGAGAGAGAGTGACCTTCGGACACAGAGAGAGTGGCCCACAGACAGAGTGAGACTGACCCTCAGGCAGAGAGAGACTGGCCCTCAGGCAGAGAGTGAGTGGCCCTCAGACAGAGAAAGAGGGGCCCTCAATGAGAGAGAGAGGGTGCCTCACACAGAAAGAGAGTGGCCTTCCGACAGGAGAGGGGCCCTCAGACAGAAAGAGAGTGACCCTCAGACATTGAGAGAGTGACCTTTAGACAGTGAGTGAGTGACCTATAGACAGAGAGTGAGTGACCATCAGGCAGATGTTGGGTGACCCTTAGACAGAGAGTGAGATTCCCTCAGACAGAGACTGAGTGTCACTCTGACAGGGAGCAAGAGTCACTCCGAAAGAGAGCGAGTGTCACTCCAACAGAGAGCGAGTGTCACTCCGACAGAGAGCGAGTGTCATTCCGACAGGGATCGAGTGTCACTCCGACTGGGAGCGAGTGTCACTCCGACAGAGAGCGAGTGTCACTCCGACAGAGTGGGTGTGTCATTTCCACAGAGAGCGAGTGTCACTCCGACAGAGAGTGCGTGTCACTCCAACAGAGAGTAAATGTCACTCCGACAGTGAGTGTCACTCCTACTGAGTGTGCGTGTCACTCTGACAGAAAGTGCGTGTCAATCAGATGGAGAGTGAGTGTCACTCCGACAGAGAGTGTGTGTCACTCCGACAGAGTGTCCGTGTCACTCCGACAGAGATTGCGTGTCACTCCGACAGAGAGTGCGTGTCAATCAGACGGACAGTGAGTGTCACTCCGACAGAGAGTGATTGACCCTGAGAGAGAAAGTGACTCTCAGACGTGAGTAAACCTGAGGTAGAGATTGAGAGGCACTCAGGCAGAGTGAGAGTGGCCCTCAGACAGATAGACAGTGGCCCTCAGACAGAGAGTGGCCCTCAAGTAGAGATAGATTGGCCCTCAGAAGAGTGTGAGTGGCCCTCAGACAGAGAATGAGTGGCCCTCAGACAGAGAGAGAGTGGCACTCAGACAGAGAGTGGCTCTCAGGCAGAGAGAGACCGACCCTCAGACAGAAAGATAATGGCCCTCAGACAGAAAGAGAGGGGCCCTCATACAGAGAGAGATTGACCTCAGACAGAGAGAGAGTGACCCTCGGACACAGAGAGAGTGGCCCACAGGCAGAGAGAGACTGGCCCTCAGACAGAAAGAGAGTGGCCCGCAGACAGAGAGAGACTGACCCTTAGGCAGAGAGAGACTGGCCCTCAGACAGAGAGTGAGTGGCCCTCAGACAGAGAAAGAGGGGCCCTCAATGAGAGAGAGAGGGAGCCTCAAGCAGAAAGAGAGTGGCCTTCCGACAGGAGTGAGGCCCTCAGATAGAAAGAGAGGGGCCCTCAGACAGTGAGGGGCCCTCAGACAGAAAGAGTGTGGCCCTCAGACAGAAAGAGAGTTGCCCGCAGACAGAGAGTGGCCCACAGACAGAGAGAGAGTGACCTCAGACAGAGAGAGAGTGAACCTCAGACAGAGAGAGATTGACCCTCAGACATTGAGAGAGTGACCTGAAGACAGTGAGTGAGTGATCAATAGACAGAGAGTGAGTGACCAACAAGCAGATGCTGGGAGACCCTCAGACAGAGTGAGTTTCCCTCATGAAGAGAGTGAGGGTTACTCTGAGAAAGAGTGAGTGTCACTCCGACAGAGAGTGAGTGTCACTCTGACAGAGAGTGAGTGTCACTCTGACAGAGAGTGAGTGTCACTCTGACAGAGAGTGTGTGTCACTCTGACAGAGAGTGAGTGACACTCTGACAGTGAGCGAGCGTCACTCTGACAGAGAGTGGGTGTCACTCTGACAGAGATTGAGTGTCACTCTGACAGAGAGAGAGTGTCTCTCAGACAGAAAGAGAGAGTGGCCCTCAGACAGAGAGAGATTGACCTCAGACAGAGAGAGAGTGGCCCTCAGGCAGAGAGAGACTGACCCTCAGGAAGAGAGAGACTGGACCTCAGAGAGAGAGTGAGTGGCCCTCAGACGGAGAGAGAGGGGCCCTCAGACAGAAAGAGAGGAACCCTCAGACAGAGAGAGAGTGACCTCAGACAGAGAGAGAGTGACCCTCACACAGAGAGAGAGAGTGACCATCAGACATTTAGAGAGTGACATTAAGACAGTGAGTGAGTGACCAATAGACAAAGAGTGAGTGACCATCAGGCAGATGCTGGGTGACACTCAGACAGAGAGCGAGTTTCCCTCACACAGAGAGTGAGTGTCAATCTGGCAGAGAGCGAGTGTCACTCTGACAGAGAGTGAGTGACACTCTGACAGAGAGTGAGTGTCACTCTGACAGAGAGTGAGTGTCCCTCTGACAGAGTGAGTGTCACTCTGACAGAAAGAGCATGGTCCTCAGACAGAGAGAGAGTGGCCCTCAGACAGAAGGAGAGTGTCCCTCAGTCATAAAGGGAGGGTCCCTCAGACATAAAGGGAGGGGCCCTCTGACAGAGAGGGGCCTTCAGACTGAAAGAGAGTGGCCCTCAGACAGAAAGAGAGTGGCCCTCAGACAGAAAGAGAGAGGCCCTCAGACAGAGAGAGAGTGGCCCTCAGACAGAGAGTGGCCCTCAGATAGATAGAGAGTGGCCCTCAGACAGAGAGAGAGTGGCCCTCAGACAGAAAGAGAGAGGCCCTCAGACAGAGAGAGAGTGGCCCTGAGACAGAGACAGTGTGGCCCTCTGACAGAAAGAGAGTGGCCCTCAGACAGAGACAGAGTGGCCCTCAGTCAGGGAGAGAGTGGCCCTCAGACAGAAAGAGACTGACCCTCAGGCAGAGAGAGACTGACCCTCAGGAAGAGAGAGACTGGACCTCAGAGAGAGAGTGAGTGGCCCTCAGACGGAGAGAGAGGGGCCCTCAGACAGAAAGAGAGGAACCCTCAGACAGAGAGAGAGTGACCTCAGACAGAGAGAGAGTGACCCTCACACAGAGAGAGAGTGACCATCAGACATTTAGAGAGTGACATTGAGACAGTGAGTGAGTGACCAATAGACAAAGAGTGAGTGACCATCAGGCAGATGCTGGGTGACACTCAGACAGAGAGCGAGTTTCCCTCACACAGAGAGTGAGGGTCACATCGACAGAGAGTGAGTGTCAATCTGGCAGAGAGCGAGTGTCACTCTGACAGAGAGTGAGTGACACTCTGACAGAGAGTGAGTGTCACTCTGACAGAGAGTGAGTTTCCCTCTGACAGAGTGAGTGTCACTCTGACAGAAAGAGCATGGTCCTCAGACAGAGAGAGAGTGGCCCTCAGACAGAAGGAGAGTGTCCCTCAGTCATAAAGGGAGGGTCCCTCAGACATAAAGGGAGGGGCCCTCTGACAGAGAGGGGCCTTCAGACTGAAAGAGAGTGGCCCTCAGACAGAGAGAGAGTGGCCCTCAGACAGAAAGAGAGAGGCCCTCAGACAGAGAGAGAGTGGCCCTCAGACAGAGAGAGAGTGGCCCTCAGACAGAGAGTGGCCCTCAGATAGATAGAGAGTGGCCCTCAGACAGAGAGAGAGTGGCCCTCAGACAGAAAGAGAGAGGCCCTCAGACAGAGAGAGAGTGGACCTCAGACAGAGACAGTGTGGCCCTCTGACAGAAAGAGAGTGGCCCTCAGACAGAGACAGAGTGGCCCTCAGACAGGGAGAGAGTGGCCCTCAGACAGAAAGAGACTGACCCTCAGGCAGAGAGAGACTGGCCCTCAGGCAGAGTGTGAGTGGCCCTCAGACAGAGAAAGAGGGACCCTCAATGAGAGAGAGAGGGAGCCTCAGACAGAAAGAGAGTGACCATCAGACATTTAGAGAGTGACTTTAAGACAGTGATTGAGTGACCAATAGACAAAGAGTGAGTGACCATCAGGCAGATGCTGGGTGACACTCAGACAGAGAGTGAGTTTCCCTCACACAGAGAGTGAGGGTCACATTGACAGAGAGTGAGTGTCACTCTGACGGAGAGTGAGTGCCATTCTGGCAGAGAGCGAGTGTCACTCTGACAGAGAGTGAGTGACACTCAGACAGAGAGTGAGTTTCCCTCACACAGAGAGTGAGGGTCACTCTGACGGAGAGTGAGTGTCACTCTGACAGAGAGTGAGTGTCCCTTTGACAGAAAGAGCATGGCCCTCAGACAGAGAGAGAGTGGCCCTCAGACAGAAGGAAAGTGTCCCTCAGTCATAAAGGGAGGGTCCCTCAGACATTAAGGGAGGGGCCCTCTCACAGAGAGGGGCCATCAGACTGAAAGAGAGTGGCACTCAGACAGAAAGAGAGTGGCCCACAGACAGAAAGAGAGTGGCCCTCAGACAGAAAGAGAGTGGCCCTCAGACAGAAAGAGAGTGGCCCTCAGACAGAAAGAGAGTGGCCCTCAGACAGAAAGAGAGTGGCCCTCAGACAGAAAGAGAGAGGCACACTGACAGAGAGAGTGTGGCCCTCAGACAGAAAGAGAGTGGCCCTCAGACAGAGAGAGACTGCCCCTCAGACAGAGAGAGAGTGGCCCTCAGACAGAAAGAGAAGGGCCCTCAGGCAGAGAGAGAGTGACCCTCAGACATTGAGAGAGTGACCTTTAGACAGTGAGTGATTGAGCAATAGACAGAGAGTGAGTGACCACCAGGCAGATGCTGGGTGACCCTCAGACAGAGAGTGAGTTTCCCTCAGACAGAGAGAGAGTGTCACTCTGACAGAGAGTGAGGGTCACTCTGACAGAGAGTGTCACTCTGACAGAGAGTGAGTGTCACTCTGACAGAGAGAGAGTGGCCCTCAGACAGAGAGAGAGTGACCTCAGACAGAGAGAGAGTGGACCTCAGGCAGAGTGAGAGTGGCACTCAGACTGAGAGAGAGTGGCCGTCAGACAGAGGGAGTGTCCCTCAGACAGAGAGAGAGTGGCCCTCAGACAGAAAGATAGTGGCCTCAGACAGAGAGAGAGTGGCCCTCAGACAGAAAGAGAGGGGCCCTCAGACAGAGAGAGAGTGGCCCTCAGACAGAAAGAGAGGGGCCCTCAGACAGAAAGAGAGTGGCCCTCAGACAGAAAGAGAGTGGACCTCAGACAGAAAGAGAGTGGCCCTCAGACAGGGAGGGGCCCTCAGACAGAAAGAGAGGGGCCCTCAGACAGAAAGAGAGTGGCCCTCAGGCAGAGAGAGAGTGGCCCTCAGACAGAGAGGGGCCCTCAGACAGAAAGAGAGTGGCCCTCAGACAGAAAGAGAGTGGCCCTCAGACAGAAAGAGAGTGGCCCTCAGACAGGGAGGGGCCCTCAGACAGAAAGAGAGTGGCCCTCAGACAGGAAGGGGCCCTCAGACAGAAAGAGAGTGGCCCTCAGACAGAGAGAGAGTGGCCCTCAGGCAGTGAGTGATTTTCAGACAGTGTGACCCTCAGACAGTGAGAGACTGACCTTTATAGAGTGACTGACCCTCAGACAAAATAAACCTCAGACAGGGTGTGAGTGACCCAAAGACAGAGTAAACCTCTGTCTGTGACAGAGTGAACCTCAGACAAAGAGCGAGTGACACTCAGACAGTGAGAGACTGACCTTTAGACAGTGAGCGACCCTGAGACAAAATAAACCTCAGACAGAGTAAACCTCAGACAGAGAGTGACTGACCCTCAGACAGTGAGTGACTCTCAGGCAGCATAAACCTCAGAGAGAGAGACCCTCAGACAGAATGATGCTCAGACAGTGAGTGACCCTCAGACAGTGAGAGACTGACCTTTAGACACTGAGTGACCCTGAGACAAAATAAACCTCAGAGTAAACCTCAGACAGAGAGCGACTGACCCTCAGACAGTGAGTGACCCTCAGGCAGAATAAACCTCAGAGAGAGTGACCCTCAGACAGAATGACACTCAGGCAGTGAGTGACGTTCGGACATTGAGTGAGTGACCCTCGGACAGTGTGTGTGTCCCTCGGACAAAGCGTGAGTGACCCTCAAATGAAGTGAGTGACCCTCCGACAGAGAGTGACCCTCAGACAGTGACTGACCCTCAGACAGAGAGTGAGTGACCCTTAGACAGAGAGTTAGTGACCTTTAGACAGAAATTGAGTGAACCTCAGACAGAGAGTGAGTGAAAATCAGGCAGAGAGAGAGTGGCACCCAGAGAGATAGAGAGAGAGAGAGAGTGGCCCTCAGAGAGAGAGAGAGAGAGTGGCCCTCGGGCAGAAAGAGAGTGGCCCTCAGACAGAACGAGTGTGGCCCTCAGACAGAGAGAGAGTGGCCCTCAGACAGAGAGAGAGTGGCCCTCAGACAGAGAGAGAATGGCCCACAGACAGAGAGAGAGAGTGGCCCTCAGGGAGAGAGAGTCTGGCCCTCAGACAGAGAGAGAGAGTGGCCCTCAGACAGAGTGAGAGAGTGGCCCTCAGACAACGATTGACCTCAGACAGAGTGACACTCAGACAGAGAGAGAGTGGCCCTCAGACAGAGAGAGAGTGGCCCTCAGACAGAGAGAGAGTGGCCCTCAGACAGAGAGAGAGTGGCCCTCAGACAGAGAGAGAGTGGCCCTCAGACAGAGAGAGAGTGGCCCTCAGGCAGAGACAGAGTGGCCCTCAGGCAGAGACAGAGTGGCCCTCAGGCAGAGAGAGAGTGGCCCTCAGGCAGAGAGATTGTGGCCGTCAGGCAGAAAGAGAGTGGTCCTCAGGCAGAGAGAGAGTGGCCCTCAGGCGGAAAGAGAGTGCCCCTCAGACAGAAAGAGAGTGGCCCTCAGACAGAAAGATAGTGGCCTCAGACAGAGAGGGGCCCTCAGACAGAAAGAGAGGGGCCCTCAGAGACAGAGAGAGTGACTCTCAGACAGAGAGAGAGTGGCCCACAGACAGAGAGAGAGTGGCCCTCAGACAGAGAGGGGCCCTCAGACAGAAAGGGAGGGGCCCTCAGAGACAGAGAGTGACTCTCAGACAGAGAGAGAGTGGCCCTCAGACAGAGAGAGTGGCCCTCAGACAGAGAGTGGCCCTCAGACGGAGAGAGAGTGACCCTCAGGCAGAAAGAGAGTGGCCCTCAGACAGAAAGAGAGTGGCCCTCAGACAGAAAGAGAGTGGCCCTCAGACGAAAAGAGGGTGGCCCTCAGACAGAAAGAGAGTGGCCCTCAGACAGAAAGATAGTGGCCTCAGACAGAGAGAGAGTGGCCCTAAGACAGGGAGAGAGTGGCCCTCAGAAAGAGAGAAAGTGGCCCTCAGGCAGAGAGAGTGTGGCCGTCAGGCAGAAAGAGAGTGGCCCTCAGGCAGAAAGAGAGTGGCCCTCAGGCAGAAAGAGAGTGGCCCTCAGGCAGAAAGAGAGTGGCCCTCAGACAGAAAGAGAGTGGCCCTCAGACAGAGAGAGAGTGGCCCTCAGACAGAGAGAGTGGCCCTCAGACAGAGAGAGAGTGGCCCTCAGACTGAGAGAGAGTGGCCCTAAGACACAGAGAGAGTGGCCCTCAGACAGACAGAAAGTGGCCCTCAGGCAGAGAGAGTGTGGCCGTCAGGCAGAAAGATAGAGGCCTCAGACAGAGAGGGGCCCTCAGACAGAAAGAGAGGGGCCCTCAGACAGAGAGAGAGTGACCCTCAGACAGAGAGAGAGTGGCCCTCAGACAGAGAGAGTGGCCCTCAGACAGAGAGAGAGTGGCCCTCAGACTGAGAGAGAGTGGCCCTAAGACACAGAGAGAGTGGCCCTCAGACAGAGAGAGGCCCTCAGACAGAGAGAGTGTGGCCGTCAGGCAGAAAGAGAGTGGCCCTCAGGCAGAGAGAGAGTGGCCCTCAGGCAGAAAGAGAGTGGCCCTCAGACAGAAAGAGAGTGGCCCTCAGACAGAAAGATAGAGGCCTCAGACAGAGAGGTGCCCTCAGACAGAAAGAGAGGGGCCCTCAGACAGAGAGAGAGTGGCCCTCAGACAGAGAGAGAGTGGCCCTCAGACAGAGAGAGTGGCCCTCAGACAGAGAGAGAGTGGCCCTCAGACTGAGAGAGAGTGGCCCTAAGACACAGAGAGAGTGGCCCTCAGACAGACAGAAAGTGGCCCTCAGGCAGAGAGAGTGTGGCCGTCAGGCAGAAAGAGAGTGGCCCTCAGGCAGAGAGAGGGTGGCCCACAGGCAGAAAGAGAGTGGCCCTCAGACAGAAAGATAGTGGCCTCAGACAGAGAGGGGCCCTGAACAGAAAGAGAGGGGCCCTCAGACAGAGAGAGAGTGACTCTCAGACAGAGAGAGAGTGGCCCTCAGACAGAAAGAGAGTGGCCCTCAGAGAAAAAGAGGGTGGCCCTCAGACAGAAAGAGAGTGGCCCTCAGACAGAAAGATAGTGGCCTCAGACAGAGAGAGAGTGGCCCTAAGACAGGGAGAGAGTGGCCCTCAGAAAGAGAGAAAGTGGCCCTCAGGCAGAGAGAGTGTGGCCGTCAGGCAGAAAGAGAGTGGCCCTCAGGCAGAAAGAGAGTGGCCCTCAGACAGAAAGAGAGTGGCCCTCAGACAGAAAGATAGAGGCCTCAGACAGAGAGCGGCCCTCAGACAGTTAGAGAGGGGCCCTCAGACAGAGAGAGAGTGGCCCTCAGACAGAGAGAGAGTGGCCCTCAGACAGAGAGAGAGTGGCCCTCAGACAGAGAGAGTGGCCCTCAGACAGAGAGAGAGTGGCCCTCAGACTGAGAGAGAGTGGCCCTAAGACACAGAGAGAGTGGCCCTCAGACAGACAGAAAGTGGCCCTCAGGCAGAGAGAGTGTGGCCGTCAGGCAGAAAGATAGAGGCCTCAGACAGAGAGGGGCCCTCAGACAGAAAGAGAGGGGCCCTCAGACACAGAGAGAGTGGCCCTCAGACAGAGAGAGAGTGGCCCTCAGACAGAGAGAGTGTGGCCCTCAGACAGAGAGAGAGTGGCCCTAAGACACAGAGAGAGTGGCCCTCAGACAGAGAGAGTGGCCCTCAGACAGAGAGAGTGTGGCCGTCAGGCAGAAAGAGAGTGGCCCTCAGGCAGAGAGAGAGTGGCCCTCAGGCAGAAAGAGAGTGGCCCTCAGACAGAAAGAGAGTGGCCCTCAGACAGAAAGATAGAGGCCTCAGACAGAGAGGTGCCCTCAGACAGAAAGAGAGGGGCCCTCAGACAGAGAGAGAGTGGCCCTCAGACAGAGAGAGAGTGGCCCTCAGACAGAGAGAGTGGCCCTCAGACAGAGAGAGAGTGGCCCTCAGACTGAGAGAGAGTGGCCCTAAGACACAGAGAGAGTGGCCCTCAGACAGACAGAAAGTGGCCCTCAGGCAGAGAGAGTGTGGCCGTCAGGCAGAAAGAGAGTGGCCCTCAGGCAGAGAGAGGGTGGCCCACAGGCAGAAAGAGAGTGGCCCTCAGACAGAAAGATAGTGGCCTCAGACAGAGAGGGGCCCTGAACAGAAAGAGAGGGGCCCTCAGACAGAGAGAGAGTGACTCTCAGACAGAGAGAGAGTGGCCCTCAGACAGAGAGAGAGTGGCCCTCAGACAGAGAGAGAGCGGCCCTCAGGCAGATAGAGAGTGGCCATCAGACAGAAAGAGAGTGGCCCTCAGACGGAAAGAGAGTGGCCCTCAGATGGAAAGAGAGGGGCCCTCAGACAGAAAGAGAGTGGCACTCAGACAGAAAGAGAGTGGCCCTCAGACGGAAAGAGAGTGGCCCTCAGATGGAAAGAGAGTGGCCCTCAGACAGAGAGAGAGTGGCCCGAAGACAGAGAGAGAGTGGCCCTTAGACAGAGAGAATGTGGCCCTCAGGCTGAGTGAGAGTGGCCCTCAGACAGAGAGAGAGTGGCCCTCAGGCAGAGAGAGAGTGGCCCTCAGACAGAGAGAGAGTGGCCCTCAGGCAGAGAGAGAGTGGCCCTCAGGCAGAAAGAGAGTGGCCCTCGGACAGAAAGATATGAGCCTCAGACAGAGAGGGGCCCTCAGACAGAAAGAGAGGGGCCCTCAGACAGAGAGGGAGTGGCCCACAGACAGAGAGAGAGTGGCCCTCAGACAGAAAGAGAGTGGACCTCAGACAGAAAGAGAGTGGCCCACAGACAGAAAGAGAGTGGCCCTCAGACAGAAAGAGAGTGTCCCTCAGACAGAGAGGGGCCCTCAGACAGAGAGAGAGTGACTCTCAGACAGAGAGAGAGTGGCCATCAGACAGAAAGAGAGTGGCCCTCAGACGGAAAGCGAGTGGCCCTCAGACGGAAAGAGAGTGGCCTCAGACAGAGAGAGAGTGGCCCGAAGACAGAGAGAGAGTGGCCCTCAGACAGAGAGAGAGTGGCCCTCAGGCAGAGTGAGAGTGGCCCTCAGGCAGAGAGAGTGTGGCCGTCAGGCAGAAAGAGAGTGGCCCTCAGGCAGAAAGAGAGTGGCCCTCGGACAGAAAGATAGTAGCCTCAGACAGAGAGGGGCCCTCAGACAGAAAGAGAGGGGCCCTCAGACAGAGAGAGAGTGGCCCACAGACAGAGAGAGAGTGGCCCTCAGACAGAAAGAGAGTGGACCTCAGACAGAAAAAGAGTGGCCCACAGACAGAAAGAGAGTGGCCCTCAGACAGAAAGAGAGTGTCCCTCAGACAGAGAGGGGCCCTCAGACAGAGAGAGAGTGACTCTCAGACAGAGAGAGAGTGGCCCTCAGACAGAGAGAGAGTGGCCCTAAGACAGAGAGAGAGTGGCCCTCAGGCAGTGAGTGATTTTCAGACAGTGTGACCCTCAGACAGTGAGAGACTGACCTTTATAGAGTGAGCGACCCTCAGACAAAATAAACCTCAGACAGGGTGTGAGTGACCCAAAGACAGAGTAATCCTCCGTCTGTGACAGAGTGAACCTCAGACAAAGAGCGAGTGACACTCAGACAAACAGCGAGTGACCCGCAGATATAGAGTGACCCTCAGACAGAGTAAACCTCAGATACACAGTGAGCGACCCTCAGACAGTGAGAGGCTGACCTTTAGACAGTGAGCGACCCTGAGACAAAATAAACCTCAGACAGAGTAATCCTCAGACAGAGAGTGACTGACACTCAGACAGTGAGTGACTCTCAGGCAGAATAAACCTCAGAGAGAGAGACCCTCAGACAGAATGACCCTCAGGCAGTGAGTGACCCTCAGACAGTGAGAGACTGACCTTTAGACACTGAGTGACGCTGAGACAAAATAAACCTCAGACAGAGAGCGACTGACACTCAGACAGTGAGTGACCCTCAGGCAGAATAAACCTCAGAGAGAGTGACCCTCAGACAGAATGACCCTCAGGCAGTGAGGGACGTTCGGACATTGAGTGAGTGACCCTCGGACAGTGTGTGAGTGTCCCTCGGACAGAGCGTGAGTGACCCTCAAACGAAGTGAGTGACCCTCCGACAGAGAGTGATCCAAAGACAGAGTAAACCTCAGATAGACAGTGAGCGACCCTCAGACAGTGAGAGACTGACCTTTAGACAGTGAGCGACACTGAGACAAAATAAACCTCAGAGTAAAACTCAGACAGAGAGTGACTCTCAGGCAGAATAAACCTCAGAGAGAGAGACCCTCAGACAGAATGACCCTCAGGCAGTGAGTGACCCTCAGACAGTGAGAGACTGACCTTTAGACACTGAGTGACCCTCAGACAAAATAAATCTCAGACAGAGTAAACCTCAGACAGAGAGCGACTGACACTCAGACAGTGAGTGACCCTCAGGCAGAATAAACCTCAGAGAGAGTGACCCTCAGACAGAATGACCCTCAGGCAGTGAGGGACGTTCGGACATTGAGTGAGTGACCCTCGGACAGTGTGTGAGTGTCCCTCGGACAGAGCGTGAGTGACCCTCAAACGAAGTGAGTGACCCTCCGACAGAGAGTGACCCAAAGACAGAGTAAACCTCAGATAGACAGTGAGCGACCCTCAGACAGTGAGAGACTGACCTTTAGACAGTGAGCGACACTGAGACAAAATAAACCTCAGACAGAGTAAACCTCAGACAGAGAGTGACTGACACTCAGACAGTGAGTGACTCTCAGGCAGAATAAACCTCAGAGAGAGAGACCCTCAGACAGAATGACCCTCAGGCAGTGAGTGACCCTCAGACAGTGAGAGACTGACCTTTAGACACTGAGTGACCCTGAGACAAAATAAATCTCAGACAGAGTAATCCTCAGACAGAGAGCGACTGACACTCAGACAGTGCGTGACCCTCAGGCAGAATAAACCTCAGAGAGAGTGACCCTCAGACAGAATGACCCTCAGGCAGTGAGTGCCGTTCGGACATTGAGTGAGTGACCCTCGGACAGTGTGTGAGTGTCCCTCGGACAGAGCGTGAGTGACCCTCAAACGAAGTGAGTGACCCTCCGACAGAGAGTGACCCTCAGACAGCGACTGACCCTCAGACAGAGAGTGAGTGACCCTTAGACAGAGAGTTAGTGGCCCTTAGACAGAGAGTAGGTGAACCTCAGACAGAGAGTGAGTGAAAATCAGGCAGAGAGAGAGTGGAGCCCAGAGAGAGAGAGAGAGAGTGGCCCTAAGAGAGAGAGAGAGTGTGGCCCTCGGGCAGATAGAGAGTGGCCTCAGACAGAGAGAGTGTGGCCCTCAGACAGAGAGTGGCCCTCAGACAGAACGAGTGTGGCCCTCAGACAGAATGAGAGTAGCTCTCAGACAGAAAGGGGCCCTCAGACAGAGAGTGGCCCTCAGACAGAGCGAGAGTGGCCCTCAGACATAGAGAGGGTGACCCTCAGACAGAGAGAGTGTGGCCCTCAGACAGAGACAGAGTGGCCCTCAGACAGAGAGAGAGTGGCCCTCAGACAGAGAGAGTGTGACCCTCAGACAGAGAGAGAGTGGCCGTTAGACAGAGAGTGAGTGAACCTCAGACAGAGAGTGAGTGAAAATCAGGCAGAGAGAGAGTGGCCCCCAGAGAGAGAGAGAGAGAGAGAGTGGCCCTCAGAGAGAGAGAGAGTGGCCCTCGGGCAGAAAGAGAGTGGCCCTCAGACACAGAGAGTGTGGCCCTCAGACAGAAAGAGAGTGTCCCTCAGACAGAACGAGTGTGGCCCTCAGACAGAAAGAGAGTGTCCCTCAGACAGAACGAGTGTGGCCCTCAGACAGAATGAGAGTGGCCCTCAGACAGAGAGGGGCCCTCAGACAGAGAGTGGCCCTCAGGCAGAAGGAGAGTGGCCCTCAGGCAGAGAGAGAGAATGGCCCTCAGACAGAGAGAGAGTGGCCCTCAGACAGAGAGAGAGTGGCCCTCAGACAGAGCGAGAGTGGCCCTCAGACAGAGAGAGTGTGACCCTCAGACAGAGAGAGTGGCCCTCAGACAGAAAGAGAGTGGCCCTCAGACAGAAAGAGAGTGGCCCTCAGACAGAAAGAGAGTGGCCCTCAGACAGAGAGTGGCCCTCAGACAGAAAAAGAGGTGCCCTCAGACAGAAAGAGAGTGGCCCTCAGACAGAAAGATAGAGGCCTCAGACAGAGAGGTGCCCTCAGACAGAAAGAGAGGGGCCCTCAGACAGAGAGAGAGTGGCCCTCAGACAGAGAGAGAGTGGCCCTCAGACAGAGAGAGAGTGGCCCTCAGACAGAGAGAGTGGCCCTCAGACAGAGAGAGAGTGGCCCTCAGACTGAGAGAGAGTGGCCCTAAGACACAGAGAGAGTGGCCCTCAGACAGACAGAAAGTGGCCCTCAGGCAGAGAGAGTGTGGCCGTCAGGCAGAAAGAGAGTGGCCCTCAGGCAGAGAGAGGGTGGCCCACAGGCAGAAAGAGAGTGGCCCTCAGACAGAAAGATAGTGGCCTCAGACAGAGAGGGGCCCTGAACAGAAAGAGAGGGGCCCTCAGACAGAGAGAGAATGACTCTCAGACAGAGAGAGAGTGGCCCTCAGACAGAGAAAGAGTGGCCCTCAGACAGAGAGAGAGCGGCCCTCAGGCAGATAGAGAGTGGCCATCAGACAGAAAGAGAGTGGCCCTCAGACGGAAAGAGAGTGGCCCTCAGATGGAAAGAGAGGGGCCCTCAGACAGAAAGAGAGTGGCACTCAGACAGAAAGAGAGTGGCCCTCAGACGGAAAGAGAGTGGCCCTCAGATGGAAAGAGAGTGGCCCTCAGACAGAGAGAGAGTGGCCCGAAGACAGAGAGAGAGTGGCCCTTAGACAGAGAGAATGTGGCCCTCAGGCTGAGTGAGAGTGGCCCTCAGACAGAGAGAGAGTGGCCCTCAGGCAGAGAGAGAGTGGCCCTCAGACAGAGAGAGAGTGGCCCTCAGGCAGAGAGAGAGTGGCCCTCAGGCAGAAAGAGAGTGGCCCTCGGACAGAAAGATAGTAGCCTCAGATAGAGAGGGGCCCTCAGACAGAAAGAGAGGGGCCCTCAGACAGAGAGGGAGTGGCCCACAGACAGAGAGAGAGTGGCCCTCAGACAGAAAGAGAGTGGACCTCAGACAGAAAGAGAGTGGCCCACAGACAGAAAGAGAGTGGCCCTCAGACAGAAAGAGAGTGTCCCTCAGACAGAGAGGGGCCCTCAGACAGAGAGAGAGTGACTCTCAGACAGAGAGAGAGTGGCCATCAGACAGAAAGAGAGTGGCCCTCAGACGGAAAGCGAGTGGCCCTCAGACGGAAAGAGAGTGGCCTCAGACAGAGAGAGAGTGGCCCGAAGACAGAGAGAGAGTGGCCCACAGACAGAGAGAGAGTGGCCCTCAGGCAGAGTGAGAGTGGCCCTCAGGCAGAGAGAGTGTGGCCGTCAGGCAGAAAGAGAGTGGCCCTCAGGCAGAAAGAGAGTGGCCCTCGGACAGAAAGATAGTAGCCTCAGACAGAGAGGGGCCCTCAGACAGAAAGAGAGGGGCCCTCAGACAGAGAGAGAGTGGCCCACAGACAGAGAGAGAGTGGCCCTCAGACAGAAAGAGAGTGGACCTCAGACAGAAAGAGAGTGGCCCACAGACAGAAAGAGAGTGGCCCTCAGACAGAAAGAGAGTGTCCCTCAGACAGAGAGGGGCCCTCAGACAGAGAGAGAGTGACTCTCAGACAGAGAGAGAGTGGCCCTCAGACAGAGAGAGAGTGGCCCTCAGACAGAGAGAGAGTGGCCCTCAGGCAGTGAGTGATTTTCAGACAGTGTGACCCTCAGACAGTGAGAGACTGACCTTTATAGAGTGAGCGACCCTCAGACAAAATAAACCTCAGACAGGGTGTGAGTGACCCAAAGACAGAGTAATCCTCCGTCTGTGACAGAGTGAACCTCAGACAAAGAGCGAGTGACACTCAGACAAACAGCGAGTGACCCGCAGATATAGAGTGACCCTCAGACAGAGTAAACCTCAGATACACAGTGAGCGACCCTCAGACAGTGAGAGGCTGACCTTTAGACAGTGAGCGACCCTGAGACAAAATAAACCTCAGACAGAGTAATCCTCAGACAGAGAGTGACTGACACTCAGACAGTGAGTGACTCTCAGGCAGAATAAACCTCAGAGAGAGAGACCCTCAGACAGAATGACCCTCAGGCAGTGAGTGACCCTCAGACAGTGAGAGACTGACCTTTAGACACTGAGTGACGCTGAGACAAAATAAACCTCAGACAGAGAGCGACTGACACTCAGACAGTGAGTGACCCTCAGGCAGAATAAACCTCAGAGAGAGTGACCCTCAGACAGAATGACCCTCAGGCAGTGAGGGACGTTCGGACATTGAGTGAGTGACCCTCGGACAGTGTGTGAGTGTCCCTCGGACAGAGCGTGAGTGACCCTCAAACGAAGTGAGTGACCCTCCGACAGAGAGTGACCCAAAGACAGAGTAAACCTCAGATAGACAGTGAGCGACCCTCAGACAGTGAGAGACTGACCTTTAGACAGTGAGCGACCCTGAGACAAAATAAACCTCAGAGTAAAACTCAGACAGAGAGTGACTGACACTCAGACAGTGAGTGACTCTCAGGCAGAATAAACCTCAGAGAGAGAGACCCTCAGACAGAATGACCCTCAGGCAGTGAGTGACCCTCAGACAGTGAGAGACTGACCTTTAGACACTGAGTGACCCTGAGACAAAATAAATCTCAGACAGAGTAAACCTCAGACAGAGAGCGACTGACACTCAGACAGTGCGTGACCCTCAGGCAGAATAAACCTCAGAGAGAGTGACCCTCAGACAGAATGACCCTCAGGCAGTGAGTGCCGTTCGGACATTGAGTGAGTGACCCTCGGACAGTGTGTGAGTGTCCCTCGGACAGAGCGTGAGTGACCCTCAAACGAAGTGAGTGACCCTCCGACAGAGAGTGACCCTCAGACAGCGACTGACCCTCAGACAGAGAGTGAGTGACCCTTAGACAGAGAGTTAGTGGCCCTTAGACAGAGAGTAGGTGAACCTCAGACAGAGAGTGAGTGAAAATCAGGCAGAGAGAGAGTGGCCCCCAGAGAGAGAGAGAGAGAGTGGCCCTAAGAGAGAGAGAAAGTGTGGCCCTCGGGCAGATAGAGAGTGGCCTCAGACAGAGAGAGTGTGGCCCTCAGACAGAGAGTGGCCCTCAGACAGAACGAGTGTGGCCCTCAGACAGAATGAGAGTAGCCCTCAGACAGAAAGGGGCCCTCAGACAGAGAGTGGCCCTCAGACAGAGAGTGGCCCTCAGACAGAGCGAGAGTGGCCCTCAGACATAGAGAGGGTGACCCTCAGACAGAGAGAGTGTGGCCCTCAGACAGAGAGAGAGTGGCCGTTAGACAGAGAGTGAGTGAACCTCAGACAGAGAGTGAGTGAAAATCAGGCAGAGAGAGAGTGGCCCCCAGAGAGAGAGAGAGAGAGAGAGTGGCCCTCAGAGAGAGAGAGAGTGGCCCTCGGGCAGAAAGAGAGTGGCCCTCAGACACAGAGAGTGTGGCCCTCAGACAGAAAGAGAGTGTCCCTCAGACAGAACGAGTGTGGCCCTCAGACAGAAAGAGAGTGTCCCTCAGACAGAACGAGTGTGGCCCTCAGACAGAATGAGAGTGGCCCTCAGACAGAGAGGGGCCCTCAGACAGAGAGTGGCCCTCAGGCAGAAGGAGAGTGGCCCTCAGGCAGAGAGAGAGAATGGCCCTCAGACAGAGAGAGAGTGGCCCTCAGACAGAGAGAGAGTGGCCCTCAGACAGAGCGAGAGTGGCCCTCAGACAGAGAGAGTGTGACCCTCAGACAGAGAGAGTGGCCCTCAGACAGAAAGAGAGTGGCCCTCAGACAGAAAGAGAGTGGCCCTCAGACAGAAAGAGAGTGGCCCTCAGACAGAGAGTGGCCCTCAGACAGAAAAAGAGGTGCCCTCAGACAGAAAGAGAGTGGCCCTCAGACAGAGAGAGAGTGACCCTCAGGCAGTGAGTGATTTTCAGACAGTGTGACCCTCAGACAGTGAGAGACTGACCTTTATAGAGTGACTGACCCTCAGACAAAATAAACCTCAGACAGGGTGTGAGTGACCCAAAGACAGAGTAAACCTCCGTCTGTGACAGAGAGTGACCCTCAGACAGCGACTGACCCTCAGACAGAGAGTGAGTGAAAATCAGGCAGAGAGAGAGTGGCCCCCAGAGAGAGAGAGAGAGTGGCCCTCAGAGAGAGAGAGAGAGTGGCCCTCAGAGAGAGAGAGAGTGGCCCTCGGGCAGAAAGAGAGTGGCCCTCAGACACAGAGAGTGTGGCCGTCAGACAGAAAGAGTGTGGCCCTCAGACAGAAAGAGAGTGTCCCTCAGACAGAATGAGTGTGGCCATCAGACAGAAAGAAGTGTCCCTCAGACAGAACGAGTGTGGCCCTGAGACAGAATGAGAGTGGCCCTCAGGCAGAGAGGGGCCCTCAGACAGAGAGTGGCCCTCAGACAGAGAGAGAGTGGCCCTCAGACAGAGAGAGAGTGGCCCTCAGACAGAGAGAGAGTGGCCCTCAGACAGAAAGAGAGTGGCCCTCAGACAGAGAGAGAGTGGCCCTCAGACAGAGAGAGAGTGGCCCTCAGACAGAGAGAGAGTGGCTCTCAGACAGAGAGAGAGTGGCCCTCAGGCAGAGAGAGAGAGTGGCCCTCAGACAGAGAGATGGCCCTCAGACAGAGAGAGTGGCCCTCAGACAGAGAGAGTGGCCCTCAGACAGAGAGAGAGTGGCCCTCAGACAGAGAGAGAGTGGCCCTCAGACAGAGAGAGAGTGGCCCTCAGACAGAGAGAGAGTGGCCCTCAGACAGAGAGAGAGTGGCACTCAGACAGAGAGAGAGTGGCCCTCAGACAGAAAGAGAGTGGCCCTCAGACAGAAAGAGAGTGGCCATCAGACAGAAAGAAGTGTCCCTCAGACAGAACGAGTGTGGCCCTGAGACAGAATGAGAGTGGCCCTCAGGCAGAGAGGGGCCCTCAGACAGAGAGTGGCCCTCAGACAGAGAGAGAGTGGCCCTCAGACAGAGAGAGAGTGGCCCTCAGACAGAGAGAGAGGGGGCCTCAGACAGAGAGAGAGTGGCACTCAGACAGAGAGAGAGTGGCCCTCAGACAGAGAGAGTGGCCCTCAGACAGAAAGAGAGTGGCCCTCAGACAGAAAGAGAGTGGCCCTCAGACAGAAAGAGAGTGGCCCTCAGACAGAGAGTGGCCCTCAGACAGAAAAAGAGGTGCCCTCAGACAGAAAGAGAGTGGCCCTCAGACAGAAAGATAGAGGCCTCAGACAGAGAGGTGCCCTCAGACAGAAAGAGAGGGGCCCTCAGACAGAGAGAGAGTGGCCCTCAGACAGAGAGAGAGTGGCCCTCAGACAGAGAGAGAGTGGCCCTCAGACAGAGAGAGTGGCCCTCAGACAGAGAGAGAGTGGCCCTCAGACTGAGAGAGAGTGGCCCTAAGACACAGAGAGAGTGGCCCTCAGACAGACAGAAAGTGGCCCTCAGGCAGAGAGAGTGTGGCCGTCAGGCAGAAAGAGAGTGGCCCTCAGGCAGAGAGAGGGTGGCCCACAGGCAGAAAGAGAGTGGCCCTCAGACAGAAAGATAGTGGCCTCAGACAGAGAGGGGCCCTGAACAGAAAGAGAGGGGCCCTCAGACAGAGAGAGAGTGACTCTCAGACAGAGAGAGAGTGGCCCTCAGACAGAGAAAGAGTGGCCCTCAGACAGAGAGAGAGCGGCCCTCAGGCAGATAGAGAGTGGCCATCAGACAGAAAGAGAGTGGCCCTCAGACGGAAAGAGAGTGGCCCTCAGATGGAAAGAGAGGGGCCCTCAGACAGAAAGAGAGTGGCACTCAGACAGAAAGAGAGTGGCCCTCAGACGGAAAGAGAGTGGCCCTCAGATGGAAAGAGAGTGGCCCTCAGACAGAGAGAGAGTGGCCCGAAGACAGAGAGAGAGTGGCCCTTAGACAGAGAGAATGTGGCCCTCAGGCTGAGTGAGAGTGGCCCTCAGACAGAGAGAGAGTGGCCCTCAGGCAGAGAGAGAGTGGCCCTCAGACAGAGAGAGAGTGGCCCTCAGGCAGAGAGAGAGTGGCCCTCAGGCAGAAAGAGAGTGGCCCTCGGACAGAAAGATAGTAGCCTCAGATAGAGAGGGGCCCTCAGACAGAAAGAGAGGGGCCCTCAGACAGAGAGGGAGTGGCCCACAGACAGAGAGAGAGTGGCCCTCAGACAGAAAGAGAGTGGACCTCAGACAGAAAGAGAGTGGCCCACAGACAGAAAGAGAGTGGCCCTCAGACAGAAAGAGAGTGTCCCTCAGACAGAGAGGGGCCCTCAGACAGAGAGAGAGTGACTCTCAGACAGAGAGAGAGTGGCCATCAGACAGAAAGAGAGTGGCCCTCAGACGGAAAGCGAGTGGCCCTCAGACGGAAAGAGAGTGGCCTCAGACAGAGAGAGAGTGGCCCGAAGACAGAGAGAGAGTGGCCCACAGACAGAGAGAGAGTGGCCCTCAGGCAGAGTGAGAGTGGCCCTCAGGCAGAGAGAGTGTGGCCGTCAGGCAGAAAGAGAGTGGCCCTCAGGCAGAAAGAGAGTGGCCCTCGGACAGAAAGATAGTAGCCTCAGACAGAGAGGGGCCCTCAGACAGAAAGAGAGGGGCCCTCAGACAGAGAGAGAGTGGCCCACAGACAGAGAGAGAGTGGCCCTCAGACAGAAAGAGAGTGGACCTCAGACAGAAAGAGAGTGGCCCACAGACAGAAAGAGAGTGGCCCTCAGACAGAAAGAGAGTGTCCCTCAGACAGAGAGGGGCCCTCAGACAGAGAGAGAGTGACTCTCAGACAGAGAGAGAGTGGCCCTCAGACAGAGAGAGAGTGGCCCTCAGACAGAGAGAGAGTGGCCCTCAGGCAGTGAGTGATTTTCAGACAGTGTGACCCTCAGACAGTGAGAGACTGACCTTTATAGAGTGAGCGACCCTCAGACAAAATAAACCTCAGACAGGGTGTGAGTGACCCAAAGACAGAGTAATCCTCCGTCTGTGACAGAGTGAACCTCAGACAAAGAGCGAGTGACACTCAGACAAACAGCGAGTGACCCGCAGATATAGAGTGACCCTCAGACAGAGTAAACCTCAGATACACAGTGAGCGACCCTCAGACAGTGAGAGACTGACCTTTAGACAGTGAGCGACCCTGAGACAAAATAAACCTCAGACAGAGTAATCCTCAGACAGAGAGTGACTGACACTCAGACAGTGAGTGACTCTCAGGCAGAATAAACCTCAGAGAGAGAGACCCTCAGACAGAATGACCCTCAGGCAGTGAGTGACCCTCAGACAGTGAGAGACTGACCTTTAGACACTGAGTGACGCTGAGACAAAATAAACCTCAGACAGAGAGCGACTGACACTCAGACAGTGAGTGACCCTCAGGCAGAATAAACCTCAGAGAGAGTGACCCTCAGACAGAATGACCCTCAGGCAGTGAGGGACGTTCGGACATTGAGTGAGTGACCCTCGGACAGTGTGTGAGTGTCCCTCGGACAGAGCGTGAGTGACCCTCAAACGAAGTGAGTGACCCTCCGACAGAGAGTGACCCAAAGACAGAGTAAACCTCAGATAGACAGTGAGCGACCCTCAGACAGTGAGAGACTGACCTTTAGACAGTGAGCGACACTGAGACAAAATAAACCTCAGAGTAAACCTCAGACAGAGAGTGACTGACACTCAGACAGTGAGTGACTCTCAGGCAGAATAAACCTCAGAGAGAGACCCTCAGACAGAATGACCCTCAGGCAGTGAGTGACCCTCAGACAGTGAGAGACTGACCTTTAGACACTGAGTGACCCTGAGACAAAATAAATCTCAGACAGAGTAATCCTCAGACAGAGAGCGACTGACACTCAGACAGTGCGTGACCCTCAGGCAGAATAAACCTCAGAGAGAGTGACCCTCAGACAGAATGACCCTCAGGCAGTGAGTGCCGTTCGGACATTGAGTGAGTGACCCTCGGACAGTGTGTGAGTGTCCCTCGGACAGAGCGTGAGTGACCCTCAAACGAAGTGAGTGACCCTCCGACAGAGAGTGACCCTCAGACAGCGACTGACCCTCAGACAGAGAGTGAGTGACCCTTAGACAGAGAGTTAGTGGCCCTTAGACAGAGAGTAGGTGAACCTCAGACAGAGAGTGAGTGAAAATCAGGCAGAGAGAGAGTGGCCCCCAGAGAGAGAGAGAGAGAGTGGCCCTAAGAGAGAGAGAGAAAGTGTGGCCCTCGGGCAGATAGAGAGTGGCCTCAGACAGAGAGAGTGTGGCCCTCAGACAGAGAGTGGCCCTCAGACAGAACGAGTGTGGCCCTCAGACAGAATGAGAGTAGCCCTCAGACAGAAAGGGGCCCTCAGACAGAGAGTGGCCCTCAGACAGAGAGTGGCCCTCAGACAGAGCGAGAGTGGCCCTCAGACATAGAGAGGGTGACCCTCAGACAGAGAGAGTGTGGCCCTCAGACAGAGAGAGAGTGGCCGTTAGACAGAGAGTGAGTGAACCTCAGACAGAGAGTGAGTGAAAATCAGGCAGAGAGAGAGTGGCCCCCAGAGAGAGAGAGAGAGAGAGAGTGGCCCTCAGAGAGAGAGAGAGTGGCCCTCGGGCAGAAAGAGAGTGGCCCTCAGACACAGAGAGTGTGGCCCTCAGACAGAAAGAGAGTGTCCCTCAGACAGAACGAGTGTGGCCCTCAGACAGAAAGAGAGTGTCCCTCAGACAGAACGAGTGTGGCCCTCAGACAGAATGAGAGTGGCCCTCAGACAGAGAGGGGCCCTCAGACAGAGAGTGGCCCTCAGGCAGAAGGAGAGTGGCCCTCAGGCAGAGAGAGAGAATGGCCCTCAGACAGAGAGAGAGTGGCCCTCAGACAGAGAGAGAGTGGCCCTCAGACAGAGCGAGAGTGGCCCTCAGACAGAGAGAGTGTGACCCTCAGACAGAGAGAGTGGCCCTCAGACAGAAAGAGAGTGGCCCTCAGACAGAAAGAGAGTGGCCCTCAGACAGAAAGAGAGTGGCCCTCAGACAGAGAGTGGCCCTCAGACAGAAAAAGAGGTGCCCTCAGACAGAAAGAGAGTGGCCCTCAGACAGAGAGAGAGTGACCCTCAGGCAGTGAGTGATTTTCAGACAGTGTGACCCTCAGACAGTGAGAGACTGACCTTTATAGAGTGACTGACCCTCAGACAAAATAAACCTCAGACAGGGTGTGAGTGACCCAAAGACAGAGTAAACCTCCGTCTGTGACAGAGAGTGACCCTCAGACAGCGACTGACCCTCAGACAGAGAGTGAGTGAAAATCAGGCAGAGAGAGAGTGGCCCCCAGAGAGAGAGAGAGAGTGGCCCTCAGAGAGAGAGAGAGAGTGGCCCTCAGAGAGAGAGAGAGTGGCCCTCGGGCAGAAAGAGAGTGGCCCTCAGACACAGAGAGTGTGGCCGTCAGACAGAAAGAGTGTGGCCCTCAGACAGAAAGAGAGTGTCCCTCAGACAGAATGAGTGTGGCCATCAGACAGAAAGAAGTGTCCCTCAGACAGAACGAGTGTGGCCCTGAGACAGAATGAGAGTGGCCCTCAGGCAGAGAGGGGCCCTCAGACAGAGAGTGGCCCTCAGACAGAGAGAGAGTGGCCCTCAGACAGAGAGAGAGTGGCCCTCAGACAGAGAGAGAGTGGCCCTCAGACAGAAAGAGAGTGGCCCTCAGACAGAGAGAGAGTGGCCCTCAGACAGAGAGAGAGTGGCCCTCAGACAGAGAGAGAGTGGCCCTCAGACAGAGAGAGAGTGGCTCTCAGACAGAGAGAGAGTGGCCCTCAGGCAGAGAGAGAGAGTGGCCCTCAGACAGAGAGATGGCCCTCAGACAGAGAGAGTGGCCCTCAGACAGAGAGAGTGGCCCTCAGACAGAGAGAGTGGCCCTCAGACAGAGAGAGAGTGGCCCTCAGACAGAGAGAGAGTGGCCCTCAGACAGAGAGAGAGTGGCCCTCAGACAGAGAGAGAGTGGCCCTCAGACAGAGAGAGAGTGGCCCTCAGACAGAGAGAGAGTGGCACTCAGACAGAGAGAGAGTGGCCCTCAGACAGAAAGAGAGTGGCCCTCAGACAGAAAGAGAGTGGCCATCAGACAGAAAGAAGTGTCCCTCAGACAGAACGAGTGTGGCCCTGAGACAGAATGAGAGTGGCCCTCAGGCAGAGAGGGGCCCTCAGACAGAGAGTGGCCCTCAGACAGAGAGAGAGTGGCCCTCAGACAGAGAGAGAGTGGCCCTCAGACAGAGAGAGAGGGGGCCTCAGACAGAAAGAGAGTGACACTCAGACAGAGAGAGAGTGGCCCTCAGACAGAGAGAGTGGGACCCTCAGACAGAGAGAGAGTGGCACTCAGACAGAGAGAGAGTGGCCCTCAGACAGAGAGAGAGTGGCACTCAGACAGAGAGAGAGTGGCCCTCAGACAGAAAGAGAGTGGCCCTCAGACAGAAAGAGAGTGGCCCTCAGACAGAGAGAGTTGCCCTCAGGCAGTGAGTGATTTTCAGACAGTGTGACCCTCAGACAGTGAGAGACTGACCTTTATAGAGTGACTGACCCTCAGACAAAATAAACCTCAGACGGTGTGAGTGACCCAAAGACAGAGTAAACCTCCGTCTGTGACAGAGTGAACCTCAGACAAAGACCGAGTGACACTCAGACAAACAGCGAGTAACCCGCAGATATAGAGTGACCCTCAGACAGAGTAAACCTCAGATAGACAGTGAGCGACCCTCAGACAGTGAGAGACTGACCTTTAGACAGTGAGTGACCCTGAGACAAAATAAACCTCAGAGTAAACCTCAGACAGAGAGTGACTGACCCTCAGACAGTGAGTGACTCAGGCAGAATAAACCTCAGAGAGAGAGACCCTCAGACAGAATGACACTCGGGCAGTGAGTGACGTTCGGACATTGAGTGAGTGACCCTCGGACAGTGTGTGAGTGTACCTCGGACAGAGCGTGAGTGACCCTCAAACGAAGTGTGACCCTCCGACAGAGAGTGACCCTCAGACAGAGAGTGGCCCTCAGACAGAGCGAGAGTGGCCCTCAGACAGAGAGAGTGTGACCCTCAGACAGAGAGAGAGTGGCCCTCAGACAGAGAGAGTGTGACCCTCAGACAGAGAGAGAGTGGTACTCAGACAGAGAGAGAGTGGCCCTCAGACAGAAAGAGAGTGGCCCTCAGACAGAAAGAGAGTGGCCCTCAGACAGAAAGAGCGTGGCCCTCAGACAGAAAGAGAGGGGCCCTCAGACAGAAAGAGAGGGGCCCTCAGATAGAGAGAGAGTGATTCTCAGACAGAGAGAGAGTGGCCCTCAGACAGAGAGAGAGTGGCCCTCAGACAGAGAGAGAGTGGCCCTCAGACAGAGAGAGAGTGGCCCTCAGACAGAGAGAGAGTGGCCCTCAGACAGAAAGATTGGCCCTCAGACAGAGAGAGTGGCCCTCAGACAGAGAGAGAGTGGCCCTCAGACAGAGAGAGAGTGGCCGTCAGGCAGAAAGAGAGTGGCCCTCAGCCAGAAAGAGAGTGGCCCTCAGACAGAAAGATTGGCCCTCAGACAGAGAGAGTGGCCCTCAGACAGAGAGAGAGTGGCCCTCAGACAGAGAGAGAGTGGCCGTCAGGCAGAAAGAGAGTGGCCGTCAGGCAGAAAGAGAGTGGCCCTCAGCCAGAAAGAGAGTGGCCCTAAGACAGAAAGAGAGTGGCCCTAAGACAGAAAGAGAGTGGCCCTCAGACAGAAAGAGAGTGGCCCTCAGACAGAGAGAGAGTGACCCTCAGGCAGTGAGTGATTTTCAGACAGTGTGACCCTCAGACAGTGAGAGACTGACCTTTCTAGAGTGAGTACCCTCAGACAAAATAAACCTCAGACAGGGTGTCCGTCTGTGACAGAGTGAACCTCAGACAAAGAGCGAGTGACACTCAGACAAACAGCGAGTGACCCGCAGATATAGAGTGACCCTCAGACAGAGTAAACCTCAGATACACAGTGAGCGACCCTCAGACAGTGAGAGACTGACCTTTAGACAGTGAGCGACCCTGAGACAAAATAAACCTCAGACAGAGTAAACCTCAGACAGAGAGTGACTGACCCTCAGACAGTGAGTGACTCTCAGGCAGAATAAACCTCAGAGAGAGAGACCCTCAGACAGAATGACCCTCAGGCAGTGAGTGACCCTCAGACAGTCAGAGACTGACCTTTAGACACTGAGTGACCCTGAGACAAAATAAACCTCAGACAGAGAGCGACTGACACTCAGACAGTGAGTGACCCTCAGGCAGAATAAACCTCAGAGAGAGTGACCCTCAGACAGAATGACCCTCAGGCAGTGAGGGACGTTCGGACATTGAGTGAGTGACCCTCGGACAGTGTGTGAGTGTCCCTCGGACAGAGCGTGAGTGACCCTCAAACGAAGTGAGTGACCCTCCGACAGAGAGTGACCCTCAGACAGCGACTGACCCTCAGACAGAGAGTGAGTGACCCTTAGACAGAGAGTTAGTGACCCTTAGACAGAGAGTAGGTAAACCTCAGACAGAGAGTAAACCTCCGTCTGTGACAGAGTGAACCTCAGACAAAGACCGAGTGACACTCAGACAAACAGCGAGTGACCCGCAGATATAGAGTGACCCTCAGACAGAGTAAACCTCAGATAGACAGTGAGCGACCCTCAGACAGTGAGAGACTGACCTTTAGACAGTGAGCGACCTTGAGACAAAATAAACCTCAGACAGAGTAAACCTCAGACAGAGAGTGACTGACCCTCAGACAGTGAGTGACTCTCAGGCAGAATAAACCTCAGAGAGAGAGACCCTCAGACAGAATGACACTCGGGCAGTGAGTGACGTTCGGACATTGAGTGAGTGACCCTCGGACAGTGTGTGAGTGTCCCTCGGACAGAGCGTGAGTGACCCTCAAACGAAGTGAGTGACCCTCCGACAGAGAGTGACCCTCAGACAGCGACTGACCCTCAGACAGAGAGTGAGTGACCCTTAGACAGAGAGTTAGTGACCCTTAGACAGAGAGTAGGTGAACCTCAGACAGAGAGTGAGTGAAAATCAGGCAGAGAGAGATTGGCCCCCAGAGAGAGAGAGAGAGAGTGGCCCTCAGAGAGAGAGAGAGAGTGGCCCTCAGGCAGCAAGAGAGTGGCCCTCAGACAGAGTAAACCTCAGATAGACAGTGAGCGACCCTCAGACAGTGAGAGACTGACCTTTAGACAGTGAGCGACACTGAGACAAAATAAACCTCAGAGTAAAACTCAGACAGAGAGTGACTGACACTCAGACAGTGAGTGACTCTCAGGCAGAATAAACCTCAGAGAGAGAGACCCTCAGACAGAATGACCCTCAGGCAGTGAGTGACCCTCAGACAGTGAGAGACTGACCTTTAGACACTGAGTGACCCTGAGACAAAATAAACCTCAGACAGAGAGCGACTGACACTCAGACAGTGAGTGACCCTCAGGCAGAATAAACCTCAGAGAGAGTGACCCTCAGACAGAATGACCCTCAGGCAGTGAGTGACGTTCGGACATTGAGTGAGTGACCCTCGGACAGTGTGTGTGTCCCTCGGACAGAGCGTGAGTGACCCTCAAACGAAGTGAGTGACCCTCCGACAGAGAGTGACCCTCAGACAGCGACTGACCCTCATACAGAGAGTGAGTGACCCTTAGACAGAGAGTTAGTGACCCTTAGACAGAGAGTATGTGAACCTCAGACAGAGAGTGAGTGAAAATCAGGCAGAGAGAGAGTGGCCTCCAGAGAGAGAGAGAGAGTGGTCCTCAGAGAGAGAGAGAGTGGCCCTCGGGCAGAAAGAGAGTAGCCCTCAGACAGAACGAGTGTGGCCCTCAGACAGAATAAGGGTGGCCCTCAGACAGAAAGGGGCCCTCAGACAGAGAGTGGCCCTCAGACAGAGAGTGGCCCTCAGACATAGAGAGTGTGGCCCCCAGGCAGAGAGAGAGTGGCCCTCAGACAGAGAGAGTGGCCCTCAGACAGAGAGAGTGGCCCTCAGACAGAGAGAGTGGTCCTCAGACAGAGAGAGAGTGGCCCTCAGGCAGAGAGAGAGTGGCCCTCAGGCAGAGAGAGAGTGGCCCTCAGGCAGAGAGAGAGTGGCCCTCAGGCAGAGAGAGAGTGGCCCTCAGGCAGAGAGAGAGTGGCCCTCAGACAGAGAGAGTGGCCCTCAGGCAGAGAGAGAGTGGCCCTCAGGCAGAGAGAGAGTGGCCCTCAGGCAGAGAGAGAGTGGCCCTCAGACAGAGAGGGAGTGGCCCTCAGACAGTGAGAGAGTGGCCCTCGGGCAGAGAGAGAGTGGCCCTCGGGCAGAGAGAGAGTGGCCCTCAGACAGAGAGAGAGTGGCCCTCAGACAGAGAGAGAGTGCCCTCAGACAGAGAGAGAGTGGCCCTCAGACAGAAGGAGAGTGGCCCTCAGACAGAGAGAGAGTGGCCTCAGACAGAGAGTGCCCTCAGACAGAGAGAGAGTGGCCCTCAGACAGAAGGAGAGTGGCCCTCAGACAGAAGGAGAGTGGCCCTCAGGCAGAGAGAGAGAGTGGCCCTCAGACAGAGAGAGAGTGGCCCTCAGACTCAGAGAGAGTGGCCCTCAGACAGAGAGTGAGTGGCCCTCAGACAGAGAGTTAGTGGCCCTCAGACAGTGAGTGCCCCTTAGACAGAGAGAGAGTGGCCCTCAGACAGAGAGGGGCCCTCAGACAGAAAGAGTGTGACCCTCAGACAGAGAGAGTGTGACCCTCAGATAGAGAGAGTGTGACCCTCAGACAGAGAGAGAGTGGCCCTCAGACAGAGAGAGAGTGGCCCTCAGACAGAGAGAGAGTGGCCCTCAGACAGAGAGGGCCCCTCAGACAGAGAGAGAGGGGGCCTCAGACAGAAAGAGAGTGGCCCTCAGACAGAGAGAGAGTGGCCCTCAGACAGAGAGAGAGTGGCCCTCAGGCAGTGAGTGATTTGCAGACAGTGTGACCCTCAGACAGTGAGAGACTGACCTTTATAGAGTGACTGACCCTCAGACAAAATAAACCTCAGACAGGGTGTGAGTGACCCAAAGACAGAGTAAACCTCCGTCTGTGACAGAGAGTGACCCTCAGACAGCGACTGACCCTCAGACAGAGAGTGAGTGAAAATCAGGCAGAGAGAGAGTGGCCCCCAGAGAGAGAGAGAGTGGCCCTCAGAGAGAGAGAGAGAGAGTGGCCCTCAGAGAGAGAGAGAGTGGCCCTCGGGCAGAAAGAGAGTGGCCCTCAGACACAGAGAGTGTGGCCGTCAGACAGAAAGAGTGTGGCCCTCAGACAGAAAGAGAGTGTCCCTCAGACAGAATGAGTGTGGCCATCAGACAGAAAGAAGTGTCCCTCAGACAGAACGAGTGTGGCCCTGAGACAGAATGAGAGTGGCCCTCAGGCAGAGAGGGGCCCTCAGACAGAGAGTGGCCCTCAGACAGAGAGAGAGTGGCCCTCAGACAGAGAGAGAGTGGCCCTCAGACAGAAAGAGAGTGGCCCTCAGACAGAGAGAGAGTGGCCCTCAGACAGAGAGAGAGTGGCCCTCAGACAGAGAGAGAGTGGCTCTCAGACAGAGAGAGAGTGGCCCTCAGGCAGAGAGAGAGAGTGGCCCTCAGACAGAGAGATGGCCCTCAGACAGAGAGAGTGGCCCTCAGACAGAGAGAGTGGCCCTCAGAGAGAAGGAGAGTGGCCCTCAGACAGAGAGGGAGTGGCCCTCAGACAGTGAGAGAGTGGCCGTCGGGCAGAGAGAGAGTGGCCCTCGGGCAGAGAGAGAGTGGCCCTCAGACAGAGAGAGAGTGGCCCTCAGACAGAGAGAGAGTGCCCTCAGACAGAGAGAGAGTGCCCTCACTCAGAGAGAGAGTGGCCCTCAGACAGAGAGAGAGTGGCCCACAGACAGAGAGAGAGTGGCCCTCAGGCAGAGAGTGAGTGGCCCTGAGGCAGAGTGAGAATGGCCCTCAGGCAGAGAGAGAGTGGCCCTCAGACAGAGAGAGAGTGGCCCTCAGACAGAAGGAGAGTGGCCCTCAGACAGAAGGAGAGTGGCCCTCAGGCAGAGAGAAAGAGTGGCCCTCAGACAGAGAGAGAGTGGCCCTCAGACTCAGAGAGAGTGGCCCTCAGACAGAGAGTGAGTGGCCCTCAGACAGTGAGTGGCCCTCAGACAGTGAGTGCCCCTGAGACAGAGAGAGAGTGGCCCTCAGACAGAGAGAGTGTGACCCTCAGACAGAGAGAGTGTGACCCTCAGACAGAGAGAGAGTGGCCCTCAGACAGAGAGGGGCCCTCAGACAGAGAGAGAGGGGGCCTCAGACAGAAAGAGAGTGACACTCAGACAGAGAGAGAGTGGCCCTCAGACAGAGAGAGTGGGACCCTCAGACAGAGAGAGAGTGGCACTCAGACAGAGAGAGAGTGGCCCTCAGACAGAGAGAGAGTGGCCCTCAGACAGAGAGAGAGTGGCCCTCAGACAGAAAGAGAGTGGCCCTCAGACAGAAAGAGAGTGGCCCTCAGACAGAGAGAGTTGCCCTCAGGCAGTGAGTGATTTTCAGACAGTGTGACCCTCAGACAGTGAGAGACTGACCTTTATAGAGTGACTGACCCTCAGACAAAATAAACCTCAGACGGTGTGAGTGACCCAAAGACAGAGTAAACCTCCGTCTGTGACAGAGTGAACCTCAGACAAAGACCGAGTGACACTCAGACAAACAGCGAGTGACCCGCAGATATAGAGTGACCCTCAGACAGAGTAAACCTCAGATAGACAGTGAGCGACCCTCAGACAGTGAGAGACTGACCTTTAGACAGTGAGTGACCCTGAGACAAAATAAACCTCAGAGTAAACCTCAGACAGAGAGTGACTGACCCTCAGACAGTGAGTGACTCAGGCAGAATAAACCTCAGAGAGAGAGACCCTCAGACAGAATGACACTCGGGCAGTGAGTGACGTTCGGACATTGAGTGAGTGACCCTCGGACAGTGTGTGAGTGTACCTCGGACAGAGCGAGTGACCCTCAAACGAAGTGTGACCCTCCGACAGAGAGTGACCCTCAGACAGAGAGTGGCCCTCAGACAGAGCGAGAGTGGCCCTCAGACAGAGAGAGTGTGACCCTCAGACAGAGAGAGAGTGGCCCTCAGACAGAGAGAGTGTGACCCTCAGACAGAGAGAGAGTGGTACTCAGACAGAGAGAGAGTGGCCCTCAGACAGAGAGAGAGTGGCCCTCAGACAGAAAGAGAGTGGCCCTCAGACAGAGAGAGAGTGGCCCTCAGACAGAAAGATTGGCCCTCAGACAGAAAGATTGGCCCTCAGACAGAGAGAGTGGCCCTCAGACAGAGAGAGAGTGGCCCTCAGACAGAGAGAGAGTGGCCATCAGGCAGAAAGAGAGTGGCCGTCAGGCATAAAGAGAGTGGCCCTCAGCCAGAAAGAGAGTGGCCCTAAGACAGAAAGAGAGTGGCCCTAAGACAGAAAGAGAGTGGCCCTCAGACAGAAAGAGAGTGGCCCTCAGACAGAGAGAGAGTGACCCTCAGGCAGTGAGTGATTTTCAGACAGTGTGACCCTCAGACAGTGAGAGACTGACCTTTCTAGAGTCAGTACCCTCAGACAAAATAAACCTCAGACAGGGTGTGAGTGACCCAAAGACAGAGTAAACCTCCGTCTGTGACAGAGTGAACCTCAGACAAAGAGCGAGTGACACTCAGACAAACAGCGAGTGACCCGCAGATATAGAGTGACCCTCAGACAGAGTAAACCTCAGATACACAGTGAGCGACCCTCAGACAGTGAGAGACTGACCTTTAGACAGTGAGCGACCCTGAGACAAAATAAACCTCAGACAGAGTAAACCTCAGACAGAGAGTGACTGACCCTCAGACAGTGAGTGACTCTCAGGCAGAATAAACCTCAGAGAGAGAGACCCTCAGACAGAATGACCCTCAGGCAGTGAGTGACCCTCAGACAGTCAGAGACTGACCTTTAGACACTGAGTGACCCTGAGACAAAATAAACCTCAGACAGAGAGCGACTGACACTCAGACAGTGAGTGACCCTCAGGCAGAATAAACCTCAGAGAGAGTGACCCTCAGACAGAATGACCCTCAGGCAGTGAGGGACGTTCAGACATTGAGTGAGTGACCCTCGGACAGTGTGTGAGTGTCCCTCGGACAGAGCGTGAGTGACCCTCAAACGAAGTGAGTGACCCTCCGACAGAGAGTGACCCAAAGACAGAGTAAACCTCAGATAGACAGTGAGCGACCCTCAGACAGTGAGAGACTGACCTTTAGACAGTGAGCGACACTGAGACAAAATAAACCTCAGAGTAAACCTCAGACAGAGAGTGACTGACACTCAGACAGTGAGTGACTCTCAGGCAGAATAAACCTCAGAGAGAGAGACCCTCAGACAGAATGACCCTCAGGCAGTGAGTGACCCTCAGACAGTGAGAGACTGACCTTTAGACACTGAGTGACCCTGAGACAAAATAAATCTCAGACAGAGTAAACCTCAGACAGAGAGCGACTGACACTCAGACAGTGCGTGACCCTCAGGCAGAATAAACCTCAGAGAGAGTGACCCTCAGACAGAATGACCCTCAGGCAGTGAGTGCCGTTCGGACATTGAGTGAGTGACCCTCGGACAGTGTGTGAGTGTCCCTCGGACAGAGCGTGAGTGACCCTCAAACGAAGTGAGTGACCCTCAGACAGAGAGTGACCCTCAGACAGCGACTGACCCTCAGACAGAGAGTGAGTGACCCTTAGACAGAGAGTTAGTGGCCCTTAGACAGAGAGTAGGTGAACCTCAGACAGAGAGTGAGTGAAAATCAGGCAGAGAGAGAGTGGCCCCCAGAGAGAGAGAGAGAGAGTGGCCCTAAGAGAGAGAGAGAGTGTGGCCCTCGGGCAGATAGAGAGGGGCCTCAGACAGAGAGAGTGTGGCCCTCAGACAGAGAGTGGCCCTCAGACAGAACGAGTGTGGCCCTCAGACAGAATGAGAGTAGCCCTCAGACAGAAAGTGGCCCTCAGACAGAGAGTGGCCCTCAGACAGAGCGAGAGTGGCCCTCAGACATAGAGAGGGTGACCCTCAGACAGAGAGAGTGTGGCCCTCAGACAGAGACAGAGTGGCCCTCAGACAGAGAGAGAGTGGCCCTCAGACAGAGAGAGTGTGACCCTCAGACAGAGAGAGAGTGGCCGTTAGACAGAGAGTGAGTGAACCTCAGACAGAGAGTGAGTGAAAATCAGGCAGAGAGAGAGTGGCCCCCAGAGAGAGAGAGAGAGAGAGAGTGGCCCTCAGAGAGAGAGAGAGTGGCCCTCGGGCAGAAAGAGAGTGGCCCTCAGACACAGAGAGTGTGGCCCTCAGACAGAAAGAGAGTGTCCCTCAGACAGAACGAGTGTGGCCCTCAGACAGAAAGAGAGTGTCCCTCAGACAGAACGAGTGTGGCCCTCAGACAGAATGAGAGTGGCCCTCAGACAGAGAGGGGCCCTCAGACAGAGAGTGGCCCTCAGGCAGAAGGAGAGTGGCCCTCAGGCAGAGAGAGAGAATGGCCCTCAGACAGAGAGAGAGTGGCCCTCACACAGAGAGAGAGTGGCCCACAGACAGAGCGAGAGTGGCCCTCAGACAGAGAGAGTGTGACCCTCAGACAGAGAGAGTGGCCCTCAGTCAGAAAGAGAGTGGCCCTCAGACAGAAAGAGAGTGGCCCTCAGACAGAAAGAGAGTGGCCCTCAGACAGAGAGTGGCCCTCAGACAGAAAAAGAGGTGCCCTCAGACAGAAAGAGAGTGGCCCTCAGACAGAGAGAGAGTGACCCTCAGGCAGTGAGTGATTTTCAGACAGTGTGACCCTCAGACAGTGAGAGACTGACCTTTCTAGAGTGAGTACCCTCAGACAAAATAAACCTCAGACAGGGTGTGAGTGACCCAAAGACAGAGTAAACCTCCGTCTGTGACAGAGTGAACCTCAGACAAAGAGCGAGTGACACTCAGACAAACAGCGAGTGACCCGCAGATATAGAGTGACCCTCAGACAGAGTAAACCTCAGATACACAGTGAGCGACCCTCAGACAGTGAGAGACTGACCTTTAGACAGTGAGCGACCCTGAGACAAAATAAACCTCAGACAGAGTAAACCTCAGACAGAGAGTGACTGACCCTCAGACAGTGAGTGACTCTCAGGCAGAATAAACATCAGAGAGAGAGACCCTCAGATAGAATGACCCTCAGGCAGTGAGTGACCCTCAGACAGTGAGAGACTGACCTTTAGACACTGAGTGACCCTGAGACAAAATAAACCTCAGACAGAGAGCAACTGACACTCAGACAGTGAGTGACCCTCAGGCAGAATAAACCTCAGAGAGAGTGACCCTCAGACAGAATGACCCTCAGGCAGTGAGTGACGTTCGGACATTGAGTGAGTGACCCTCGGACAGTGTGTGTGTCCCTCGGACAGAGCGTGAGTGACCCTCAAACGAAGTGAGTGACCCTCCGACAGAGAGTGACCCTCAGACAGCGACTGACCCTCATACAGAGAATGAGTGACCCTTAGACAGAGAGTTAGTGACCCTTAGACAGAGAGTATGTGAACCTCAGACAGAGAGTGAGTGAAAATCAGGCAGAGAGAGAGTGGCCTCCAGAGAGAGAGAGAGAGTGGTCCTCAGAGAGAGAGAGAGTGGCCCTCGGGCAGAAAGAGAGTAGCCCTCAGACAGAATGAGTGTGGCCCTCAGACAGAATAAGGGTGGCCCTCAGACAGAAAGGGGCCCTCAGACAGAGAGTGGCCCTCAGACAGAGAGTGGCCCTCAGACATAGAGAGTGTGGCCCCCAGGCAGAGAGAGAGTGGCCCTCAGACAGAGAGAGTGGCCCTCAGACAGAGAGAGTGGCCCTCAGACAGAGAGAGTGGCCCTCAGACAGAGAGAGTGGCCCTCAGACAGAGAGAGAGTGGCCCTCAGGCAGAGAGAGAGTGGCCCTCAGGCAGAGAGAGAGTGGCCCTCAGGCAGAGAGAGAGTGGCCCTCAGGCAGAGAGAGAGTGGCCCTCAGACAGAGAGAGTGGCCCTCAGACAGAGAGAGTGGCCCTCAGACAGAGAGAGAGTGGCCCTCAGGCAGAGAGAGAGTGGCCCTCAGGCAGAGAGAGAGTGGCCCTCAGACAGAGAGAGTGGCCCTCAGACAGAGAGAGTGGCCCTCAGACAGAGAGAGTGGTCCTCAGACAGAGAGAGAGTGGCCCTCAGGCAGAGAGAGAGTGGCCCTCAGGCAGAGAGAGAGTGGCCCTCAGGCAGAGAGAGAGTGGCCCTCAGACAGAGAGAGTGGCCCTCAGACAGAGAGAGTGGCCCTCAGACAGAGAGAGTGGCCCTCAGACAGAGAGAGAGTGGCCCTCAGGCAGAGAGAGAGTGGCCCTCAGGCAGAGAGAGAGTGGCCCTCAGACAGAGAGGGAGTGGCCCTCAGACAGTGAGAGAGTGGCCCTCGGGCAGAGAGAGAGTGGCCCTCGGGCAGAGAGAGAGTGGCCCTCCGACAGAGAGAGAGTGGCCCTCAGACAGAGAGAGAGTGCCCTCAGACAGAGAGAGAGTGGCCCTCAGACAGAAGGAGAGTGGCCCTCAGACAGAGAGAGAGTGGCCCTCAGACAGAGAGAGAGTGCCCTCAGACAGAGAGAGAGTGGCCCTCAGACAGAAGGAGAGTGGCCCTCAGGCAGAGAGAGAGAGTGGCCCTCAGACAGAGAGAGAGTGGCCCTCAGACTCAGAGAGAGTGGCCCTCAGACAGAGAGTGAGTGGCCCTCAGAGAGTTAGTGGCCCTCAGACAGTGAGTGCCCCTTAGACAGAGAGAGAGTGGCCCTCAGACAGAGAGGGGCCCTCAGACAGAAAGAGTGTGACCCTCAGACAGAGAGAGTGTGACCCTCAGACAGAGAGAGAGTGGCCCTCAGACAGAGAGAGAGTGGCCCTCAGACAGAGAGGGCCCCTCAGACAGAGAGAGAGGGGGCCTCAGACAGAAAGAGAGTGGCCCTCAGACAGAGAGAGAGTGGCCCTCAGACAGAGAGAGAGTGGCCCTCAGGCAGTGAGTGATTTGCAGACAGTGTGACCCTCAGACAGTGAGAGACTGACCTTTATAGAGTGACTGACCCTCAGACAAAATAAACCTCAGACAGGGTGTGAGTGACCCAAAGACAGAGTAAACCTCCGTCTGTGACAGAGAGTGACCCTCAGACAGCGACTGACCCTCAGACAGAGAGTGAGTGAAAATCAGGCAGAGAGAGAGTGGCCCCCAGAGAGAGAGAGAGAGTGGCCCTCAGAGAGAGAGAGAGAGTGGCCCTCAGAGAGAGAGAGAGTGGCCCTCGGGCAGAAAGAGAGTGGCCCTCAGACACAGAGAGTGTGGCCGTCAGACAGAAAGAGTGTGGCCCTCAGACAGAAAGAGAGTGTCCCTCAGACAGAATGAGTGTGGCCATCAGACAGAAAGAAGTGTCCCTCAGACAGAACGAGTGTGGCCCTGAGACAGAATGAGAGTGGCCCTCAGGCAGAGAGGGGCCCTCAGACAGAGAGTGGCCCTCAGACAGAGAGAGAGTGGCCCTCAGACAGAGAGAGAGTGGCCCTCAGACAGAAAGAGAGTGGCCCTCAGACAGAGAGAGAGTGGCCCTCAGACAGAGAGAGAGTGGCCCTCAGACAGAGAGAGAGTGGCTCTCAGACAGAGAGAGAGTGGCCCTCAGGCAGAGAGAGAGAGTGGCCCTCAGACAGAGAGATGGCCCTCAGACAGAGAGAGTGGCCCTCAGACAGAGAGAGTGGCCCTCAGACAGAGAGAGAGTGGCCCTCAGACAGAGAGAGAGTGGCCCTCAAGCAGAGAGAGAGTGGCCCTCACGCAGAGAGAGAGTGGCCCTCAGACAGAGAGAGTGGCCCTCAGACAGAGAGAGTGGCCCTCAGACAGAGAGAGAGTGGCCCTCAGGCAGAGAGAGAGTGGCCTTCAGGCAGAGAGAGAGTGGCCCTCAGAGAGAAGGAGAGTGGCCCTCAGACAGAGAGGGAGTGGCCCTCAGACAGTGAGAGAGTGGCCGTCGGGCAGAGAGAGAGTGGCCCTCGGGCAGAGAGAGAGTGGCCCTCAGACAGAGAGAGAGTGGCCCTCAGACAGAGAGAGAGTGCCCTCAGACAGAGAGAGAGTGCCCTCAGACAGAGAGAGAGTGGTCCTCAGACAGAGAGAGAGTGGCCCACAGACAGAGAGAGAGTGGCCCTCAGGCAGAGAGTGAGTGGCCCTGAGGCAGAGTGAGAATGGCCCTCAGGCAGAGAGAGAGTGGCCCTCAGACAGAGAGGGAGTGGCCCTCAGACAGAAGGAGAGTGGCCCTCAGACAGAAGGAGAGTGGCCCTCAGGCAGAGAGAAAGAGTGGCCCTCAGACAGAGAGAGAGTGGCCCTCAGACTCAGAGAGAGTGGCCCTCAGACAGAGAGTGAGTGGCCCTCAGACAGTGAGTGGCCCTCAGACAGTGAGTGCCCCTGAGACAGAGAGAGAGTGGCCCTCAGACAGAGAGAGTGTGACCCTCAGACAGAGAGAGTGTGACCCTCAGACAGAAAGAGTGTGACCCTCAGACAGAGAGAGAGTGGCCCTCAGACAGAGAGGGGCCCTCAGACAGAGAGTGAGTGGCCCTCAGACAGTGAGTGCCCCTTAGACAGAGAGAGAGTGGCCCTCAGACAGAGAGAGTGTGACCCTCAGACAGAGAGAGTGTGACCCTCAGACAGAGAGAGAGTGGCCCTCAGACAGAGAGGGGCCCTCAGACAGAGAGAGAGGGGGCCTCAGACAGAAAGAGAGTGACACTCAGACAGAGAGAGAGTGGCCCTCAGACAGAGAGAGTGGGACCCTCAGACAGAGAGAGAGTGGCACTCAGACAGAGAGAGAGTGGCCCTCAGACAGAGAGAGAGTGGCCCTCAGACAGAAAGAGAGTGGCCCTCAGACAGAAAGAGAGTGGCCCTCAGACAGAGAGAGTTGCCCTCAGGCAGTGAGTGATTTTCAGACAGTGTGACCCTCAGACAGTGAGAGACTGACCTTTATAGAGTGACTGACCCTCAGACAAAATAAACCTCAGACGGTGTGAGTGACCCAAAGACAGAGTAAACCTCCGTCTGTGACAGAGTGAACCTCAGACAAAGACCGAGTGACACTCAGACAAACAGCGAGTGACCCGCAGATATAGAGTGACCCTCAGACAGAGTAAACCTCAGATAGACAGTGAGCGACCCTCAGACAGTGAGAGACTGACCTTTAGACAGTGAGTGACCCTGAGACAAAATAAACCTCAGAGTAAACCTCAGACAGAGAGTGACTGACCCTCAGACAGTGAGTGACTCAGGCAGAATAAACCTCAGAGAGAGAGACCCTCAGACAGAATGACACTCGGGCAGTGAGTGACGTTCGGACATTGAGTGAGTGACCCTCAGACAGTGTGTGAGTGTACCTCGGACAGAGCGTGAGTGACCCTCAAACGAAGTGTGACCCTCCGACAGAGAGTGACCCTCAGACAGAGAGTGGCCCTCAGACAGAGCGAGAGTGGCCCTCAGACAGAGAGAATGTGACCCTCAGACAGAGAGAGAGTGGCCCTCAGACAGAGAGAGTGTGACCCTCAGACAGAGAGAGAGTGGTACTCAGACAGAGAGAGAGTGGCCCTCAGACTCAGAGAGAGTGGCCCTCAGACAGAGAGTGAGTGGCCCTCAGACAGAGAGTTAGTGGCCCTCAGACAGTGAGTGCCCCTTAGACAGAGAGAGAGTGGCCCTCAGACAGAGAGGGGCCCTCAGACAGAAAGAGTGTGACCCTCAGACAGAGAGAGTGTGACCCTCAGACAGAGAGAGAGTGGCCCTCAGACAGAGAGTGGCCCTCAGACAGAGAGGGCCCCTCAGACAGAGAGAGAGGGGGCCTCAGACAGAAAGAGAGTGGCCCTCAGACAGAGAGAGAGTGGCCCTCAGACAGAGAGAGAGTGGCCCTCAGGCAGTGAGTGATTTGCAGACAGTGTGACCCTCAGACAGTGAGAGACTGACCTTTATAGAGTGACTGACCCTCAGACAAAATAAACCTCAGACAGGGTGTGAGTGACCCAAAGACAGAGTAAACCTCCGTCTGTGACAGAGAGTGACCCTCAGACAGCGACTGACCCTCAGACAGAGAGTGAGTGAAAATCAGGCAGAGAGAGAGTGGCCCCCAGAGAGAGAGAGAGAGTGGCCCTCAGAGAGAGAGAGAGAGTGGCCCTCAGAGAGAGAGAGAGTGGCCCTCGGGCAGAAAGAGAGTGGCCCTCAGACACAGAGAGTGTGGCCGTCAGACAGAAAGAGTGTGGCCCTCAGACAGAAAGAGAGTGGCCCTCAGACAGAATGAGTGTGGCCATCAGACAGAAAGAAGTGTCCCTCAGACAGAACGAGTGTGGCCCTGAGACAGAATGAGAGTGGCCCTCAGGCAGAGAGGGGCCCTCAGACAGAGAGTGGCCCTCAGACAGAGAGAGAGTGGCCCTCAGACAGAGAGAGAGTGGCCCTCAGACAGAGAGAGAGTGGCCCTCAGACAGAGAGAGAGTGGCCCTCAGACAGAGAGAGAGTGGCCCTCAGACAGAGAGAGAGTGGCCCTCAGACAGAGAGAGAGTGGCCCTCAGACAGAGAGAGAGTGGCTCTCAGACAGAGAGAGAGTGGCTCTCAGACAGAGAGAGAGTGGCCCTCAGGCAGAGAGAGAGAGTGGCCCTCAGACAGAGAGATGGCCCTCAGACAGAGAGAGTGGCCCTCAGACAGAGAGAGTGGCCCTCAGACAGAGAGAGTGGCCCTCAGACAGAGAGAGAGTGGCCCTCAGACAGAGAGAGAGTGGCCCTCAGACAGAGAGAGAGTGGCCCTCAGACAGAGAGAGAGTGGCCCTCAGACAGAGAGAGAGTGGCCCTCAGACAGAGAGAGAGTGGCCCTCAGGCAGAGAGAGAGTGGCCTTCAGGCAGAGAGAGAGTGGCCCTCAGAGAGAAGGAGAGTGGCCCTCAGACAGAGAGGGAGTGGCCCTCAGACAGTGAGAGAGTGGCCGTCGGGCAGAGAGAGAGTGGCCCTCGGGCAGAGAGAGAGTGGCCCTCAGACAGAGAGAGAGTGGCCCTCAGACAGAGAGAGAGTGCCCTCAGACAGAGAGAGAGTGCCCTCAGACAGAGAGAGAGTGGCCCTCAGACAGAGAGAGAGTGGCCCACAGACAGAGAGAGAGTGGCCCTCAGGCAGAGAGTGAGTGGCCCTGAGGCAGAGTGAGAATGGCCCTCAGGCAGAGAGAGAGTGGCCCTCAGACAGAGAGAGAGTGGCCCTCAGACAGAAGGAGAGTGGCCCTCAGACAGAAGGAGAGTGGCCCTCAGGCAGAGAGAAAGAGTGGCCCTCAGACAGAGAGAGAGTGGCCCTCAGACTCAGAGAGAGTGGCCCTCAGACAGAGAGTGAGTGGCCCTCAGACAGTGAGTGGCCCTCAGACAGTGAGTGCCCCTGAGACAGAGAGAGAGTGGCCCTCAGACAGAGAGAGTGTGACCCTCAGACAGAGAGAGTGTGACCCTCAGACAGAAAGAGTGTGACCCTCAGACAGAGAGAGAGTGGCCCTCAGACAGAGAGGGGCCCTCAGACAGAGAGTGAGTGGCCCTCAGACAGTGAGTGCCCCTTAGACAGAGAGAGAGTGGCCCTCAGACAGAGAGAGTGTGACCCTCAGACAGAGAGAGTGTGACCCTCAGACAGAGAGAGAGTGGCCCTCAGACAGAGAGGGGCCCTCAGACAGAGAGAGAGGGGGCCTCAGACAGAAAGAGAGTGACACTCAGACAGAGAGAGAGTGGCCCTCAGACAGAGAGAGTGGGACCCTCAGACAGAGAGAGAGTGGCACTCAGACAGAGAGAGAGTGGCCCTCAGACAGAGAGAGAGTGGCCCTCAGACAGAGAGAGAGTGGCCCTCAGACAGAAAGAGAGTGGCCCTCAGACAGAAAGAGAGTGGCCCTCAGACAGAAAGAGAGTGGCCCTCAGACAGAGAGAGTTGCCCTCAGGCAGTGAGTGATTTTCAGACAGTGTGACCCTCAGACAGTGAGAGACTGACCTTTATAGAGTGACTGACCCTCAGACAAAATAAACCTCAGACGGTGTGAGTGACCCAAAGACAGAGTAAACCTCCGTCTGTGACAGAGTGAACCTCAGACAAAGACCGAGTGACACTCAGACAAACAGCGAGTGACCCGCAGATATAGAGTGACCCTCAGACAGAGTAAACCTCAGATAGACAGTGAGCGACCCTCAGACAGTGAGAGACTGACCTTTAGACAGTGAGTGACCCTGAGACAAAATAAACCTCAGAGTAAACCTCAGACAGAGAGTGACTGACCCTCAGACAGTGAGTGACTCAGGCAGAATAAACCTCAGAGAGAGAGACCCTCAGACAGAATGACACTCGGGCAGTGAGTGACGTTCGGACATTGAGTGAGTGACCCTCGGACAGTGTGTGAGTGTACCTCGGACAGAGCGTGAGTGACCCTCAAACGAAGTGTGACCCTCCGACAGAGAGTGACCCTCAGACAGAGAGTGGCCCTCAGACAGAGCGAGAGTGGCCCTCAGACAGAGAGAGTGTGACCCTCAGACAGAGAGAGAGTGGCCCTCAGACAGAGAGAGTGTGACCCTCAGACAGAGAGAGAGTGGTACTCAGACAGAGAGAGAGTGGCCCTCAGACAGAAAGAGAGTGGCCCTCAGACAGAAAGAGAGTGGCCCTCAGACAGAAAGAGCGTGGCCCTCAGACAGAAAGAGAGGGGCCCTCAGACAGAAAGAGAGGGGCCCTCAGATAGAGAGAGAGTGATTCTCAGACAGAGAGAGAGTGGCCCTCAGACAGAGAGAGAGTGGCCCTCAGACAGAGAGAGAGTGGCCCTCAGACAGAGAGAGAGTGGCCCTCAGACAGAAAGATTGGCCCTCAGACAGAGAGAGTGGCCCTCAGACAGAGAGAGAGTGGCCCTCAGACAGAGAGAGAGTGGCCGTCAGGCAGAAAGAGAGTGGCCCTCAGCCAGAAAGAGAGTGGCCCTCAGACAGAAAGATTGGCCCTCAGACAGAGAGAGTGGCCCTCAGACAGAGAGAGAGTGGCCCTCAGACAGAGAGAGAGTGGCCCTCAGGCAGTGAGTGATTTTCAGACAGTGTGACCCTCAGACAGTGAGAGACTGACCTTTCTAGAGTGAGTACCCTCAGACAAAATAAACCTCAGATAGGGTGTGAGTGACCCAAAGACAGAGTAAACCTCCGTCTGTGACAGAGTGAACCTCAGACAAAGAGCGAGTGACACTCAGACAAACAGCGAGTGACCCGCAGATATAGAGTGACCCTCAGACAGAGTAAACCTCAGATACACAGTGAGCGACCCTCAGACAGTGAGAGACTGACCTTTAGACAGTGAGCGACCCTGAGACAAAATAAACCTCAGACAGAGTAAACCTCAGACAGAGAGTGACTGACCCTCAGACAGTGAGTGACTCTCAGGCAGAATAAACCTCAGAGAGAGAGACCCTCAGACAGAATGACCCTCAGGCAGTGAGTGACCCTCAGACAGTCAGAGACTGACCTTTAGACACTGAGTGACCCTGAGACAAAATAAACCTCAGACAGAGAGCGACTGACACTCAGACAGTGAGTGACCCTCAGGCAGAATAAACCTCAGAGAGAGTGACCCTCAGACAGAATGACCCTCAGGCAGTGAGGGACGTTCGGACATTGAGTGAGTGACCCTCGGACAGTGTGTGAGTGTCCCTCGGACAGAGCGTGAGTGACCCTCAAACGAAGTGAGTGACCCTCCGACAGAGAGTGACCCTCAGACAGCGACTGACCCTCAGACAGAGAGTGAGTGACCCTTAGACAGAGAGTTAGTGACCCTTAGACAGAGAGTAGGTGAACCTCAGACAGAGAGTGAGTGAAAATCAGGCAGAGAGAGAGTGGCCTCCAGAGAGAGAGAGAGAGAGTGGCCCTCAGAGAGAGAGAGAGAGTGGCCCTCAGGCAGCAAGAGAGTGGCCCTCAGACAGAGTAAACCTCAGATAGACAGTGAGCGACCCTCAGACAGTGAGAGACTGACCTTTAGACAGTGAGCGACCTTGAGACAAAATAAACCTCAGACAGAGTAAACCTCAGACAGAGAGTGACTGACCCTCAGACAGTGAGTGACTCTCAGGCAGAATAAACCTCAGAGAGAGAGACCCTCAGACAGAATGACACTCGGGCAGTGAGTGACGTTCGGACATTGAGTGAGTGACCCTCGGACAGTGTGTGAGTGTCCCTCGGACAGAGCGTGAGTGACCCTCAAACGAAGTGAGTGACCCTCAAACGAAGTGAGTGACCCTCCGACAGAGAGTGACCCTCAGACAGCGACTGACCCTCAGACAGAGAGTGAGTGACCCTTAGACAGAGAGTTAGTGACCCTTAGACAGAGAGTAGGTGAACCTCAGACAGAGAGTGAGTGAAAATCAGGCAGAGAGAGATTGGCCCCCAGAGAGAGAGAGAGAGAGTGGCCCTCAGAGAGAGAGAGAGAGTGGCCCTCAGGCAGCAAGAGAGTGGCCCTCAGACAGAGTAAACCTCAGATAGACAGTGAGCGACCCTCAGACAGTGAGAGACTGACCTTTAGACAGTGAGCGACCTTGAGACAAAATAAACCTCAGACAGAGAGTGACTGACCCTCAGACAGTGAGTGACTCTCAGGCAGAATAAACCTCAGAGAGAGAGACCCTCAGACAGAATGACACTCGGGCAGTGAGTGACGTTCGGACATTGAGTGAGTGACCCTCGGACAGTGTGTGAGTGTCCCTCGGACAGAGCGTGAGTGACCCTCAAACGAAGTGAGTGACCCTCCGACAGAGAGTGACCCTCAGACAGCGACTGACCCTCAGACAGAGAGTGAGTGACCGTTAAAGAGTGAGTGAACCTCAGACAGAGAGTGAGTGAAAATCAGGCAGAGAGAGAGTGGCCCCCAGAGAGAGAGAGAGAGAGTGGCCCTCAGAGAGAGAGAGAGTGGCCCTCGGGCAGAAAGAGAGTGGCCCTCAGACACAGAGAGTGTGGCCCTCAGACAGAAAGAGTGTGGCCCTCAGACAGAGAGTGAGTAGACCTCAGACAGAGAGTGAGTGGACCTCAGACAGAGAGTGAGTGGCCCTCAGACAGTGAGTGCCCCTTAGACAGAGAGAGAGTGGCCCTCAGACAGAGAGGGGCCCTCAGAGAGAGTGGGACCCTCAGACAGAGAGAGTGTGACCCTCAGACAGAGAGAGAGTGGCCCTCAGACAGAGAGGGGCCCTCAGACAGAGAGAGAGGGGGCCTCAAACAGAAAGAGAGTGGCCCTCAGACAGAGAGAGAGTGGCCCTCAGGCAGTGAGTGATTTTCAGACAGTGTGACCCTCAGACAGTGAGAGACTGACCTTTATAGAGTGACTGACCCTCAGACAAAATAAACCTCAGACAGGGTGTGAGTGACCCAAAGACAGAGTAAACCTCCGTCTGTGACAGAGTGAACCTCAGACAAAGAGCGAGTGACACTCAGACAAACAGCGAGTGACCCGCAGATATAGAGTGACCCTCAGACAGAGTAAACCTCAGATACACAGTGAGCGACCCTCAGACAGTGAGAGACTGACCTTTAGACAGTGAGCGACCCTGAGACAAAATAAACCTCAGACAGAGTAAACCTCAGACAGAGAGTGACTGACCCTCAGACAGTGAGTGACCCTCAGGCAGAATAAACCTCAGAGAGAGAGACCCTCAGACAGAATGACCCTCAGGCAGTGAGTGACGTTCGGACATTGAGTGAGTGACCCTCGGACAGTGTGTGAGTGTCCCTCGGACAGAGCGTGAGTGACCCTCAAACGAAGTGAGTGACCCTCCGACAGAGAGTGACCCTCAGACAGCGACTGACCCTCAGACAGAGAGTGAGTGACCATTAGAAAGAGAGTGAGTGAACCTCAGACAGAGAGTGAGTGAAAATCAGGCAGAGAGAGAGTGGCCCCCAGAGAGAGAGAGAGAGAGAGTGGCCCTCAGAGAGAGAGAGAGAGAGTGTGGCCCTCAGACAGAGAGAGAGTGGCCCTCGGACAGAACGAGTGTGGCCCTCAGACAGAAAGAGAGTGTCCCTCAGACAGAACGAGTGTGGCCCTCAGACAGAATGAGAGTGGCCCTCAGACAGAGAGTGGCCCTCAGTCAGAGCGAGAGTGGCCCTCAGACAGAGAGAGTGTGACCCTCAGACAGAGAGAGAGTGGCCCTCAGACAGAAAGAGAGTGGCCCTCAGACAGAGAGAGAGTGGCCCTCAGGCAGTGAGTGATTTTCAGACAGTGTGACCCTCAGACAGTGAGAGACTGACCTTTATAGAGTGACTGACTCTCAGACAAAATAAACCTCAGACAGGGTGTGAGTGACCCAAAGACAGAGTAAACCTCTGTCTGTGACAGTGTGAACCTCAGACAAAGACCGAGTGACACTCAGACAAACAGCGAGTGACCCGCAGATATAGAGTGACCCTCAGACAGAGTAAACCTCAGATAGACAGTGAGCGACCCTGAGACAGTGAGACTGACCTTTAGACAGTGAGCGACCTTGAGACAAAATAAACCTCAGACAGAGTAAACCTCAGACAGAGAGTGACTGACCCTCAGACAGTGAGTGACTCTCAGGCAGAATAAACCTCAATCAGAGAGAGTAACCCTCAGACGGAATGGTCCTCAGGCAGTGAGTAACCCTCAGACAGAAAGTGAGTAAACCTCAGACAGACAGTGAGTGTTCCTCAAAGCGAGAAAGAGTGACCCTCAAACCGAGAGTGAGTGACCCTCAAACAGAGAGTGAGTGACCCTCGGACATTGAGTGAGTGACCCTCAGACATTGAGTAAGTGACCCTCAGACATTGAGTGAGTGACCCTCAGACAGTGAGAGAGTGACCTTTAGACAATGAATGACCCTCAGACAGAGAGTGAGTGAAACTCAGGCAGAGAGTGAGTGACCCCAGACAGAGATTGAGTGACCCCAGACAGAGAGTGAGTGACCCCAGACAGAGAGTGAGTGACCCCAGACAGAGAGTGAGTGACCCCAGATAGAGAGTGAGTGACCCCAGACAGTAGTAACCCTGAGGGAGAGGGTGAGTGACTCTGAGAGTCATTAAATGACTGCAGAGAGAGAGTGACCCCAGACAGAGCGTGAGTGACCCTCAAACGAAGTGTGACCCTCCGACAGAGAGTGACCCTCAGACAGAGAGTGGCCCTCAGACAGAGCGAGAGTGGCCCTCAGACAGAGAGAGTGTGACCCTCAGACAGAGAGAGAGTGGCCCTCAGACAGAGAGAGTGTGACCCTCAGACAGAGAGAGAGTGGTACTCAGACAGAGAGAGAGTGGCCCTCAGACAGAAAGAGAGTGGCCCTCAGACAGAAAGAGAGTGGCCCTCAGACAGAAAGAGCGTGGCCCTCAGACAGAAAGAGAGGGGCCCTCAGACAGAAAGAGAGGGGCCCTCAGATAGAGAGAGAGTGATTCTCAGACAGAGAGAGAGTGGCCCTCAGACAGAGAGAGAGTGGCCCTCAGACAGAGAGAGAGTGGCCCTCAGACAGAGAGAGAGTGGCCCTCAGACAGAAAGATTGGCCCTCAGACAGAGAGAGTGGCCCTCAGACAGAGAGAGAGTGGCCCTCAGACAGAGAGAGAGTGGCCGTCAGGCAGAAAGAGAGTGGCCGTCAGGCAGAAAGAGAGTGGCCCTCAGCCAGAAAGAGAGTGGCCCTAAGACAGAAAGAGAGTGGCCCTAAGACAGAAAGAGAGTGGCCCTCAGACAGAAAGAGAGTGGCCCTCAGACAGAGAGAGAGTGACCCTCAGGCAGTGAGTGATTTTCAGACAGTGTGACCCTCAGACAGTGAGAGACTGACCTTTCTAGAGTGAGTACCCTCAGACAAAATAAACCTCAGATAGGGTGTGAGTGACCCAAAGACAGAGTAAACCTCCGTCTGTGACAGAGTGAACCTCAGACAAAGAGCGAGTGACACTCAGACAAACAGCGAGTGACCCGCAGATATAGAGTGACCCTCAGACAGAGTAAACCTCAGATACACAGTGAGCGACCCTCAGACAGTGAGAGACTGACCTTTAGACAGTGAGCGACCCTGAGACAAAATAAACCTCAGACAGAGTAAACCTCAGACAGAGAGTGACTGACCCTCAGACAGTGAGTGACTCTCAGGCAGAATAAACCTCAGAGAGAGAGACCCTCAGACAGAATGACCCTCAGGCAGTGAGTGACCCTCAGACAGTCAGAGACTGACCTTTAGACACTGAGTGACCCTGAGACAAAATAAACCTCAGACAGAGAGCGACTGACACTCAGACAGTGAGTGACCCTCAGGCAGAATAAACCTCAGAGAGAGTGACCCTCAGACAGAATGACCCTCAGGCAGTGAGGGACGTTCGGACATTGAGTGAGTGACCCTCGGACAGTGTGTGAGTGTCCCTCGGACAGAGCGTGAGTGACCCTCAAACGAAGTGAGTGACCCTCCGACAGAGAGTGACCCTCAGACAGCGACTGACCCTCAGACAGAGAGTGAGTGACCCTTAGACAGAGAGTTAGTGACCCTTAGACAGAGAGTAGGTGAACCTCAGACAGAGAGTGAGTGAAAATCAGGCAGAGAGAGAGTGGCCTCCAGAGAGAGAGAGAGAGAGTGGCCCTCAGAGAGAGAGAGAGAGTGGCCCTCAGGCAGCAAGAGAGTGGCCCTCAGACAGAGTAAACCTCAGATAGACAGTGAGCGACCCTCAGACAGTGAGAGACTGACCTTTAGACAGTGAGCGACCTTGAGACAAAATAAACCTCAGACAGAGTAAACCTCAGACAGAGAGTGACTGACCCTCAGACAGTGAGTGACTCTCAGGCAGAATAAACCTCAGAGAGAGAGACCCTCAGACAGAATGACACTCGGGCAGTGAGTGACGTTCGGACATTGAGTGAGTGACCCTCGGACAGTGTGTGAGTGTCCCTCGGACAGAGCGTGAGTGACCCTCAAACGAAGTGAGTGACCCTCCGACAGAGAGTGACCCTCAGACAGCGACTGACCCTCAGACAGAGAGTGAGTGACCCTTAGACAGAGAGTTAGTGACCCTTAGACAGAGAGTAGGTGAACCTCAGACAGAGAGTGAGTGAAAATCAGGCAGAGAGAGATTGGCCCCCAGAGAGAGAGAGAGAGAGTGGCCCTCAGAGAGAGAGAGAGAGTGGCCCTCAGGCAGCAAGAGAGTGGCCCTCAGACAGAGTAAACCTCAGATAGACAGTGAGCGACCCTCAGACAGTGAGAGACTGACCTTTAGACAGTGAGCGACCTTGAGACAAAATAAACCTCAGACAGAGAGTGACTGACCCTCAGACAGTGAGTGACTCTCAGGCAGAATAAACCTCAGAGAGAGAGACCCTCAGACAGAATGACACTCGGGCAGTGAGTGACGTTCGGACATTGAGTGAGTGACCCTCGGACAGTGTGTGAGTGTCCCTCGGACAGAGCGTGAGTGACCCTCAAACGAAGTGAGTGACCCTCCGACAGAGAGTGACCCTCAGACAGCGACTGACCCTCAGACAGAGAGTGAGTGACCGTTAAAGAGTGAGTGAACCTCAGACAGAGAGTGAGTGAAAATCAGGCAGAGAGAGAGTGGCCCCCAGAGAGAGAGAGAGAGAGTGGCCCTCAGAGAGAGAGAGAGTGGCCCTCGGGCAGAAAGAGAGTGGCCCTCAGACACAGAGAGTGTGGCCCTCAGACAGAAAGAGTGTGGCCCTCAGACAGAGAGTGAGTAGACCTCAGACAGAGAGTGAGTGGACCTCAGACAGAGAGTGAGTGGCCCTCAGACAGTGAGTGCCCCTTAGACAGAGAGAGAGTGGCCCTCAGACAGAGAGGGGCCCTCAGAGAGAGTGGGACCCTCAGACAGAGAGAGTGTGACCCTCAGACAGAGAGAGAGTGGCCCTCAGACAGAGAGGGGCCCTCAGACAGAGAGAGAGGGGGCCTCAAACAGAAAGAGAGTGGCCCTCAGACAGAGAGAGAGTGGCCCTCAGGCAGTGAGTGATTTTCAGACAGTGTGACCCTCAGACAGTGAGAGACTGACCTTTATAGAGTGACTGACCCTCAGACAAAATAAACCTCAGACAGGGTGTGAGTGACCCAAAGACAGAGTAAACCTCCGTCTGTGACAGAGTGAACCTCAGACAAAGAGCGAGTGACACTCAGACAAACAGCGAGTGACCCGCAGATATAGAGTGACCCTCAGACAGAGTAAACCTCAGATACACAGTGAGCGACCCTCAGACAGTGAGAGACTGACCTTTAGACAGTGAGCGACCCTGAGACAAAATAAACCTCAGACAGAGTAAACCTCAGACAGAGAGTGACTGACCCTCAGACAGTGAGTGACCCTCAGGCAGAATAAACCTCAGAGAGAGAGACCCTCAGACAGAATGACCCTCAGGCAGTGAGTGACGTTCGGACATTGAGTGAGTGACCCTCGGACAGTGTGTGAGTGTCCCTCGGACAGAGCGTGAGTGACCCTCAAACGAAGTGAGTGACCCTCCGACAGAGAGTGACCCTCAGACAGCGACTGACCCTCAGACAGAGAGTGAGTGACCATTAGAAAGAGAGTGAGTGAACCTCAGACAGAGAGTGAGTGAAAATCAGGCAGAGAGAGAGTGGCCCCCAGAGAGAGAGAGAGAGAGAGTGGCCCTCAGAGAGAGAGAGAGAGAGTGTGGCCCTCAGACAGAGAGAGAGTGGCCCTCGGACAGAACGAGTGTGGCCCTCAGACAGAAAGAGAGTGTCCCTCAGACAGAACGAGTGTGGCCCTCAGACAGAATGAGAGTGGCCCTCAGACAGAGAGTGGCCCTCAGTCAGAGCGAGAGTGGCCCTCAGACAGAGAGAGTGTGACCCTCAGACAGAGAGAGAGTGGCCCTCAGACAGAAAGAGAGTGGCCCTCAGACAGAGAGAGAGTGGCCCTCAGGCAGTGAGTGATTTTCAGACAGTGTGACCCTCAGACAGTGAGAGACTGACCTTTATAGAGTGACTGACTCTCAGACAAAATAAACCTCAGACAGGGTGTGAGTGACCCAAAGACAGAGTAAACCTCTGTCTGTGACAGTGTGAACCTCAGACAAAGACCGAGTGACACTCAGACAAACAGCGAGTGACCCGCAGATATAGAGTGACCCTCAGACAGAGTAAACCTCAGATAGACAGTGAGCGACCCTGAGACAGTGAGACTGACCTTTAGACAGTGAGCGACCTTGAGACAAAATAAACCTCAGACAGAGTAAACCTCAGACAGAGAGTGACTGACCCTCAGACAGTGAGTGACTCTCAGGCAGAATAAACCTCAATCAGAGAGAGTAACCCTCAGACGGAATGGTCCTCAGGCAGTGAGTAACCCTCAGACAGAAAGTGAGTAAACCTCAGACAGACAGTGAGTGTTCCTCAAAGCGAGAAAGAGTGACCCTCAAACCGAGAGTGAGTGACCCTCAAACAGAGAGTGAGTGACCCTCGGACATTGAGTGAGTGACCCTCAGACATTGAGTAAGTGACCCTCAGACATTGAGTGAGTGACCCTCAGACAGTGAGAGAGTGACCTTTAGACAATGAATGACCCTCAGACAGAGAGTGAGTGAAACTCAGGCAGAGAGTGAGTGACCCCAGACAGAGATTGAGTGACCCCAGACAGAGAGTGAGTGACCCCAGACAGAGAGTGAGTGACCCCAGACAGAGAGTGAGTGACCCCAGATAGAGAGTGAGTGACCCCAGACAGTAGTAACCCTGAGGGAGAGGGTGAGTGACTCTGAGAGTCATTAAATGACTGCAGAGAGAGAGTGACCCCAGACAGAGCGTGAGTGACCCTCAAACGAAGTGTGACCCTCCGACAGAGAGTGACCCTCAGACAGAGAGTGGCCCTCAGACAGAGCGAGAGTGGCCCTCAGACAGAGAGAGTGTGACCCTCAGACAGAGAGAGAGTGGCCCTCAGACAGAGAGAGTGTGACCCTCAGACAGAGAGAGAGTGGTACTCAGACAGAGAGAGAGTGGCCCTCAGACAGAAAGAGAGTGGCCCTCAGACAGAAAGAGAGTGGCCCTCAGACAGAAAGAGCGTGGCCCTCAGACAGAAAGAGAGGGGCCCTCAGACAGAAAGAGAGGGGCCCTCAGATAGAGAGAGAGTGATTCTCAGACAGAGAGAGAGTGGCCCTCAGACAGAGAGAGAGTGGCCCTCAGACAGAGAGAGAGTGGCCCTCAGACAGAGAGAGAGTGGCCCTCAGACAGAAAGATTGGCCCTCAGACAGAGAGAGTGGCCCTCAGACAGAGAGAGAGTGGCCCTCAGACAGAGAGAGAGTGGCCGTCAGGCAGAAAGAGAGTGGCCGTCAGGCAGAAAGAGAGTGGCCCTCAGCCAGAAAGAGAGTGGCCCTAAGACAGAAAGAGAGTGGCCCTAAGACAGAAAGAGAGTGGCCCTCAGACAGAAAGAGAGTGGCCCTCAGACAGAGAGAGAGTGACCCTCAGGCAGTGAGTGATTTTCAGACAGTGTGACCCTCAGACAGTGAGAGACTGACCTTTCTAGAGTGAGTACCCTCAGACAAAATAAACCTCAGATAGGGTGTGAGTGACCCAAAGACAGAGTAAACCTCCGTCTGTGACAGAGTGAACCTCAGACAAAGAGCGAGTGACACTCAGACAAACAGCGAGTGACCCGCAGATATAGAGTGACCCTCAGACAGAGTAAACCTCAGATACACAGTGAGCGACCCTCAGACAGTGAGAGACTGACCTTTAGACAGTGAGCGACCCTGAGACAAAATAAACCTCAGACAGAGTAAACCTCAGACAGAGAGTGACTGACCCTCAGACAGTGAGTGACTCTCAGGCAGAATAAACCTCAGAGAGAGAGACCCTCAGACAGAATGACCCTCAGGCAGTGAGTGACCCTCAGACAGTCAGAGACTGACCTTTAGACACTGAGTGACCCTGAGACAAAATAAACCTCAGACAGAGAGCGACTGACACTCAGACAGTGAGTGACCCTCAGGCAGAATAAACCTCAGAGAGAGTGACCCTCAGACAGAATGACCCTCAGGCAGTGAGGGACGTTCGGACATTGAGTGAGTGACCCTCGGACAGTGTGTGAGTGTCCCTCGGACAGAGCGTGAGTGACCCTCAAACGAAGTGAGTGACCCTCCGACAGAGAGTGACCCTCAGACAGCGACTGACCCTCAGACAGAGAGTGAGTGACCCTTAGACAGAGAGTTAGTGACCCTTAGACAGAGAGTAGGTGAACCTCAGACAGAGAGTGAGTGAAAATCAGGCAGAGAGAGAGTGGCCTCCAGAGAGAGAGAGAGAGAGTGGCCCTCAGAGAGAGAGAGAGAGTGGCCCTCAGGCAGCAAGAGAGTGGCCCTCAGACAGAGTAAACCTCAGATAGACAGTGAGCGACCCTCAGACAGTGAGAGACTGACCTTTAGACAGTGAGCGACCTTGAGACAAAATAAACCTCAGACAGAGTAAACCTCAGACAGAGAGTGACTGACCCTCAGACAGTGAGTGACTCTCAGGCAGAATAAACCTCAGAGAGAGAGACCCTCAGACAGAATGACACTCGGGCAGTGAGTGACGTTCGGACATTGAGTGAGTGACCCTCGGACAGTGTGTGAGTGTCCCTCGGACAGAGCGTGAGTGACCCTCAAACGAAGTGAGTGACCCTCCGACAGAGAGTGACCCTCAGACAGCGACTGACCCTCAGACAGAGAGTGAGTGACCCTTAGACAGAGAGTTAGTGACCCTTAGACAGAGAGTAGGTGAACCTCAGACAGAGAGTGAGTGAAAATCAGGCAGAGAGAGATTGGCCCCCAGAGAGAGAGAGAGAGAGTGGCCCTCAGAGAGAGAGAGAGAGTGGCCCTCAGGCAGCAAGAGAGTGGCCCTCAGACAGAGTAAACCTCAGATAGACAGTGAGCGACCCTCAGACAGTGAGAGACTGACCTTTAGACAGTGAGCGACCTTGAGACAAAATAAACCTCAGACAGAGAGTGACTGACCCTCAGACAGTGAGTGACTCTCAGGCAGAATAAACCTCAGAGAGAGAGACCCTCAGACAGAATGACACTCGGGCAGTGAGTGACGTTCGGACATTGAGTGAGTGACCCTCGGACAGTGTGTGAGTGTCCCTCGGACAGAGCGTGAGTGACCCTCAAACGAAGTGAGTGACCCTCCGACAGAGAGTGACCCTCAGACAGCGACTGACCCTCAGACAGAGAGTGAGTGACCGTTAAAGAGTGAGTGAACCTCAGACAGAGAGTGAGTGAAAATCAGGCAGAGAGAGAGTGGCCCCCAGAGAGAGAGAGAGAGAGTGGCCCTCAGAGAGAGAGAGAGTGGCCCTCGGGCAGAAAGAGAGTGGCCCTCAGACACAGAGAGTGTGGCCCTCAGACAGAAAGAGTGTGGCCCTCAGACAGAGAGTGAGTGGACCTCAGACAGAGAGTGAGTGGCCCTCAGACAGTGAGTGCCCCTTAGACAGAGAGAGAGTGGCCCTCAGACAGAGAGGGGCCCTCAGAGAGAGTGGGACCCTCAGACAGAGAGAGTGTGACCCTCAGACAGAGAGAGAGTGGCCCTCAGACAGAGAGGGGCCCTCAGACAGAGAGAGAGGGGGCCTCAAACAGAAAGAGAGTGGCCCTCAGACAGAGAGAGAGTGGCCCTCAGGCAGTGAGTGATTTTCAGACAGTGTGACCCTCAGACAGTGAGAGACTGACCTTTATAGAGTGACTGACCCTCAGACAAAATAAACCTCAGACAGGGTGTGAGTGACCCAAAGACAGAGTAAACCTCCGTCTGTGACAGAGTGAACCTCAGACAAAGAGCGAGTGACACTCAGACAAACAGCGAGTGACCCGCAGATATAGAGTGACCCTCAGACAGAGTAAACCTCAGATACACAGTGAGCGACCCTCAGACAGTGAGAGACTGACCTTTAGACAGTGAGCGACCCTGAGACAAAATAAACCTCAGACAGAGTAAACCTCAGACAGAGAGTGACTGACCCTCAGACAGTGAGTGACTCTCAGGCAGAATAAACCTCAGAGAGAGAGACCCTCAGACAGAATGACCCTCAGGCAGTGAGTGACGTTCGGACATTGAGTGAGTGACCCTCGGACAGTGTGTGAGTGTCCCTCGGACAGAGCGTGAGTGACCCTCAAACGAAGTGAGTGACCCTCCGACAGAGAGTGACCCTCAGACAGCGACTGACCCTCAGACAGAGAGTGAGTGACCATTAGAAAGAGAGTGAGTGAACCTCAGACAGAGAGTGAGTGAAAATCAGGCAGAGAGAGAGTGGCCCCCAGAGAGAGAGAGAGAGAGAGAGTGGCCCTCAGAGAGAGAGAGAGAGAGTGTGGCCCTCAGACAGAGAGAGAGTGGCCCTCGGACAGAACGAGTGTGGCCCTCAGACAGAAAGAGAGTGTCCCTCAGACAGAACGAGTGTGGCCCTCAGACAGAATGAGAGTGGCCCTCAGACAGAGAGTGGCCCTCAGTCAGAGCGAGAGTGGCCCTCAGACAGAGAGAGTGTGACCCTCAGACAGAGAGAGAGTGGCCCTCAGACAGAAAGAGAGTGGCCCTCAGACAGAGAGAGAGTGGCCCTCAGGCAGTGAGTGATTTTCAGACAGTGTGACCCTCAGACAGTGAGAGACTGACCTTTATAGAGTGACTGACCCTCAGACAAAATAAACCTCAGACAGGGTGTGAGTGACCCAAAGACAGAGTAAACCTCTGTCTGTGACAGTGTGAACCTCAGACAAAGACCGAGTGACACTCAGACAAACAGCGAGTGACCCGCAGATATAGAGTGACCCTCAGACAGAGTAAACCTCAGATAGACAGTGAGCGACCCTGAGACAGTGAGACTGACCTTTAGACAGTGAGCGACCTTGAGACAAAATAAACCTCAGACAGAGTAAACCTCAGACAGAGAGTGACTGACCCTCAGACAGTGAGTGACTCTCAGGCAGAATAAACCTCAATCAGAGAGAGTGACCCTCAGACAGAATGGTTCTCAGGCAGTGAGTAACCCTCAGACAGAAAGTGAGTAAACCTCAGACAGACAGTGAGTGTTCCTCAAAGCGAGAAAGAGTGACCCTCAAACCGAGAGTGAGTGACCCTCAAACAGAGAGTGAGTGACCCTCGGACATTGAGTGAGTGACCCTCAGACATTGAGTAAGTGACCCTCAGACATTGAGTGAGTGACCCTCAGACAGTGAGAGAGTGACCTTTAGACAATGAATGACCCTCAGACAGAGAGTGAGTGAAACTCAGGCAGAGAGTGAGTGACCCCAGACAGAGATTGAGTGACCCCAGACAGAGAGTGAGTGACCCCAGACAGAGAGTGAGTGACCCCAGACAGAGAGTGAGTGACCCCAGATAGAGAGTGAGTGACCCCAGACAGTAGTAACCCTGAGGGAGAGGGTGAGTGACTCTGAGAGTCATTAAATGACTGCAGAGAGAGAGTGACCCCAGACAGAGGGTGAGTGACCCTGAGGGAGAGGGTGAGTGACCCTGAGACAGTGATTAAATGACCCCTGAGAGAGTGAGTGACCCTCAGACAGAGAGTGACACTCAGACAGTGAGAGAGTGACCTTTAGACAGTGAGTGTCCCTCAGACAAAATAAACCTCAGTCTGTGAGTGAGTGACTCTCAGGCAGAGTGTGAGTGACCCTCAGGCAGAGAGAGAGTGGCCCTCAGGCAGAGAGAGAGTGGCCCTCAGATAAAGAGAGAGGGGCCCTCAGACAGAGAGAGAGTGGCCCTCAGACAGAGAGAGAGGGGCCCTCAGACAGAGAGAGAGGGGCCCTCAGACAGAGAGGGGCCCTCAGACAGAGATAGAGTGGCCCTCAGACAGAGAGAGAGTGGCCCTCAGACAGAGAGAGAGTGGCCCTCAGACAGAGAGAGAGTGGCCCTGAGACAGATAGAGAGTGGCCCTCAGACAGATAGAGAGTGGCCCTCAGGCAGAGAGAGGGTGGCCCTCAGATAAAGAGAGAGTGGCCCTCAGACAGAGAGAGAGTGGCCCTCAGGCAGAGAGAGAGTGGCACTCAGGCAGGGGGAGAGTGGCCCTCAGGCAGAGAGAGGATGACCCTTAGACAGAGAGAGAGTGGCCCTCAGACAGAGAGAGAGTGACCCCAGACAGTAGTAACCCTGAGGGAGAGGGTGAGTGACTCTGAGAGTCATTAAATGACTGCAGAGAGAGAGTGACCCCAGACAGAGGGTGAGTGACCCTGAGGGAGAGGGTGAGTGACCATGAGACAGTGATTAAATGACCCCTGAGAGAGTGAGTGACCCTCAGACAGAGAGTGACACTCAGACAATGAGAGAGTGACCTTTAGACAGTGAGTGTCCCTCAGACAAAATAAACCTCAGTCTGTGAGTGAGTGACTCTCAGGCAGAGTGTGAGTGACCCTCAGGCAGAGAGAGAGTGGCCCTCAGGCAGAGAGAGAGTGGCCCTCAGATAAAGAGAGAGGGGCCCTCAGACAGAGAGAGAGTGGCCCTCAGACAGAGAGAGAGGGGCCCTCAGACAGAGAGAGAGGGGCCCTCAGACAGAGAGAGAGGGGCCCTCAGACAGAGAGGGGCCCTCAGACAGAGATAGAGTGGCCCTCAGACAGAGAGAGAGTGGCCCTCAGACAGAGAGAGAGTGGCCCTCAGACAGAGAGAGAGTGGCCCTGAGACAGATAGAGAGTGGCCCTCAGACAGATAGAGAGTGGCCCTCAGGCAGAGAGAGGGTGGCCCTCAGATAAAGAGAGAGTGGCCCTCAGACAGAGAGAGAGTGGCCCTCAGGCAGAGAGAGAGTGGCACTCAGGCAGGGGGAGAGTGGCCCTCAGGCAGAGAGAGGATGACCCTTAGACAGAGAGAGAGTGGCCCTCAGACAGAGAGAGAGTGGCCCTCAGAGAGAAAGAGAGTGACTGTCAGGCAGAGAGTGAGTGACCCTCAGGCAGAGAGAGGGTAACCCTCAGGCGGAGAGACAGTGGCCCTCAAGCAGGGAGACAGTGGCCCTCAGGCGGAGAGAGAGTGACCCTCAGACAGAGAGAGAGTGGCCCTCAGACAGAGAGAGAGTGGCCCTCAGGCAGAGAGAGTGTGGCCCTCAGGCAGAGAGAGAGAGTGCCCTCAGATAGAGTGAGAGAGTGCCCTCAGACAGTGAGTGACCCTCAGACAGAGAGCAAGTGACCCTCAGACAGTGTAAACCTCAGATAGACAGTGTGTCCCTCAGATGGTGATAGACCCTCACACAGAGAGTGACCCACAGATAGTGACCCACAGACAGAGAGTGACCCTCAGTCAGAGACTGACCATCAGTCAGAGACTGACCCTTAGACAGGGAGTGATTTTCAGACAGAGAGTGACCCTTAGACAGTGAGACTGACCTTTAGACACTTAGTGACCCTGAGACAAATTAAACCTAAGACAGAGTAAACCTCAGACAGAGAGTAACTGACCCTCAGACAGTGAATGATCCTCAGGCAGAATAAGCCTCAGTCAGAGAGAGTAACCCTCAGACAGAAAGTGAGTAAACCTCAGACAGAGAGAGAGTGTTCCTCAAAGAGAGAAAGTGTGACCCTCAAACCGAGAGTGAGAGACCCTTGGAAATTGAGTGAGTGACCCTCAGACAGTGAGAGAGTGACCTTTAGACAGTGAATGACCCTCAGACAGAGAGTGAGTGAAACTCAGGCAGTGAGTGACCCTCAGACAGAGGGTGACCCCAGACAGAAAGTAAGTGACCCCAGACAGAAAGTGAGTGACCCCAGACAGAAAGTGAGTGACCCCAGACAGAAAGTGAGTGACCCCAGACAGACAGTGCGTGACCCCAGACACAGAGTGAATGACCCTCAGACAGAGAGTGTGACCCTCAGACAGAGAGTGAGTGACCCCAGATAGAGAGTGAGTGACCCCAGACAGAGAGTGAGTGAACCTGAGGCAGAGGGTGAGTGACCCTGAGACAGTGATTAAATGAGCCCTGAGGGAGTGAGAGACCCTGAGACAGAGAGTGACCCTCAGACAGTGAGAGAGTGACCTTTAGACAGTGAGTGTCCCTCAGACAAAATAAACCTGTCTGTGAGTGAGAGACCCTCAGGCAGAGAGTGAGTGACCCTCAGGCAGAGAGAGGGTGACACTAAGGCAGAGAGAGAGTGGCCCTCAGGCAGTGAGAGAGTGGCCCTCAGGCAGTGAGAGAGTGGCCCTCAGGCAGTGAGAGAGTGGCCCTCAGGCAGAGAGAGGGTGGCCCTCAGGCAGAGAGAGGGTGGCCCTCAGGCAGAGAGAGAGTGGCCCTCAGATAAAGAGAGACAGTGGCCCTCAGATAAAGAGAGAGTGGCCCTCAGATAAAGAGAGAGTGGCCCTCAGATAAAGAGAGAGTGGCCCTCAGACAGAGAGAGAGTGGCCCTCAAACAAAGAGAGAGTGGCCCTCAGATAAAGAGAGAGTGGCCCTCAGACAGAGAGAGAGTGGCCCTCAGACAGAGAGAGAGTGGACCTCAGACAGAGAGTGAGTGACCCTCAGGCAGAGAGAGGGTAACCCTCAGGCGGAGAGACAGTGGCCCTCAGACAGAGAGAGAGTGGCCCTCAGAGAGAGAGAAAGTGGCCCTCAGGCAGAGAGAGTGTGGCCCTCAGACAGAGAGAGGGGCCATCAGACAGAGAGAGAGTGGCCCTCAGACAGAGAGAGAGTGGCCCTCAGACAGAGAGAGAGTGGCCCTCAGACAGAGAGAGAGTGGCCCTCAGGCAGAGAGAGAGTGGCCCTCAGGCAGAGAGAGAGTGGCCCTCAGGCAGAGAGAGAGTGGCCCTCAGGCAGAGAGAGAGTGGCCCTCAGGCAGAGAGAAAGTGGCCCTCAGACAGAGAGAGAGTGGCCCTCAGGCAGAGAGAGAGTGGCGCTCAGGCAGAGAGAGAGTGGCCCTCAGGCAGAGAGAGAGTGGCCCTCAGACAGAGAGTGGCCCTCAGACAGAGAGAGAGTGGTCCTCAGACAGAGAGAGTGGCCCTCAGGCAGAGAGAGAGTGGCCCTCAGGCAGAGAGAGAGTGGCCCTCAGACAGAGAGTGGAGCTCAGACAGATAGAGAGTGGCCCTCAGGCAGAGAGAGAGTGGCCCTCAGGCAGAGAGAGAGTGGCCCTCAGGCAGAGAGAGAGTGGCCCTGAGGCAGAGTGAGAATGGCCCTCAGGCAGAGAGAGAGTGGCCCTCAGACAGTGAGAGAGTGGCCCTCAGACAGAGAGAGAGAGGCCCTCAGACAGAGAGAGATTGGCCCTCAGACAGAAGGAGAGTGGCCCTAAGGCAGAGAGAGAGTGGCCCTCAGGCAGAGAGAGAGTGGCCCTCAGGCAGAGAGAGAGTGGCCCTCAGGCAGAGAGAGAGTGGCCCTCAGACAGAGAGAGAGTGGCCCTCAGACAGAAGGAGAGTGGCCCTCACACAGAAGGAGAGTGGCCCTCAGACAGAAGGAGAGTGGCCCTCAGAGAGAGAGAGAGTGGCCCTCAGACAGAGAGAGAGTGGCCCTCAGACAGAGTGAGTGGCCCTCAAACATTGAGTGCCCCTTAGACAGAGAGAGTGGCCCTCAGACAGAGAGTGAGTGGCCCTCAGACAGAGAGAGAGAGTGCCCTCAGATAGAGTGAGAGAGTGCCCTCAGACAGTGTGTGACCCTCAGACAGAGACCGAGTGACCCTCAGACAGTGTAAACCTCAGATAGACAGTGATGTCTCTCAGACGGAGATAGACACTCACACAGAGAGTGACCCTCAGACAGAGATTGACCCTCAGTCAGAGACTGTCCCTCAGTCAGAGACTGACCCTTAGACAGGGAGTGATTTTCAGACAGAGAGTGACCCTTAGACAGTGAGACTGACCTTTAGACACTGAGTGACCCTGAGACAAACTAAACCTGACAGAGTAAACCTCAGACAGAGAGTGACTGACCCTCAGACAGTGAATGATCCTCAGGCAGAATAAACCTCAATCAGAGATAGTAACTCTCAGACAGAATGACCCTCAGGCAGTGAGTAACCCTCAGACAGAAAGTGAGTAAACCTCAGACAGACAGTGAGTGTTCCTCAAAGAGAGAAAGAGTGACCCTCAAACAGAGAGTGAGTGACCCTCAAACAGAGAGTGAGTGACCCTCGGACATTGAGTGAGTGACCCTCAGACATTGAGTAAGAGACCCTCAGACATTGAGTGAGTGACCCTCAGACAGTGAGAGAGTGACCTTTAGACAATGAGTGACCCTCAGACAGAGAGTGAGTGAAACTCAGGCAGAGAGTGAGTGACCCCAGACAGAGATTGAGTGACCCCAGACAGAGAGTGAGTGACCCCAGACAGAGAGTGAGTGACCCCAGATAGAGAGTGAGTGACCACATACAGTAGTAACCCTGAGGGAGAGGGTGAGTGACTGAGAGTCATTAAATGACTCCAGAGAGAGAGTGACCCCAGACAGAGGGTGAGTGACCCTGAGGGAGAGGGTGAGTGACCCTGAGACAGTGATTAAATGACCCCTGAGAGAGTGAGTGACCCTCAGACAGAGAGTGACACTCAGACAGTGAGAGAGTGACCTTTAGACAGTGAGTGTCCCTCAGACAAAATAAACCTCAGTCTGTGAGTGAGTGACTCTCAGGCAGAGTGTGTGACCCTCAGGCAGAGAGAGAGTGGCCCTCAGGCAGAGAGAGAGTGGCCCTCAGACAGAGAGAGAGGGGCCCTCAGACAGAGAGAGAGTGGCCCTCAGACAGAGAGAGAGTGGCCCTCAGACAGAGAGAGAGTGGCCCTCAGATAAAGAGAGAGTGGCCCTCAGATAAATAGAGAGTGGCCCTCAGACAGAGAGAGAATGGCCCTCAGACAGAGAGAGAGTGGCCCTCAGGCAGAGGGAGGGTGACCCTCAGACAGAGAGAGGGTGGCCCTCAAGCAGGGAGAGAGTGGCCCTCAGACAGAGAGAGAGTGGCCCTCAGACAGAGAGAGAGTGGCCCTCAAACAGAGAGAGAGTGGCCCTCAGACAGAGAGAGAGTGGCCCTCAGACAGAAAGAGAGTGGCCCTCAGGCAGAGAGAGAGTGGCCCTCAGACAGAGAGAGAGTGACTGTCAGGCAGAGAGTGAGTGACCCTCAGGCAGAGAGAGGGTAACCCTCAGGCGGAGAGACAGTGGCCCTCAAGCAGGGAGAGAGTGGCCCTCAGACAGAGAGAGAGTGGCCCTCAGACAGAGAGAGAGTGGCCCTCAGACAGAGAAAGAGTGGCCCTCAGGCAGAGAGAGTGTGGCCCTCAGGCAGAGAGAGAGAGTGCCCTCAGATAGAGTGAGAGAGTGCCCTCAGACAGTGAGTGACCCTCAGACAGAGAGCAAGTGACCCTCAGACAGTGTAAACCTCAGACAGAATGGCCCTCAGGCAGTGAGTAACCCACAGACAGAAAGTGAGTAAACCTCAGACAGAGAGTGAGTGTTCCTCAAAGAGAGAAAGAGTGACCCTCAAACCGAGAGTGAGAGACCCTTGGAAATTGAGTGAGTGACCCTCAGACAGTGAGAGAGTGACCTTTAGACAGTGAATGACCCTCAGACAGAGAGTGAGTGAAACTCAGGCAGTGAGTGACCCTCAGACAGAGAGTGACCCCAGACAGAAAGTAAGTGACCCCAGACAGAAAGTGAGTGACCCCAGACAGAAAGTGAGTGACCCCAGACAGAAAGTGAGTGACCCCAGACAGACAGTGCGTGACCCCAGACACAGAGTGAATGACCCTCAGACAGAGAGTGTGACCCTCAGACAGAGAGTGAGTGACCCCAGATAGAGAGTGAGTGACCCCAGACAGAGAGTGAGTGACCCTGAGGGAGAGGGTGAGAGACCCTGAGACAGTGATTAAATGAGCCCTGAGAGAGTGAGAGACCCTGAGACAGAGAGTGACCATCAGACAGTGAGAGAGTGACCTTTAGACAGTGAGTGTCCCTCAGACAAAATAAACCTCAGTCTGTGAGTGAGAGACTCTCAGGCAGAGAGTGAGTGACCCTCAGGCAGAGAGAGGGTGACACTAAGGCAGAGAGAGAGTGGCCCTCAGGCAGTGAGAGAGTGGCCCTCAAGCAGTGAGAGAGTGGCCCTCAGGCAGTGAGAGAGTGGCCCTCAGATAAAGAGAGAGTGGCCCTCAGATAAAGAGAGAGTGGCCCTCAGATAAAGAGAGAGTGGCCCTCAGATAAAGAGAGAGTGGCCCTCAGACAGAGAGAGAGTGGCCCTCAGATAAAGAGAGAGTGGCCCTCAGATAAAGAGAGAGTGGCCCTCAGATAAAGAGAGAGTGGCCCTCAGATAAAGAGAGAGTGGCCCTCAGACAGAGAGAGAGTGGCCCTCAGACAGAGAGAGAGTGGCCCTCAGGCAGAGAGAGAGTGGCCCTCAGGCAGAGAGAGAGTGGCCCTCAGACAGAGAGAGAGTGGCCCTCAGACAGAGAGAGAGTGGCCCTCAGGCAGAGAGAGTGCGGCCCTCAGACAGAGAGAGAGTGGCCCTCAGGCAGAGAGAGAGTGGCCCTCAGACAGAGAGAGAGTGGCCCTCAGACAGAGAGAGAGTGGCCCTCAGACAGAGAGAGAGTGGCCCTCAGGCAGAGAGAGTGCGGCCCTCAGACAGAGAGAGAGTGGCCCTCAAGCAGAGAGAGAGTGGCCCTCAGGCAGAGAGAGAGTGGCCCTCAGACAGAGAGAGAGTGGCCCTCAGGCAGAGAGAGTGCGGCCCTCAGACAGAGAGAGAGTGGCCCTCAGGCAGAGAGAGAGTGGCCCTCAGACAGAGAGTGGCCCTCAGACAGAGAGAGAGTGGCCCTCAGACAGAGAGAGAGTGGCCCTCAAGCAGAGAGAGAGTGGCCCTCAGACAGATAGAGAGTGGCCCTCAGACAGAGAGAGAGTGGCCCTCAGACAGAGAGAGAGTGGCCCTCAGACAGAGAGAGAGTGGCCCTCAGACAGAGAGAGTGGCCCTCAGACAGAGAGAGTGGCCCTCAGGCAGAGAGAGAGTGGCCCTCAGGCAGAGAGAGAGTGGCCCTCAGACAGTGAGTGACCCTCAGACAGAGAGAGAGTGGCCCTCAGGCAGAGAGAGAGTGGCCCTCAGACAGAGAGAGAGTGGCCCTCAGGCAGAGAGTGAGTGGCCCTGAGGCACAATGAGAATGGCCCTCAGGCAGAGAGAGAGTGGCCCTCAGACAGAAGGAGAGTGGCCCTCAGGCAGAGAGAGAGTGGCCCTCAGGCAGAGAGAGAGTGGCCCTCAGGCAGAGAGAGAGTGGCCCTCAGGCAGAGAGAGAGTGGCCCTCAGGCAGAGAGAGAGTGGCCCTCAGGCAGAGAGAGAGTGGCCCTCAGGCAGAGAGAGAGTGGCCCTCAGGCAGAGAGAGAGTGGCCCTCAGACAGAGAGAGAGGCCCTCAGACAGAGAGAGAGTGGCCCTCAGACAGAAGGAGAGTGGCCCTCAGGCAGAGAGAGAGTGGCCCTCAGGCAGAGAGAGAGTGGCCCTCAGGCAGAGAGAGAGTGGCCCTCAGACAGAGAGAGAGTGGCCCTCAGACAGAGAGAGAGTGGCCCTCAGACAGAGAGAGAGTGGCCCTCAGACAGAGAGAGAGTGGCCCTCAGACAGAAGGAGAGTGGCCCTCAGACAGAGAGAGAGTGGCCCTCAGGCAGATAGAGAGTGGCCCTCAGGCAGAGAGAGAGTGGCCCTCAGATAAAGAGAGAGTGGCCCTCAGATAAAGAGAGAGTGGCCGTCAGATAAAGAGAGAGTGGCCCGCAGATAAAGAGAGAGTGGCCCTCAGACAGAGAGAGAGTGGCCCTCAGATAAAGAGAGAGTGGCCCTCAGATAAAGAGAGAGTGGCCCTCAGATAAAGAGAGAGTGGCCCTCAGACAGAGAGAGAGTGGCCCTCAGGCAGAGAGAGAGTGGCCCTCAGGCAGAGAGAGGGTGGCCCTCAGATAAAGAGAGAGTGGCCCTCAGATAAAGAGAGAGTGGCCCTCAGACAGAGAGAGAGTGGCCCTCAGACAGAGAGAGAGTGGCCCTCAGGCAGAGGGAGAGTGGCCCTCAGGCAGAGAGAGAGTGGCCCTCAGGCAGAGAGAGGGTGACCCTCAGGCAGAGAGAGGGTGGCCCTCAGGCAGAGAGAAAATGGCCCTCAGACAGAGAGAGAGTGACTGTCAGGCAGAGAGTGAGTGACCCTCAGGCAGAGAGAGGGTAACCCTCAGGCGGAGAGACAGTGGCCCGCAAGCAGGGAGAGAGTGGCCCTCAGACAGAGAGAGTGTGGCCCTCAGACAGAGAGAGAGTGGCCCTCAGGCAGAGAGAGTGTGGCCCTCAGGCAGAGAGAGAGAGTGCCCTCAGATAGAGTGAGAGAGTGCCCTCAGACAGTGAGTGACCCTCAGACAGAGAGCAAGTGACCCTCAGACAGTGTAAACCTCAGATAGACAGTGAGTGTCCCTCAGATGGTGATAGACCCTCACACAGAGAGTGACCCATAGACAGTGACCCACAGACAGAGAGTGACCCTCAGTCAGAGACTGACCATCAGTCAGAGACTGACCCTTAGACAGGGAGTGATTTTCAGACAGAGAGTGACCCTTAGACAGTGAGACTGACCTTTAGACACTGAGTGACCCTGAGACAAATTAAACCTAAGACAGAGTAAACCTCAGACAGAGAGTAACTGACCCTCAGACAGTGAATGATCCTCAGGCAGAATAAGCCTCAGTCAGAGAGTAACCCTCAGACAGAATGGTCCTCAGGCAGTGAGTAACCCTCAGACAGAATGGTCCTCAGGCAGTGAGTGACCCTCAGACAGAATGGCCCTCAGGCAGTGAGTAACCCTCAGACAGAAAGTGAGTAAACCTCAGACAGAGAGTGAGTGTTCCCCAAAGAGAGAAAGAGTGACCCTCAAACAGAGAGTGAGTGACCCTTGGAAATTGAGTGAGTGACCCTCAGACAGTGAGAGAGTGACCTTTAGACAGTGAATGACCCTCAGATAGAGAGTGAGTGAAACTCAGGCAGTGAGTGACCCTCAGACAGAGAGTGACCCCAGACAGAAAGTAAGTGACCCCAGACAGAAAGTGAGTGACCCCAGACAGAAAGTGAGTGACCCCAGACAGAAAGTGAGTGACCCCAGACAGAAAGTGAGTGACCCCAGACAGACAGTGCGTGACCCCAGACACAGAGTGAATGACCCTCAGACAGAGAGTGTGACCCTCAGACAGAGAGTGAGTGACCCCAGACAGAGAGTGAGTGACCCCAGACAGAGAGTGAGTGACCCTGAGGGAGAGGGTGAGAGACCCTGAGACAGTGATTAAATGAGCCCTGAGAGAGTGAGAGACCCTGAGACAGAGAGTGACCCTCAGACAGTGAGAGAGTGACCTTTAGACAGAGTGTCCCTCAGACAAAATAAACCTCAGTCTGTGAGTGAGTGACTCTCAGGCAGAGAGTGAGTGACCTTCAGGCAGAGAGAGGGTGACACTAAGGCAGAGAGAGAGTGGCCCTCAGGCAGTGAGAGAGTGGCCCTCAGGCAGTGAGAGAGTGGCCCTCAGGCAGAGAGAGAGTGGCCCTCAGACAGAGAGAGAGTGGCCCTCAGACAGAAGGAGAGTGGCCCTCACACAGAAGGAGAGTGGCCCTCAGACAGAAGGAGAGTGGCCCTCAGAGAGAGAGAGAGTGGCCCTCAGACAGAGAGAGAGTGGCCCTCAGACAGAGTGAGTGGCCCTCAAACATTGAGTGCCCCTTAGACAGAGAGAGAGTGGCCCTCAGACAGAGAGTGAGTGGCCGTCAGACAGAGAGAGAGTGGCCCTCAGGCAGAGAGAGAGTGGCCCTCAGGCAGAGAGACAGTGGCCCTCAGACAGAGAGAGAGTGGCCCTCAGACAGAGAGAGAGTGGCCCTCAGACAGAAGGAGAGTGGCCCTCACACAGAAGGAGAGTGGCCCTCAGACAGAAGGAGAGTGGCCCTCAGAGAGAGAGAGAGTGGCCCTCAGACAGAGAGAGAGTGGCCCTCAGACAGAGTGAGTGGCCCTCAAACATTGAGTGCCCCTTAGACAGAGAGAGAGTGGCCCTCAGACAGAGAGTGAGTGGCCCTCAGACAGAGAGAGAGAGTGCCCTCAGATAGAGTGAGAGAGTGCCCTCAGATAGAGTGAGAGAGTGCCCTCAGACAGTGTGTGACCCTCAGACAGAGACCGAGTGACCCTCAGACAGTGTAAACCTCAGATAGACAGTGATGTCTCTCAGACGGAGATAGACACTCACACAGAGAGTGACCCTCAGACAGAGAGTGACCCTCAGTCAGAGACTGTCCCTCAGTCAGAGACTGACCCTTAGACAGGGAGTGATTTTCAGACAGAGAGTGACCCTTAGACAGTGAGACTGACCTTTAGACACTGAGTGACCCTGAGACAAACTAAACCTCAGACAGAGTAAACCTCAGACAGAGAGTAACTGACCCTCAGACAGTGAATGATCCTCAGGCAGAATAAACCTCAATCAGAGAGAGTAACTCTCAGACAGAATGGTCCTCAGGCAGTGAGTAACCCTCAGACAGAAAGTGAGTAAACCTCAGACAGACAGTGAGTGTTCCTCAAAGAGAGAAAGAGTGACCCTCAAACAGAGAGTGAGTGACCCTCAAACAGAGAGTGAGTGACCCTCGGACATTGAGTGAGTGACCCTCAGACATTGAGTAAGAGACCCTCAGACATTGAGTGAGTGACCCTCAGACAGTGAGAGAGTGACCTTTAGACAATGAGTGACCCTCAGACAGAGAGTGAGTGAAACTCAGGCAGAGAGTGAGTGAAACTCAGGCAGAGAGTGAGTGACCCCAGACAGAGATTGAGTGACCCCAGACAGAGAGTGAGTGACCCCAGACAGAGAGTGAGTGACCCCAGACAGAGAGTGAGTGACCACATACAGTAGTAACCCTGAGGGAGAGGGTGAGTGACTGAGAGTCATTAAATGACTCCAGAGAGAGAGTGACCCCAGACAGAGGGCGAGTGACCCTGAGGGAGAGGGTGAGTGACCCTGAGACAGTGATTAAATGACCCCTGAGAGAGTGAGTGACCCTCAGACAGAGAGTGACACTCAGACAGTGAGAGAGTGACCTTTAGACAGTGAGTGTCCCTCAGACAAAATAAACCTCAGTCTGTGAGTGAGTGACTCTCAGACAGAGTGTGTGACCCTCAGGCAGAGAGAGAGTGGCCCTCAGACAGAGAGAGAGGGGCCCTCAGACAGAGAGAGAGTGGCCCTCAGACAGAGAGAGAGTGGCCCTCAGACAGAAATAGAGTGGCCCTCAGACAGAAATAGAGTGGCCCTCAGACAGAGAGAGGGTGGCCCTCAGGCAGAGAGAGGGTGGCCCTCAGATAAAGAGAGAGTGGCCCTCAGATAAATAGAGAGTGGCCCTCAGACAGAGAGAGAATGGCCCTCAGACAGAGAGAGAGTGGCCCTCAGGCAGAGGGAGGGTGACCCTCAGACAGAGAGAGGATGGCCCTCAAGCAGGGAGAGAGTGGCCCTCAGACAGAGAGAGAGTGGCCCTCAGACAGAGAGAGAGTGGCCCTCAAACAGAGAGAGAGTGGCCCTCAGACAGAGAGAGAGTGGCCCTCAGACAGAAAGAGAGTGGCCCTCAGGCAGAGAGAGAGTGGCCCTCAGACAGAGAGAGAGTGACTGTCAGGCAGAGAGTGAGTGACCCTCAGGCAGAGAGAGGGTAACCCTCAGGCGGAGAGACAGTGGCCCTCAAGCAGGGAGAGAGTGGCCCTCAGACAGAGAGAGAGTGGCCCTCAGACAGAGAGAGAGTGGCCCTCAGGCAGAGAGAGTGTGGCCCTCAGGCAGAGAGAGAGAGTGCCCTCAGATAGAGTGAGAGAGTGCCCTCAGACAGTGAGTGACCCTCAGACAGAGAGCAAGTGACCCTCAGACAGTGTAAACCTCAGACAGAATGGCCCTCAGGCAGTGAGTAACCCACAGACAGAAAGTGAGTAAACCTCAGACAGAGAGTGAGTGTTCCTCAAAGAGAGAAAGAGTGACTCTCAAACAGAGAGTGAGAGACCCTTGGAAATTGAGTGAGTGACCCTCAGACAGTGAGAGAGTGACCTTTAGACAGTGAATGACCCTCAGACAGAGTGAGTGAAACTCAGGCAGTGAGTGACCCTCAGACAGAGAGTGACCCCAGACAGAAAGTAAGTGACCCCAGACAGAAAGTGAGTGACCCCAGACAGAAAGTGAGTGACCCCAGACAGAAAGTGAGTGACCCCAGACAGACAGTGCGTGACCACAGACACAGAGTGAATGACCCTCAGACAGAGAGTGAGTGACCCTGAGGGAGAGGGTGAGAGACCCTGAGACAGTGATTAAATGAGCCCTGAGAGAGTGAGAGACCCTGAGACAGAGAGTGACCCTCAGACAGTGAGAGAGTGACCTTTAGACAGTGAGTGTCCCTCAGACAAAATAAACCTCAGTCTGTGAGTGAGAGACTCTCAGGCAGAGAGTGAGTGACCCTCAGGCAGAGAGAGGGTGACACTAAGGCAGAGAGAGAGTGGCCCTCAGGCAGTGAGAGAGTGGCCCTCAAGCAGTGAGAGAGTGGCCCTCAAGCAGTGAGAGAGTGGCCCTCAGGCAGTGAGAGAGTGGCCCTCAGGCAGTGAGAGAGTGGCCCTCAGGCAGAGAGAGGGTGGCCCTCAGGCAGAGAGAGGGTGGCCCTCAGGCAGAGAGAGAGTGGCCCTCAGATAAAGAGAGAGTGGCCCTCAGATAAAGAGAGAGTGGCCCTCAGATAGAGAGAGTGGTCCTCAGATAAAGAGAGAGTGGCCCTCAGATAAAGAGAGAGTGGCCGTCAGATAAAGAGAGAGTGGCCCGCAGATAAAGAGAGAGTGGCCCTCAGACAGAGAGAGAGTGGCCCTCAGATAAAGAGAGAGTGGCCCTCAGATAAAGAGAGAGTGGCCCTCAGACAGAGAGAGAGTGGCCCTCAGACAGAGAGAGAGTGGCCCTCAGGCAGAGAGAGAGTGGCCCTCAGACAGAGAGAGAGTGGCCCTCAGACAGAGAGAGAGTGGCCCTCAGGCAGAGAGAGTGCGGCCCTCAGACAGAGAGAGAGTGGCCCTCAGGCAGAGAGAGAGTGGCCCTCAGACAGAGAGAGAGTGGCCCTCAGACAGAGAGTGGCCCTCAGACAGAGAGAGAGTGGCCCTCAGACAGAGAGAGAGTGGCCCTCAGACAGAGAGAGAGTGGCCCTCAAGCAGAGAGAGAGTGGCCCTCAGGCAGAGAGTGGCCCTCAGACAGATAGAGAGTGGCCCTCAGACAGAGAGAGAGTGGCCCTCAGACAGAGAGAGAGTGGCCCTCAGACAGAGAGAGTGGCCCTCAGGCAGAGAGAGAGTGGCCCTCAGGCAGAGAGAGAGTGGCCCTCAGACAGTGAGTGGCCCTCAGACAGAGAGAGAGTGGCCCTCAGGCAGAGAGAGAGTGGCCCTCAGGCAGTGAGAGAGTGGCCCTCAGGCAGAGAGAGAGTGGCCCTCAGACAGAGAGAGAGTGGCCCTCAGGCAGAGAGTGAGTGGCCCTGAGGCACAGTGAGAATGGCCCTCAGGCAGAGAGAGAGTGGCCCTCAGACAGAAGGAGAGTGGCCCTCAGGCAGAGAGAGAGTGGCCCTCAGGCAGAGAGAGAGTGGCCCTCAGGCAGAGAGAGAGTGGCCCTCAGGCAGAGAGAGAGTGGCCCTCAGGCAGAGAGAGAGTGGCCCTCAGACAGAGAGAGAGGCCCTCAGACAGAGAGAGAGTGGCCCTCAGACAGAAGGAGAGTGGCCCTCAGGCAGAGAGAGAGTGGCCCTCAGGCAGAGAGAGAGTGGCCCTCAGGCAGAGAGAGAGTGGCCCTCAGACAGAGAGAGAGTGGCCCTCAGGCAGAGAGAGAGTGGCCCTCAGACAGAGAGAGAGTGGCCCTCAGACAGAGAGAGAGTGGCCCTCAGACAGAGAGAGAGTGGCCCTCAGACAGAAGGAGAGTGGCCCTCAGACAGAGAGAGAGTGGCCCTCAGGCAGAGAGAGAGTGGCCCTCAGGCAGAGAGAGAGTGGCCCTCAGATAAAGAGAGAGTGGCCGTCAGATAAAGAGAGAGTGGCCGTCAGATAAAGAGAGAGTGGCCCGCAGATAAAGAGAGAGTGGCCCTCAGACAGAGAGAGAGTGGCCCTCAGATAAAGAGAGAGTGGCCCTCAGATAAAGAGAGAGTGGCCCTCAGACAGAGAGAGAGTGGCCCTCAGGCAGAGAGAGAGTGGCCCTCAGGCAGAGAGAGGGTGGCCCTCAGACAGAGAGAGAGTGGCCCTCAGGCAGAGGGAGAGTGGCCCTCAGGCAGAGAGAGAGTGGCCCTCAGGCAGAGAGAGGGTGACCCTCAGGCAGAGAGAGGGTGGCCCTCAGGCAGAGAGAAAATGGCCCTCAGACAGAGAGAGAGTGACTGTCAGGCAGAGAGTGAGTGACCCTCAGGCAGAGAGAGGGTAACCCTCAGGCGGAGAGACAGTGGCCCGCAAGCAGGGAGAGAGTGGCCCTCCGACAGAGAGAGTGTGGCCCTCAGACAGAGAGAGAGTGGCCCTCAGGCAGAGAGAGTGTGGCCCTCAGGCAGAGAGAGAGAGTGCCCTCAGATAGAGTGAGAGAGTGCCCTCAGACAGTGAGTGACCCTCAGACAGAGAGCAAGTGACCCTCAGACAGTGTAAACCTCAAATAGACAGTGAGTGTCCCTCAGATGGTGATAGACCCTCACACAGAGAGTGACCCATAGACAGTGACCCACAGACAGAGAGTGACCCTCAGTCAGAGACTGACCATCAGTCAGAGACTGACCCTTAGACAGGGAGTGATTTTCAGACAGAGAGTGACCCTTAGACAGTGAGACTGACCTTTAGACACTGAGTGACCCTGAGACAAATTAAACCTAAGACAGAGTAAACCTCAGACAGAGAGTAACTGACCCTCAGACAGTGAATGATCCTCAGGCAGAATAAGCCTCAGTCAGAGAGAGTAACCCTCAGACAGAATGGTCCTCAGGCAGTGAGTGACCCTCAGACAGAATGGCCCTCAGGCAGTGAGTAACCCTCAGACAGAAAGTGAGTAAACCTCAGACAGAGAGAGAGTGTTCCTCAAAGAGAGAAAGAGTGACCCTCAAACAGAGAGTGAGTGACCCTTGGAAATTGAGTGAGTGACCCTCAGACAGTGAGAGAGTGACCTTTAGACAGTGAATGACCCTCAGACAGAAAGTGAGTGAAACATCAGGCAGTGAGTAACCCTCAGACAGAGAGTGACCCCAGACAGAAAGTAAGTGACCCCAGACAGAAAGTGAGTGACCCCAGACAGAAAGTGAGTGACCCCAGACAGAAAGTGAGTGACCCCAGACAGACAGTGCGTGACCCCAGACACAGAGTGAATGACCCTCAGACAGAGAGTGTGACCCTCAGACAGAGAGTGAGTGACCCCAGACAGAGAGTGAGTGACCCCAGACAGAGAGTGAGTGACCCTGAGGGAGAGGGTGAGAGACCCTGAGACAGTGATTAAATGAGCCCTGAGAGAGTGAGAGACCCTGAGACAGAGAGTGACCCTCAGACAGTGAGAGAGTGACCTTTAGACAGAGTGTCCCTCAGACAAAATAAACCTCAGTCTGTGAGTGAGTGACTCTCAGGCAGAGAGTGAGTAACCCTCAGGCAGAGAGAGGGTGACACTAAGGCAGAGAGAGAGTGGCCCTCAGGCAGTGAGAGAGTGGCCCTCAGGCAGTGAGAGAGTGGCCCTCAGGCAGTGAGAGAGTGGCCCTCAGGCAGAGAGAGGGTGGCCCTCAGGCAGAGAGAGAGTGGCCCTCAGATAAAGAGAGAGTGGCCCTCAGATAGAGAGAGTGGTCCTCAGATAAAGAGAGAGTGGCCCTCAGATAAAGAGAGAGTGGCCGTCAGATAAAGAGAGAGTGGCCCGCAGATAAAGAGAGAGTGGCCTTCAGACAGAGAGAGAGTGGCCCTCAGATAAAGAGAGAGTGGCCCTCAGATAAAGAGAGAGTGGCCCTCAGATAAAGAGAGAGTGGCCCTCAGACAGAGAGAGAGTGGCCCTCAGGCAGAGAGAGACTGGCCCTCAGGCAGAGAGAGAGTGGCCCTCAGGCAGAGAGAGAGTGGCCCTCAGGCAGAGAGAGAGTGACCCTCAGACAGAGAGAGAGTGGCCCTCAGACAGAGAGAGAGTGGCCCTCAGGCAGAGAGAGTGTGGCCCTCAGACAGAGAGAGAGTGGCCCTCAGGCAGAGAGAGAGTGGCCCTCAGATAAAGAGAGAGTGGCCCTCAGATAGAGAGAGTGGTCCTCAGATAAAGAGAGAGTGGCCCTCAGATAAAGAGAGAGTGGCCGTCAGATAAAGAGAGAGTGGCCCGCAGATAAAGAGAGAGTGGCCCTCAGACAGAGAGAGAGTGGCCCTTAGATAAAGAGAGAGTGGCCCTCAGATAAAGAGAGAGTGGCCCTCAGATAAAGAGAGAGTGGCCCTCAGACAGAGAGAGAGTGGCCCTCAGACAGAGAGAGAGTGGCCCTCAGGCAGAGAGAGAGTGGCCCTCAGGCAGAGAGAGAGTGGCCCTCAGGCAGAGAGAGAGTGACCCTCAGACAGAGAGAGAGTGGCCCTCAGACAGAGAGAGAGTGGCCCTCAGGCAGAGAGAGTGTGGCCCTCAGACAGAGAGAGAGTGGCCCTCAGGCAGAGAGAGAGTGGCCCTCAGACAGAGAGAGAGTGGCCCTCAGACAGAGAGTGGCTCTCAGACAGAGAGAGAGTGGCCCTCAGACAGAGAGAGAGTGGCCCTCAAGCAGAGAGAGAGTGGCCCTCAGGCAGAGAGTGGCCCTCAGACAGATAGAGAGTGGCCCTCAGACAGAGAGAGAGTGGCCCTCAGACAGAGAGAGTGGCCCTCAGACAGAGAGAGAGTGGCCCTCAGGCAGAGAGAGAGTGGCCCTCAGACAGTGAGTGGCCCTCAGACAGAGAGAGAGTGGCCCTCAGGCAGAGAGAGAGTGGCCCACAGGCAGTGAGAGAGTGGCCCTCAGGCAGAGAGAGAGTGGCCCTCAGACAGAGAGAGAGTGGCCCTCAGGCAGAGAGTGAGTGGCCCTGAGGCACAGTGAGAATGGCCCTCAGGCAGAGAGAGAGTGGCCCTCAGACAGAAGGAGAGTGGCCCTCAGACAGAAGGAGAGTGGCCCTCAGACAGAGAGAGAGGCCCTCAGACAGAGAGAGAGGCCCTCAGACAGAGAGAGAGGCCCTCAGACAGAGAGAGAGTGGCCCTCAGACAGAAGGAGAGTGGCCCTCAGGCAGAGAGAGAGTGGCCCTCAGGCAGAGAGAGAGTGGCCCTCAGGCAGAGAGAGAGTGGCCCTCAGACAGAGAGAGAGTGGCCCTCAGACAGAGAGAGAGTGGCCCTCAGACAGAGAGAGAGTGGCCCTCAGACAGAAGGAGAGTGGCCCTCAGACAGAGAGAGAGTGCCCCTTAGACAGAGAGTGAGTGGCCCTCAGACAGAGAGAGAGAGTGCCCTCAGATAGTGAGAGAGTGCCCTCAGACAGTGTGTGACCCTCAGACAGAGAGCGAGTGACCCTCAGACAGTGTAAACCTCAGATAGACAGTGATGTCTCTCAGACGGAGATAGACACTCACACAGAGAGTGACCCTCAGACAGAGAGTGACCCTCAGTCAGAGACTGACCATCAGTCAGAGATTGACCCTTAGACAGGGAGTGATTTTCAGTCAGAGAGTGACCCTTAGACAGTGAGACTGACCTTTAGACACTGAGTGACCCTGAGACAAACTAAACCTAAGACAGAGTAAACCTCAGACAGAGAGTGACTGACCCTCAGACAGTGAATGATCCTCAGGCAGAATAAACCTCAATCAGAGAGAGTAACCCTCAGACAGAATGACCCTCAGGCAGTAAGTAACCCTCAGACAGAAAGTGAGTAAACCTCAGACAGACAGTGAGTGTTCCTCAAAGCGAGAAAGAGTGACCCTCAAACCGAGAGTGAGTGACCCTCAAACAGAGAGTGAGTGACCCTCAAATAGAGACTGAGTGACCCTTGGACATTGAGTGAGTGACCCTCAGACATTGAGTAAGTGACCCTCAGACATTGAGTGAGTGACCCTCAGACAGTGAGAGAGTGACCTTTAGACAATGAATGACCCTCAGACAGAGAGTGAGTGAAACTCAGGCAGAGAGTGAGTGACCCCAGACAGAGATTGAGTGACCCCAGACAGAGAGTGAGTGACCCCAGACAGAGAGTGAGTGACCCCAGATAGAGAGTGAGTGACCACATACAGTAGTAACCCTAAGGGAGAGGGTGAGTGACTCTGAGAGTCATTAAATGACTGCAGAGAGAGTGTGACCCCAGAGGGTGAGTGACCCTGAGGGAGAGGGTGAGTGACCCTGAGACAGTGATTAAATGACCCCTGAGAGAGTGAGTGACCCTCAGACAGAGAGTGCCAGTCAGACAGTGAGAGAGTGCCTTTAGACAGTGAGTGTCCCTCAGACAAAATAACCCTCAGTCTGTGAGTGAGTGACTCTCAGGCAGAGTGTGAGCGACCCTCAGACAGAGAGAGAGGGGCCCTCAGACAGAGATAGAGTGGCCCTCAGGCAGATAGAGAGTGGCCCTCAGACAGAGAGAGAGTGGCCCTCAGATAAAAAGAGAGTGGCCCTCAGATAAAAAGAGAGTGGCCCTCAGATAAAAAGAGAGAGTGGCCCTCAGACAGAGAGAGAGTGGCCCTCAGACAGAGAGAGAGTGGCCCTCAGACAGAGAGAGAGTGGCCCTCAGGCAGAGAGAGAGTGGCCCTCAGGCAGAGAGAGAGTGGCCCTCAGGCAGAGAGAGAGTGGCCCTCAGGCAGAGAGAGGGTGGCCCTCAGATAAAGAGAGAGTGGCCCTCAGATAAAGAGAGAGTGGCCCTCAGACAGAGAGAGAGTGGCCCTCAGACAGAGAGAGAGTGGCCCTCAGACAGAGAGAGAGTGGCCCTCAGACAGAGAGAGAGTGGCCCTCAGGCAGAGGGAGAGTGGCCCTCAGGCAGAGAGAGGGTGACCCTCAGGCAGAGAGAGGGTGGCCCTCAGGCAGAGAGAAAATGGCCCTCAGACAGAGAGAGAGTGACTGTCAGGTAGAGAGTGAGTGACCCTCAGGCAGAGAGAGGGTAACCCTCAGGCGGAGAGACAGTGGCCTTCAAGCAGGGAGAGAGTGGCCCTCAGACAGAGAGAGTGTGGCCCTCAGACAGAGAGAGAGTGGCCCTCAGACAGAGAGAGAGTGGCCCTCAGACAGAGAGAGAGTGGCCCTCAGTCAGAGAGAGTGTGGCCCTCAGGCAGAGAGAGAGAGTGCCCTCAGATAGAGTGAGAGAGTGCCCTCAGACAGTGAGTGACCCTCAGACAGAGAGCAAGTGACCCTCAGACAGTGTAAACCTCAGATAGACAGTGAGTGTCCCTCAGATGGTGATAGACCCTCACACAGAGAGTGACCCATAGACAGTGACCCACAGACAGAGAGTGACCCTCAGTCAGAGACTGACCATCAGTCAGAGACTGACCCTTAGACAGGGAGTGATTTTCAGACAGAGAGTGACCCTTAGACAGTGAGACTGACCTTTAGACACTGAGTGACCCTGAGACAAATTAAACCTAAGACAGGGTAAACCTCAGACAGAGAGTAACTGACCCTCAGACAGTGAATGATCCTCAGGCAGAATAAGCCTCAGTCAGAGAGAGTAACCCTCAGACAGAATGGTCCTCAGGCAGTGAGTGACCCTCAGACAGAATGGCCCTCAGGCAGTGAGTAACCCTCAGACAGAAAGTGAGTAAGCCTCAGACAGAGAGAGTGTTCCTCAAAGAGAGAAAGAGTGACCCTCAAACAGAGAGTGAGTGACCCTTGGAAATTGAGTGAGTGACCCTCAGACAGTGAGAGAGTGACCTTTAGACAGTGAATGACCCTCAGACAGAAAGTGAGTGAAACATCAGGCAGTGAGTAACCCTCAGACAGAGAGTGACCCCAGACAGAAAGTAAGTGACCCCAGACAGAAAGTGAGTGACCCCAGACAGAAAGTGAGTGACCCCAGACAGAAAGTGAGTGACCCCAGACAGAAAGTGAGTGACCCCAGACAGAAAGTGAGTGACCCCAGACAGACAGTGCGTGACCCCAGACACAGAGTGAATGACCCTCAGACAGAGAGTGTGACCCTCAGACAGAGAGTGAGTGACCCCAGACAGAGAGTGAGTGACCCCAGACAGAGAGTGAGTGACCCTGAGGGAGAGGGTGAGAGACCCTGAGACAGTGATTAAATGAGCCCTGAGAGAGTGAGAGACCCTGAGACAGAGAGTGACCCTCAGACAGTGAGAGAGTGACCTTTAGACAGAGTGTCCCTCAGACAAAATAAACCTCAGTCTGTGAGTGAGTGACTCTCAGGCAGAGAGTGAGTAACCCTCAGGCAGAGAGAGGGTGACACTAAGGCAGAGAGAGAGTGGCCCTCAGGCAGTGAGAGAGTGGCCCTCAGGCAGTGAGAGAGTGGCCCTCAGGCAGAGAGAGGGTGGCCCTCAGGCAGAGAGAGGGTGGCCCTCAGGCAGAGAGAGAGTGGCCCTCAGATAAAGAGAGAGTGGCCCTCAGATAGAGAGAGTGGTCCTCAGATAAAGAGAGAGTGGCCCTCAGATAAAGAGAGAGTGGCCGTCAGATAAAGAGAGAGTGGCCCGCAGATAAAGAGAGAGTGGCCTTCAGACAGAGAGAGAGTGGCCCTCAGATAAAGAGAGAGTGGCCCTCAGATAAAGAGAGAGTGGCCCTCAGATAAAGAGAGAGTGGCCCTCAGACAGAGAGAGAGTGGCCCTCAGGCAGAGAGAGACTGGCCCTCAGGCAGAGAGAGAGTGGCCCTCAGGCAGAGAGAGAGTGGCCCTCAGGCAGAGAGAGAGTGACCCTCAGACAGAGAGAGAGTGGCCCTCAGACAGAGAGAGAGTGGCCCTCAGGCAGAGAGAGTGTGGCCCTCAGACAGAGAGAGAGTGGCCCTCAGGCAGAGAGAGAGTGGCCCTCAGATAAAGAGAGAGTGGCCCTCAGATAGAGAGAGTGGTCCTCAGATAAAGAGAGAGTGGCCCTCAGATAAAGAGAGAGTGGCCGTCAGATAAAGAGAGAGTGGCCCGCAGATAAAGAGAGAGTGGCCCTCAGACAGAGAGAGAGTGGCCCTTAGATAAAGAGAGAGTGGCCCTCAGATAAAGAGAGAGTGGCCCTCAGATAAAGAGAGAGTGGCCCTCAGACAGAGAGAGAGTGGCCCTCAGACAGAGAGAGAGTGGCCCTCAGGCAGAGAGAGAGTGGCCCTCAGGCAGAGAGAGAGTGGCCCTCAGGCAGAGAGAGAGTGACCCTCAGACAGAGAGAGAGTGGCCCTCAGACAGAGAGAGAGTGGCCCTCAGGCAGAGAGAGTGTGGCCCTCAGACAGAGAGAGAGTGGCCCTCAGGCAGAGAGAGAGTGGCCCTCAGACAGAGAGAGAGTGGCCCTCAGACAGAGAGAGAGTGGCCCTCAGACAGAGAGAGAGTGGCCCTCAGACAGAGAGTGGCTCTCAGACAGAGAGAGAGTGGCCCTCAGACAGAGAGAGAGTGGCCCTCAAGCAGAGAGAGAGTGGCCCTCAGGCAGAGAGTGGCCCTCAGACAGATAGAGAGTGGCCCTCAGACAGAGAGAGAGTGGCCCTCAGACAGAGAGAGTGGCCCTCAGACAGAGAGAGAGTGGCCCTCAGGCAGAGAGAGAGTGGCCCTCAGACAGTGAGTGGCCCTCAGACAGAGAGAGAGTGGCCCTCAGGCAGAGAGAGAGTGGCCCACAGGCAGTGAGAGAGTGGCCCTCAGGCAGAGAGAGAGTGGCCCTCAGACAGAGAGAGAGTGGCCCTCAGGCAGAGAGTGAGTGGCCCTGAGGCACAGTGAGAATGGCCCTCAGGCAGAGAGAGAGTGGCCCTCAGACAGAAGGAGAGTGGCCCTCAGACAGAAGGAGAGTGGCCCTCAGACAGAAGGAGAGTGGCCCTCAGACAGAGAGAGAGGCCCTCAGACAGAGAGAGAGGCCCTCAGACAGAGAGAGAGGCCCTCAGACAGAGAGAGAGTGGCCCTCAGACAGAAGGAGAGTGGCCCTCAGGCAGAGAGAGAGTGGCCCTCAGGCAGAGAGAGAGTGGCCCTCAGGCAGAGAGAGAGTGGCCCTCAGACAGAGAGAGAGTGGCCCTCAGACAGAGAGAGAGTGGCCCTCAGACAGAGAGAGAGTGGCCCTCAGACAGAGAGAGAGTGGCCCTCAGACAGAAGGAGAGTGGCCCTCAGACAGAGAGAGAGTGCCCCTTAGACAGAGAGTGAGTGGCCCTCAGACAGAGAGTGAGTGGCCCTCAGACAGAGAGAGAGAGTGCCCTCAGATAGTGAGAGAGTGCCCTCAGACAGTGTGTGACCCTCAGACAGAGAGCGAGTGACCCTCAGACAGTGTAAACCTCAGATAGACAGTGATGTCTCTCAGACGGACATAGACACTCACACAGAGAGTGACCCTCAGACAGAGAGTGACCCTCAGTCAGAGACTGACCATCAGTCAGAGATTGACCCTTAGACAGGGAGTGATTTTCAGTCAGAGAGTGACCCTTAGACAGTGAGACTGACCTTTAGACACTTAGTGACCCTGAGACAAATTAAACCTAAGACAGAGTAAACCTCAGACAGAGAGTGACTGACCCTCAGACAGTGAATGATCCTCAGGCAGAATAAACCTCAATCAGAGAGAGTAACCCTCAGACAGAATGACCCTCAGGCAGTGAGTAACCCTCAGACAGAAAGTGAGTAAACCTCAGACAGACAGTGAGTGTTCCTCAAAGCGAGAAAGAGTGACCCTCAAACCGAGAGTGAGTGACCCTCAAACAGAGAGTGAGTGACCCTCAAATAGAGACTGAGTGACCCTTGGACATTGAGTGAGTGACCCTCAGACATTGAGTAAGTGACCCTCAGACATTGAGTGAGTGACCCTCAGACAGTGAGAGAGTGACCTTTAGACAATGAATGACCCTCAGACAGAGAGTGAGTGAAACTCAGGCAGAGAGTGAGTGACCCCAGACAGAGATTGAGTGACCCCAGACAGAGAGTAAGTGACCCCAGACAGAGAGTGAGTGACCCCAGATAGAGAGTGAGTGACCACATACAGTAGTAACCCTGAGGGAGAGGGTGAGTGACTCTGAGAGTCATTAAATGACTCCAGAGAGAGAGTGTGACCCCAGAGGGTGAGTGACCCTGAGGGAGAGGGTGAGTGACCCTGAGACAGTGATTAAATGACCCCTGAGAGAGTGAGTGACCCTCAGACAGAGAGTGCCAGTCAGACAGTGAGAGAGTGCCTTTAGACAGTGAGTGTCCCTCAGACAAAATAACCCTCAGTCTGTGAGTGAGTGACTCTCAGGCAGAGTGTGAGCGACCCTCAGACAGAGAGAGAGGGGCCCTCAGACAGAGATAGAGTGGCCCTCAGGCAGAGAGAGAGTGGCCCTCAGACAGAGAGAGAGTGGCCCTCAGACAGAGAGTGGCCCTCAGATAAAGAGAGAGTGGCCCTCAGACAGAGAGAGAGTGGCCCTCAGGCAGAGAGAGAGTGGCCCTCAGGCAGAGAGAGGGTGGCCCTCAGATAAAGAGAGAGTGGCCCTCAGATAAAGAGAGAGTGGCCCTCAGACAGAGAGAGAGTGGCCCTCAGACAGAGAGAGAATGGCCCTCAGACAGAGAGAGAGTGGCCCTCAGGCAGAGGGAGAGTGGCCCTCAGGCAGAGAGAGGGTGACCCTCAGGCAGAGAGAGGGTGGCCCTCAGGCAGAGAGAAAATGGCCCTCAGACAGAGAGAGAGTGACTGTCAGGTAGAGAGTGAGTGACCCTCAGGCAGAGAGAGGGTAACCCTCAGGCGGAGAGACAGTGGCCTTCAAGCAGGGAGAGCGTGGCCCTCAGACAGAGAGAGTGTGGCCCTCAGACAGAGAGAGAGTGGCCCTCAGACAGAGAGAGAGTGGCCCTCAGACAGAGAGAGAGTGGCCCTCAGACAGAGAGAGAGTGGCCCTCAGTCAGAGAGAGTGTGGCCCTCAGGCAGAGAGAGAGAGTGCCCTCAGATAGAGTGAGAGAGTGCCCTCAGACAGTGAGTGACCCTCAGACAGAGAGCAAGTGACCCTCAGACAGTGTAAACCTCAGATAGACAGTGAGTGTCCCTCAGATGGTGATAGACCCTCACACAGAGAGTGACCCATAGACAGTGACCCACAGACAGAGAGTGACCCTCAGTCAGAGACTGACCATCAGTCAGAGACTGACCCTTAGACAGGGAGTGATTTTCAGACAGAGAGTGACCCTTAGACAGTGAGACTGACCTTTAGACACTGAGTGACCCTGAGACAAATTAAACCTAAGACAGGGTAAACCTCAGACAGAGAGTAACTGACCCTCAGACAGTGAATGATCCTCAGGCAGAATAAGCCTCAGTCAGAGAGAGTAACCCTCAGACAGAGTGGTCCTCAGGCAGTGAGTAACCCTCAGACAGAAAGTGAGTAAACCTCAGACAGAGAGAGAGTGTTCCTCAAAGAGAGAAAGAGTGACCCTCAAACAGAGAGTGAGTGACCCTTGGAAATTGAGTGAGTGACCCTCAGACAGTGAGAGAGTGACCTTTAGACAGTGAATGACCCTCAGACAGAAAGTGAGTGAAACATCAGGCAGTGAGTAACCCTCAGACAGAGAGTGACCCCAGACAGAAAGTGAGTGACCCCAGGCAGAAAGTGAGTGACCCCAGACAGAAAGTGAGTGACCCCAGACAGACAGTGCGTGACCCCAGACACAGAGTGGATGACCCTCAGACAGAGAGTGTGACCCTCAGACAGAGAGTGAGTGACCCCAGACAGAGAGTGAGTGACCCTGAGGGAGAGGGTGAGAGACCCTGAGAGTCATTAAATGACCCCAGAGAGAGAGAGTGACCCCAGACAGAGAGTGAGTGAACCTGAGGCAGAGGGTGAGTGACCCTGAGACAGTGATTAAATGAGCCCTGAGAGAGTGAGAGACTCTGAGACAGAGAGTGCCCCTCAGACAGTGAGAGAGTGAGCTTTAGACAGTGTGTCCCTCAGACAAAATAAACCTCAGTCTGTGAGTGAGAGACTCTCAGGCAGAGAGTGAGTGACCCTCAGGCAGAGAGAGGGTGACACTAAGGCAGAGAGAGAGTGGCCCTCAGGCAGTGAGAGAGTGGCCCTCAGGCAGTGAGAGAGTGGCCCTCAGGCAGAGAGTGAGTGGCCCTCAGGCAGAGAGAGAGTGGCCCTCAGGCAGAGAGAGAGTGGCCCTCAGATAAAGAGAGAGTGGCCCTCAGACAGAGAGAGAGTGGCCCTCAGACAGAGAGAGAGTGGCCCTCAGACAGAGAGAGAGTGGCCCTCAGACAGAGAGAGAGTGGCCCTCAGACAGAGAGAGAGTGGCCCTCAGACAGAGAGTGAGTGGCCCTCAGACAGAGAGAGGGTAACCCTCAGGCAGAGAGACAGTGGCCCTCAGACAGAGAGAGAGTGGCCGTCAGACAGAGAGAGTGGCCCTCAGACAGAGAGAGAGTGGCCCTCAGGCAGAGAGAGTGTGGCCCTCAGGCAGAGAGAGAGAGTGCCCTCAGATAGAGTGAGAGAGTGCCCTCAGACAGTGAGTGACCCTCAGACAGAGAGCGAGTGACCCTCAGTGTAAACCTCAGATAGACAGTGAGTGTCCCTCAGACGGAGATAGACCCTCACACAGAGAGTGACCCTCAGACAGTGACCCACAGACAGAGAGTGACCCTCAGTCAGAGACTGACAATCAGTCAGAGACTGACCCTTAGACAGGGAGTGATTTTCAGACAGAGAGTGACCCTTAGACAGTGAGACTGACCTTTAGACACTGAGTGACCCTGAGACAAATTAAACCTAAGACAGAGTAAACCTCAGACAGAGAGTGACTGACCCTCAGACAGTGAATGGTCCTCAGGCAGAATAAACCTCAATCAGGGAGAGTAACCCTCAGACAGAATGGTCCTCAGGCAGTGAGTGACCCTCAGACAGAATGGCCCTCAGGCAGTGAGTAACCCTCAGACAGAAAGTGAGTAAACCTCAGACAGAGAGTGAGTGTTCCTCAAAGAGAGAAAGAGTGACCCTCAAACAGAGAGTGAGTGACCCTTGGAAATTGAGTGAGTGACCCTCAGACAGTGAGAGAGTGACCTTTAGACAGTGAATGACCCTCAGACAGAGAGTGAGTGAAACTCAGGCAGTGAGTGACCCCAGACAGAAAGTAAGTGACTCCAGACAGAAAGTGAGTGACCCCAGACATACAGTGCGTGACCCCAGACACAGAGTGAATGACCCTCAGACAGAGAGTGAGAGACACTCAGACAGAGAGTGAGTGACCCCAGATAGAGAGTGAGTGACCCCAGACAGACAGTGAGTGACCCTGAGGGAGAGGGTGAGAGACCCTGAGAGTCATTAAATGACCCCAGAGAGAGAGAGTGACCCCAGACAGAGAGTGAGTGACCCTGAGGGAGAGGGTGAGTGACCCTGAGACAGTGATTAAATGAGCCCTGAGAGAGTGAGAGACCCTGAGACAGAGAGTGACCCTCAGACAGTGAGAGAGTGACCTTTAGACAGTGAGTGTCCCTCAGACAAAATAACCCTCAGTCTGTGAGTGAGAGACTCTCAGGCAGAAAGTGAGTGACCCTCAGGCAGAGAGAGGGTGACACTAAGGCAGAGAGAGAGTGGCCCTCAGGCAGTGAGAGAGTGGCCCTCAGGCAGTGAGAGAGGGGCCCTCAGGCAGAGAGAGAGTGGCCCTCAGGCAGAGAGAGAGTGGCCCTCAGGCAGAGAGAGAGTGGCCCTCAGGCAGAGAGAGAGTGGCCCTCAGACAGAGAGAGAGTGGCCCTCTGACAGAGAGAGAGTGGCCCTCAGGCAGAGAGAGAGTGGCCCTCAGGCAGAGAGAGAGTGGCCCTCAGATAAAGAGAGAGTGGCCCTCAGATAAAGAGAGAGTGGCCCTCAGATAAAGAGAGAGTGGCCATCAGATAAAGAGAGAGTGGCCCTCAGATAAAGAGAGAGTGGCCCTCAGATAAAGAGAGTGGCCCTCAGACAGAGAGAGAGTGGCCCTCAGACAGAGAGAGAGTGGCCCTCAGACAGACAGTGGCTCACAGACAGAAAGAGAGTGGCCCTCAGACAGAGAGAGAGTGGCCCTCAGACTGAGAGAGAGTGCCCCTCAGACTGAGAGAGAGTGGCCCTCAGACAGAGAGAGAGTGGCCCTCAGACAGAGAGAGAGTGGCCCTCAGACACAGAGTGTGGCCCTCAGACAGAGAGAGAGTGGCCCTCAGACAGAGAGAGAGTGGCCCTCATACAGCGAGTGACCTCCAACAGAGAGAGAGTGGCCCTCAGACAGAGTGGCCCTCAGACAGACAGAGAGTGGCCCTCACGCGGAGAGAGAGTGGCCCTCACGCGGAGAGAGAGTGGCCCTCACGCGGAGAGAGAGTGGCCCTCACGCGGAGAGAGAGTGGCCCTCACGCGGAGAGAGAGTGGCCCTCACGCGGAGAGAGAGTGGCCCTCACGCGGAGAGAGAGTGGCCCTCACGCGGAGAGAGAGTGGCCCTCAGGCGGAGAGAGAGTGGCCCTCAGGCGGAGAGAGAGTGGCCCTCAGGCGGAGAGAGAGTGGCCCTCAGGCGGAGAGAGAGTGGCCCTCAGACAGAGAGAGAGTGGCCCTCAGACAGAGAGAGTGGCCCTCAGACAGAGAGAGAGTGGCCCTCAGACAGAAGGAGAGTGGCCCTCAGACAGAAGGAGAGTGGCCCTCAGACAGAGAGAGAGTGCCCCTTAGACAGAGAGAGAGTGGCCCTCAGACAGAGAGAGAGTGGCCCTCAGACAGAGAGAGAGCGTGCCCTCAGATAGAGTGAGAGAGTGCACTCAGACAGTGAGTGACCCTCAGACAGAGAGCGATCAGTGTAAACCTCAGATAGACAGTGAGTGTCACTCAGACGGAGATAGACCCTCACACAGAGAGTGACCCTCAGACAGTGACCCACAGACAGAGAGTGACCCTCAGTCAGAGACTGACCATCAGTCAGAGACTGACCCTTAGACAGGGAGTGATTTTCAGACAGAGAGTGACCCTTAGACAGTGAGACTGACCTTTAGACACTGAGTGACCCTGAGACAAATTAAACCTGACAGAGTAAACCTCAGACAGAGAGTGACTGACCCTCAGACAGAATAAGCCTCAGTCAGAGAGAGTAACCCTCAGACAGAGTGGTCCTCAGGCAGTGAGTAACCCTCAGACAGAATGGTCCTCAGGCAGTGAGTAACCCTCAGACAGAAAGTGAGTAAACCTCAGAGTGAGAGTTCCTCAAAGAGAGAAAGAGTGACCCTCAGACAGAGAGTGAGTGTCCCTCAGAGAGTGAGTGACCCTTGGAAATTGAGTGAGTGACCCTCAGACAGTGAGAGAGTGACCTTTAGACAGTGAATGACCCTCAGACAGAGAGTGAGTGAAACTCAGGCAGTGAGGGACCCTCAGACAGAGAGTGACCCCAGACAGAAAGTAAGTGACCCCAGACAGAAAGTGAGTGACCCCAGACAGACAGTGCGTGACCCCAGACACAGAGTGAATGACCCTCAGACAGAGTGAGTGACCCTCAGACAGAGAGTGAGTGACCCCAGATAGAGAGTGAGTGACCCCAGACAGAGAGTGAGTGACCCTGAGGGAGAGGGTGAGAGACCCTGAGAGTCATTAAATGACCCCAGAGAGAGAGTGACCCGAGACAGAGAGTGAGTGAACCTGAGGCAGAGGGTGAGTGACCCTGAGACAGTGATTAAATGAGCCCTGAGAGAGTGAGACCCTGAGACAGAGAGTGACCCTCAGACAGTGAGAGAGTGACCTTTAAACAGTGCGTGTCCCTCAGACAAAATAACCCTCAGTTTGTGAGTGAGAGACTCTCAGGCAGAAAGTGAGTGACCCTCAGGCAGAGAGAGGGTGACACCAAGGCAGAGAGAGAGTGGCCCTCAGGCAGTGAGAGATTGGCCCTCAGGCAGAGAATGAGTGGCCCTCAGGCAGAGAGAGAGTGGCCCTCAGATAAAGAGAGAGTGGCCCTCAGATAAAGAGAGAGAGTGGCCCTCAGGCAGAGAGAGAGTGGCCCTCAGGCAGAGAGAGAGTGGCCCTCAGGCAGAAAGAGAGTGGCCCTCAGACAGACAGAGAGTGGCCCTGAGACAGAGAGTGGCCCTCAGATAAAGAGAGAGTGGCCCTCAGACAGAAAGAGAGTGGCCCTCAGACAGAAAGAGAGTGGCCCTCAGACAGAAAGAGAGTGGCCCTCAGACAGAAAGAGAGTGGCCCTCAGATAGAAAGATAGTGGCCCTCAGACAGACAGAGAGTGGCCCTCAGACAGAGAGTGGCCCTCAGACAGAAAGAGAGTGGCCCTCAGACAGAAAGAGAGTGGCCCTCAGGCAGAGAGAGAGTGGCCCTCAGGCAGAGAGAGAGTGGCCCTCAGGCGGAGAGAGAGTGGCCCTCAGACAGAGAGAGAGTGGATCTCTGACAGAGAGTGACCTCCAACAGAGAGAGAGTGGCCCTCAGACAGAGTGGCTCTCAGACAGAGAGTGGCCTACAGGCGGAGAGAGAGTGGACCTCAGGCAGAGAGAGAGTGGCCCTCAGGCAGAGAGAGAGCGGCCCTCAGGCACAGAGAGAGTGGCCCTCAGGCAGAGAGTGAGTGGCCCTCAGGCAGAGAGTGAGTGGCCCTCAGTCAGAGAGAGAGTGGCCCTCAGACAGAGAGAGAGAGGCCCTCAGACAGAGAGAGAGTGACCCTCAGGCAGTGAGAGAGTGACCCTCAGACTGAGAGTGAGTGGCCCTCAGACAGAGAGTGAGTGGCCCTCAGGCAGAGAGAGAGTGACCCTCAGACAGTGAGAGAGTGGCCCTCAGACTGAGAGTGAGTGGCCCTCAGACTGAGAGTGAGTGGCCCTCAGACAGAGAGTGAGTGGCCCTCAGGCAGAGAGAGAGTGACCCTCAGGCAGTGAGAGAGTGACCCTCAGACTGAGAGTGAGTGGCCCTCAGACAGAGAGTGAGTGGCCCTCAGGCAGAGAGAGAGTGACCCTCAGGCAGTGAGAGAGTGGCCCTCAGGCAGAGTGAGTGGCCCTCAGGCAGAGAGAGAGTGGCCCTCAGGCAGAGAGAGAGTGGCCAACAGAGAGAGAGTGGCCCTCAGACAGAGAGAGATTGGCCCTCAGGCAGAGAGAGAGAGTGGCCCTCAGACTGAGAGTGAGTGGCCCTCAGACAGAGAGAGAATGGCCCTCAGGCAGAGAGACAGTGGCCCTCAGGCAGAGAGAGTGGCCAACAGACAGAGAGAGAGTGACCCTCAGACAGAGAGAGAATGGCCCTCAGGCAGAGAGAGAGTGGCCCTCAGGCAGAGAGAGAGTGGCCAACAGACAGAGAGAGAGTGACCCTCAAACAGAGAGTGGCCCTCAGGCAGAGAGAGACTGGCCCTCAGACTGAGAGAGATTGACCCTCAGATATGAGTGACTGACCCTCAGACAGTGTGAGAGTGACCTTTAGACAGAGCATGACCCTCAGACATATTAAACCTCAGACAGAGCGTTACTCTCAGATGGAGAGTGAGTGAACCTCAGGCAGAGAGCGAGTGACCTTCAGACAGAGAGTGACCCTCAGACTGAGAGTGAGTGACCCTCAGACTGAGAGTGAGTGACCCTCAGACTGAGTGAGTGACCCTCAGACTGAGAATGAGTGAACCTCAGGCAGTGAGTGATTTTCAGAGAGAGTGACCCTCAGACAGTGAGAGACTGACCTTCATACAGTGAGTGACCCTCAGACAAAATAAACCTGAGACGGATTGAGTGACGCAAAGACAGAGTAAACCTCCTTCTGTAACAGAGTCACCCTCAGACAGAGTGACCCTCAGAGTGAGTGACCCTCGGACAGAGTGAGTGACCCCCAGACAGACAGTGAGAGAGTGAGCCTCAGACAGAGAGTGACCCTCAGACAGTCAGACAGCGGCCTTTAGACAGTGAGTGACGCTCAGACAAAATAAATTTCTGACAGGGAGTTAGTGACACTCACCCAGAGTAAACCTCAGACTGTGAGAGAGTGACCCTCAGACAGTGAGTGACACTTAGACCGTGAGTGACCCTCAGGCAGTGAGTGACCCTCAGACAGCGCATGAGTTACCCTCAGGCAGTGAGTGACCCACAGACAGACAGTGACCCTCCTACAGACAGTGACCCTCCGACATACAGTGAACCTCAGACATACAGTGAACCAGACAGAGAATGAGTGACCTTTGGACTGACAGTGATGACCCACAGACAGAGAGTGACCCTCAGACAAAATAAACCTCAGACAGGACTGGGTGACACTCAGAGTAAGCCTCAGACTGTGAGAGAGTGACCCTCAGGCAGAGAGTGCGTGACTGAGACAGAGTGACCCTCAGACAGCGAGTGTGACCCTCAGACAGCGAGTGACGCTCAGACAGAGATGAGTGACCCTCAGACAGAGTGTGAGTGACCCTCAGACAGAGAGTGAGTGAACCTCAGGCAGAGAGAGAGTGGCCCCCAGAGAGAGAGAGAGAGTGGCCCTCAGAGAGAGAGACAGTGACCCTCAGAGAGAGAGACAGTGGCCCTCAGGCAGAGAGAGAGTGGCCCTCAGGCAGAGAGAGAGTGGCCCTCAGGCAGAGAGAGAGTGGCCCTCAGACTGAGAGAGTGGCCCTCAGACTGAGAGTGAGTGGCCCTCAGGCAGAGAGAGAGTGGCCCTCAGGCAGTGAGAGAGTGGCCCTCAGACAGAGAGAGAGTGGCCCTCAGACAGAGAGAGAGTGGCCCTCAGACTGAGAGTGAGTGGCCCTCAGGCAGAAAGAGAGTGGCCCTCAGGCAGAGAGAGAGTGGCCCTCAGACAGAGAGAGAGTGGCCCTCAGACAGAGTGTGGCCCTCAGACAGAGAGAGTGTGGCCCTCAGACAGCGAGTGACCTCAGACAGAGAGAGAGAGAATGGCCCTCAGACAGAGAGTGGCCCTCAGACAGAGAGAGAGTGGCCCTCAGACAGAGAGAGAGTGGCCCTCAGACAGAGAGTGGCCCTCAGACAGAGAGAGAGTGGCCCTCAGACAGAGAGAGAGTGGCCCTCAGACTGAGAGAGAGTGGCCCTCAGACTGAGAGAGAGTGGCCCTCAGACTGAGAGAGAGTGGCCCTCAGACAGAGAGAGAGTGGCCCTCAGACAGAGAGTGTGGCCCTCAGACTGAGAGAGAGTGGCCCCCAGGCAGAGAGAGAGTGGCCCTCAGGCAGAGAGAGAGTGGCTCCCAGCAGAGAGAGAGTGGCCCTCAGGCAGAGAGAGAGTGGCCCTCAGACAGAGAGAGAGTGGCCCTCAGGCAGAGAGAGACTGGCCCTCAGACTGAGAGAGATTGACCCTCAGACATGAGTGACTGACCCTCAGACAGTGAGAGTGACGTTTAGACAGAGCGTGACCCGCAGACATATTAAACCTCAGACAGAGCGTTACTCTCAGATGGAGAGTGAGTGAACCTCAGGCAGAGAGCGAGTGACCTTCAGACAGCGAGTGACCCTCAGACTGAGAGTGAGTGACCGTCAGACTGAGAGTGAGTGACCCTCAGACTGAGTGAGTGACCCTCAGACTGAGAATGAGTGACCCTCAGGCAGTGAGTGATTTTCAGAGAGAGTGACCCTCAGACAGTGAGAGACTGACCTTCATACAGTGAGTGACCCTCAGACAAAATAAACCTGAGACGGATTGAGTGACGCAAAGACAGAGTAAACCTCCGTCTGTAACAGAGTGACCCTCAGCAGAGAGTGACCCTCAGACGTGAGTAAACCTCAGACATAGAGTGGCCCTGAGAGAGGGAGTGACTCTCAGACAGAGTAAACCTCAGATAGACAGTGATTGCCCCTGAGAATGAGATAGACCCTCAGAGAGTGACCCTCAGACAGAGAGTGACCCTCAGAGAGTGACCTTCAGTCAAAGACTGACCCTCAAAGAGTGACCCTCAGTCAGAGAGTGACCCTCAGACAGAGTGACCCTCAGAGAGTGACCTTCAGTCAAAGACTGACCCTCAGTCAGAGAGTGTCCCTCAGACAGTGAGAGACTGACCTTTAGACAGTGAGTGACCCTCAGACAAAATAAACCTCAGAGTGAGTGACCCTCAGACAGAGATTGACCCTCAGACAGAGATTGAGTGACCCTCAGACAGAGTGACCCCGCTGCCTAGCGGGAGGCGGGACTCTGTCTCTCTCTCTCTCTCTCTGTCTCCGCGGTGAGAGGCGGGACCGGAAGTGGGGTGTTTGCACCACCGGAAGTTGGGAGTTGCTAATAGCAACGCGCGCGTGGCTGCCGGGAGAAAAATGAAGAAAAAAGATGTCGGGGGGAAGCGAGGTGGAAAGTCCGGCCGCGGGGGGAGCTCGGGCCGGGGGCGGACGGTCCTGGTCTTCAGCGAGGAGGATCGGAGGTGAAGACCTGGAGAGGGAGTGGGGGAGACCTCAATCCGGGGGTCAGTAACCGGGGTGGGGGGCGGGTGGATAGGGGGAGATTGTGGGGCGAGATTGGGGGGGGATGGTGGATTGGGGGGTGGGGGTGCGGTTTGTGTGGGGGCGGGTGTGAGGCGGTGTATGGGGGGCGGGTGTGGGGTGGTGCGTGGTGTATGGTGGGTGGTGTGGGGTGGTGAATGGGGGGTGGTGAATGGGGGGGGCGTGGGGTGGTGAATGTGGGGTGGTGCGTGGTGTATGGTGGGGGGTGTGGGGTGGTGTATGGGGATGGGTGTGGGGTGGTGAATGGGGGGGCTGTGGGGTGGTGAATGGGGGGTGGTGTATGGGCGGGTGTGGGGTGGTGTGTGGGGTGGTGTGTTTGGGGGGGTGGTGTGATGTGTGGGAAGTTGGGGGTCTGGGAGATGTGTACTTTGGGGGTGGAACATAGGGAAGGGATGTCTGCTGCACTCATTGCGAGGCGCTGGGGAGGTGGTGGTGTTTGGGGGCTGGGGTCAGATTTAGGGGTAGTGAATGTAGGAGGGTGTGTTTAGAGGGGTCAAGTGAGGAATGTTTGAGAAAGTTCTTTACCAAAGATCAGCGAGAATGTGGAACTCACTATCACAAGGACTATTCACCTGGATGCATTGAAGGGGAAACTAGATAAACACATGTTGGAGAAAGGAACAGAAGGACATATTGATAGGGTTCCATGCACAGGAATGATGGGCTGAATGACCTCCTTGTGAACTGTATCATCGCATCATTTTATAAAACGATCTTGCAGTTATTTTGTTTATTTCTTTTGAAGGGAATTTCTGACTGGTTTTCACAAGCGCAAGGTTGAGAGGAGGAAAAAGGCTTTGGAAGAAATTAAAGTGAAACTGAAGGAGGAACAAAGGCGAGTGAAAGAGGAGGTGAGAATGCTGATTGAAAAGGATCTGTTGGCAGGCATGATTGCTCTCAAAGAGGAAGTAACAACAAATTGTATTTGTCTAGCACTTTAACATACTAAAACATCCCAAGACACTTCTCAGAAGCAAAATTTGATACCGTACCACGCAAGGAGTTAATGGGGTAGATGACCAAAGGCTTGCTCCAAGGGGCAGGTTGTTCTTCCATTAGAAATTACAGATTCAACAGTAGCATCCTCCCCCAAAACAACTTGGCCAGCATCAAGGGGGCTGGTGTGTGTATGGGGGTGGTGGGGGAGTCACTGAAAACCACCTCTGCTGGGAGGGGCATATCGTGTGTATGCCTGACACCAGACTCCCGAAGCAACTGCTCTACTTGGAACTGTGTCACGGCAGGAGACTCCCAGGAGGACAGCTTTAGGGATGTCCTCAAAGCATCCTTGAAGAGATCAAACATACCCGCCAATTCATGGGAGTCCCTCGCTCGTGACCGAACACATTGGGAGACTTCGTCAGGAACGCCCAGAGGCGAAGTTGAGGCATCGGAGGGAGTGCACAAACCTCCAAATAACCCAGAGATAAAAACAAAGAAAACTGCGGATGCTGGAAATCCAAAACAAAAACAGAATTACCTGGAAAAACTCAGCAGGTCTGGCAGCATCGGCGGAGAAGAAAAGAGTTGACGTTTCGAGTCCTCATGACCCTTCGACAGAACTTGATTTCGAGTCCAAGAAAGAGACTCGAAATCAAGTTCTGTCGAAGGGTCATGAGGACTCGAAACGTCAACTCTTTTCTTCTCCGCCGATGCTGCCAGACCTGCTGAGTTTTTCCAGGTAATTCTGTTTTTGTCCTCCAAATAACCCATCTACCCAAATGTGCAGGCACCACTTGCCGCACATGCGGCGGGGTCTCCAGATCGCGCATTGGACTTATCAGCCATCTCGGGGAACCAGGGAGGAAGTAAGACATCCTCAAACCCGAGGGACTGCCCAAGAAGACAGATTCAACAGCTATGGGAATTAAAAACAAATGGTGTCACATATATATTGCATGTCACTTTGGAAGTGATTATTCTACTCTGGCATAAAGATAGGGTAGAATTTAATTTTATAAAACTTAATTATTAATGAAGGCTTCCTGACAATATGAATGATGCCACACCTAACCACTGAGTCCCTAATGAAGAAAATTAGCAGAACAGCCATTAAAGCAGAATAATCTTTAGAATGTGGACGATACATATTTAACGCGTATGAATAATTTAGGTTTGGCTTCCCTTTAGATAGGATGTGATGTGTAATAGGTTTCTAAGGTCCTGGTGTGAATTATTGGCAACAGAATAGTACTGTTGCTGCCAATAGAAATATATTTTTGTGCTCATTTCACAGCTGTTAGTAAATTAACTCTGACCATGACGGTGCTAGGTTCAGTCCCTGCTCTGTGCTGAGTTAGTCTGTCTGCACTGTAGCAGAGTAGGGAAGTTGAATCAGGGCATGTTGAGCCTTATCTGGTACATTCGGGTTTGGTTTAGAGGTTGGGAGAGAACATCCATAACGACCACTTCCTTATCCCCACTGGGAAAGTGCACTCGTATGGACACCACGTGATTGCTTCAAAAGTAAAATACTGTGAATGCTGGAGATCAGATAAGGAAACAGAAAATGCTGGAAATACTCAGCATCTGTGCATACAGGAACAAAGTTAACGTTTCAGTCTGATGACCTGTCAGAAAGACAGCCTTGCATCTTGTTCACTAAACAGACACAAAAGGATGCAGCAGTTTCACGGACAAATATTGCATCTACACAGAAGATGCAAATATATTTCTATGTGCCACAGTTAAAAGACTTGACAAATGATAAGCTGGAAAGATTCTGCAGCCAGCATTACAAAATGGACCCTTTTCCTGCAATGTTGGATAACTTGCAATGACCTTAAGCCCCCTAAACACTCTTTACACCAGAGAAGTGTAATCACTGTTGTCACGTAGAACTGCAAGAAGTTAGAGATTTAGCAGAGCCAAGGAAATAGAATGGTGAGGGGTTCTCGGGGGTGGGAGGATAACAAAGGGGAAGGACTGGAGGAAAGGATCAAAGAGGAGATGATGTCAGGCAAAAGGAGTGTAAGGGGGCACACAAAGAAAGGACTGATTAGCCCCAGGGTATGTCAAGCTTTGTCGTAATCCACTCTACAGCCTCCATACACACTCAGTCGAGAATTCCAATGTGGACAAGGAAATGAAGGACTGCCACAGCCCATAAGCTCCTGCCTTCATGTGAAGATGTCTTTGTTATCAACAGAAATTAATAGCATTTAAACTTTCTTTTGCCCAATTTTCTCCTCCTCTTGCCTGAAGAAGAGCCTTTTCTTTAGTGATCGTTCTTCATTGCATGCACCCTGGATGTGAGGATTAATGAACTATTTGACTACAGGTTTGATCCTAGCCAGTCCTGTCCCCAGTCAGCATCTACATACAGGCATTTCCATTAAGGATCATAGGAAAGGGATTGGGAGCAGCAACCCTAGCTGCTTTATCTCCCCTTCTTACCCTAGGGATACTGAGTCCAGTTGCCATGTACTCAGGTAAGTAAACCCAGACTGGGTTTTAATGTGGAACATTCCTGGTGTGCATTACATTGTCACCCTAACGCACTGAGCTAGCTTTTCCTGTATCTTTTTGACATTCATTATAAAGATATTTAGCTAACAAATATGCTCCGCAGTCGGAACTAGTACCTTTAACCCAGTAAAACGTCATGAGATGTTTGACAGGAGTGATTGTTTAAAAGTTTTTCACTGAGCCACATATGGATATATTACGACAGCTGTCCAACAGTTTGGTCGCTGAGGTAGGTTTTAAAGAGTGTCTTGAGGAGGAGAGAGAGGCAGAGAAGTCAAACATATTTACAGTGCAGAAACAGGCCATTCGGCTCAAGAGGTCCACACCCTGATGCTTAGGCTCCACGTGAGCCTCCTCCCACCTATCGTCTAACTCCATCTTTCTATTCCTTCCTCCTTTGTGTTTATCTAGATTCCCCTTCGTCGCCTCACCTCCGCCTTGGAGTCGTGGTAGTGAGTTCCACGTTCTAGCCACACTCTGGGTAAAAGAGTTCTTTCTGAATTTCCTATTAGATTTATTAATGACCATCTTTATAATCCTGACTTCTGGGCTCCCATTCAGCAAGAATGGCAGCATGGACAAGAAATTGTGCTGGGGGAAGGAGTTCCAGAGCATGCTGACTTGGTCGCTGAAGGCATGGCTTCCAATGGTGAAATGCTGAAAATTGGGGGTGCACAATGCAACTAATGCTGTAATATTTCATAATCTTTTCATAATTTTCATAACCATACTCTTTACTGACTTGCAGAGACATAAAGAATATGTGAAGATGTTCAAGGAAAGACAAGAAGCTTTAGGTAACTTTTATCTTCTACTGCAAGTTTAAACTTCCCATTTCTTGTTGAGTTATGCAATCAAGGGACAATTTTTCCTCAGGTTTTGGTTTAAAAAAAGCTCTCAATACCAGCAATCCTTTAACCACAGTTATGCGACTCCAACATCCACCTGCTGTAGCCTGATCATTATGGCTCATCACTGGAGCATGGATCAGACTGGAGCAATGAAAGCCTCCTCAAAAGCTTCTCTATTTTTCTCCTGAGTCTTGCTGGAAGTATGGTTCTACAGGCCCTGCTTTCCTTCCAGTGTTATGCCTGTTGGGTCTTTAAATGCACCTCCTGTCTGCTGATTTCTCTATCTCCATAACGTTTTGAAAGGAGATCTTGATCTGTCTCCTTTGGTAAGAGAGTTAAAGCTCCTCCTGCCCCCCCAACCCTCCCAGCACCACTCCCACCCCCACCACCAATTTCCCCTCAGCCTCTGGAGTCAGTGCCTCTCACTGGATTGCTCCATCCATGGCAGTGCCTTCAATATCTGGTCCATTCTTGCTGCATGAGCCTGGAAAATGTCAATGGGCATTCTGATGTAATGGTCATCTTAGTGAAGTTCAATTCTGCCCTCAACTGACCCAGATCCATGCTGACATATGTACCACACAGGCGCATGCACACACACACATACCACCGCACCCCCCCACCCCCCAACCCAACCAGCAAATGCAGAGTGTAGCTGATTTACTCCTCCATAGTTTGGACGCTCAGGCCAACTGTAGCTCCCAATTTGCCACTCTGACTGAGATCAGCAGACATGAAAGGCTTGCATTTATATATCTTTCACATCCTGCGGACAGTCGAAGCACTTTACAGCCAATTAAGCATTTTTGAAGCACAGCCACTGTTATAATGTAGGAAATCGAGCAGCCCATTTGTGCACAGCAAGATTCCACACATTGCAAAGTAATAATATCCAGATAATCTGTTTTAGTGATGTTGATTATGGGATAAATATTGGCCAGGTCACCTCGGAGAACTTTGTTACTCTTTTCCGAACAGTGCCAAGGGATCTGTTATTATCCAACTGAGAGGGGTGATGGCACCGCCGATGGTTCAGCACTCCCCCAGTACTGCACAGGATAGCAGCCTGGATTTTGTGATAAAGTCTCTGGAGTGGGACTTGAAGCAGCAACCCTCTCACCCAAAGGCAAGAGCGCTTCTATTGACTCATGGCTGGCATCTTACTAACACAGATGGGCTCAAACCTGGGGCCTCTCAGCACCACTCACATTGACATTGGAAGCATAGCCGTTCCACGTTGTGAATTTTGGTTTCGTTGGGAAATGAATCAGGAGTATTACACTTTGTGTCTCTGACACCCATCGGAGAGAGAAATATAGCGTCTGATATTTGTACAAGAAAGAAAGGAACTTGCATTTATATCTGCTTTTTTTTTGTGTTCAGCTTTAGAATTTCCTCCCGAGACCTCTGAACCTATTTACATCTCTCGCCTCTTTTAAAACACCCTTTAAAACCTCCTGTTTGTCACCTGTTCTAATATCTCGTGTCTCGGTCTTAAATTGTGTTTGATTACACTCCTGTGAAGCATTTTGGGTCATTTTACTTTGTTAAGGGCACTAAGTAAATGTAAGTTATCACCATTATAGTGCCTTTTCACGACCTTAGGATTCCCAAAGTGCTTTACAGCCAATTAAGTACCTTTGTACAGCTCAGCTGCATATCTTGAATCTAGCTGATATGTGGCTGCCCCTGGCTTGGAATATGCAGGCTTCAGGATGATTGCATTGTTTCCTGTTCACTTACAGAGGAAGCTGATGAGTTGGATCAACTGGCAACATCCAAGATGGAGTCCATTCAGTATGACCATCCAAACCACACCGTTACTGTGACAACGGTCAGCAGTTTAGATCTGACTGCTGCCAATTTGTTCAACCTTGGTGCGAACCAGGTGAGTAAATGGTTGAAGCTGAAGGATACAACCACGTACATAGGATTGATTACATAGGATATATGACACAGAAACAGGTCATTCAGCCCAGTCAGTTCATACCAATGTTTATACCACTCAAGCCTCCTCCCATCACTCCTCATCTAAATCTACCATCTTAACCATCTATTCCCTTCTCCCTTATAAGTTTATCTAGCTTCCCCTTAAATGCATCGATACTATTTGCTTCATCCATTCCCTGTGGCAGTGAGTTCCACATTCTCATCACTCTTTGGCTAATGAAGCTTCTTCTGAATTCCTTATTGGGTTTCTTAGTGACAATCTTATATTGATGTCCTCTAGTTATGCTCTTCCCCTCAAGAGGAAACATTCTCTGCATCCATTCTTATCAAAATTATTCATTATTTTAAAGACCTCTATTCAGTCACCCTCCACCATTTTTTTTCTCGGGTGAGAGGAGACCCAGCCCGTAAGTCCTTTACTGATACGTACACCCACCTGTTTCTGGTATCATCCTTGTAAATCTTCTCTGCACCCTCCCCAGTGCCTCTATATTCTTTTTTCTAATATGGTGACCAGAACTGCACAAAGTACTCTAAGTGTGGTCTAACTAAAGTTTAATGCAGGTTGAGCATAACTTCCCTATTTTTCAAATCTATCCCTCTTGACATAAAGTCTAGAGCATGGTTTGCTTTTTTATGGCCTTGCTAACCTGTAACACAACTTTTAGTAATTGATGTAGTTGTGTTTGATAGGTGCAGGCAAAAATGTCACTAAGCTGCGGAGTATATCACCTAAAAGAAATTACTATTTAAAAATGGTGCCAAAATTATATTCAGTTTGTTGAAGAGCACTCAGCTGAAACATCATAACCTGTCTTTACAGGTGCTGACTGAACTGTACTATTTCTGACTGCAGCCCTGTTTTAATTCTTCCACTACAGGCCATCCATTCTGTGCCTCCACAGGCAGAAGCTTGGTAGGCCATTGTTCCATTAAGCTGTTGCACTAGTTTGAGGGAGTTGGGTGGCATGTGTTAATAGGTTCCAAACCGAAGAAGCTGAAATCAAGGCACAAGAGGTTTTCTTTATTAAGAGTGTTTATTGACCTGTTCAGTCTCAGCTCTCCTCCCACTGAACCCAGTGTCCCCGTTATCCTCTATTTATACGTGCTGAAAGACAATTAATACCCATCACCTGTTTCTCTTAACCTTAACAATGTAATTGAAAATACATTATGGGGTGGGGGGAGTGCTTTTTATTTAGACTGCTCTGACAAATTATTCAGAGTAACCAGGAAATATAAGCAGGGCACCCAGTCAGTACAACAATTTATATTACAGGAGAGGAGTGCTGATTGGTTGGCAAGCCAACTCTGATTGGCGGAGGTGTTGCCATGAAGAAGGGGGAAACTAGGTTCCCCAAGCTCCTGGGGATCGAAGTTCGGACTGTTTATTCAATTACACATGCAGAAAACTTCTCCTTTGCATTTATGCAGCACTTTTCATGGCATTCCAAAGCGTCCTGCAGCCACTTCTAAAGTGTTGTCACTGTTGTAATATAGGGAATGACCAATTTGTGCACAGTTAGATCCCACAAGAAGCAATGAGATAAATAATCGATTTTCAGTGATATTGGTTGAGAGGCAGGTGCTGGTGGGCAGGACCCTGGGAAGAACTAATCTGCTGTTCTTCAAAATAGTTCTGTCAGTGTTTTTTAATCCATCTGAGAAGGAAACCAGTTCACTGGTATTCAGCAGGTTTGAATGCTTGGCTTTTGTTCACCCCTGGATGGAAGTTGCAGCTCCCAGTTCAAAAACCTGCAGTTGTTTGGGACATCTCGCTGTCAATGATGCCACCAGAATTAGAGCTTACTTAGTGGTGAACTGCTGGAGACAAAGACTTCACTCTTGTATTTTAAATTTTAAGCTTCAGTGTGGTACAAAGAAGCACTGTGGGTGCTTACTTTTCGGATGTTAAATCCAAGGCAATGGTTTCCCTTGTAGATGGATTACAAAAATTGCCATGCACTATTTTGGAAAAGAGTAGATGAGTTCTCCCCAGTGTCCTGGCCACCAGCACTTACCTCTCGACCAATTTCACTGAAATCGATTGTCCATTTGTCTCATTACTTTTTTGTGGGATCTTACTGTGCACAAATTGGTCATTGCGTTTCTCTATATTACAACAGTGACAACACTTCAAAATGCTGCATAAGCACAGGGTCTTTTTTTCTTTCAGTTGTGAAGGAGGAATATACTTAATGTATAATTGAATATACAGTGTATACAGTGGGAACTTTGTTTTAACGACTCTGCTTTTACAGCAACAACATGCATTCATGTAGTGCCTTAAACATGGTAAAATGACACAAAGTACTTCACAAGAACATAATCAAACAACATTTGACACTGAAAATCTGACACCAAGGTGTGTAAGGAGTTAATAGGGCAGATGGTCGAAAGAGGTAGGTTTTAAGAAGTGTCTTAAAAGAGCAGAGTGAGGTAGAAACACAGAGGTTTAGGGATGGGATTCCAGAGCTTAGGACTTGCCTCTCCTCCTTTTAACACGCTCCTCTTTGAGTCAGCTTTTGGTCGCCTGACCTACATCTCCTAATGTCGCTGCACTTTATCCTGCTTCAGTTATCTTCTGAAATGGAGCTGATGTAGAAAGCAGTTTGACTCCTGGGCTCCTAAAGCATCAAAATTGAAGACTTTAAACTGGATGTTGGAGATTACGATTCAACTCTTACTGCTACCAGTAACTGAGTGTTAAAAGTTGGTGCCTGCAAGTATGATTTTGTCCTCATGTCACCAAGTAGGGAATAAGTGGATTTTTTTGGTGGTTTATTTTTGTAGCCTGAAGACATTGAGGAAGAGCAGACTGTGAAGAAAGAAAATGTGGACGAGGACTCGCCTGTGAAAAGAGACAACCCTCTACCAAGGAAAGCAGCTGAGCCCATAATGTCTGCAAGGTAGGCAAAATACTTGAGGATGTGACCAGGCAGTAAATCTTTTAGTGGAGGGGAGGTGTGGCCAGATTGAGTCACAGTTAATGATGCTAAAGTGGGGGAAAAAAAGGCAAAGTTCAACAAGATTAGAAGAGACCTGGCCCAAGTTAGCTCACCAGAAAAGATAGCAAACAACCAACTTGGCAAATGCAAATCTTCAAATGTCGGAGAGTACAAAATCAATGTGCCCCTCCCCGTTGAGATAGAAAAGGTGAAAACAGAATTGAAACTTTTAAAGGGGGAAACACGTTAAAAAATATTGAGAATTATTGAAAGTTTCATTGGGTCAGTGAGAAAGGCGATTAGAAGGGCAAAAAAGAGATGCAAGAAGGCTTTAGATAATATAAAAGTGTTAGTGCTTTAATAAGCAAATGAAAAAGAAAATTTAGAAAGGTAAACTACTTTGGGAAGAGGAGGGAGTCTAATTATAGAGGGTCAAGGTTTGACAATCAATATTTCATTCCCCCCCCCACCCCCCAATAAATGCTGGTGAATGTGTGAACATAATTTCCTAGTGGAGGATATGGAGCAACTGATGGAGTAACTCTTTAGACCCCTGTAGAAGAAAAGTTGGTACTCCAAAGTTTATCAGAAGCGCGGGATGATGAACTGGAAGAGGTGGGAATTGCTAACATTGTGGGAAAATGCAGCATTGTATAAGAAGACGTTCAAAAACTTGCAGACTGGGCAGTTAGATGCCAAATGAAATTCATCAGATGTTGAGGCAATGAACTTCAGTCATAAAAATAGAAACATCTCCTGAACTGAGTGGGTAGAAGACTAAAATACCTAGGAGTAAAGGTGAATAAATAATTAACAGCAGTATTGCAGGCCAGCAAAAATGCTAAGAAAACAAGAACAGGTGTTTATTTCCGGAAATGGTGCGTTAAATTTCACTTGTGTTGCTGTGGTAACCTGCGCTTTTACATGCATGTTGTAGTCTGGAGCTATGGATGGTGATGGTGGAGGCTCCAACTCATGGCTGACCAGGAATCTCTCCCGTTCTTACCATCTACCATGTGCTGGATGGATTTGAAGGTTGATACTCAACCTGTTTGGTCGTGTTATGAACACACTTTCCTTGGCCATCAAGTCCTGGGGTGGGACTCGAACCTGGAGCCACTGTGCCACAAGAACTCCTGGTTTATTTCTAGAGGTGTAGAATTCAAAAGTCATTAAGTTACGTTAGATAGGATGATGCTAAGGGATTGGGAAGCTTTTAGATAGGATGGTGGAAAAGGGATGGGAAGCTTTTATAAAAACAAAAAAACTGCGGATGCTGGAAATCCAAAACAAAGCTTTTAGTCTGGTGAGAGACTAGTTCCACTGCAACATGAAGGATATGGAATCTTTATGAATCTTCATACTTACATAACCCTTAGTAACTGTAAATAGGGAAAGACCATTTTTTCTAGCTGGGGAAATCAGTGATGGAGAGTCATCAATTTAAAATGATCATGGAAAGAGTTTAGGAGAAATTTATTTACTTGTTAGGTTGCTGGAGCTTGGTAAACTATCTTAGAATTATAGATTGGTTACAGCACAGAAGAGGCCATTTGGCCTGTCAAGACCATGCTGGCTCCCTACAAGAACAACTTGCCTAGTCCCATGGCACCTCCCTTTGTCTGTAATCCTGCAATTTTTATATGCTACTCCAATTCCCTTTTGAAAGCCGTGATTGAATCTGCCTCCACCACACTCTCAGGCAGTTATTCCAAATCTTAACCACTCGTTCTGTAAAAAAAAAAGTTTTCTCATGTCACCTTTGGTTCTTTTGCCGGTCACCTTAAATCTGTGTTTTCAGGCTACCGACCCTCCTGCCAATGGGAACTGTTTCTCCTTATTTATTCTTTCAAAACTCTTCATGATTTTGATAATTAAATCTAATCAATCTCCCCTTAAGCCATTAACAATTAGTAAAGTTAATAATTTGAGTGAGAAGGTATCTCCTGTTTCAAAAGCAAAATACTGCGCATGCTGAAAGTCTGAAATAAGCAGAAAATTCTGCAACTACTCAGCTGAGTTCTGACAAACATTGCCTGATCTGAGCGTTTCTAGCATTTTCTGTTTTTATTGTCCTTTGCTTCCCTTTTTAGGGTTTCAGTGCAGAAATATATTACTATATAATCCCATATACTTTATTGTGTTTTAAAAAAAAAGTTACTTTATTTTGCAATTTGAATTAAACAATGTGCATAACAGGCAAGTGGCAATTGAATTGTCAGACAATTGGAACTAGTTGATTTTTATAGGGTTGGTGAGCTCAGATGGTTGAGAGTGGTGAATAGCACTGGCATTGCCGGTTTCTGTATTGGCTGAGGTAGTTCTTGGGGCCTGTCTCTTCTCCTTGCCCCATAATGATATCATGACACCAATGAGCCTTAATTAGCGAGCCTTGGACACCGAGGACATCACATGGAGAGAGTTGATGTTTTGAATTACAATCAGTAGAGTGTATTTCAAGCTCCCAATTAATAGATTGAGGCCTCCCGGCAACATCTTGGACTCTGAAGCTTCTGTTCCTCTTTGTTTTCCAGAATCTCTTCGCTGACCTCTGCCCTGCACTCATCTGGTGTGAAAAATCAGAAGGGAAAGAAGTGGAAAGGTTCTCACGATCAGGTCAAAAAACCCCTGAAAGGCAAGACCACAAAATCACAGAGAAGAAAAAGGACGGGAAAACCAGGGGGGGAGTAGTGAATCACAGAAAGCCTGGTCTCCAGGCCTTCATTACCCACCGAATAATGTGGCCTTATGATATCACTGTTGGAACTGAATGACCACTAACCCTAGATCTCTTTACAAACAGGGATGCAATGTTGATGGAAGCTGATTGTGATATGCCATGCTCGGATATCACCAGATTATCCCATTTAAGAGGATGGTGCTTCAGTCACACTAGCTTCTTTTAGGAAGATACTGGGACTAGTGAGTAATGCTGAGGCACCTTGAGAGTTCTTTTGGTTAGGGACCTTTTGCTTCTAAAACAGAACTATGGCATCTAATGTTTGCTAAACTCGATTGTTCTTCAAACTGCAGAATTCTTCAATGTATTGCACCACTCTTCATTTTCTACTCTATATGTCTCTGTCTATTGTGGTATGTGTGAAATCTTTTACCACAATACATGTACCTCATACAGGAGCTTGAACAGTTACACAGAAACAGAAAGTCAAGTGAGGAAGGCCATGTGTCCCACCTAGCCTTACCGGTCCTGAATTATGGATGTTCCGATGTGAGCTCCACCTTAATCTTACCACCACCTGTGGATAAATACACACTTATTTTCCCCAAAATCCTCCTGACATATTGAGCAGTATCGTTAATGATATCTCTAACTTTCAATTCCCTTTCTCAACACGCGTTAATCCAGCCACTTTTTTAAAGGCACGGATTAAAGCTGAATCTAGGAATCCATTATTGTGTTGGTGTGGAGATGATATCTATTCTCTTATTCTGGTTGCAGGCTTGAGAATTTAGTATTGGCATCCTTAGCCTACTGTTCATCATGCAAGCTGCATTGCTTACTTTGACCTGATCTGTATTTTCCATTATTTCAAGCTATTGGGCAAACTTTGTACCTGCTCTCTGTAAACATGTTTATTGCCCTGACGGAAGTGAAATAAGCTTCTCCTTTGTGACCGTCACATCTTGTAGTGCTTGCCTCACATCTGACCCTGCTGATACCTCCATGTCAGCCGCAGAGCTTTGAAGCTGAACAACTGAACAGCAGTAAGTCATTGATTCTCTGTTGATTAGCTGTGTTGCTGAATAATAAAAGCAAGATGTATGAAAGTGTCTTGAAATTGGAGTTTTGCTAAGTAATCCTCTTATTTAATATCCTGACAAACCTAGAGACTTGCTATGATTGCTACAAATTTCTCCTCATTAATGAAAAACTACATGTAATGCTCTCTTGCTGCTTGCTATGGGTAAGGTTATATAGAATTACACAAAAAAAATTCAGCTCTGCCAGCGTGATACTAATCCATTAAACCCCAACATTTTTGTTTGAGTATTGAGCCTCCTTTGGGATGAGGGAAGTCACATGTTTCATAATGAAACATTTCCTCACTATTTCTGCCTAGTAACAGCACTAAATCTTTCTCAAGTCGAGTATAGCTAGTACTCAGGTTAAATAAATACCTGAATGCCTGTTTTAATTGCAAGAATTGGTGTTGGATAGTTGTCACTTTTTTTTTAAATTGGTCTCCTCTCACAGTCAAGAGACTTTAGCATTTAATCCGGGTACACTCCAGTGCAGTACTGAGGGACTGCTGCACATTTGAAGATGTTCCCTTCTGGATGAGACATTAACCGAGACCCTATCTTGCATTTCAGGTAGAGGTAAAAGATGCCATGGCACTATTTGAAGGAGGGTTTGCCTTGGTGCCTTAGTCAATATTTATTCTTCAATCAACATCATAAAAAAAAATCTGGTATCTATGGGGAGATGGTGGCGAAGTGATAATGTCACTGGGCTAGTAATCCAGAGGCCCAGGCTAATGCTTTGGGGGCACGGGTTCAAATCCCACCACAGCAACTGGTGGAATTTGAATTGGTGATGGTGACCACAATGATTATCATCAATTGTTGTAGGACCCATCTGGCAGAGAGGTGATGGTGCTTGGTATCAATATGAAACTCTCAGAAGACAAACCCAGATTATTAGGTGGACAAAGATTGCTAGAGAATGCTAACTACCATACAAAGGATGTGTGGAAAAAGCTGTTTAATAAATTATATCATGTCAATGTTTGCATCAATATTCTTTTGACAAAGTTTCATTCTGGTTGAAAACAAAATGCCCTTTACCTGGCCTAGTCTAAATGTGACTGTAGACCCACACCAATGTAGTCGACTCCTAAACTGTCCTCTGAAATGAGTTAGCAAGCCACTCAGTTCAAAGGCAATTAGGAATGGGCAACAAATGCTGGTCTTGCCAGCGACACTCGCATACTATGAAAGAATAAAGAAAAAACAACCTTGTTGCTGTGCCATGGCATCTTTTACCTCTATCGCAAGCTGGCTGCTGTATTTCCTGCATTACAGCAGTGACTACACTTCAAAAACACCTAATAGACTGTAGTGCACTTTGGGATGTTCTGAGGTTGTGGAAAGCAATGTTTATAGCATTAGGTGTGCCTCTACAGCACCAAATGGGCTGTGGGTCTATGTCCCCTTATAGCAGGCAGATTTGAACCTGGGATTTGATTTAGCTGAAGAAAATACTTTGTGTTCCATTTGCATTTAAGCATTGGGTTCTTTTGGCTCTGAAAAGCTGAAAGACCAGTCAACTCTTTGGGTTGCCCCCAGACCTCGATCAAAGCACTGTCCTTAAGGTACATGTTTTACATCAACGGGGTTTAAACGTAGGCAGGGGAGGTGCACCAGGGGAGGCTGTGTTTGGATGGCTTTGATGTCTAAATTGCCTATTCCACATTTTGTGCATGATAGCTCCCTGTCATTCATTTGGATATATCAATGCAGAAATGATGATGCACGTCATCCGGAATTAGATATTGTGAAGGAAAATGGGGAGAGAGAAACACTCCTGTAATTTGGAACGTTGGAAATATAAAGTGATGTTAAAGAGCCAACATAAAAGTAAAATACTGCACATGCTGGAACTCAAATAAAAACAAAATGCTGGAAATACTCAGCAGGTCTGGCAGCATCGGTGGAGAGAGAAACAGAGTTAATGTTTTGAGTCGAATATGACTCATTTTGAAGCAATCACATCCAGCCCAATGCTAATGCTGTTTCTCTCTCCACTGATGCTGCCAGACCTGCTGAGTATTTCCAGCACTTTCTATTTTTATTAAACAACCATCACACTGGATTTGGTATAAAAGTTATGAGTTCACCTCACTGACTGCCATTTTGTGTGAAATACTCTCTGGCTGACGTTGCAATTTACAACACCGTGGACCTGGGTGCTGTTTAATGTGGAGATCAAGTGCAAAAAGCTATGGAAGAGTTCCCCAGTTGTTTCATGCTATGTTTCGGTAACACTGCTCACCGAGCTTCAACCTGGTGTAATGGTTAATAGTGCAACAAGAGCAACGTTGATTCTTACCAGAAAAGATTTTTTTTAAAGGTGAAGCTGTGATGAAAGATCAGGAAAGGTAGGCAGTGGGATTAGGCAATGGGACTGCACCATGTTTGAATGATTGGGAGAAGCTGACAAACCGCAAAGCCATTTTTCCTGTTTTACTCCCCCCTTGGAGTCCAAACACTGGTTGACTTTGTTCCTTTATAGCATCTTTATAACTGCTTAATATTTTTTATGCCCCAATGATTTTTTTTTTGCAAGTGTGCCTTGTAGCAGTTTCGTAGAGATTAATGTTTAGTTTTTGGAGGATTGGCTACCCTGCAGTGGCTCGCTGGGGTAGCACCCTCACCTCTGAGACAGAAGGTTGTGGGCTTGAGCCCTATTCCAGAGATTTAAGCACGAGATGCAGGCTGACACTCCAGTGCAATACTGAGGGCTTGCTGCACTGTCGCAGGTGCCCTCTTAGGGATGTGATGTTAAACGTAAAAAATCAATTTGAAAACAAAGGGGGGGGGGGTGGGGGGATCATCTTCATGGTATCTGGGACAATGTTTATCAGTATAAACTGACCTCACGTTACTGTTGTGGGAGCTTGCTATGCATAATCTTATGTTTTCTGCATTGCAACAGTGACAGCACTTCACTGGCTGTAGAGCGCTTTGGGGGCGTTCTGAAGTCAGTGAAAGACGCTAAACAAATGCAGGTTCTTGTCTTTTACTGCCCCTTTAACATGTGTATCACCGAGACTTGAAGCGCACCTACGGCTCAGCACCAGACTGCTTCGTGGCTGGCGGGGGAGGGGCGGGTCCCCTTCTATACTTGACAGCGCAGGCGGCCAATGGGGACGCTGCTGGGGGAGTGCTGTGCTCCAATTGCGGGCCAGCAACAAGATGAGTGACAAGTCCTGCTGGAGCCGCACCGCCAGGTACCATGAGCTGTATCCGGGCAGCTGGAAGTTGTGTGTCAGATCAGAACTTCTGAAAACGTGTCCAGAAAGCGAAACGTCTTGCAGAAGGAGCCGGGGGCAACTTTATTCAGTGCAATTTACTGGCAAGCTGTTAACCTTAGAAGCAAAGGATCATGTTGGCGAGCTCCATGAATGCTGCAATTAATTTGGCGACAAAATCCCATTTCTACCATGGACTTTGGCAAAGTGTCACCATGTAGGGAATAAAATATGCCTTACATATTTCTGCATTTTTTTACAACACTGGGGGATTTCTTTGCAAGACTTTCATGGCCAGAATGTTGGCTGCTTCTGATTTGGTGCAGGAATGTTCTCGGGATATACTGTTTGCAACGGGTTTTCCACATGGACAATTGCAGATCTGCTGCATTTCTTGGCAAAAGATGCAGAACTTCAGTCTAGGATTCAAACCTTGCGCTGATATTTGTGTGACTAGCCTCTTGTGTGGACTGCAGGAGTTTTCTCTTACGGGTCTTTGGTTGGAGTGACATGAGGCAAGATCACCAAAGTACAAACGTGCGGTTAATTTTGTGTTTTTTTTTAAAATAGAGAAAAAAAAACAATTTCGACTCGTTTTGATGGCTCCAAGTGAGTATTCGGGGATAATGTCTGTTGCCAACACAGTGGCTTGCTTGAAGTTCGAAGCGAATATTTTTGACAGGAGCAGGTGCCAGAATTGTTTCAAAGCCTTTAATCTCCATCGAAAAGACGGCTGTCGCGATAACAACCAGGTGAAACAAGAACCAAGCTTTAATAATTCATGTTTTTTTTTGTATATTATCTGAAAGAACCCGGCGGGCATTCGGAGAGGTTCAAAGGGCAGCGCATTTGCCCCAGTTTGGCCAGTGAAATTTCAATTTGAACGAAACCAATGCTTGAGTTTAAAACTTGTTTCATTTAAATGCGTTTAAACTACTAGCTGTTCCTCAAAGGATTGGGGACACGGGGGTAAAGGTTTGTTGAAGGGTGCAGTATTGTCACAAATTCCTAACAAAGATTGAAATTACTGAGAGTTACATAGAGAGGCAGCAGAAAACAGGCCATTCGGCCCAACTAGTGAATGCTGGTGTTTATGCTCTGTACAAGCCTCCTCCCACCTCTCCCCATTTCACCCTATTTAGCATCGACTATTCTATCCTCCCTCATGGACTTATCTAGCTTTCCTTTAAATGCATCTGTGATATTCACTCCAACTATTCCACATGTTAGCACATTCTCACCATTCTCTGGGTAAAGAAGTTTCTCCTGAATTGCCTACTGGAGTTATTACTTACTATCTTATATTTGTAGCCCTTGGTTTTGGATGCCCCACAAGTGGAAACACTTTCTGTATCTATCCTATCGAGCCCCTTGCTAATCTTAAAGACCTCCATCAGGTCACCCCTTCTCTTTTCTAGGGAGAAGTGCCCAGCCTGTTCAGTCATTCTTTATAGGCATAACCTCTCAGGTCACCCTTATAAATCTTTGTTTGCATCTTCTCCAGTGCCTCTGTATCCTTTTTGCACACTCCTCTGTAGTGTGATCCAACCTAGATTATATACAAGTGAAACATAACTTCTCTTGTCATGTTTATGCAGAACCCCTATTTAAAGGGGTAATGAATAAAGCAAGGCATTTTTGTCCTGTTTTTCCACATAGGTGTGATGCAATTAAGGAAAGTGCATGAAAATTATCGATAAAAATGACACATTTGGTAACTTTTCTGCAAAGAGAGAAGTTGAGGCACTTTCATGTGAAGCTAATACATTTATAACTGGTGTGGGTGGTAGGACCATAGGAAATTCAGAGTATGGAAGAAAGTCTTTTGTGTCTGTACCCCACCTGTGAAAGAGCTGTCCGGCCAAATCCCGCTTTCCAGCTCTTGGGAGCATACGTAGCCTTGTAGGTTACGGCACTTCAAGGGTGCGTCTAAGTCTTTTTTAAACGAAATGGGTCAGTTCAAGGCCCACCAATTAAATACTTGAAATGCGGCAGCCAATTTGTGCCTAGCAAGCTCCCACAAACAGCAATGTGATAATGCACTGGAACACCAGCCAGGTGCATGGACTGGAGTGTCTGGAGTGGGACTTGAAGCCACAACCTTCTAACTTCAGTGAGAATGTTAACACTGACAGCTGTGACTACATGGGCGTGTTTTCATCAGTGTACATCACCCACTATAGTTACCCCTGTACTAAAGGTATGATACAGGAAATCAGTGCATATCACTCATGGTACTCCCTCTTGCAGACTGAGGTAGCCTTCGCAATTAAATATGTAATGAACCGTTTTGTTGCTCAGATATCACATGAGCTTTGGTGCAGAGTGACTGTTCTATAAGGAATTAGAATCCGATTATAGTTTTTTTAAAATTCTGTCTTTCAGTGGAGAAGTATCGGTTGGTAACTGCCACAGAGTGAATTGTAGGTTCAGACCTGCACCTTATTACTCTCTTTATTAAGAGGTGGCCTCATTGAAATGTTTAAAATGCTTAGAGGAATTGATAGGGTAGATAGAGACTACTTCCTCTGGTGGGATGAGTCCAGAACAAGGGGACATGACCTTTAAGTTAGGGGTGATGTCAGGAAGCAGTTCTCACAAAGAGTAATGGAACTCCCCAAAAAAGCTGTTGAGGCTGAGGGCTGATTAAAACTTTCATAGTGAAAGGATAACATGTCATGTGTCTCCCATGCCCTCAAAAGAACCAGAGAATGGTTACAGCACAGAAGGAGGCCATTCAGCATGTTGTGTCCAAGCCAGCTCTCTGCCAGAGCAACTCAGTTAGTCCCACATTCCCAGCCATTCCCCACAGTGCTGCACATGTTTATTCCTCATGTTATTATTCCTCATATTATCTCATCCCCCTTTCAAAGCCCCAGTTGTACCTGCCTCCACCACACTCCCAGGTGGTGCATTCCAGATCCTAACCACTGGCTGTGTAAAAAGGTTTTCCCTCATGTTCCCATTGATTTTTATTTTGCCAATTAGCTTAAATTGGTGTCCTCTGGTCTTGACCCTTCCACCAATTGGAACAGTTTCTCTCTGTCTAGACCAATCATGATTTTGAAGACTTCTATCAAATCTTCACACTTGCCTGGATGGGTGCGGCTCTAACAACACTCAAGAGGGCTGAAACCATTCAGGACAAAGCAGCCCGCTTGATTGACCCTCCATCCACCACTTTAATGACTCCCTGCAGCACTGGTACACAGTGGCAGCAGTGTGTACTATTTGGAAGATGCATTGCAGCAACCCACCAAGGCTCCGATGTCAGAATCACAGAATTGTTACAGCACAGAAGGAGGCCATTCAGCCACTGTGCCTGTGTTGGCTCCTCAAAGGAGCAATTTACCTAATGCTATTCCCCTGCGTTCTCTCTGTAGCCCTGCACATTTTTCCTTTTCAGATAATAATCCAATTCCCTCTTGAATGCCTCGATTGAACCTGCCTCCAACACTCAGGCAATGCATTCCAGATCCCAACCACTCGCTGTGTGAAAAAGTTTTTCCTGATGTCTCCACTGCTTCTTTTGACAATTATCTTAAATCTGTGCCCTCTTGTTTTTAATCCTTCCATCAATGGGAACACTTATCCCCTCTCTACTCTGTCCAGACTCCTCATGGTTTTGAACATCTCCATCAAATCTCTCAGCTTTCTCTTTTCCAAGGAAAACAGTTCCAACTTCTCCAGTCTATCTATGAACTGAAGATCTTTATCCCCAGAACTATTTTTGTGAATCATTTTTGTACTCTCCCTAATGACAGCACCTTTCAAACCCATGACCTCTACCACCTAGAGGGAAAGGTGCATGGGAACACTGCCGCTTGCAAGTCACCTATCATTCTGACTTGGAAATGTATCATTACTGTTCCTTCACTGTTGTTGGGTCAAAATCTTGGAACTTTCTCCCTAACAGCACTGTGGGTGTACCTAGGCCACATGATTCAAGAAGGCAGCTCACCATCACCTTCTCAAAGGCTATTAGGAATGGGCAATAAATGCTGGTCTTGTCAGTGATGCCCACATGCCATGAACGAATAAAGAAAAAGTAGCCAGGGCAATGGGCACAAGGAGGCAACTATAGCCATGGCAACGGCATGAATTGCTAACACAATCTCACTTTTTCTTTTATGAAAAGTGTGAATGACATGGAGCACTGTACATTGTTTAGGTCTTTTTTAACACCATAAAGTGAGGTTCAATTCACATTGGCCATTTTTTCACTTTCCTGATGCAGCAAATTGCTAAACCCTTCTGCCGGTCCCTGAAGAGCTCATTGTCATGACATTCGACCTGCCCATTTGCCCTGTAACATTTTCCATTATGGACCAAGGTCCAACACTTTTCTTTTAAATCCTTCCAGTGTGTGATAAGACAGTGACAAATAAATAATTGTAACTGAATGAAGAATACAGCCTAGTGAATGCTTGCATGGATCTCTGTTTCTACTCACTCAAAAGAATTGCACAAGCTAATAAGAGTTCCTCATCAGGCAGATCCCCAAGAAAATCTCCTAGTGTGAGCTGGCATACTGTGCTGCAAATGTGCCAACACAAGGTTTAAAGTTCTTATGTAAAAGGAATAAAATACTAATTACTTTTGCTAAACAGGAAGTGGCACTTGGATAGGAGATTGAAATCTTCAAAAGCAAAGAGTCCAGTGGTGGAATCCAAGTTTGGACAGAAATTACATAAGAACTGATTAACTGGAAACTTATTGACCTAAATCTTGCTCGAAAAATAATGGTGATGCATGTTGTTATTAATGTGCAAATTGGCCAGCAAGCTCAGGGCATTAAAAGATACACCATGAGTTATGAATCTCCAGAACTTGCTGATCATTTGCCCCTGTTCTTTGTGAGAACTTGCTGCATTTGCATGTTAATTCCCTATTAATCTGCCACAGAAAATTAAGACTCGTATTTAAACATCCTCTTAACAGTATGATAACTGTTAATGCTAATCAAACTCTCTGGCCCAGAAAGGGAGCAGTTTAAACCATGGAATCTCATTCCTGCATTTAGGAAACTCTTAGACATTTAAAACACCTCAAATTTTAAATTTCATTTTCTGATCCTTACTTTTCCTTTCTGCCTCTTTATTTTTTTTCTGTCTTCATCCAATCTTTCCTTCCCCCTCTCTGTTTCTTTCTGTACCTGACTTGACTCTAATTTACCCCATTTCCAATCTCAGACATTCCTCTGCTTCTTGCTTAATCCTCGGGTGGTCTCTGATTCAGGTGACACGCTGCTGAACCCACTATGGTCCCAGATGCCCCATTGCCTTTTCATTCTTCATTATCAGATTTCCAGCAAGTTACAGGGCAAAAGATTTCTGAGCTCCACGATAGTGTCTGACTAACGAGCGATGCTGAGCTCCAATTAAGCCAAAATTTAAGACTTAAAGATTAAGATTTAAGCCAATGTTTTCTAGTTATTCCCACAGCCATTCTTGTATTAAGCTACTGATATCAAATGAAAATGGAATACTTGCAGGCAGATTGGACACATACGCAGAAAACCTCCATCTATTCTGTCCCAATAATATAACCCTGGCCAGTCTTTGAAAGGCATCCTTTGTTTTACCTGTCTAAGTTGTTCTACTTCCCGAACCAATGATCATGGTAGCCATTTTGGAGATTGCTAAACTAACACTTTAAAATGAAGACAGCCCAAGAATAGCGCCCTCTCTGAAGCCAACTTGCCCAGCATCGAGGCGCTAATCACTCAGAACCAACTTCACTGGGTGGGACATGTACTTTGTGTGCCTGACTCTCGAAATAATTGCTCTACTTTGAACTCAGTCATGGCAGGAGCCTCCTGGGAGGACAGTGGGAAATTCTTTAAGGATGTCCTCAAAAGCATCCCTGAAGGATGTCTTATGAACTTGTAGGAGATCCCGGCTTGTGACTGACCAAACTGGAGAAGGCTCGTTTGGGAACACTCCAAGTATATCGGGAAATTTCATTGAGAATGTGCGGAGGTGAAGTTGAGCGTAAAAACTTCCGAACGACCAATCTACCCAACCTTTCAAGCACCACCTGCCCCGCATGCGACAGAGCCTGCAGATCGTGCATTGGATTTATCAGCCACCTCAGAATCCATCGAACCGGGATGGAAGCAAATCATCCTCGATCTTGAGGGACTGCCTAAGAAGAAGAAATTAATACTCTAGATTCATACCCTCCAGAACTGGATTCAAGTTCCTCATAATGTATTTCATACAGTGCCCTTAGAGTCAGTAGTGAGCGAGTCCTGCATCCCATTAACCAGGCTACATTTGATCTCAGATCCCAGAAGAGCAGTGTCCAAATAAGGAAGTACAAGTTTTATATTTGTAAGAACGTAAAGAAAACAAAGCCTTTCACAACTGCAGGACATGCCAAAGCACGTTACAGTACTTTGGAAGCCTAGTCACTGTTGTAATATAAGAAACACAGCAGTCAATTTGTGCTCCCACAAACAGCAAAGTGATAATGCACTGGAATACAGCCTAGTTTATGGACTCGACTGTCTGGAGTGTGTACCATATACAAGATGTAATGTAGTAACTTACCAAGGCTCCTTCGACAGCACCTTCCAAATCTACAACCTCTGCCATCCAGAAGGACAAGAGCAGCAGGTACATGAGAACACCACCGCCTGCAAGTTCCCTCCAAGTCACTCACTCTAAGCCACTCACCATCCTGACTTGGAAATATATCACCGTTCCTTCACTGTCGCTTGGTCAAATTCCTGAAACTCCCTCCCTAACAGCACTGTGGGTGTACCTACACCACATGGACTGCAGCGGTTCAAGAAGGCACCTCACCACCACCACCTCAAGGGTAGTTCGAGATGAGCAACAAATTTTTTTTTATTCATTCGTGGGATGTGGGCATCGCTGGCTGGGCCAGCATTTATTGTCCATCCCTAATTGCTCTTGGGAAGGTGGTGGTGAGCTGCCTTCTTGAACCACTGCAGTTTCTGGTCAGTGGTAGCTCCTAGCATGTTGATAGTGGTGGATTCAGCGATGGTAATGCCATTGAATTTCAAGGGGCAATTGTTAGATTATTTCTTGTTGGAGATGGTAATTGTCTGGCACTTGTGTGGCGTGAATGTTACTTGCTACTTGTCAGCTCAAACCTGGATATTGTCCAGGTCTTGCTGCATTTGGAAATGGACTGCTTCAGTATCTGAGGAGTCGTGAATGGTGCTGAACATTGTGCACATCCCCACTTCTGACCTTATGATGGAAGGTAGATCACTGATGAATCAGCTCCATCAAGAGAGAATCTAACAATTGCCCCATGACATTCAATGGCATTCTCATGGCTGAATCCCCCACTATCAACATTCTAGGGGTTACCATTGACCAGCAACTGAACTAGACTAGCTAGATAAATACAGTGGTTACAAGAGCAGGTCAGAAGCTAGGATTCCTGTGGCAAATAATTCACCTCCTGACTCCCCAAAGCCTGTCCATCATCTACAAAGTCAGGAGTGTGATGGAATATTCTCCCCTTGCCTGGATGAGTACAGCTCCAAAGACACTCGAGAAGCTTGACACCCTCCAGGACAAAGCAACCCGCTTGATTGCTAGCCCATCCACAAACATTCACTCCTTCCACCACCAACCCACAGTGGCACCAGTGTGTACCATCTACGAGATGCATTACAGGAACTCACCAACCCCCCCCCTTGGACAGCACCTTCCAAACCCATGACCACTAATATTTAGAAGGTCAAGGGCAGCAGACGCATGGGAACACCACCACCTGGAAGTTCCCCTCCAAGCCTCACACCATCCTGACTAGGAAATATATCTCCGTTCCTTCACTGTCGCTGGGTCAAAATCCTGGAGCACCCACCCTGACAGCACTGTGGGTGTACCTACGCCACATGGACTGCAGTGGTTCAAGAAGGCAGCTCACCACCACCTTCTCAAGGGCAATGAGGGATGGGCAGTAAATGTTGGCCTAGCCAGCGACACCCACATCCCGTGAATGATGAATTTAAAAAAATGTCTCCTGTGACAGTTTACCCTCAGCTCCACTGAGGAATTCTTGTCCTTTCTGGGCAAGGGCTGTCGTTCTTCATATCATGGCCCTGGAGGAGAAGAGACGGGTCACATTTAGACAATGGGACTGCAAAATAGGACATGATAGATCATATTTGATAAGATGACCTTGTCTTGAAAGGAATGTGGACCCGAGAGATTAACGCTGTCACCTTGCACCGACACGATGCCAATCTTATACATTCAGATTCTCGGGGTTGTGGGGGGGGGTCAGAGATGTTGCTAATCTCCAAAACCTCTCTCTGCCAGGTAAAGCTGCACACTTTGTAAACATCCACATCCAATCCTCACCTTCTGCCTGGCTTTCTTCTCCAGCATGGGTGGCCTGGCAGACCGAGGAGTAGCTCTGAGGCATGTGTGAGTTCGATTGATGCAGTGCATTTGGTGAGGGGGACAGTCAGACACATGCATCATGTCTAGCACTGGCAAGCATTTGAGGAGCGCGTTGTCACTACCATTTGAGAATCAGGGGAGCTGACTGAGATATCAGTTCCGTGAAGATTGGGGAGTGGTGAATGGAGGGAGGGGGAAGGTGAGGATATGAGGGGACTGAGGATTAAAGGATGCACGTGTTAACGGATGGATGGATGCTGATGAAAGTGAAGTGGGAGCAAGCAGTGCTAAGAATGGAGTACACTTGACCAGGCAGAGTGAGAGGAGGTGCTCTGCAGGATGTGGATACTTCTGTAATTTTGCTCACCTTTCCTGACCTGGTCAGATCATTGAAACTTTCTGCACTGGATCCAGGTCCTTAAGGTGGTACCCCAGCTGTTCACATCCTGTGCCACCTCCAGCTGTTCACGTCCTGTGCCACCTCCGGCCATGCCTTCTTGGTGTTGACAGTAGGATTTTTTTCCATTTATTGGTGAAGAACTGAACCTCCCTCCCAGCAGCACATCCAGGGCGACTTCCTGAATCTTGGTACAGCCTTTGATATTTTTTATGTTTTTCTCTCATTTCCCTCCTTCAAACACCACACTTATCTTCAATTCTCCTCTTCTGTTGAATCTTTGAACTGCGCCTTTAAATAGTTGAGGTGAAACCAAGTCATGAACCATGAACGCTCAATTGACTGATTCCTGCAATGAGGGGTTATTTTATGAGGAAAGGTTGGGCAGGTTGGGCCTGTGTCCATTGGAGTTTAGAAGAATAAGAGGTGATCTTATTGAAACATAGAAGGCACTGAGGGGCCTTGTCAGGGTGGATGCTGAAAGGATGTGTCCCCTTGTTGGGGAGACTAGAGCTAGGGGACACAGTTTAAAAAAAAGGGTCTCCCATTGAAGATGGAGATGAGGAGAGTTTTTTTTCTCTCAGAGGGTCGTGTGGAACTCTCTTCCCCAGAGAGTGGTGGAGGCGGGGTCTTCGAATATTTTTAAGGCAGAGAGAGATAGATTCTTGAATAGCAAGGGAATCAAAGGTTATCAGAGGGAGGCAGAATGTAATGGTATAAGTATTGGCCAGGACACTAGGGGGACAACTGTTCTTTGAACGGTGCCGTGGGATCTTTAACATTCACCCCAGGGAGCAGACATGGCTTCAGTTTAGCCTTTCAGCTGAAAGACTGTTCTGCATTCCCTCAGTATTGTGCTGGAATGGCAGACCTATGTCTGACTGTTGAGGTGGACCCTCACCCTCCCCCCACCCCCACCCCCGCCCGCCACACCCCCACTAGAATTCTATCACCTGATGTATCTGTCAAGATTTTCAAACCAACTAAGTAATTGAGCAGGATTAAGCAGCTGGGACAAGGAAAGATAATGGAGCTTTATGCACAGTTGGAGTTTCGGTTTAATTTTCCTTTAGAAAGCTACCAGCTCTTGGCTAGGTGACTTATAAAATAGTCATGACCTACATCTGAGTCAGCTGGGGCCCTATTGAATTACGACATTGTTTGGATGTTGAGACCTCACGGCTTTGGGTGGGACAATGGACGCTGTTGAACAATGTATGTCAGGTTAGTATTTCTGACTAATATTGTGAGCAGGGCGGATCCTGACCAGTGAGATTCCATGTGTCTAGAGGTCTGTGTCTTTGAGTGTGGCTGTTATGTAGCAATCAGGGGAGGGCTGTGTTATTTTTGGAATCTACAGTAGTTCCCTGAAACTAAAGTACTGTCTTTAAGACACAGTTTACTCTGCACAAATTTATCTTAAAAGCTATTTTTTTCCACCATCCCCGTTTGTTTATATGTTGTTTGTATCCTCTTTGTGTCAAACACCAGGCCAGTTGTACCCTGCCCCCACTCCTAACACATGCTTTGACAGGACAAAAACAAAAATACCTGGAAAAACTCAGCAGGTCTGACAGCATCTGTGGAGAGGAACAGAGTTAATGTTTCGAGTCTGAATGACCCTTCAACAGAACTAAGTAAATATAGAAGAGAGGTGAAATATAAGCTGCTTTAAGGGAAGGTGGGGGGGGGTGTCGGATAAGTAGAGCTGGATAGAGGGCCAGTGATAGGTGGAGATAACCAAAAGATGTAATAGACAAAAGGACAAAGAGGTGTTGAAGGTGGTGATATTATCTAAGGAATGTGCTAATTAAGGGTAGAAAGCAGGACAAGCAATGTACAGATAGCCCTAGTGGGGGTGGGGTGGGGGGAAGGGATCAAAAAAGGCTAAAAGGTAGAGATAAAACAATGGATGGAAATATATTTAAAAATAATGGAAATAGGTGGGAAAAGAAAAATCTATATAAATTATTGGAAAAAAGGGGGGTGTCGGAAAGGGGGTGGGGATGGAGGAGAGAGTTCATGTTCTAAAATTGTTGAACTCAATACTCAGTCCGAAAGGCTATAAAGTGCCTAGTCGGAAGATGAGGTGTTGTTCCTCCAGTTTGCGTTGAGCTTCACTGGAACAATGCAGCAGGCCAAGGATGGACATGTGGGCAAGGGAGCAGGGTGGTGTATTGAAATGGCAAGCAACAGGGAGGTCTGGGTAATACTTGTGGACAGACCGAAGATGTTTTGCAAAGCGGTCACCCAGTCTGCGTTTGGTCTCTCCAATGTAGAGGAAACTGCGTTGGGAGCAACGAATGCTGTAGACTAAATTGAGGGAAGTGCAAGTGAAATACTGCTTCACTTGAAAGGAGTGTTTGGGCCCTTGGATGGTGAGGAGAGGGGAAGTGAAGGGGCAGGTGTTGCACCTTCTGCGGTTGCATGGGAAGGTGCCGTGGGAGGGGGCTGAGGTGTAGGGGGTGATGGAGGAGTGGACCAGGGTGTCCCGGAGGGAATGATCCCTGTGGAATGCCGCCGGGGGGGGTGAAGGGAAGGTGTGTTTGGTGGTGGCATCATGCTGGAGTTGGCGGAAATGGCGGAGGATGATCCTTTGAATGCGGAGGCTGGTGGGGTGATAAGTGAGGACAAGGGGGACCCTTTCATGTTTCTAGGAGGGAGAAGAAGGTGTGAGGGGGGATGCGCGGGAGATGGGCCGGACACAGTTGAGGGCCCTGTCAACGACCGTGGATGGAAAACTTCAGTTAAGGAAGAAGGAGGACATGTCAGAGGAACTGTTTTTGAAGGTAGCATCATCAGAACAGATGCGACGGAGGCGAAGGAATTGAGAGAATGGAATGGAGTCCTTACAGGAAGCAGGGTGTGAGGAGCTGTATTCGAGGTAGCTGTGGGAGTCGGTGGGCTTGTAATGGATATTGGTGGACAGTCTATCACCAGAGATTGAGACAGAGAGGTCAAGGAAAGGAAGGGAAGTGTCAGAGATGGACCACGTGAAAATGATGGAGGTGTGGAAATTGGAAGCAAACTTAATAAATTTTTCCAGGTCCCGATGAGAGCATAAAGCAGCACCGAAGTAATCATCGATGTACCAGAGAAAGAGTGTGGGAGGGGGCCGGAGTAGGACTGGAACAAGGAATGTTCCACATACCCCATAAAGAGACAGGCATAGCTGGGGCCCATGCGGGTACCCATAGTCACACCTTTTATTTGGAAGAAGTGAGAGGAGTTAAAGGAGAAATTGTTCAGTGTGAGAATGTTTGCCCATAGCTGCAGGTTTTTAAATGGATATAATAAAATCTCTGTTTTTAATTGAGAAGGCTATACTGATAGGTTGAGATGGGAGGACATACACTAATGCTTCCAACTGTCCATGTCTTCAGAAATGTCAAGGAGTTTGGGATTAAGAAAAAAATTCTTCCCTTTCTGTAATCACATAAATGAGCAGCACAGACGCATTTATTCTTTCATGGAACGTGGACGTTACTGGCAAGGCCAGCATTTGTTGCCCATTTCTAATTGCCCTTGAACTGAATGGTTTGCATAGGGCAGTTAAGAGTCAACGACATTGCTGTGGGTCTGGAGTCACAGGTAGGCCAGATAAGGATGGCAAATTTCCTTCCCCAAATTGGAATTCATGAAACAAATGGTTCAACGATGATTTTAGTTACGATAACTGAGACAGGCTTTTTAATTCCCGATTTTGTTAACTGAATTCAAATTCCACCAGCTGTCATGGTGGGATTGGAACCTGTGTTGCTAGAGCATTAGCCTGGGCTGCCAGGATTACTAGTTCAGTGATGTTACCACTGCCCCATCATCGCCCCAAACGGAATGGCCTGATTCTGTGCTGTAAAATCAGTGTAATTTCTGATCAATTTGTAAATTTACCTTGAATCTCTCAGCTCGAGTAACAATGTTTTGTGTGGAAATCTGTTAAGGGTATTTTGGAAGTTTGAGTACACTACACGATGATGCATTCGATTGTCCACATCTTCAGAAAAGTCAGGGAGATTGGGAAGAAAAAGAAATCTTCCCTTTCTGTAATCACATGCCTCTGCAACTTTGGGCGCAGGTGCATGTGAGAAGATTTGACTGCTGAGATTTTTAGAGAACAGAATTTTGACCGGGGGTGGGGTGGGAGGAGGGGAGAGATTTTCACCTGGAAACAGTCAGGATTGAGTGCAACACTGGTTTCACGTCCCTCATGTTTTTAGTTCTTTTTGAGGGTTGTAAATCCTAATCTCGTGGGGTTTCCACCCAGTGAGTTAGGTTGAAATGACCCCCTCGGTGTTCAGTTCACATTTTGTACACAGTCCACTCAAAAGCCAGAATATCCAGTTTAAATCCAACAGGCGATAACCTTGCTGTGAAACCAAAGTAGCAGTCAATTTTGAGTGCACCTCTTCAATTGGCTATTGAAGATGTTGATGTTGGCTGGGATCCAGAACGAGGAATTAAAAAAATAAGATAGCCACCAATAAATCCAACAGGAAATTCAGGACAAAGTTTGTTCTCCAGAGAGTGCAGAGAATGCGGAACTCACTACCACGGGGAATAGATGAGGTAAATAGCATGGATGCATTTAGGGGAAAACCGGTTTAGTAGATGAGGGAGAAAGGAAAAGAAGGATACGTTAATAAGGTGAGATGAAGTTGGGTGGGAGGAGAGGTGCGTGGAGCATAAACAATGACATAGACCAGTTGGGCTGAATGCCTGTGTTTTTTTAATTCTTTCATGGGATGTGGGCACCATTGGCTATGCTAGCATTTGTTGCCCATTTCTAATATCCCTTGAGAAGGTGGTGGTGAGCCACCTTTTTGAACCGTTGTAGTCCATGTGGTGTAGGTACACCTACAGTGCTGTTAGGAAGAAAGTTCCAGGATTTTGACCCAGCAGCAGTGAAGGAACGGTGATGTATTTCCATGTCAGGATGGTATGTGACTTGGAGGGGAACTTGCAGGTGGTGATGTTCCCATGTGCCTACTATCCTTGTTCTTCTAGGTGGTAGAGGTTGAGGGTTTGGAAGGTGCTGTCGAAGGAGACTTGGTGAGTTGCAGTAGTGCATTTTGTATATGGTACACACACTGCTGGCACTGTGTGTTGGTGGTGGAAGTAGTAAATGTTTAAGGTGGTGAATGGGATGCCGATCATGCTTTGTCCTGGATGGTGTTGAGCTTCTAGAGTGTTATTGGAGCTGCACTCATTCAGGCAAGTAGAGAGTATTCCATCACACTCCTGACTTGTGCCTTGTAGATGGTGGACAGTCTTTGGGGAGTCAGGAGATGAGTTACTTGCCCTGGAATTACCAGCTTCTGACCATTTGGCTGGTGCAGCTCAGTTTCTGGTTAATGGTAACCCCCAGAATGTTGATATTCAGTGATGGTAACACCATTGAATGTTGTACATTCCATATAAGGTTTAAGACCAATCACTTGCCCATCCTCTTGGCCTGGAAATGGTGTGAGAGGGGAATGGGACTAATAGTGCACAAAACAAGTTAACAAGAAAATATATGCCATTTGCACGGTGACTTTGAAATAAAATGCCAAATTTCATGGTTTGAGGCCTCCAGAGCTGAGTAAATTAGAGTCATAAAGGCTGCAAGCTTGAAATTATCAAAAGAAGGTATTTGAAGTACTAATGAGTAAAGATGCATGAGGACTTAGCATGTAGGGTGTGAAGGAAATTTGCATTTTTAGATAAGTGAAGGAGTTGGTTGGGTTTCAAAGGGATGTTAGGATGTTTACAACTAACAAGATAACTAGGGCAAAGTTATTATGTTTATTTTTCCTAAAAGGTACTGACCATATTGGCAACATGAAAGATTTTTATTATAGGCAAAGTAGTTCCAAAGGCATATGGAACAAAGAAATTTACAGATTAAAGAGAAAGAAACATATATAAAAAAGGAAGGAAGGTGATGCTGTGGGGCCATATAGGAACTAAATGGAATGTGTGAAACAGCCTTGGGGCAGCCTCCAGCCATCTTTACTCCTTGGCATTTCAAATGCCTTTTACCCCCTAACTTCTTTTGATCATTTCAAGCTTGCAGTTTATCTGACTCTAATTTAATTAAATCACACAGACAGAACCATCTATACTCACACCCATAAACCTACTTTACAATCAAACCACAATAATATTCTGAAAATTATTATAGTTTCGTGACAACTGGCAGCTGTTACCGCCCAGTCGAACAGACAGTGGCAAGCTAGGATTATCTCAACTGAAAGGCAGCATTCTAAAAATACAGCACTCACTCATTATGGCACAGCCACCAAACTATAGCAACAACTTCCAATACCAGGAGTGATTACAGAACAAAATCTGACGCCGAGCCACATAAGGAGATATTAGGACAGTGACCAAAGGTTTGGTCAAAGAGGCGGGTTTTGAGGAGCATCTTAAAGGAAGAGAGATTTTTATTATTTTTTTTCACAGAATGTAAATGTTGTTGGCTAAGGCCAGCATTTATTGCCCATCCCTAATTTCCTTTGAGAAGGGGATGGTGAGCCGCCTTCTTGAACCACTGCAGCCCATGTTGTGTGGAAAGAGAGTTCCAGGATTTTGACCAGTGACAATGAGATGTAGAGATCGAAGAGGTTTAGGGAGAGAATTCCAGAGCTGAGAGTCCTGACAGCTAAAGGCACAGCCACCGCTGGGGGAAACAAGGGAAATTGGGGGCGTGCAAAAGGCCAGAATTGGAGGAGCGCAGAGTTCTTGGAAGGGTGTGGGGCTGGAGAGGGCTACAGAGATATTGAGGGGAGAGGCCATGGAGGGATTTGAAAGCAAGGCTGTGCCATGAGCCAATGAAATTCAGCGAGCACGAGGGTGATAGGGGAGTGGGACTTGGCTTGAGTTAAGATACGGGTAATGGAGATATGGATGAGCTTGTTTAAGAAGGATGCAAAATAGGAGGCTGGCCAAGAGACTAGATTAACTATGTCATTGATACGGCAAGGGTTAGGGTAGTAGTTTGAAATGAGGAAGAGCAGACATCTGATGCTGATTTCTCTGTCTAATTCTATCTAGCTGCAGTATGGCAGTCGCAGCCTGAATCTATGTGCCAGTGCAGTTAGCCAAGAGGATCTGCACATTGTTACCCCAGACTGCAACCTCTACTGCCGATCCAGCCCTGAGGAAATGATTGCCAGGTATGCAGTAAGGTTGACTCACTGTGGAATCTGAAGAGAAAATCCTCTGAGATTGGCCACAAGCTCTCTATTATTTTGCTGGGTAGTCTATGTTTTACAGTATATAGGATACTGAAATCATGTATGCCATTGGTCTAAAGACGTAATAACAGAAAAGCTATAATTGGCTTTGAAGGGTAGCGGTCAGGTGAATCATCAAGGCCTTTGGATAATAGCTTCTGTGGATCAGTAGCACCCCTTTGGCTGAGGGTGAGGTGGAAGCAGCCTGCTCCATTGTCTCCGCTTGTGGCCGAGATGCCCGAGGCTTCCCTTCTCACGTGGAGGTGCCTGAGGGGACTCGTCGGGCACCCCAGAGGCTGCTGCACCTGCATCACTGCAATTCTCCAAAACTTCCCTGGATTCTAGAACGGCCCCAGCAGATTGAAAGCGAGCAAATGTAACTCCTCTTTTCAAGGAGGAAGGCAGGGAGAAAACGGGGAGCTGCAGGCCCATTAGCCTGACATCAGACTTTGGGAAAATGCTGGAATGTATCATTAAGGAAGTCTTAACAATGTGCTTAGAAAATCATAGCATGATCAGGCAAAGTCAACAAGGCTTTATGAAAGAGCAATCGTGTTTGACAGAGATTTTTGAGGATGTAACTAGTAGGGTAGATAAAGGGGAACCAGTAGATGTGGTATACAGTAAACTTTGTGTTATACTCAACTCTACCAATCAGAATTCTCTACTAACCAGAATTTCTGATGTTCCCCTAATATGAATCATCACTTTACCAACTGGAAGCAATTACGAAGTTATCCAGAACCCACACCTGTGTACTGTTATCTTATACTTTAATTTATGTTTTAATTTGCTGTTGAAGATTAGAAATATAAAGAATCCTGTTCTTTACTTCCTGAGTACTTGGGATTAGTTCACGCTACACGTATTACGCAGTATTCCACTGGTAAATGGGAGTCTTTGTTAACCAGCATTTCCGATTAACCGGCTCCACCCATTCCCCGTGTCTGCCAGATAATAAAGACTTTACTGTACTTGGATTTCCAAAAGGCATTCGATAAGGTGCCATACAAAAGGTTAATCCACAAGATAAGGGCTCATGGAGTTGGGGGCAATACGTTAGCATGGAGGGCAGTTTTTTTTAACTTTCAATTGAAATGAATAAATGAACACTGATCTGCGATCCTTTTTCACACACTGCCTGTGTCCTGCTCATCACCTTCATCAGCACGATTATGATGTCATGATGTCCTCATTGCAACTTGCAGCATCAGTCTGAGCAGCCTCAGCTGTCTGCAGCCCAATCCTGTGCCACTTAGGCACTGGAACATAGAATGCACCGATTGTGAGACTGCTATTAGGAGAGGGTTATCAGGGCTGGGATCATCTCTCACAGCTCGGTAAATGTTAGCAGCCAGGATTAGTGCTGGTCATCCTTCAGGACAACTCAAAGGTAATTTCTGGCCTTACATAATCACACTTCAAGGAGGGATGTTGGCGAAGGTACAGAGGAGATCTGCCAGAATGGTACCGAGATACCAGTGATCTGGAGAAACCAGAGAGTCTGGCATTGTTATCCTTACAGCAGAAAAGGTTAAGAGGAGATTTAATAGAGGCGTTCAAAATTATGGAGGGATTTGATAGAGTAGATAGGGAGAAACTGTTTCACTGGCAGGAGGGTTAACCAGAAGGCACGGATTTAAGATAATCGGCAAAAGAGCCAGGGGAGATGAGGTGAATTTCTTTTACTAACTGAGTTGTTGTGATCTCAAAGGAAGGTGAAAGCAGATTCAAAAGGGAATTGGATAAATATTTGAAGGGGAGAAATTTGCTGGGCTTTGTGAAAAAGGGCTAACAATAACTCAATCAAATTTTGCAAACTTTGAAATTATGTTGTCTATACCAATGTCCAGGTCATTATATCAAAAAGAGCAGAGATCTGGTGTCAGTGTCAAACACTCACAGGGCAGGTACAGCACAGGGTTAGATACAGAGTAAAGCTCCCTCTACACTGTCCCCATCAAACACTCCCAGGGCAGGTACAGCACGGGGTTAGATACAGAGTAAAGCTCCCTCTATACTGGGTATGCAATCAAAGAACATTGATTTTAAGTGATGTGCATGAGGAATAACTTTTTACACAGTGAATGGGTAGGATCTGAATTGCACTTCCTGAGGGAGTACAGGAGGCTGATTCAGTTGTGGCTTTTGAAAGGGAATTGGATAGTTATCTAAATAGAAACAATTTGCAGGGCTACAGATGAAGGGCGGGGGAGTTTAACTCGCTGAGTTGCTTTTACAGACAGCCAGCATGGACGTGATGGACCAAGTGGCCTGTTCCTGTGCTGTAACCATTCTATAATTCGATGAACCTAATGCCAACCTTCAGGGCACTTTCAAAGGGCTGACGCTGAAATGAGTGACTGAATGGCCTGTTTCCCAGCTGCATCTTCCTGTGATTCTATGGAAGTGTGGTCTCCGCACCAAGCAAAAGGCACCCTTCTCTCACTCTTGAAGTGGGTGGAGGGCCCTTTTCACAGTGATGGGAGGGCCTAACAGCTGCTTGTGGGTCCAGCTCCAACATTATTCCTGAGGTGCAAATACTGGAAAAACCAATCCTAAACATCATGTAAATAACGGCAACTCAGTATTCCCCACAACCACTGGGAATCCTGGTCCAGATAACCCTGCCCTCTGACCCCCACCCAGGCCCTAACTCCACATCTCCCTCCCCCAACTGATATCTCCGTGTCCCCCAATCACTGCCTCCCAACCTCCCCCTTGACTGCTGATAACTCCCTCCACGGCCCTTGATATCTCTTTGACCTGTGAACTCCCAACCCGCCCGATCCTCCCCCAGCCCCTGAACATCACCCCTGCCAACCTAGCAATCCCTGCCACTGCAAAACTCTGTGACCTAACCCGACCACTCAGCTGTGTTGTTACCTCCCCCTGTCTGGTTTCAGTAATGAGGTGAGAGGCTCTTTAGATCTCCCCAGTTGTACACTGCATCAGGGGACAGTGGCTCTCAAAAATGGGCGATCACCGAATTTAACCTCCATCATTCTTACATCTGCTTAAATCCCGCAACAAACAAACTGAATTTAGTTAGGAGGGTGTATTAGGGGAATAAAATAGATGAAGAGGAGGTACTTAAAATCACAGAATCTCAAAATGGCCACAGCACAGAAGGCGGCCATTCAGCCTGTCATCTCTGTACTGGCCCTCTGAAGGAGCAATTCACCTCGTGCCACTTTCCTATCTTCTCATAACCCTACATATTCTTCCTTTTCTGCTAATAATCCAATTCCCTCTTGAATGCCTTGGGTAATTTTGACTCCACCGCACCCTTGGGCAGTGCGTTCCAGATCCTCACTGTGTGAAAAGGTTTCTCCTCATGTCTCCATGGCTTCTTTTGCCAGTTACCTTCAATCGGTGCCCTCTTCTTCTCGCTCCTTCCACTAATGGGAACAGTTTCTCCCCATCTGCTCTGTCCAGAGCCCTCATGATTTTGAATGCCTCTATCAAATTTCCTCTCAACGTTTCCTTCTCCAAGGAGAACAATCCCAACTTCTCCAATCTATCTGAAGTTCCTCATCCTTGGAAGCTTTCTGGTGAATCTTTTCTGTACTCTGTCTAAGGTCTTCACGTTCCTCCTGAAGTGTGGTGCCCAGAACTGGGCACATCCCTCAAAAGTGGAATAAGTCACCCAGTCAGGATGGGGCGTAACCTCGGTTACTGAAGGAAATAAGGAAATAAGGATTTAAATTGCAAAGGCTCATAGAATTGTGGCAGCACAGAAGAAGGCCATTTGGCCCACCTTGTCTGTGCTGGCCCTCCTAAGGAGCAATACACGTACTGCGACTCCCCTCGCCTTGAAGCTTAAACTCTTACATTTTGGGGCAGTGCCAGAGAATCGAAGGGCTGGGCAGGATAAACTTGGCCGGTTAGCCTAACATTGTTGCTGGGAAAACTGTTAGAGAAAATGGAGGCGATATTCACTGGGCCAGTGGGTTGGAATTGGGAGGAGAGCATGTCTGCAACCTTGCGCTGCTGGCCATTGTACTGGCTCAGCCACACCCCCCCCCCCCCCCCCCCCCCCCCCTCCCCCCACGCCATTTCCAGAGAGATCCGGTCGGGATTGGTTTGGAACGGCCGCCTGTCCACCAGCCACGCGTACCCAATTGAAGTTGAATTAAAGATGCATCCCCCCCACCACCCATCCCACCCTTGACGAGGATTTCCAGTCGGTTTTCGAGCTTTGCACATCGGGCTGAACATGTCGAGTGGATCAAGGCGAGAAAGGTGGGGCTGGTGTCCATGAGGGACCCGTCTTCCCACCTGCACCCACCATGGCACCAGGCCTAAGCTGCAGCCGCTGGCTGTTCTACTGGAGGGGGTTGTTCCCAGGCAGCTCGGGCCATTTTACGTTTAAATTGAAAAAGTCTGCCCTTTTCTTCGGGGGACTCTGCCTTACCAAATCAGCAGTTCCTGCCCTGGCCAATGGGGCTGCCGATGTATCAGCGTCGGAGGTCCTCCCATTGGCCCTCCGGCCTGGGAGCCCACCAGCAAACCCACCCCGTGGCCGTTAACTGTTTGACAGCCTAAAAGTGAAGGTGGATGTGCCAGGAACACGCTGTGTGGGGTTTGCACGCGGAACTGGTCACGACGTTGGGTTCACAATCCTGGAATGGAAATCCTGCCCAATAATCCTAGACAAAATTAATTGTCACTTGTAAAATATAGGCTAATAAAGTACAGCCAGCACAAATTTATTAAAGGCAAATTGTGTTTGACAAACACGATTGTGTTATTTGATGACGTACCAGAGAAGGTTGATCAGGGCATTGTGGTTGATGTTGGGTATCTAGACTTTCAAAAGGATTTTGACAAACTATCACACAATAGACTTATTAGTAAATTTAAAGGTCTTGGAACTGAAAGGATAGAGGCAGTGTGGATACAAATTGGCTAAGCAATAGAAAGCAAAGAGTAGTGGTGAACAATTGTTTTTCAGATTGGAGAGGAGTGTACAGTAGTGTGCTCTAAGAGTCACAATTAGGTGATAGATAATTGGTTTGTTGAAGAATCATCATGGCAGCTGGTGCCAAATTGTCATGACATTAAAAATCAAACAAGTAATCATAATTCATGACATAGATACAGACATTTAATAAAATAAAAATAAAGCATAAAATAATAAAAGGATTGCAGAGTTATTAACATTTCAGTATACAAATAATTACAATACTTTGCAAAATGCAGATCTCCTTAATTTACATAATAAATATGAAAGATCTACAGCACTCTGCATTTTGTATTAAACTGCATATGTTGTCAGGTGGAGTTCATTAAATTCTCAATCATTTACATGCTGAGTTTTATATAGTAGGGGATTGGGCTGTCTCATAGACTGTTCGTTCTCTATCTGATTTGTGGAATGGTGTCTTTTCTCCTTAATTCCATCGCACGTTTACTTTCTTGTGGTTGTGCCAAGAGACAATGGCAATGGGAGGTGGGATTCGAGAGTTTTCTAGTGAAGTCCAGGCAGAGCTTTTTCCGCCTTTCAGCAAGGGAACCCATATTCCGTTGTTTAATTGTGTCAGAGTAGCTTTGGTATGAGTTACCTGGCATCAGTTTTAGTGCTGGTCTCTAAGGAGGGCTGCTGTTTTTGCTGTAGGCTGAATGATCTGAACTTGGGTATAGAGGGGATCATTTCAAAGTTAGTCGAAGACACAAAACTCGAAGCTGTCGTAAACAATGAGAATAGTAACATATTTCAGGAGGACAAAGACTGATGAAACAGGCAGGCGCGTAGCAAATTAAGCAGAGAAGCATGAAGTGGTGCATTTTGATTGGAAGGGCAGTTTAAACTACGTGATGAAATGTCAAATGTGATGGAGGAACAGAGAGACTGTATGGTGCACACTTAGAGGTCTTTGGCAGGCTAAATGGAGGCCCAGAGTAGAAAAGCAAGGAATTTCTGCTAAACTTTTATAAACCACTGGTTATGCCTCAGCTAAGATGGCGTCCAATTCTGGGAGGGATGCCAATGCCTGGGACAGGAGATTCACTTGAATTGTAGCAGGGATGAAAGACTTTCAGTTATATGGAGAGACTCGAGAGTCTGAGGTTATTGTCCTTAGAATAAAGAAGGATAAGAGGAGCAAAGTACCGCAGATGCTGGAAATCTGAAATAAAAACAAAAAACCACCGGAAATGCTCAGCAGGTCTGGCAGCATCTGTGGAGCGAGAAAGAAAGTTAACATCAACCACAGAGGCTGTCAGACCTGCTGAGTATTACCACCATTTTCTGTTTTAAGGTTGAGAGGAGATTTGATCGAGATATTCAAAATCATGAAGGGTTTTGATTGAATGGATAAGGAGAATGATTTTCTTTATGTTGGCAGGAAGGTTGGTAACTGGAGGAGAAAGATTTATGGTAATTGGCAAAAGAGACAGAGGAGATGGGGAGAACTGTTATGACCAGGAACACACATTGCCTGAAAGAAGTAACAACTTTCTAAGGATAAATACTTAAAAAGGAGAAATTTGCAGGGCTCTGGGGGGAAACGCAGGGGCGTGGAACTAATTGGATAGCTCCTTGATAAAGCCAGCACAGGCACAACAGGCTGAATGGCCTCCTCTTGTGCTTTTACCATCCTGTGATTCTATGGAGTCGTGCAGGTGCATGCAGTGTGTCACAAAGAGGTAGAGATAGATAAAGAGAGTGAGCAGAACCAAATGACAAATGGTGTTCAGCATGCGAAAGTATGAGGTCATCTACTCTGAACCCAAGAAAGATGGTTTGGAATATTTTCTGAATGCTGAGAAACTAGAAACTGTAGAGGAACAAAAAGATTCGGGTGTCCGTGTCCGTGTGCAGGCTAGTGCATTGCGACAAAGGCTAATGGAATGTTGGCCTTTATCTCTGGAGGGCTGCAATACCAAATGGAGAAAGTGAGAATTGGGTTGGACAGAGCCTTGGTCAAAATCCATCTGGAGAACTACATTCAGGTCTGGACACCACACCCTAGGAAGGAAATATTAATTCTGGAGGAGGTGCATCACAGATTCAGCAGAGTGATACCTGAGTTAAACAGGTTTAAATGTGAGAAAGGGCTTGTATTGTAAACTGGATGTGTATTCTGTGAGTAGAGAAGATTGGGGGATGATCTAATCGAGGTGCTTAAAATGCTAACAAGAGCTGCTAGGGTGGATGTAGCGAAATTATTTCCTCTGGTGGGGAAAATCCAGAACAAGGGAGAGAGGGGACATATAATCTTAAAACTAGGTCATTCAGGAGTGAGCTCAGGAAGTATTTCTTCACACAAGTGGAAGTGAAAATCTGGAAATCTCCTCCCTAGGAAGCTGTGGTCAGTTGCTTCTTTCAAGACTGAGATCAGTAGATTTTTTTGGATAAAGGTATCAAGGGTAAGAGCTAAGAACAGTAGAACACAAGAAATAGGAGTAGGAGTAGAGCACACGGCCTGTTGAGCCTGCTCCACCATTCAATACGATCGTAGCTGATCTTCAGCATCAACTCCTCTTCCCCACCCATTCCCCAAATCTCTAATTCCCTGAGAGATCAAAAATCTGTCTATCCCAGTCTCAAATGTATTCACGATGGAGCATCCACAAGCCTCTGGGGTAGAGGGTTCCAAAAGATTCACCACCCTTTGAGTGAAGAAATTGCTCCTCATCTCGGTTCTAAATGATTGGCCCCTTGTCCTGAGACTGTGCCCCCGTGTTCCAGATTCCCCAGCCAGGGGGAAGCGATCTCCACCCTGTTAAACTCCTTTTGAACCTTGTATGTTTCAACGTGATCACTACTCATTCTTCTAAACTTGAGAATATAAGCCCAATTTACTCAGCCTCTCATCACAGGACAACCCCCTTATCCCAGGGAATAGTCCGGTGAAGCTTCCCTTCAGCCTCCAAAGTAAATATATCCTTTCTTAAATATAGAGACCAAACTGCACACAGTGTTCCAGGTGTGGTTTCCCCACAGTCCTGTACAGCTGTAGCAAGACTAACCAAGGCGGGTAAATGAAGTTGTGGTACAGATCAGCCATGATCTAAGGGAATGGTGGATCGGGCTGGAGAGAGCTGAGTGGCCTCCTTCTGTTTCTTTGTATCTATGATGAGTTTATCTTTTATTTTTAAAGCTGGCAAGTGGAGCCAAGGATGCACAATACCCTGACAAGTCAGCTAACCAGGAAATGGGCCATGGACACAACTCCGTTTCGGGTAAGCCTTACCCTCATTGCAGCTGCCTGGAGGGAGATGATCTGCCTTGGCGGTAACATACTTTCTTTTCCTTCACTCCGCAGTCCTCAGAGCTGTCCAGCCCGATGGTAACCAGGGGGCATTCATCACGAGGGGAGCGGATGCTGGGGCCAAGTGTCTCTGCATTACAGGGGGAAAGCAGGAACTGGGACACGCATTCCGACAGTCCAATGTGGAGTCAGTTGCGTAACCGAAAATACTCTCGGGGACGGTCAGACTCGGTGGAGTCCCAAGGAAAGACGGTGACATCAAAAGGTAACTTGAATAGTCTGAGCTCACTGGTGGTGAGTAAAACCTTTATGGGACAGATCCTCTGAGTCATTTACTCACCAGCGCTATCAGCAGTCAACTGAAATGTTGATCAGATGGCTTTGCCTTTCACAAGTGGACATGGTACCAGGCTGTAGAGTTGCTCACTCTTGTTGAACATAAGAACAAGGGCAGCAGACACATGGGAACACCACCACCTGGAAGTTCCCCTCCAAGCCACTCACCATCCTGACTTGGAAATATATCGCTGTTCCTTCACTGTCGCCGGGTCAGAAACCTGGAACTCCCTTCCTAACAGCACTATGGGTGTAGCTACACCACATGGACTGCAGCGGTTCAAGAAGGCAGCTCAACACCACCTTCTCAAGGGCAATTAGGGATGGGCAATAAATGCTGGCCCAGCCAGTGATGCCCACATCCCATGAATGAGTAAAAAAAAATTAAGGGCAGGAGTGAGCCATTTGCCCTTTGAGCCTGCCCTCCCTCTCAATAAGATCGTGGTAGACCTGTTCCCAAGCCAAGGATCCCCTCTGCTTTTAGTAACAGTGTTCTCGACCTGTCTGTCACTTTTCAAAGATTTGTGTACGTATAACCCCCTGTCTCCCTGATCCTGACACCCTGCCACCATAAAGTTGAGTAATTTAGCTTATGTCTCCTCACCTTGGTCTTGCTACCAAAATGTAACACATTCTCTGTGTTAAATTTCATCTGCCATATGTGTCTGCACATCTCACTTGTCTATCTATATCTGTCTGAAATCTGTTACTGTCTCCAATGTTGACTAGATTTCTGAATTTCATTCCACCTGCAAACTTTGAAAGCATGCCCTGTATACCTGAGTACAGGTCATTGCCCACCAACTCTTTGGTGGGGTTGGAGGGCAAGAAAACCTGCCATCGAAAATATCCTGCCCTATATCAAAAGGAGCAGTGGTCCCAGTACTGAACCTGGGAACATCATTGTACACCACTACTTCCCAGACTTCTAGTCTGGGAAACAACCGTTCACCACTACTGACTGCTTTCTGTCCTTATCCAGTTCTGTGTGCACACTACCAATGTCTCTTTAACTCCCCAGGCTTCAATTTTGCTAACCAATCTATTATGTGGCACTTTGTTAAAAGTCCCATATCTACGACAACCACCATGCTACCCTCTCTATTACTTCACCAAAGAATTCAGTCAAGTTTGTCAAACCCAGTTTGCCTTTAGCAAATCATCAGAACATAAGAAATAAGAGCAGGAGTAGGCCATTCGGCCCCTCCAGCCTGAACAACATTCACTAAGACCATGGCTGCTCTGATTGTGACCTGAACTCCACAGCGCTGTGCTGACTCCCATTTGTCAACCCACATTTTTCCAAGTGCCAGTTAGCTTTGTCCTACATTCCTGTCTCTAAATGTTTCCCCACAACCAATGTTAAGCTGACTGGCTGGATTCAACTGCCCCATTTTGTGAACATGGATATAACATTTGCAATCTTCCAGTTGTTCTCTGGTGCCCCTCTCCCACATCTAAGGGGATTTGAATATTGCGGCCAAAGCCATAGCAGTTTCAACCCTTACTTCTCTCAGTAACCCCAGGATTATTCCACTTGGACCAAGGTGACATTTTGGGGTGGATTTGCGCTGAGTCAGGATGACTCAGGAGCCCTTTAAAAATGGTGGCAGTGACCCGATTCCTGGATTCCCGACCCCATTCCCGTGCTTTCCAATTGCTGGGAGTGCCTTTTAAGGGTTCAGGTCAAAGGTCACTCCCAGCCTGGCTGGCTCCTTTGAGGGCATTTCCTAATCCTTGGTAGTTTTCATGGAACCGGGCCAGCATTTCGAATCGTGGTTCCTGGCACCTCACATCTCATGAGGAAACAGTTTGAAAGGTAAGTTCAAAGGGTCTGCCTCAAGCCCCCCATGCTAAGCTATGACCCCCAACAAGCAACCTTTATGGCCCCTCATGCCCCCCCCCAATTCCAAGTTATCCCCCCAAACAACCCCTATGGCCCCTCGTACCCCAATGCCAACCTATGGCACTTTCACATCCATTCACAAACTATACAACAGAATCAATGAACCCTATAGTGACAGTAGGATATGTAAAAAAAAAAGTTGATAAAAAAGTCATTCATTGATAACTCTCCACTTTTTAAAAAAAGAAAACTCTTCTCTACTACAGCCCAATAAAAGTGCCAATCATCTGGATCCTTTTAACGTAACAGTCGCTGAATCTGTAAGCACTTGAAACCTCTTTATCTTGTGTAAATAAACATTGTGCAATTGACAGCATAGAACAGAAAGCCAGAGCTGTCAATCAAGCAATATTTTCTCTGAGGTTCTAATGGGTTTTTGGGGGTCTCAGCAAAGCCTCATTATGTTCCTTGGCTGAGATCCCATACACCCACCCACTCCCTATGGCCCCTCCTGTCCCCCATGCGAAACTTCAGCACTTCCATTCCCATTCGCCCACTACACACTGTCTCATTTTAATTTCTATGGGCAGAATTTTATGGTCCCCCCACTGCTCGGTTTGCAGGGAGGGTGGTGGTGGGGGGGTGGTGGGGAGGGTTGGGGGGGGGGGGGGGGGGGGGCGGGGCTGGTGTGGGTGTGTGGTGTGGTGGGGGGGGGGGTGGGGTGTGTGGTGGGGGTGGGGGGGGGTGGGCGGAGCTGTAAAATTCTCTCTGGGTGGCATTCATGTCATCCTGCCACCCATTCTGACCTGCCTGCAATTTTACATGGGGCAGATGAAGCCTGGGGAGTCACCCCCACCCTCACCCCAAATGAGGCCCTTACATGGCCGATTGAGGGACGCTTCCCACTCGGCCTCAATTTTGAGGATGGCAGGAAGAGCTCAAGGGCAGGGTAAAGCCTGGAAGGTCACCATGGTCCCGCCTCGGTCAGTAAGTGGGGTGTGTCTCCCTCAAAGATACTCTTTACACTTTGGGTGACCCCCACCCATGACCCTAGGTCTGCTCCCTGCAGGCCTCCCCCTCTCCCCACACCCCTGGACCTCACCTCCCCGCCATGGGAACCCCCACAGTTACCAGCCCTGGACTCTGGGACTTAGAACCTGGGGACGGCTAGTGGTTCCCACTGGCCACTGGCGCTGCTGGAGTTCCAGATTGGTCAGCAGCTCTCTGAGGTGGGACTTCCACCTGAGTCAGGGACAGAAATCCCGTCTCCAGCCAATCAACACTCCTCGGAGCGTAGAATACCTATGGAGCTTCTGTGTTGGGTGGGATGCGTTCCCCACCAACTCTTTGGGGCGGTGGGAGGAGGGTAGGGCCTGAAAACCTGCCATCGAAAATATCCTGCCCTATTGGCCGGGATTTTCCGGCCCTGTCGTGGGTGGGACCTGCCGTGGGTGAGGTGGCGCCCCCGCTGGTAGCCCATTAACTTGCGGCGGGACCAGAAGATGGTGGCGGCAGTGGACAGGAGCGGAAAATCCCGCCCTATATCTTCTGTCCCTCAGGGAGCTGTAGTTTTGGATGCCCTTCCATTCCACCTCCTTAGAATGTGCCGACTCTGTACCCGAATCCCACTGAGGTGCACCTTGTACCCGACCCCCACTGAGGTGCACCCTGTACCCGTGCCCCACTGAGGTGCACCCTGTACCCGAGCCCCACTGAGGTGAACCTTGTACCCGACCCCACTGAGGTGCACCCTGTACCCGAGCCCCACTGAGGTGCACCCTGTACCCGTGCCCCACTGAGGTACACCCTGTACCCGAGCCCCACTGAGGTACACCCTGTACCCGAGCCCCACTGAGGTACACCCTGTACCCGAGCCCCACTGAGGTGCACCCTGTACCCGAGCCCCACTGAGGTACACCCTGTACCCGAGCCCCACTGAGGTGCACCCTGTACCCGAGCCCCACTGAGGTACACCCTGTACCCGAGCCCCACTGAGGTGCACCCTGCCCACATCGAATGGGTCCTTCCTGCCCCAGGACTAGCCCCAATGGCTCTGGACTCTGAACTCCTCCTTCCTGCAGCATTTCTCCCACCACACGTTAACCTGTCTTACTTGACTTATCCTATATTCACCAGAGCATGGAGAAGTCCAGGGATTGTTACGAAGGAGATTCTTCCTCCTCTTTGACTTTCCCCGCCAAGCTTCTGAATCTGTACTGGTGAGATTTTGTTTTTCCTCCTTAGGTCTGAAGGAGGCTGTAGGCAGCTAAAGGCATGGTCAGCAATTCTGGGGCGATTAAAGTCGCATATAAGTAAGAAGCCAGAGTTCGAGGAGCACAAAAGATCTCCAAGGATTGTAGGGCTGGGAGAGATAGAGAGAGGGAGGGGGCAAGGTCAGGGAGGGGATTGAAACAAGAATGGCCACTTTAAATTTGAGTCTTTAAGCAACGGTGAGCTCAGACCTCATTGCGCTTTTGTCGTTGGCAGGCCCAGAGTTGGTGAGCGGAGAGCGGGCAAGCAGCCGGAACTCGCGGGTGGAAAGCGGATACTTCTCCCTGGAACGAGCGAAACAGGACCCCGCCCGCAACCCGTCCCCCGGTGGGCGCCGGACCGCTGAGACCAAGAGCGCCGGCCAGAGCGGCTTGGCCGCCTCCGGGAACGCCGCCGGGGCCGGAGGGCTGCACCCCCTCAGCCGGCTGACATCGTCCCAGAGCTCCTTCGAGTCAGAGTCGAGCTGGGGCACGGGCAGCGTGGCGAGCTCAGATGGCAGGCTCCTGCGCAGGGAGTACACGGTGCTGGCGGATATCCCGAGGCCCAAGCGCATCATCAGCCGTGAGAGGTTGGAGCAGGACAGTAAGCCACTGGGACAGAGGATTCGAACGCGGAGCCCGGGACGAGAGGAGGTGGAACGCCTGTTCGGACAAGAACGTAGGTTAGTATGTCGGTCTTAACAACTGTAAAAGGGTGTGTGTGTATATATCAGGGAAAAACTGCTCTTTGAAGGAACCATCTAGGAAAGAGAAGGCTGAGGGGGGACCTGATAGAGGTCTTTAAGGTTATGAAAAGGTTCAGTAGGGTAGACCCAGAGAAGATGTTTTCATTTGTGGGGTTAGACTGAAACTAGGGGATAATAAATAGAAGACAGTTGCTAATAAATTCAATAGGAAATTCAGGAGAAACTTCTGTTCCTGGAGGGTGGTGAGAATGTGGAACTCATGATTACCCCATGGCGTTGAGGTGAACAACATAGAAACATTCAGGAAGAAGCAGGATAATTACATGAGGGAGAAAGGAACTCACCAAGGCTTCTTAGACAGCATCTTCCAGATCCATGACTGCTACCATCTAGCACAAGGGCAGCAGACACATGTGAACACCACCACCTGGAAGTTCCCCTCCAAGTCACCCGCCATCCTGACTTGGAAATATATCACTGTTCCTTCACTGTCGCTGGGTCAAAATCCTGGAACTCCCTCCCTAACAGCACTGTGGGTGTACCCACACCACATGCAGCGGCTCAAGAAGGCAGCTCACCACCACCTTCTCAAGGGCAATTAGGGATGGGCAATAAATGCTGGCCCAGCCAGCGAAGCCCACAGCCCATGAATGAATAACAAAAAAGGAATAGGAGGTTATGCTCAATGGCGTCGGAGAGGATGCAGGAAAGATTGACAGGAATGGTTCTGGGGAGGTTGGAAAAGCTGGAGCTGTTCTCTTTAGACAAAAAAAAATTTGAGAGGGAATTTGATAGAGGTGTTCAAAATCATGTTGGAACCTGGGCAGAGTACATTGGGAGAAACTGTTCCCATTGGTGAAAGGATCGAGAACCAGAGGACGCTGATTTAAGGTGAATAGCAAAAGAATCAGAGGCAATGTGAGGAAAATCTATTATATCCAGCAAGTGGTTAGGATCAGGAATGCGCTGCCTGAGACTGTGGTGAAATCAGATTCAGTCATGGCTTTCAAAAGGGAATTGGATCATGATCTGAAAAAACATGTTTGCTGGGCTGCGGGGAAAATAGAAGAGAGGGCCTCGCTGACTGGCTGTGAAAGAGAACTGGTATTGAATTGATACGCAAGGCTCTTTGTGCTGTAGCCATTCTATCGTTCTCTGAAGGAGGATGGGAAAAGCTCCTGCAGACCATAAACAGTAATGCAGACCAATTCAATCTGTTTCTGTGCTGTACGTTCTATGTAACGCAAAACTTTTTAGTGGCCTTTAATTAATTGAATGATCAATAACTTTTCAAAAAGTGACACATTACATTTCTTTTGTGGGCCTCTGGGACCTTTGCGTTCCTGGGAATCTTCAGCTCATAAACATGGCACACAAATTTCAAACTCTTCTACATGTGGGACCTGCTACCAGTGTCTGAGGCTCCCCATTCAAACGCCTGAAAGGCAGGGCAGCCCGGCCACGCTCATCACACTCAGAGAGTTTGGGGACTGGACACACGAACATATGAATTAGGAGCAGGAGTAGGCCATTTGGCCCCTCGAGCCTGCACCGCCATTCAATAAGATCGAGGCTGATCTGTTTGCGTTTCGAGTTCTACGTTCCCCTCTACCTCCCCACCCCCACCGATTCCCTTGCCCAACAAGAATCTATCTACCTCTGCCTTAAAAATATTGTGACCAATCTTATTGGTACGGGCTCCTTTAACGAAAACTTCGTAGACTTCTTCCTGACATCCAGATTCACTGCCAGAATTTGGCCATAAGTATGGACCCGTGGAAATAAAAATAGAAAATGCTGGAAAAACTCAGCAGGTCTGGCAGCATCTGTGGAGAGAGAAACAGAGTTAACGTTTCGTGTCTGCATGACTTTTCTTCATAGCTAAAGAGAAGCTACCACAGATGCTGCCAGACCTGCTGAGTTTTTCCAGCATTTTCTGTTTTTATTTCAGATTTCCAGCATCCGCAGTATTTTGCTCCATCTTAATGGACCCATGGAATCGTTCCCTGGTAGTCAGTGTTGTGGAGGGGAATTCTATCGTGTCACAGTTTGAGGAGGAGGAGGCTGAGGGTTTCCTACATTTAAGAATACGGGGCAGAGGAGGTTTGGAGGCCCAAGCCCTCGATCCATTTGGGGCCTGTAGGGGTTGGCACCATTTTGTTCCTCCTGACTCACGAGGAGCTCCAAGAGAGGGAAAGTTTTAAAACTTACCTGGGCCTCTTGTGGCCAGTCGACTCCTCCCATTCTGCTTCTGCTGCCGGGCGTCAGCAGGGGACTCCTCCTGAGTAGATGCCAATATTCCATTGTGGTGTCAGTGACATCATTAGGCTGCGACTGTTGCATCTCAAGTAGGCCCCGGCTGCCTTTAACAGTAGCCTCGCCAAGGGCCTGAATCGGCACTGTTAACATTACAGTGGGCAGGAACTGAGCAATTTGGAGTCGGGATGTTGACTTTTAGAATTTTAACCCCTTGCGTGACCGTGTCCTGCCTGTTGGGGAGAGGGATTAACATATAGGTCAGCATTAGCTGTCTGAAGGAAACAGCACTCTCATTGCTGACAGCTTACTTTATCAATGTGGAGAAACAGATAAAACAAGGGAAAGGAAAATACATCAGCCTGTGGGCTCTGGAAACCCTTAGGATATCTTTACGGACACCCAAACATGCTGGATCCGAGGTTGGGCTGTTGGGCTGTTGGGCATGGAATTTTACAGCACAGAAGGAGGCCATTCAACCCATCGTGTCTGTGCCAGCAAAGAGTCCCACACCCAAGGATGCAAGAAGTAGGAGAGTAGACCATATGGCCCTTGAGCCTGCTCCGCCATTTAATACCGTCATGGCTGACCTTCTGCCTCAACTCCACTTTCCTGCCCTCTCCACATATCCGTTAATTCACTGAGACCAAAAGCCTGTCTATCCCAGCCTTAAATATATTCAACAATGGAGCATCTACAACCCTTTGGAGTAGAGAATTCCAAAGATTCACAACCCTTTGAGTGAAGTAATTTCTCCTCATCTCAGTCTTAAATGATCACCCCTTAGCCTGAGACTGTGGCCCCCGTGTTTTAGATTCCCCGACCAGTGGAGACAATCTCTCAGCGTCCACCCTATCAACCTCCCTCAGAATCTTGTAGGTTTCAATGAAATTGCCTCTCATTCTTGTAAACTCCAGAGAATATAGACAAAGTTTACTCAGCCTCTCATCATAGGGCAGCCCCCTCATCCCAGGGACCAATCTAGTAGACCTTCACTGTAACCCCCTGCTCTTTCCCCTTAGCCCTGCAAACTCTTTCCTTTTTCTGTAAGTCATGATTGAATCTACTTCCACCGCCCCTTCAGGCAGCGCATTCCAGATCACAACAGCTCACTGCCTAAATAAATCTCCCCTCATATTTCCTTTGGCAATTGCTGTGTCTTAAATCCGCCTCCTCTGGTCACTGAGCCACCTGCTAGCGGAAACAGTTTCTCCTTATTTATTCCAACAAAACCCTTTGTTATTTTGAACACCTCTATTCAATGTCCCCTTAAACCTTCTCTACTCTAAGTAGAGCAATCGCAGCTTCTCCAATCCTCTCCACATAACTGAAATCCCTCATCCCTGGTACCATTCTGGTAAATCTCGTCTGCAGCCTCTTCCAGACCTTGACATCCTTCCTAAGTGGTGGTACCTGGAATTGACAGCAACACTCTTGCTGAGGCCTAACTAATGATTTATAGCTGTTTAAAGGTTCATCACAACTTCCTTGCTTTTGCACTGTATGCCTCTATTTATAAAGCCAAGGATCCAGTAGACTTTTGAACAGGCTTCTGTGCTTGACACTTAACCACCCTCTGAAATGGCCTATCAAGCCACTCAGCTCAAGGGCAATTATCTTTTTTTATTCATTCATGGGATGTGGGCATCACTACGCCAACATTTATTGCCCATCCCTAATTGCCCTTGAGGAGGAGGTGGTGAGCTGCCTTCTTAAGCCGCTGCAACCTGTGTGGTATAGGTACACCCACAGTGCTGTTAGGGAGGGGGTTCCAGAATTTTGACCCAGCGACAGTGAAGGAACGGCCGATATATTTCCAAGTCAGGGTGGTGTTTGGCTTGGAGGGGAATTTCCAGGTGGTGGTGTTCCCATGTGTCTGCTGCCCTTGTCCTTCTAGATGGTAGCAGTTGTGGGTTTGGAAGGTGTTGTCGAAGGACTCTTGCTGAGTTGCTGCAGTGCATCTTGTAGATGGTATACTCTGCTGCCACTGATCATCGGTGCTGGAGGGAGTGAATGTTTGTGGATCGGGTACCATTCAAGTGGGCTGCTTTGTCCTGGGTGGTGTCCAGTTTCTGGAGTGTTGTTGGAGCTGCACTCATCCAGGCAAGTGGGGAGTATTCCATCACACTCCTGACTTGTGCCTTGTTGATGGTGAACAGGCTTTGAGGAGTCAGGAGGTGAGTTACTTACAGCTGGATTCCTCTTGTAGTCCAGTTCAGTTTCTGGTCAATGGTAACCCCTAGGATGTTGATAGTGGGGGATTCAGCGATGGTAATGTCAAAGGGTGATTGTTACATTCTCTCCTGTTGGAGATAGTCATTGCCTGGCATTTGTGTGGCGCGAATGTTACTTGCCACTTGTCAGCCCAAGCCTGGATGTTCTCCTGGTCTTGTTGCATTTGGACATGGACTGATTCAGTATCTGATGAGTCATGAATGGTGTTGAACATTGTGTCATCATCAGCGAACATCCCCACTTCTGACCTTATGATGGAAGGAAGGTCATTGATGAAGCAGCTGAAGATGGTTGGGCCAAGGACACTACCCTGAGGAACTCCTGCAGTGATGTCCTGGGACTGAGATGACTGACCTCCGACAACCACAATCATCTTCCTTTGTGCTAGGTATGACTCCAACCAGCGGAGAGTTTCCACCCGATTCCCATTAACTCCAGTTTTGCCAGGGCTCCTTGATGCCACACACGGTCAAATGTGGCCTTGATGTCAAGGGCAGTCACTCTCACCTCAGGGATGGGCAACAAATGCTGGCCATACCGGTGACACCCACCACCCACGAAAGAATGAAAAACATATCTGACCAGGAATTGCTCCTGCTCTTGCTGCCTGCCATTGGCATTTGTTTGAAGGATTTGCAGGGTGATACTTAAGCTGTTTGACTGTGTTATGAACACCCCTTCCTTGGCCATCAAGTCCTGGGGTGGAACATGACCCTGGAACTTCTGACTCAGAGGCAGGGACATTACCTACTGCGCCACAAGAACTCTCCAGTTAAACGGATATTTATTAATTATAGGACTTAATTTTCTGTGGAAAGTTTAAAGGCAATTAATGTGCAAATGCCCAAACCTCATGGAAATCAGGAGTGTTCTGAGATTGGGTCCTTCCATCTTGGACTCTTGGCGTGGGACTTGGCTCTTAGTCAGACTGTAGACATACTCTGGTATGTGCTTAACAATTGTTTATTAGTACTATATCTAAACAGGTTACAGAGTAGGCACGCAGCTCCTAGGCATGATTCCAACCTCGCTGTCTCGGGTTTAATGCATGACTGATTGGTTTCAGTAGTAGATCATCATTCCATGTCATATATTAGCATATCCCAACTGTTAACCCTTTATACTACACCTCCTACTTTTTAACAAAACGTGAAACTGTGGCCGGGATTTTCCGGTTCCATCAGCAGCGGGAATTGTTGCGCATGTGACAGGAAAATTTGGAGAGCATGATGTGCACTGCTGACAGGACCTGAAAATCTCACTGATGGCTTTTACTATTTACTATTTACACCACATTTCGGCAACTCCCTTTTTACAACTACAGATTCTACTTAACTCTAACTCCTACTCTTCCACTCTCCAAGTCACAGTCCTGGGAGATTCAATCTCCCTCAGTGTTCTCAGCCCTTACGGAAGACGCCTTGGAGACATGAGGGCTTTCTGCTGCATCTGGTAGGACATCATTTGCAGAATAAGACGACATTTTATCAGCATATTTGTCAGCTGGGAAGCTGAGTGTAGGTTTCAGAATGGCTGAACTGCAAAGACAACGAAGACTTAGGAATGAAAGACTGATTCAAAAGAGAAGGCTGAAGAGAATTGACCTTTGGATCCTCTGGGATCAGAAGAAAAGAACTCAGGACATTCTGAGAAACTTGTTGCTCCCTCGAAGGACTCTGGGAAGAAACTTCAGAAGACGAATGATTTTCAACTTTAGGGAATCTTGTGACAGCTGTATCCTTTGCTGCCGTATCCTCCACTGCCGTATCCTCCACTGCCGTATCCTCCACTGCCATATCCTCCACTGCCATATCCTCCACTGCCGTATCCTCCACTGCCGTATCCTCCACTGTTGTATCCTCCACTGTTGTATCCTCCACTGTTGTATCCTCCACTGTTGTATCCTCCACTGTTGTATCCTCCACTGTTGTATCAAAGCCTGAAAAGGCATTGAAGATCTGAGATTTCAATGAACTTAGACAATGAAGGAAAAAATGATTTCCTAATGGTATTTTGGAAGGATTGTACATTCTGTAGGCAGTGGTAAGTGAGCCACACTTCACTCTGTGTGAGGTGGCTCCATTATGGGCAATGGGAAGAATTACTGATAATATACAGACAAGGCAGCCTCATCTTCTGTAATGAGAGGAATCTCCTGTAGACAATCAACTCGGGGACAAAATTGCTGTACAGGATCCTGCAGCTTCAGAAGTGCTAAAGATTCTGCTGCAGATTCTGTGCTGACCTCCAGCTCTGAAGTGAAGAAGACTTTCAGCTGGGACTGAAGTATGGATGCCAATTGGCTTTCACACTTGGGAGGTACCAGCTCTTTAGAAGTCTGATCCTACATGGACCCTGATCTGGACTTGGGCAATACATCCTCTGAGGAAGACTTAATGAACAAGAGGAGAGAAAGAAGGCAATACATGAGTGGATTCAGTGGAACTTAGATCGGAATGCTGCTCAGCCACTAAAAGCACACCTGATATTTCTAAAAAGACAACAGAGATGTCATAAGGTGTATCCAACAACCACAAAGATGAATAACTCGCTAGGAGCTCAGCCTCCAAGAGATCACCCAGAAGTGCAATGGATTCTTCCTCATCACGCTCTAGGATGAGCCAACTCAGCTCCAGCAGGTCTTCATGAAGTGGTCACCAACTGCTTCAGTGTCTTCTGTATCTGCCACCTCTGGCCTTACTGAGAGGATCATAACTTCCTTGTCTGCCCTGGGTCTAGTGGATGATGTCCCTGTGAAAGGAAGGAACTTACTGCTGTATATTTCCTCAGCTTCTGAAGGCTGAATATCCATTGTTTTTAAGTAAAAGGTTGAAGATTGTTGCATGAAAGAGTGAGTCGTTCAAATGATGAGCAGCATCTGTTTTTTCTAAGATTCCGAACAATATGCCAACATCGCCACTCAATAGGGATGTACGTAGTTTGTGAAGAACATAGGGATAATCAACGATCTGTCAGCCCTCATAGCTAAGAGGAGCAATAATCCTGCCTTTGATTGGAAGGTCTGTGCTGCCTGCGCCTTGTAACTTGATGTCTGATGGATGAAGGGTCAAGGGCGAAAGCCAGTCAAGGTCATCTGCTAATATGTTAACAGCTGCTCCAATATCAATTTTAAAAGTAGTATTGAAGCCTTGAACTTGCACAGTAACTGACCAGTAGGCTGGATTAAGACTATCTACTTGCCCTAGGAACTCTTTAGGATCGTTGTTTCCTGGACTTTCCATCTCTTGGAAGGAATTTGTTTCATGAAGGTTAGCTGACCTACGACTTTGATTAAGATGACTGGATTTGCAGAAATGCTTGAAATCTCATTTTAACCAGACTAGAAGCATTCCGCGCCACCTGCTGGACAGTCTTGGTGTCTATGCTGGGTTTTTGTGCCACAACACATGCATTTCAAAATGGCTGCCGGCGTGGAGTTTCCCCCTTTTCGCTTGGTTTGGCAGGCTTTCGTATGGGTGGGGCTGCTGCCCGTGGGCCTACTGAGTCAACAAAATCATGTGGGGCCTTGATGTCGCCACAAATTATAGCCTGATTAAATGCTCAAAGCTTGGCCTGCCTTGCAGACTGGACCACTCGATCCAGGGAGAAAGTCGGAGAGTTTTTCACCCAAACACTCACAACTATGCGATCACGGATTAGCTCATCCTTTAGCGCCTGTATCTGTTAGGTGATATTGGTCGGTTAGGAATAATTTAATCGAATCCCCAGATTGTTGCGAGTGCTGGTTAAAACGTGCTCATTCTATTACTCAATTTTGCTTCAGGCTAAAATAGGTGTTAAAGATTTAATATGGAATCAAAATCCGCAGTGGACTCCTGCACACCCTGCCTTAGGCGAATGCCATCTGGACCTACAGGACCTACTGTGTAAAGGAAAGAACTAACTTGAAGCTTTGGCTCTTTCTCGTGAAGACCTTGTGCTGCTCAGTACTGGAGAAAACTACGTTTCCATAACTTCCACTGCTGGCCCCTCTGTGGACCCTCGAGGCAGTCAAATGGGCAGGGCAAGGGCATGAAATGCTCACCAGGTATGGTCATCATTGCCTCTCTCCAGTGTGCCTCTTTCCTCTGCCGAAATTTCTTCGAACTGCTTCCAAAGGTTTCTTCACTCTGTGGTTCCTTCGATAACACCAATGCCCTTTACATCGATGTCTCCATCGCTGCCACCATGTTCTGAGATTGGGTTCTTCTGTCTTCAACTCTCAGGATGAGACTTGGTTCTTAGACAGACTGTAGACATACTCGATATCTGCTTAACACTTGTTTATTAGTACCACATCTAAACAGGTTACAGAATTGGCAATTAGCTCCGAGGCATGATTCGAACCTCTCTCTTTCTTGGGTTTAACACATGACTGACTGGTGTCAGTTGTACATCATCATCTATGTCATACATTAGCATATCTCATCTGTTAACCCTTTACACTACAAGGAGTTTGGACATGTGATGCCTTTTGCATGAAGCTGGTGCCAGAGCGGCACAAATGGATAAAGACCGAAAGCATTCTATTGCGATAAGCACATGTTTGTTAACTGGCTTCTTTTAAAGGAAATACATGAATGACCAATACCTGGGTTTTACAGTAAGAACAATCAGTATTCACATGCTGTTTAGTTGTCAGCTGTGGTTCAGTGGGTAGCCCACTCTTGTCTCAGTATCAGGTGGTTATGGGTCCAAGTCCTGCTGGGGTGATGTGAGCACATATATAATCCAGTTGGCCGGTGCCGCACTGAGGGAGTGCTGCACTGTTGGAGGTGCAGTCTTGTGGGTGAGATGGTAAACCTGTCTGTCTTTGTAGGGTTGCTTGCAGCAGATTCCTAGAGGCCTGGTAACCCTACACAGGGGGTGCTGGCTGCAGTTAACCAGCCCCATGAGCTAAACTAACAAAAGTGGTGGACGCAGACTCTTCCGTTAATAGCACAGTGTCATAGGGGTGGGCAGGCCTTCAGCTCAGTACTACTGGGTTATAAACATCTCTGTCAGATCACCAAATACTTTGGCTTAGAGCCATCCAGCTTAAATATATTTTAACTCCCTTTATTCTGTTTAAGAAACTTTAGACAAGAAACATAAGAAATTGGAACAGGAGGAGGCAATGCTGTCCGTCAAGTCTGCTCCATCTTTCAGTATAATTATGGCTGATCTGCCTCAGCTCCACTCCCCATACTATCACCATATCCATTAATTCCCATTGTGCCCAAAAATCTATTGATTTCTGCCTTGAATACACTCAACAACTGAGCTTCCACAGCTCTCTGGGGTAGAGAATTCCAAAGATTCACAAACATCTGGATGAAGAAGTCAGCCCTAACTGTCCAATTCCTTATCCTATGACTAAGACCCTATATTCTAGATTCTCTGGCTGTGGGACACAGCCTCTCAACCTCTCTACCCTCTCGAGCCCTCGAAGAATTTCATACATTTCAGCGAGATCATCTCTTATTCTTCCAAGCTCCAGAGAATATCGGCCCATTCCACTGAATCATCATACGTCAATCCTCTCATCCCAGAAACAAATCTCCTAAATTGAGCTGTTGCCTCAGTGGCCATTGTTCGTGTGTGGGCCCTGACAGTGAGTGTTCACAGTCACAGCTGTCCCAGTCAAACCTAATCCTACCCTCACCCGGCATTTACAAGCATTCTAGCAGGAATCAGGAGCACAGAACCCAGATAGATTTGTCTCCTTAATCTACCCCTGGTTTGGTGCAAATCTAATTGCTACAATTACCACACTGAATACTGTGCACAGTATTATTACATATCGCCCCCATATTACAAAAAAATACATAGAAGAACAGGAGCAGGTGCAAAAATGATTTACAAAGATGATACCAGAACTGAAAGGTGATACCTATCAGGAAAGGCTAAACAGGCTGGTGTTCTTTGCTCTGGGAAGGAGAGGAGTGAGGGGGTGACCTGATAGAGGTATTTGAAGTAAGCAAGGGGCTGATAGGATAGATATAGAGAGGAAGCTTCCACTTGCCAAGAAGTCCAAATCTACAGGCCATCCGTATGAGACAATGGGCCGTAACTTTCAACTAGCATCAGAAGATGCTGGTCCACAGGAATTAGAGGAAATAAATGCACACCTACCCGGTCTTGAAAATTACACTGTTCCTTCCGTTCACTGAAGCTTCTTAGGGCCTGCATCTAAAGACTCCTCGCAGGCCCCAGCAAAGTACAGCTCTGGCGGAGTTAAGGAGGCCACCCCCCTTTTTTACCAAGGTCCAGTGAAAGGTGAAAGTAGTGGGGGGGGGTTGGTGTTGGTCAGACGTCCATTGGGAGTAGGGGGGGCTGCAAGGTCTGGAGGATGTGGGAGGGCAACCAGAGGTCTTGGGGGGGATGTGAGGGGTGATGTAGATCCAGGGGGGTGGTGGGCAGGATGGGGAGTCCGAGGTTGGGGAGTGGGGGGTGCCGAGGTCCAGAGTGTGTTGTTTAGGGGGGAGGAGGAGAACGGAAGTCCGGGGTGGGAAGGGGGTTAATCAATGTCCAGGGTGGGGGGTTTCGGAGGTCAGGGGGATGGGGGATTGGAGGTTGGGGGGTGGGGGGTGTTGGGGGTGGGGAGATGTCAGAGGTCGGGGTTTGGGGGGTCAGAGGTCCGGCGGTGGAGGATTGGAGGTTGAGGGGTTGGGAGATTGGAGATTGGGGAGTGAGGGGTGTTGGGGGTGGGGGGTGTCAGAGGTCAGGGGTTGGGGGGATCAAAGGTCTGGCAGTGGGGATTGGAGGTTGAGGGGTTGGGAGGTTGAGGGGTTGGGAGGTTGAGGGGTTGGGAGGTTGAGGGGTGGGGGATTTCGGGGTTGGGGGTATGGGAGAGTGGGGGTTAGGCGGGAGTGGGTGTCCCATGGGGGGCAGCGTCGGGGGGACTCCTGTGGCTGGGGGTGGGGGTTGTGGATGTGGTGGTAGTCCTGTGTGTTTGTCTGGGTCTTCACAACTGTTACCCAGAAGTTAGAAGAGGTTTTAATTCTTCTAACGTTTTCTGAATAACTATTTGTGTAACCCAGGTGGAACCACCCAAAGTTTGTGATTTAAATCGCATTTTTGGATGGTTCCCAGCTCAGCGTAATTGTCCAGAGGAAGTGTGCACAATTGCAAACCCTCACCTGGGAACTTCTGAGAGGGATTCCCCAGTGCATCTTTGGGGCATGTCCAAACCCAGCGCTGGGGAGCTGAGAAGTTATGGGATCCAATAAATCCAAGAAGGAATCCAGTTTACTTCTCTGGGTCTCCTGCAGTGCTGTAATATCCCTATGACACTATGACTGCTCAGGGGGCGGTAAGAATGTGGAACTCACTACCACATGGAGTTGCCAACATCTGAGTGCCTTGCTAAGTGTAGTAGGCGGCCATGGTCTCCCAGCCCTTCTGATCATAGCAACAGTGGTTGACCTTGTTGTTGGAGTTCTGGTTAAGCTGGTCTTTAATGTTGTCCAGCTGCTTCCTTCACTGTTGGCCTCTCGCTCTTCATCTTTTAATCCTTAGGTGGTGATTAGGCACTCCAAACCTTCTGGGATAACATGTGCAGAGAACTCCATTTGTCTTCTCATGTTATTTCATATCCAGCCTCATTCAATATTTCTTTGTTAGTTATTTTCTCCATCCAGTTTACCCTTAGGATTCTCCTTTAGCACCACATTTCAAAGCCATTGATTTCCTTTTCTTCCCCTTTCCCGATGTTCTAAGCTTTACATCCATAATTCATTACTGACCAAACATAATATTTTAATCCACAGATTCTCGTTTCAAGACTCGAGCTGACCTTTCTTAGAATGCTGCTTACTTTTTGTAAAAATACTTTTGGCTTGTTCAATCCTTTCTCAGATTTCAGCATTGTTTTTGACATTGGATGTTACTCTGTTTTCTAGATAGTTGAATTGATTGACATGTTGCATACTGGAATGTCATAGAGTAGGTTAACATGCTGTTTGATACGACCTTTCAGATGTTGACAACAGGCAGAGTACTGACCATATTCAACCATCCCATGCTTGCAAAGCTCGGAACATAATGTCTAATGTTAGATGTGATTCCACAATTGGGCAACACTTGCTGAACAATCCCAAACGTGCTAAGAATTACAATAACAATCAGTCTAAGTTGGGCTAGCAATGTGACTTACTTATTCTTGCTAGAAGCTACAAATAGAAAGAATATCCTCTTCAAACAGAAAAATGTGTCCAGCATTGCACCTTTTTCAATTAATCAAAAGCATGGGGGACAACTGTTCCCAGGTGCGTTCCCCATGGCAACGCCTTGACCAATCAGAGTCGACTTGCCTCTTTTGAATTTAAAAGCTTGGGAGATTACTGTTCCCTGGTGCATTCTCCATTATAACACCTCAACCAATCAGAGTTCACTTGTCAACCAATCAGCACTTTGTTCTCATGCACTATAAAATGTTCTTTTCTTTGAAATTTGGTATTCTTGTATTTGTCCTGATGAGTGCAAGATGAAAAGATTTGACAGCATGTCTCTTTTTTCAACAATACTCAAGTTCTGTACTACCAAGTGATTATTAATATCAAAGATACCTTTAAGGGAAAGCTCAATAAACACATGAGGAAGAAAGGAATAGAGGGTACTGATAAGGTTAAATGAGGAAGGATGTGAGGGGGTTTGAAAAGAGCACCAATGGACTGTTTTTAAGCTGTAGTTTCTATATAATTCTATGGGGCAAAGGTTGGGAATGTAATGTAGATGTATAGGCTTCCCATTTAACACATCGAGGATGGATATCAAGGCTTTGGAGATGGTGTGGAGGAGATTTACCGGAATGGTACTAGGGAGGAGGGACAAGTTACATAAAGAGATTGGTGATGCTGAAACTATTCCCCTTGGAGCAGGGAAGGTTTAGGAGGAAATTTAACAGAGGTGTTCAAAATAATAAAGGGTTTTGATTGAATAAGGAGAAGCTGTTTCCCCTGGTGGGTAAGTTGGTAACTAGATGAGAGGTTTAAGAAAATTGCCAAAAAGAAGCCAGAGGGTGGATGAGGAGTAATTTTTTATTCACTGTTGTGACCTGGAATGTGCTGCCTGTAGAAGATTCAGTGGGAGCTTTCAAAAGGGAATTGGACATTTACTTGAACAGGAGGAACTTGCTAAACCAAAGGGACAGAGTGGGGCAGTGGGACTCGTTGGACAGCTTTTTCAAACAGCTAGCATAGGCATGATGGGCTGAAGGTCCTCTTTATTTGCTGTAAGGTTCTGAGATTGCATGAGCAGTGACAGCACCACAGCAGTGACCCAAAAGTGATAAGGGGCTTTTTAAATACAAGATCCAGAAAGTGCTCTGTGCACTGGATCACAGTTGTCCCTACTGTGTGAAGAAGGCACAGATGTACGCCACGATCTGATCCTGATGGGAGTGGAACCATTCAAATGACAAAGGTTGGTTTCCCGATCTGCGAAAACACAAAAGTCGGGTTGGTGCACTGTTTAGATAATCCGAGAATAATGGGGAAAATCTGCTCGCTAGCTCAACTGTAAACAAACCAAGGCCATATTTCCTTCATAAAGGGCCCTTATATAAAAATAATCTTATTTTGCAAATTCCTTTAGTAGTCGGAGGTGTTAACTTGCAGTTGCTGTGTGATGCAGGGGATTTCCAGCCCTGGCGAGACCCCCTTTGTAGCACAGAAACAGCTGATTCCGCCCAACTGGCCCTTGCTGGTGTTAACGCTCCACAAGAGCCTCCTCCCATCCCTTTTCATGACACCCTATCAGCAGGTGCTGCAATTCCTTCCTCCCTCATGTACTTATCCAGTTAGCCCTTAAATGCACCTATGTTGCTCCTGGTGATCGTGATTCCCACACACATATGGACAGGCAGCAATTAGATTGCCAGGGAAGCATGGAGAAAGACAATGGAGCATGGACCTTGGCCCTTTCCTGGAGATCTGGACCCCATTCCGGAAGACCGATGTCCCATTCTGGAAGACTTCCCCACAGTCTGACAGATCCATAGCACTCGCCGAGAAACCCGTGCCTATACCTGGGAGATCCATGCCCTATTTTAAGGGACCATAATCCCACTCTGGGAAATTCCTTCTGGGAGATTCATTCTCCATCGCAAGAAATCCAAGCCCCACCCTGAACGATCCATGCCACATTCCAAGAGATCCATGCCCCAACCCGAGAGATAATTCCCTCATTAATGCTCTGTATTGGAAGAAGCAGAGCCCACCTGGGGAGAGCAATGCCCTATTTCTGGAGCTTCCGTGTCCCATTCCGAGGGACCAATGCAAAAAGACAAGGCTGAAGAATTTGCAACCTCTTTCAGCCAGAAATGCTAAGTGAATAATCCATCTCAGCCTTCTCCTGAGGGCCCCAACGTCACAGAATCCAGTCTTCAGACAGTTTGATTCACTGCATGTCCTATCAAGAGATGGCTGAAGGCACTGGATACTGAAAAGGCTTTGGGCCCTGATAAAATTCTCGCAATAGCATTGAAGACTTGTGCTTCAGAACTAGCTGTGCCCCTAGTCGAGCTTTTCCAGTACAGCTACGACACTGGCATATACCCAGCAATTTTTTTGATTATTATTTCACGGGATGTAGTCATCACTGGCTAGGCCAGCATTTATTGTCCACCCCTAATTGCCCTTGAGAAAATAATGATGAGCCACCTTCTTGAACTGCTGCAGTCCATGTGGTGTAGATAGATACAGTCACAGTGCTGTTTGGGAGGGAGTTCCAGGATTTTGACCCAGCAACAGTGAAGGAACGGCGATATATTTCCAAGTCAGGATGGTGGAGGGGAACTTGCAGGTGGTGGTGTCCTTTGAGGTGGTAGATGTTGCGAGTTTGGAAGGTGCTGTTGCAGGAGCTTTGGTGAGTTGCTGTGGTGCATCTTGTAGATGGTACACACTGCTACCACTGTGCATCGGTGGTGGAGTGAATGGATGTTTAAGGCAGTGGACGGGCTGCTTTGTCCTGGATGGTGTTGAGCTTCTTGAGTTTTGTTGGAGCTGCACAAATCCAGGCAAGTGAGAGTATTCCATCACACTCCTGACTTGAGCTTTGTATAAGGTGGACAGGCTTTGGGGAGTCAGGAGGTGAGTTACTCACCGCAGGATTCCTAGCCTCTGACCTGCTCTTGGAGCCACAGTATTTGTTCAGCTTCTGGTCAATGTTAACCCCCAGGATGTTGATAATTGGGGATTCAGTGATTGTAATACCATTGCATGTCAAGGGGTGATGATTAGATCCTCTCTTGATGGAGATGGTGTGAATGTTACTTGCCACTTATCAGCCAAAGTCTGAATGTTGTCCAGGTCTTGCTGCATTTGGACATGGACTGCTTCAGTGTCTGAGGAGTTGCGAATGTTGCTGAACATTGTGCAATCATCAGCGAATATCCCCACTTCTGACATTGTGATGGAGGGAAGAGCATTGATGAAGCAGCTGAAGATGGTTGGGCCGAGGACACTACCCTGAGGAACTCCTGCAGCGATGTCCTGGAACTGAGATGACTGACCTCCAACAACCACAACCATCTTCCTTTGTGCTAGGTATGACTCCAACCATGGAGAGTTTTCCCCCTGATTCGCGTTGACTCCAGTTTTGCCAGGGCTCCTTGATGTCACACTCAGTCAAATGTTGCCTTGATGTCAAGGGCAGTCAATCCTACCTCACTTCTGGAGTGAGCGTCAATGAGCAGGTTATTGCTGAGTGAGTGCTGCTTGATAGCACTGTCGATGACTCCTTCCATCACTTTACTGATGATTGAGAGTAGACTGATGAACTGGTCATTGGCCGGGTTGGATTTGTCCTGCTTTTTGTGTACTGACACATCTGGGCAATTTTCCACATTGCTGGGTAGATGCCAGTGCTGTAGCTGTATTGGAACATCTTGGCTAAGGGTGAGGCTAGTCCTGGAGCACAAGTCTTCAGTACTATTCCCAGGGTGTTATCAGGACCCATAGCCTTTGCAGTACGAAGTGCCTTCAGCTATATCTTGATATCATGTCGAGTGAATCGAATTGGCTGAAGACTGGCATCTGTGCCTAAGGAGGCCTTGTGAAAACTTGTTCGGTTATGTTCTGTCCACAAAAAAAAGCAAGAAAAATGCATTCTGGCCAATTACCTCCCCCCCCCCACCCCCACCTCCACACCTGCTCCATATCAATCAAAGTGGTGGAAGGGGTCATCAACAGTGCTATCAAACAGGACTTACAGAGCAATAATCTGCTCACTGACACTCAGTTTGGGTTCCACCAGGGCCATTCAAGTCCTAACCACATTACAGCCTTGGTTCAAACATGGACAAAAGTGCTGAATTCCAGAGGTGAGGTGACAGTGACTGCCTTTGACATCAAGGCAGCATTTAACAGAGTGTGGTATCAAGGAGCCCTTGCAAAACAGGAGTCAATGGGAATCAGGGGGAAAACTCTCCATGGTTGGAGTCATTCCCAGCACAAAGGAAGATGGTTGTGGTTGTTGGACGTCGATATCTCAGTCCCAGGACATCACTGCAGGAGTTCCTCAGGGTAGTGTCCTCGGCCCACCCATCTTCAGCTGCTTCATCAATGACCTTCCTTCCATTATAAGGTCAGAAGTGGGGATGTTCACTGATGATTTCAAGGAGCCTGAGCAAAATTGAAATCAATGGGAATCAGGGGGGAATCTCTCCTCTAGTTGGAGTCATACCTAGCACAAAGGAAGATGGTCGTTGTTGTTGAAAGTCAAAAGAATATTGGATAAATCCTAAAGGTGAAAAATAAAAATTTCATGACTCTGGGGAAAACCTGGGGAATGGAAATAATCCGATAGTTCTTTCAAAGAACCGGGACCGGCATGATGGGCTGAATGGCCTTCTGTGCTGCAAGATTCTCCAGTGTGACTATATTGGATCGCTGATACATTGTGGTAGGATGTGAAGCTTGTCTGTTGATTTCTCTCACTTGTAACTTTCTGATGACAACTGGGAAGAAGGGGCAGGCCGGGTCCGGTCAGGGTGGGAGAAGCAGAGCAGGATTCAGCCAGGACAGGCCAGGCCCGGTCAGGGTGGGAGAAGCACAGCAGGATTCAGTCAGGACAGGCCGGGCCCAGTCAGGGTGGGAGAAGCAGAGCAGGATTCAGCCAGGACAGGCCGGGCCCGGTCAGGGTGGGAGAAGCACAGCAGGAATCAGCCAGGACAGACCGGGCCTGGTCAGGGTGGGAGAAGCAGAGCAGGATTCAGCCAGGACAGGCCGGACCCGGTCAGGGTGGGAGATGCACAGCAGGAATCAGCCAGGACAGGCCGGGCCCGGTCAGGGTGGGAGAAGCAGAGCAGGAATCAGCCAGGACAGGCCGGGCCCGGTCAGGGTGGGAGAAGCAGAGCAGGAATCAGCCAGGACAGGCCGGGCCCGGTCAGGGTGGGAGAAGCAGAGCAGGAATCAGCCAGGACAGGCCGGGCCTGGTCAGGGTGGGAGATGCACAGCAGAAATCAGCCAGTTCCCTCTCACTTACAGGTGACAGTCTCCAGGAAGCAGGTGGCCTTACAATGTTCAACTTCGTGTGACATTGATTCCAAAAAGGAACAAGGAGAAATAATAATGAGGGATTTCAGTAAGATGGAGAGACTAATAGGGAAGTTGGAATTGTTCTCCTTAGAGCAGAGAGGCTTAAGGGGAGATTTAGTGGTGGTAATGGTGTGTCACAGGTCACTCAGTGAACCCAGGCTGCCGTGGCAACCTGCACTTTTACATGCATGTTGTAGTCTGGAGTTATGGGTAGTGATGGTAGAGGGTCTTTCCATCACGTGGCTAACCAGGAATCTCTCCCACTCTTACTGCCAGCCATTGGTGTGTGTTGGAAGGATTTGGAGGCTGTTTGTCCACGATATGAACACACCATCCTTGGCCATCAAGTCCAGAGCTTATGGCTCAAAAGCCAGGACAATACCTACTATGCCACTGAGTTGCTGTGGCAACATGCATGTCATGCATGTTGTAATCTGGCCCTGTGGATAGTGATGGTAGAGGCTCCAACTTTTTTGGCGATTTAATCAAAGTGTTTGAATTATGATGGGTTTTGGTACAGTAAATCAGGAGAAACTGTTTACTGTGACAGGGGAATCGGAAACCTGAGGGAACAGATATAAGGTGATTGGCCAAAGAAGCTGAGGCAAGATGAGGAACAGGAAGAGTCCATTCAGCCCCTCAAGCCTGTTCCGCCATTCAGTGGGATCATAGCCAATCTGTATTCTAACTCCATCCTGTCTTGGCTCCATATATCTTACAGCCCTTGGTTAGCAAAAACCCATCAGTTTAAATATAAAATGATTCATTGAGCTAGCATCTACATTTAGCTGTGGGAGAGATTTCCACATTTCCAACACCCTTCAGCTGATGAGCTTTTTTCCCCTAACTTCTCTCTTTAATGATTCTGACTTTAAAGTTGTCTCCCCCACCAACAGAATACATTTTTCCTCTATCTACCATATTAATTACTTTCAAGATCCTAAAAAGCTCAGTCAAATCACCTCTTAGCCTTTTACATTCCAGGGAACACAAGCCAAGTTTATGCACTTCCTTCTCATAATCTAAACCTTGAAGCCCTGGTAACATTCTGATGAATAAATGCTGCACTGAATCCATGGTCAATATATCCTATCAAAGCAGTGTTACCTGGATCTGTAAGAGGTGCTCCAGGGCTAATCAGGGCTTTGTGTAGATGTAGCTGAACTTCCCTTTTATTCATTCGAGCCCTCAACTCATGAAGTCCAGCATTCCATTAGTTATTTTGATTTTTTTTGTTCCTGACCATTATATTTTAGTGATCTGTGTTCATGGGTCCCTAAATTTCTTTGGATCTTCACAGTTTTGAAATTAGCACTATTTACAAAGTACTTAGAGCTCTTCATTTTTGGTCCAAAATTGATGATCCACACATAACTACATTGAAATCCATCTGCCACAAGTTTCGTCCACTCACTTGTAGAGTCACAGAATGGTTACAGCGCAGAAGGAGGCCATTCGGCCTGTCGTGTCTGTGCTGGCCTTCTGAAGATGCAATTCATTGAGTGCTACTCCCCTGCCTTTTCCCCATAGCCCTGCACGTTCTTCTTTTTCACATAATGATCCAATTCCCTTTTGAAAGCCTCAATTGATCCTGCCTCCATCACACTCTCAGGCAGCGCATTCCAGACCCTAACCACTCGCTGCATGAAAAAGTTTTTCCTCATGTCTGCATTTTGCCTAGTACCTTAAATTTGTGCCCTCTGGTGCCAGATCCTTTCACCAATTGGAATAGTTTCTCCCTATCTGCTCTGTCCAGACCCCTCATGATTTTGGATACCTCTCTTAACTCTCCTCTCAGCCTTCTCTTCTCCAAGAAAAACAGTCCCAACTTCTCCAATCTATCTTCATAACTGCAGTTCCTCATTCTGGAATCTTTCTTGTGAATCTTCTAATGCCTTCACATCCTTCCTAAAGTTTTTTAAAAATGTATTCTTTCCTGGAATGTGGGCACCACTGGCAAGGCCAGCGTTTGTTGCCCACCTCTTACTACCCTTGAACTGGGTGGCTTGAGGGCAGTTAAGAGGCAACCGCATTACTGTGGTTCTGGAGTCTCATGTAGGCCAGACTGGGTACAGAAGGCAGATTTGCCTCCCCTAAGTGAACCAGATGGGTTTTTACAACAATTGATGATAATTTCAAGGTCACGACTATTGAGACTAGCTTTGCATTCCAGAAATTAATGGAATTTAAATTCCACCAGCTGCCATGGTAGGATTTAAACCCATGCCTCCAGAGCGTCGGTCTGAGCCTCTGAATTACCAGTCCAGTGACACTACCATCTTGCATAGTGGTTTGGTGCCCAGAATGGGATACTTCAGTTGAGGCTGAACCAGTGTTTTATACAGGTTTAACGTAACTCAACGCACCTATTTATCAAGTCCAGGATGCAAATTGCTCTTTTAACTTTGCTCTCAACTTGTCCTGACACCTTCAATGATTTATGCACATGTACACCCCGGTCCCTGTAATCCTGAACCCCCTTCAGAATTGTACTTTTTATATTATATAGTTTCTCTGTGTTCTTCCTATCAAAATGAATGATTTCACACTTTGCTGCATTAAATTTAATGGGCCTTTTGTCTGCCCATTCCACCAACATGTCTATGCCCTTTTGAAATTCTATACCATCCTCCTCACGATTCCCAAACTCCAAGTTTCGTATCATCCACAAATTTTGAAATTGTGCCCTGTACACCAAGGTCTAGGTCATTAATATATATCAGGAAGAGCGAGGGTCCCAACATTGACCTCTGAGGAACTCCACCACAAACCTTCCTGTAGCCTGTGAAACAACTGTTCACCACTACTCTCTGTTTCCTGTCACTCAGCCAATTCTGTATCCATGTTGCTATTGTCCCTTTTATTCAGTGAGCTCTAACTTTGCTCACAATACGTTGTGTGGCACTTCATTGAATGCCTTTTGGATATATGGCTGTGCCATCTAAGCCATTAATAAATATCCTCTTGCTTGTTCGCCCTTTGTGGTGAAGATGATCGTGTCCATCATCTAGGGTGGTTAGGTGGGTTCTGGTGGCTATATTCACTGCTAAGGCCGATCTGCATAGGAGAGATTCTGCTCCAAATAGGACTGGATACCACAGACAGCTGAGTTTTGGACGGGTTGCTGGCTCGGGATTTCCTCTCCTTGTGTTTTCTCTTCAATATGTGCTTGCTTTCAGAGGAGGCTGCACTGTTTTTTATTTGGTTACACTGGGTGCAGCAATCCTGGGCGAACTTCTCCCAGGACTCGAATTCAACATCATCACTCCTGAGTGAAGCCTTCAGAGTGTCATTGTAGTGTTTCCTTTGACTGCTATGATAGCGCACCCCAGACTCAAACTCTCCGTAGAAGATTCACTTTGGGAAACGAGTATCAGGCATTCTGGCTACATGACCAGCCCAACTCAGTTGTGACTGTCTCAGTAAGTTATAGATGCTTGGTACACCAGGTTGGGTGAGCACCTCAGTGTCCTGCTATCTGATTTTCAGAAGCTTCCGTAGGCAGCTCAAGTGAAAATGGTTGAGCTTCTTGGCATGACACTGGTACATAGTCCATGTCACGCATGCATAGAGCAGAGTGAACAGGAGTATTGCTCTATAGACTTTCAGTTTTGTAGGCAGACTTACTCCTCTTCATTCCCAGACTGATGTTTGAAATCTGCCAAAGACTACATGTGCTTTAGCAATTCTTACATGTGTCTTGTCCTCAATATAGACAGCTCGAGAAGCAGTGCTGCCAAGATATGTGAACATATCCACTGCTGACAGGCTCTGGTCATGGACTTGAGATCAGGATTTCCTGGATCAGGCTACTGCATTGCTTCAGTTTTTTTTGTGCTGATTGAAAAGCCGAAGTTGTCATATGCTTTGGTGAATAATCCCAGGCTACATTGAACATGCAGCTCTGAACCAGCAGCTAGTTTGGCAAACAGGAAATCACAACCTCCTTACAGACCTTGGTCTTTGCCTGGAGTTGGCTCAGATTATAAATATAGTGAATAGTTGAGGCCCCAGCACAGATCCTTATGGAGCACCAGTCACTACTTTCCAATTTTAGTATATCCACCCCCTCTATCTCCTCCTGTTTAACCAGGCCCATAACTTTCCTTCAATTTAATGAGCTTTAATTAAAGCTAAAAGTCTCTTATGTGGAACCTTATCAAATGTCTTCTGGAAGTCCATATAAACCACATACATGAGACATTCCACTGTCTACTACTTTAATTATTTGCTCAAAAAAATCAATTAGGTCCCTTTGACCTGTCGTACCCTGTACAAATCATGTTGGTTCTACCTAATCAGCTCAACTTTTTTCTCCTGAGACCTGGGACACTCAGGCGACCAGGATAAAATTTTATCTGGAGCTAAAACCTGAGATGCGCAGCCTTATTAAAATGTTTAGATGAGTGCCCCGCCTCCTGAGAGCTGATTGGTCACCTGCGCCCATTCCATCTCCATTAAAACTGGAAGTTTGGAGTTTCAAGGCCGGTTGGGTCTTGGGTTGAGATTTTTTAGCATTTTACTTCTAATGTGATTATATATTTTTTTATTACTCTTTATTCCTGACAAATATCTTTGTTGCCTTCCTTTACTGTTCTTTCAATCTCCCCCCCAGTCCCTGGGTCTACATTATTCTTTGCACTTGAGGACAAATATTTTTACAGAATGAGTTGGTATGATCTGGAATGCGCTGCCTGAAAGGGCGGTGGAGGCAGATTCAATGGTAACTTTCATTGAGTTAGTCATAGAGTCAGTACATCTGGAGCTCTGTGTACAGTTTTGGTCTCCTTATTTGATAAAGGATATAATTGCGTTAGAAGCAACTCAGAGAAGGTTCACTCGACTCATTCCTGGGATAAGAACATAAGAAATAGGAGCAGGAGTTGGCCATTCAGCCCTTCGAGCCCACTCCACCATTCAATGAGACTATAGCTGTTCTTGTTCTTCAACACCATTTTCCTTCACTATCCCAATATCCTTGATGTTTTTAATATGTAGAAATTTATTGGTCCCAGTCTTGAACATACTCAATGACTGAGCCTCTACAGCCCTCTGGGGCAGACAGTTCGAAAGATTCACCACTTACCTTATGAAAAAGGTTAGGAACATAGGAAATAGGAGCAGGAGTAGGCTATTCAGCACATCGAAGCTGCTAAGCCAAATCATGGCTGATCAACTAACTCTTATGCCATTTTTCCCACTATCCCCACATCCCTTGATGTCATTAGTATCCAGAAACCTGTCAACTTCTGACTTGAACGTACTCAATGATTGAGCTTCCACAGCCCTCTGGGGTAAAGAACTCCAAAGATTCTGAGTGAAGAAATTCATCCTCATCTCAGTCTTAAATGGCCTGCCCCTTAATCTAAGGCTGTGCTCCTTGGTTCTAGACCCACCTATTCACATCTACCCTGTAAAGATTTTGTAAGCTTCAACGAGATTACCTCTCATCCTTGGTTGAACCCCTTTGGGCCTATACCCATTGGAATTTAGAAGAATGAGAGGTGACTTTATTAAAACATATAAGATCCTGAGGTGATTTGACAGGGTAGATATCGGGAGGATGTTCCCTCTTGTGGGGGACTCCAGAACTAAGGGACACTGTTTAAGCATAAGAGGTCCACCACTTAAGACGGAGATAAGGAGAATTGTTTTCTTTCAGGGAGTCTTTAGTCTGTGAAATTCTCTTCCCCGTAGAGCAGTGGAGGCTGAGTCATTGCAAGGCTGAGTTAAATTTTTGATAGACAAGGGAGTCAAGGGTTATGGTGGACAGACAGAAAAGTGGAGTTGAGACCCCAGCTAGATTGAGCAGGTTCGAAGGACTGAATAGCCTACTCCTGCTTCTAAGTCCTATGTTCCTATGTCCTAGTATAACAAGGTGGCCATTCAGCCCATTGCGTTCCTACTGGCTCTTTGTAGAGGAATCCAGTCAGTCCCATTTCCCTGCTCCATCCCCTTGGCATGCAATTTCAATATTCAAATTCAAAACTCTGAAGAGAATTGGATAAATGGTTGAATATTTGCACCGATAGTGGGAATGGGCAGGGGAATGGGATTAATCTGTCAGCCCTTTTAAAGAGCCAGCACTGGCATGATGAGTTGAATAGCCTCCTGTTCTGTTGTATCATTCTGCGATTCCAATGTAAATGATAACAAAGCCAAAAGTGGGACCTTATTTCATTGGAATACCCAGTATCAGTGTGTCGGTTCACAATGAGTATCTTCCAACAGGCCAGTCACTGACACACACCGGGAATTCAACTCTGCCAATGTGGGAAAAATGGGAAGAGAGTCAGCAACATCCTATCGGCCCAATGAAGAAACGAGAAAAAGTAACATCTATCCCAGAAAGTTTCAACAGCAGGAGGTGAGTCATAGTTCATATGTTTTCTGCTTTCAGAATGTGATGGTGGGTGTTTCCTTGATGGTCCAGTTGGCCATTGTGGTCAGGAGTTTGAACAAAACATCATTCCCAGTTTGTGCCAATTGGTTGATCTCAGTTGTGGTGTAGGGTCTGAGGCTATGATTTACAGCAGCCCAGAGGTGCCAACTTGGTGAAGCTACAACAGAGGACTACTTGCGTGCTGAACAATCTGAACTAGCATACAATAGACAGAGTGAAGCGACCCCATAACCAACGGATCAGATAAAACTCTGCGGTCCTGCTACATCCAGTTGTGAATTGTGGTTGACAATTAAACAACTCACTGGAGGAGGAGGCTCCACAAATACCCCCATCCTCAATGATGGAGGAGCCCAACAGATCAATGCGAAAGATATGGTTGAAGCATTTGAAACCACCTTCAGCCAGAAGTGCTGAGCCGATGATCCATCTCGGCCTCCTCCAGAGGTCCCCAGCATCACAGATGCCAGTCTTCAGCAAATTTTATTCTCTCCAAGTGTATTAAGAAAGGCTAAAGGCACTGGAAGGCACTGCAAAGGCTGTGGTCCCTGACAACATCCCAGCTATATTACTGAAAACTTGTGCTCCAGAACTAACCGCGCCCCTAGCCAAGCTGTTCCAGCAGAGCTGCAACACAGGCATCTACCCGACAACGTGTAAAATTATCCAGCAATGTCCTGTACATAAAAGCCAGGAGAAATCCATTCCAGCCAATTACTGTCCCATTGGTCTCCTCTTGATCATTAGCAAAGTGATGGAAGGTGTCAACAACTGTGCTATCAAATGGCACTTACTCAGCAATAGCCTGCTCACTGATGCTCAGTTTGGGTTCTGTCAGGGTCACTCAGCTCCTGACAACGTTACAGCCTTGATCCAAACATGGACAAAAGAGCTGAATTCCAGAGTTGAGGTGAGAGTGTCTGCCCTTGACATCTAGGCAACATTTGACTAATTGTGGCATCAAGGTGCCCTAGCAAAATTGAATTCAATGGTAATCAGGGGGAAAACTCTCCACTGGTTGGAGTCATACCCAGCACAAAGGAAGATGGTTGACGTTGTTGGAAGTCAGCCATCTCAGCCCCGGGACATCGCCAAAGGAGTTCCTCAGGGTAGTGTCCTTGGTCCAACCATCTTTAGCTGTTTCATCAATGACCTTCCGTCCACCATAAGATAGGAAGTGAGGATGCTCGCTCATGATTGCACAATGTTTAGCATCACTCACAACTCCTCAGACATTGAAGTAGTCTCTCTCCATATGCAGCAAGACCTGGACAACATTGAGGCTTGGGCTGATAAGTAGCAAGTAACATTCCCACCACACAAGTGCCAGGCAATGACCATCTCCAATGAAAGGGAATATAACCATCTTCCCTTGACATTCAACAGCATTACCATCATCCCACACTAACAATATCCTGGGGTGGTGTTACTATTGACCAGAAATTAACTGGACCAGCCATGTAAATACTGTGGCTGTAAGACCTGGGAATTCTACAGCGAGTAACTCATCTCCTGACTCCCGAAAGTCCTGTTCGCAATCTACAAGGCACAAGTCAGGAGTGTGACAGAATATGCTCCACTTGCTTGCATGAGTGTGGCTCCCAACAACACTCAAGAAGCTCAATATCATCCAGGACAAAACAGCACTCTTGATCGACAGCCCCTCCACTCCCTTAAACATTCACTCCCTCTACCACCAACACACAGTGGCAGCAGTTGGTACCATATACAAATTGCACTTAAGCAACTCAGCAAGGTTCCTTTGACAGCATCTTCCAAACCTGTAAACCTGTAACCTCTACCACCAGCTGATGCATAGGAACATCACCAAGCTCCCCTCCAAGTTATACACCATCCTGACTTGGAAATATATCGCTATTCCTTCACTGTCTCTGGGTCAAAATCCTGGAACTCCCTCCCTAACAGCACTGTGGATGTACCTACACCACATGGACTGCAGCGGTTCAAGAAGGCGGCTCACCACCACCTTCTCAATAATTGAGATGGGGAGGTGGTAGCATATTGCTACTGTGACAGAACTGGTAACCCAGAGACTCAGGATAATGCTCTGGGGACCAGGGTTCGAATCCCACCATGGCAGATGGTGAAGTTTGAATTCAATAAAAAATCTCTTCTCTATTGTCTTTTAGAGAAGGAAATCTGCTGTCTTTACCTGATCTGTGGCAATGCGGTTGACTCTTAAATGCCCCCTGAGCATGGGCAGTTAGGGATGGGCAATAAATGCTGGCCTCGCCAGCGATGCTCACATCCTGTGAATGAATTAAAAAAATTACATCGGGGAGCCTGGGATAATGTCTTTGATTGCTGAGAAGTCACCATGATTGGGATACACAGTTGCTGGTTATGTGAAGACAGGGTAACTTAACTGTCTTAGTGGTTTGCTGACACTGCCTCCTTCCATGCTCCGGTCCACTCCTGAATCCCCTCCAGCCCATTGCCCCTCTCCCATCCCCTGTTTTGTACATTTAGCTGTGAGGAGACGAGACTGTGCCGGGAATCTTTGCCAGTTTAACTTTTCAGCTAGCTGAGGCTGAGGCAGAGCTGGGACAAGCCTGAGAAAACTCCTCGTCCACAGAGGGAGCTGAACTTGCTTTACCTCGATTTAATGAAGTGGTTGTTTTTGAAAAGCTGACAAAGATGTCAAAAAATGAAGATCAGAAATTATTTTTGGAGTGTAAGATTTTAAAGGGAAACAACAGACAGGAATTAATACAAATTCAAACTGGGAAACAAGTAGGGGCCTGAGGTAGGGGAGTGGACTGGGGGTGGGGGGTGGGGGGGAGTGGGGTAGTAAGTCAGCCCACAAGGAGTTCTAGAGAAGAACATCTTTAAAACCAATCTGGGCCACTTCTGTGACTTGATGCTAATATTATGCTGCATCTTAACTAGGGACCAAGGAAGGTACATTCATAACGTAGCCAAGCAGGTTGAATATCAACTTGTAAATACTTCCAACACACGCGGTAAGAACGGGAGAGATTCCTGGTCAGTCACATGATGGAAAAAAACACTGGAGCTTTTATCATCACTATCCTTAGCTCCAGACCACAACATGCATGGAAAAGTGTACATTGCCACAGCAACTGAGACTCTTTCAGTGGAGGGGGTCGGTGTGGGGGGGTGTGGGGGCATGTGGTTGGCTAAGTTGGCTGGATGGCCATTGTGGATCAGATTGGTGCTAACTACACAGATTCAATCCTTGTTTCTGGTCGGGGTATATTCAGGACCTGCCTCCTTGCCCTACCCGTGGTAGAGGTTGTGGCGCTGTGGGTTGGATCTGCCTTTGGGTGGAGAACTGAAGAAGAATCTTAATTAGGCCCCACTTGACTTTTAATGGGAACCTTGCCCAGTGCCTAAATCTCTGGCTTTCATATCATGATGAGTGGAAATGGGTTGGGCTAGAGAGGGGACTTTGGATCTTAAGAACGTAACCCCCCTTGCCTGACCATTCTTACGGGTGGTGGCGGTGGTGGGGCAGCGTGGGGTGGGGAGGCACAGGGATTAAAATCAGAGTCTGTGCAAGTTCTGCTGAGGTTAAGGCAGCCAAACGGGAGAATTTGGGTAGAAATCTGCTTTGCGGGAAGTGGTTCTCAAAGCGTGTTCCACGAGGGTCCCCCAGTTGATCCGTGGGCTAGTCCAAAATGTAAGGTGACTGAAGCTGGTATTATATATTGCTGTGTTATCTGTAAGTAGTTAGGAACTCACTTAGCTAGGAACTAGTGCATTATGTGTAAGTGTTCCAGGGGGCCACATTTCACAGTTGCGCTAGAGACTGAAGTGATGTGGACACAACCAGTTCAGTCTGGTTCTTCTATTGAAGCCTGGCAAAATTAAACATAAAGAGTTTCTGATCTTTACAAAGCTAAAGCCCGATTGTGAACAACATCTGGCAATCAAAAGACAATAAGAACACACAGCAGCTGGTATTTGGCGGGAATGGGCTTTGCGGCTCCATGTACGGCCTGGGAATCCTGGAATCGCCGACGTCGCTCTGGAGAGAATGCTGCCTTTCCCAACAACATCCCACTGCGAGATCGGATTTTCAACACTGATGGGGGCTGGAAACAGAGAAAAGGAACCGGCTGAGCATGGAGCCTGACACGGGACTGAAGCTATCCAGCTTGGCACCAGACAGCATCGAAAGCAGCATCCTTCCTCCTATTCATCTTAATGAGTATTTCTTTTGTGGTGGCAAGTGAAAGCGGGTAGGGAGAAGGGTCTTTTGCTCCGCCTTAACGGCCCGCGGACAAAAACGTCCGAGAACCACTGATTTAAGAGAGAAAAACGAAAAGGTTTCACGGTTACAATAAAGACAGAAAGTGCTGGAAAGACTCAGCAGGTCTGGCAGTGTCTATGGAGAGAGAGAGAAACAGAGTTAATGGGCGGAATTTTCACATCCTGCCTGCGGAGGGTTTTGTAGCGGGCGGGAGCGGAGAATCCAGCAGGAGCCAAAAAACCGGAATACCACCGGTGTGAAAGCAGTTTGCAATTCTCCCACTGGCGGGTTCAGGGTGGGTGGGGTATCCTGCTGACTAGTGGTGCGAACGCAATTTTGCATTCATTACCATTTCACGAATGCTCGTAAAATATGCTGCCTGCCGGAATTATGTGCCGCCTTCCAATCTCGCATCGTGCTCACACCGCCCTCAGTCACATTGGAAAAAGAGTGGCATGCGGCGGCCAGACCTCACTGCGCTCGCAACTTCAAGGTGAGTGCAACATTCATAGCCTAACTGCCACAGTGCTTCGCCGGTGTCGCTGCTATGTCAGTGGAGCTCCACACCGCTGGGGGTGGAAGGATTGGTCTGCTCCTGGCGGGTACCTCCGTAGTCCTGAACGACAGCACTGTGCAGCGGTACTCAGGCCTGGCTGGACATTCAGACAGAGACCAGCATTTTGACCAGGGTGGGGGGAGGGGGAAAGGAAATTGGACACATGGCGGCAAGGGCAAAGGGACAGGAAGGCATGCAAGGGGTTGTGGGGAGGGGACACACACCAGGGGGGCAAAGGCACAGGAAGGTATTGCAAAGGGTGGGGACGGGGTGGGGGGGAGTGATGGAATGCAGAGGGGCAGGAAGGTGGAGAGGAGGGGGAATGATGGCAGGCAGAGGGGAGACTGAGGGGTGGGAAGCTGGAGCCCAACAAGGGGGCATATGAATGGGAGGGGATGCATACAGACTCTGGAATAGGAAAGGGGGAGGGTGTGTTTGTGTGGTACAAGAGGCAAGTGTCAAACTGAAACTCATGAAGGGAGTGGGGGTGGGAAGGGAGACTGTAGTGTTTAGTCAAGAGGGCAATGGAGAACTCATTGAAAGTCAAAGCCCTTGGTCTGGGGCCAGCAGGTTGGAGAGAGTGAGTAGAGATACTCCACAGGCGTACATTCAGGAGTGAGAGGGTACAGACTGTCCTTGGGCTCACAGTCAAAAGTGAGAGAATAGAGACAGTCCTGAGGTGCAGTGGGCCAAGCTACAGGCATTGTACACCTACTCCAGGAGGGGCAAGGGCTGTGTGATCAGTTGGGATGATGCATAGCTTGGTGTGCAGGGTGTTTTACAGTCTGTGTCCATTGGCTTTTCTGGCTCTGTAATGGTCTGCAGTTAGGATGGTAATGGTTATGGGAGGCATCTGCAGCCTCTGTGGAAAACATGCTAAAAGGGGAGGGGGGCATGTGCAGCTTTCTTGGGTGGGGGCGGAGTCTCCTCTGTCACTGACCATGCACACAGCCTCTAGATGGGGAGGGAAGAGGTCCACATGGGGCATGGGCATGTCAACAGCGATGGGCTCAGAGGAGGAATGTTGACGTCAACAACAGTATTCAGGGATCCAGTATTACTGGGGAGGCTGGAGAATAACAGGAGGTAGTTCTACCTTCACATTGTGAGGCTCCAGGTAAATGTCTGGGAAGCGGACAGTGAGAGGGGGAATGTTGAAGCGCAGAACCACCACCATGCACTCTCTAACTAATGGCGCAGTCACATATTGAAAGAAGCGAATCTACACAGGAGGGGGGTCTAAGGCAGTGTGGGAAGAGTGCACTCCTGGATTAAGGGGCCCTTTCTGGCCATGCCCTCTAACTTGTGGGTGCTACAAGATTAAAATGGAGCCAGAGCTGAGAGAAAGGAGGAAGACCTCCTTAAGAAGCTCGGCACTGGAACCCATGTCTTTTGCCGTGCTGTAACAGGAAATGGAGGAGTCACTGTCCTAACATCACAGTCACTGCATTTCAACATTAACACACAGGAATGTGGAATTTGGGAATGAAGGTAACCGTTAAGCAGGCACAGGTGCTACATATGTGGCATTCCACAAATGAGAGACTTTCATGTGATTTCCAGAATTGGCATTCATAATGGGCCCAAGTGCATTAAGTCATTAGTCCCGAGCAACTTATTGTTAATTAACATGGCAGATCTGAGATTGGAGCACTGAGCTATGTCAGATCGCACATGCCATTCAAACCTTCTCCAGCCTCTGTGGGATTCAGATGTTAAGTCTCAGGGATGGCATCTTGGTCACCTCGATGTGTCTGTTAGCACCTCAGATACAAGGCTGTATCAGCGACAAGGCTAGTAGGGCAGAAGCCGCTATAGACCATTACAGTTGCCAGTGGATCAAGATTGTGAGCTTCACTATTTTTACCTATTATTCATTAATCTATTCAGTCTCTCATTTCAGAGAGAAGGGCAAAGTTATGAATCCAGGGCTCAATGCCTCCTTTTTAGAGGGTTCTCATGGAATGAGGAGGAGATGAAGGGACAGACGATACCGGGTGCAGCTTCAGTAAAAGGCTCCACCTGAGGTCCAGGGTCCACTGAAGAAGACTGTCCTATATGTAGATGAGTGACAGACAATGCCGTGGATATCTGTGTCTGTCCTGAGCTCTGGTGGATCACATCTGTCACACTCTTCAGGAATGACTAACAGCCCGTAGACTCGGAGGCTGTCCCCTGCCAGTGGCCTTGAAGGTCACCGCCGTGCTCAATTTCTTCGCTTGTGGATCATTTCAGGAATTCACAGGGGACCTTTGCAGCATCCCACAGTCCGCAACACATAGATGCATCAAGTAAGTCACAGATGCCCTCTTACAGCAAGGCACATCACGATGTGAGGTTTGCACTCCATGAAGGTAGCCAGGCTGTGAGATTCAACAGGTTTGCAGCTATCTCAGGCTTCCCAGGAGTGCAGGCTGTAATCGACTGCACCCATGTGGCCTTAAGAGCTCCATGGCAGCAGCCCCTAACATTCATCAACTAAAGGCTTTCATTCCATCAACATGCGACTGGTGTGCGACCATCGGAAGCACATAATGCATGTTTGTACCAGATACCCTGGGAGTTGCCATGACTCATACATCTTGGGTCACTCCCAGGTGCTGAAGTTCCTGAGTAGGGTGGCTGTTTGGGGATAAGGGGTGAAATGCTGGCTCATTACACCTGTACTTCAGCCTCAGAATACTCAGAGGAGAGGTACAATGCAGCTCACAGCTCCACATGGTCCCTGATCGAGCAGACCATTAGCATTCTGAAGATGAGCTTCTGATGTTTGGACCGCTCAAGTGGGGCTCTGCAGTACATTCCAGATAGGGTATCCTGCATCATTGTTGTGTGTCGCGCCCTTCACAACCTGGTGCTGCAAAGGGGTAATTCCTTGCCGGAGGGAGAAATAGAGGAAGATGAGAGTTCCATGGAGGGTGAAGAGCAAGAGGGCCAGGAACTTGAAGAGGGTGATGAGGGTCAGCTTCCACAGGAGGATGCCATTGAGGAAGCTCGATGTGGAAGACATGCCCATGCCACTTTGCTACCAGATTGCTGGAGGAGTAAAGTGAAGGCAACAGTAGATGGCCACATTTCCCCTGGCCCCTAATGTTATTCCATTGCATTGAAAGGGATGTCCAACCAGTCACATCGAGAGCAATTTCAGCATTGAGACTTGCACCTTTCAGCTTCATGATTGACTAGGCCATGATCTCTAAGAAGGTAAGGGGAGCGCCCTGTAAACACTCACTTTGGGAAGTGAAAGTTGACACAATAGTGTGAACACTGTGGCAACTTAGTTGATGCAGTTGTTGCCACATTAATGAGAAAGTCCAGCGGTCAGTGAGGTGAGGACATGCTTGGGGATCTTATCCTCCCTTCCAGGTCTTGTCCTTTGGCACTACCACTGAGGAGACACAACTGCCGCTAATCCCGCAAGCTGCTGAGCTGCCCTCACAGTGATGTGTCAAGAGGAAGAAGGATTACAAATGCATTAATCACACATTTCCCATAAAAATTTTAACACATCTCCAAGACATTACACAAGGGTGCAGAAACTCTCTTCAGTGAGGATAACATCACATGAATATAAAAACAAAAAAACTGCAGATGCTGGAAATCCGAAACAAAAACAGAATTACCTGGAAAAACTCAGCAGGTCTGGCAGCATCGGCGGAGAAGAAAAGAGTTGACGTTTCGAGTCCTCATGACCCTTCGACAGAACTTGTCGAACTCAAGTTCTGTCGAACGGTCATGAGGACTCGAAACGTCAACTCTTTTCTTCTCCGCCGATGCTGCCAGACCTGCTGAGTTTTTCCAGGTAATTCTGTTTTTGTTTAACATCACATGAATGTGAATCTCACAAAGGGAGACTATCACTGAGGGGGAGTATGGCTGGACCTCGAAATAAGAGGATTCATATGTACATAGTCACGATGCCTTCACTTGACCAAGCCATTCACATAAACATCAAATGCATTTATAGAAGTGCAGTATTTTTACAGTGGTTGCACACCCCTAACTCAAAAGTGATTTCAATATTTCTTAATTTTCCTAACCCTACCACCATGCCTGGGTGTAGCCCCGACATCCACAGCAGAGGTGAAGGCAGACTGCTGACTGCTACGTCCTGATGCCTGTGATGATGTCTGAGGCCTGGAGGACCCTGGTCTGATATGGGCCTCCTCCTCAGGGGCAGATGCACCCTCCTTGGCCTGAGCAGCTGGAGTGGTTGAGTGTCACAGGCAGACGGGATTCAGAGCGGCTGGACACCCTTGGAGTGTCCTGAGTAGAGGCTCCCGGGTGTCCGGCTGATGCTCATTCTCCCTGTAAGTGCCTGAGGGCCCCTTCCTGACTTCTTGAGGGGAAAGGACACCTGGAGGGATGTCAAGGTGCCTCGTCCCCCTCTCACCTAGAAACTGATGGTGCACACTAGTGTGTGTGGCCATGGAGTCCAGGGCCGAGTGCAAATCTGACAAAACCTGCTGCACCAAGGTGTCCATGGTGGTTGCCAATTATCCCATGGTGACCTCTAGGTGCTGGCATGTTGGAGCCATGACATAAGACAGAATGCAGACAGATTCCTCCATCCTTTGCTTTTGTCTACTGAATGACTGCCGCACCTCCGCCTGTTGTTCTGTCGCCACCTGTCGATGCATCTCCAGCATTGTGTTGGTGGCTGCTCGCAGAGGCTCATCACCTGACTGAGACTCAGCAGGTGGCTGGTCTCCAGCAACCCTCCGAGTGCCAGAGATGGCTGTCCCCGCCTCCGGCTGCTGTGGAGATGTGTCAGTGAGGTGTTCTCTAATAGGCGAGCCTGAGCTTAATCTAGAGCTATGACCCGCCGAGGGAGTGCCTCTGCGCCGGTGGAAGGTGCGGGTGAGCACAGTGATGGTTCTTCCTCAGTGGCTTCCTCAGCTTCTTCATCCGAGGTGGTCTGGGGACTGGGGCTTATGTTGTCCCTCCTCCTCTGCCTACATCTGCTGGTGCCTATAAGGGAGAGAGAAGGGGAGTTTTAGTTCGTGAGCAGGCAGATTGCATGTAACTCAGTGTGAATGTCAGGATGTGAAGAAGTCATGGTAGTGTCATCTCCACGAGGCTGCTGGGAGAAGCTGATCTCCTCTTCCCTAGAGGAGCGATCCTTGTCCTTCCCAGCCAGGTCAGCAGCATCCTCTTTGAACTTGGTACGGGGTACGATGTCAGCCATCCCTATCCCTCCCCACTCCTCCCGGATCTGGGATCTTTCCCATCTGTTATGGCCAGCTTGCCTTGGAAGAAGACAAATGAAAGGAATGTGAGGAGAAGGGATGGAGCAGAGATTGGGGAAACATTTATGCCCCCTGTGGGTGGTGAGCCCTCTCCAGAAGGGACTGCGGATGGAGTGTGAGCAGCCTGATAGATGAGATGGTAGTGATGTGAAAGCTTCTGTGAGACAGTCAGTGGTGATACGTGTTCCCCGCTAATGGTTGCGTGAGATCCCTGAAAAGAGTAGCCCTTTGAGTACACAATGTCATGATGAGAGTTTGATATTGAAGGGAGTTGAAGGATGACTTACCCTGGAGGGGCAAGTGAGATCATTCAGCCTTTTCCTGCACTGGATGTTGTTGTGGATGCCACGCTGATCTCCTCTACCACGACCTTCCTGGCTGGAGAGGTGAGGGTGGTGTGCTTCCTAGAGTTGTCCCTAGGATAAAGCACATCCCTCTGCTGCCGTACTCCCCGGAGCCAGGCCTTGAGGGTTGAGCCCTGGTGGAGCCTTCTTCATCTGGTTGCTAGGCGTATCTGTGGGTCTTCTGGAGACAGCTGAGCTGGAGACACTGACATGTTGGGCTCGGTTGGCATTTAAATTTGGCGCCTGGATCTTTGACCCTGTCAGGTAACAGTGGGGCGGACGAATCAGCTCTCAACTCCCCAAGTCTTTCGCCGGTACATAACTCATGAGTTTCCAAGGGCAGAATCGGGCGTGAGTTCCCGCCATTCCAATCAGCGGGAAACTCCTGCGCAACTTGCCCACTTTGGCACTTAGTTTCAAAAATGAATAATTCCGGCCGATGCTTTGAGTCCAAAATGACTCTACTTTGGAACTCAAGAGTCACAAGCCATATCCGAGTCTGACAAGACGCTTCTTAGGAACTTAAGAGTTCTGAGGAAGTCATATCGGACTCAAAACACTAACTCTGTTTCTCTCTCCACAGAGAATGCCAGACCTGCTGAGTTTTCCCAGCACTTTCTGTTTTTATTTCCAGCCTCTGGCTTCCGCAGTGTTTCCCTTTTATTCATGGTTTACAATGTTCCCTTCCAGGCTAATCGAGAAATCTCTCAGCCGTCTTTTACCAACTTGCTGCAAAGCAGAGACCGAGATGCACCGTCAACCACCATGTATGAGAGGGTAAGTGACGTATATTCTATTGATGTCCTACATTAAGTGCCTACGCCATGCCTTAGGGAATTCAATAAAGCCTGGGGAACGAACTTAACACACTGGTGAGGTGGAGCGGGGATCTATTTTAAGACTGGTTTTGGTGTATGCTGTCAATGTGACAACAATAATTTGCATTTATATAGCACTTATAATGTAATGAAACATCCCAAGGTGCTGCACATAAGACCAGACAAAATTGCACACACTGAGCTACGTAAGGTGATAAGGGTAGATCTTAGCCAAAGGACGTTTTAAGGACGTCTTAAAGGAGGAGAGAGAAGCAGCAAGGATTAAAGATGGAATTTTCAGAGCTTAGGACCCAGGCTGCCAGTGGAGTGGTGAAAATCGGAGACACATTGGAGGCTAGAGATCTCTGAGGATTGTGGGAGGTTACGAAGATTTGATTTTATTCTTTCACAACGTCACAGTATTTGTTTCCCGTTCCCAGTTACCCTTGAAATGAGCGGCTTACTCGGCTGCTGGCAGAGGGTAGTTAAGAGTCATCTGTAGGATGGCAGATTTCCTTCCTTAAAGGGCACTAATGAACCATATGGGTTTTTATAACTATCGGCAACCGTTTCATAGTCGTCATCCCAGATTTTTAACAAACTCAAATTTTACCAGCCGTGGTGAGATTCGAACCTAGGTCCCCAGAGCATTACCTGGGTCTCTTGGTTACTCAGTTCAGTGACAATACCTCCTCCCCACCTCTCCCGCCATCTCCCCAACATCTCCATTCCCCTCCCCTGCCACCACCAACCCTCCTCCTCCTTCCCCAACGGCGCCCCCCTTCACCACCCGACACAGCCCCTCCCCACTGCCCAACCTCCCCAGCAGCAGCACAGCAACGAGTGAAATGGACCCGACAGACCAGCTTCAAAAAGGCCCGAAGCTCTGTCTGCCCCGAAGCTCTGTCTGGCCCGAAGCTCCGTCCGGCTCGTAGCTCCGTCCGGCCCGAAGCTCCGTCCGGCCCGAAGCTCCGTCCGGCTCGTAGCTCCGTCCGGCCCGAAGCTCCGTCCGGCCCGAAGATCTGGCTGCTCAGTGTGGATGACGAGAACTCCATTTAAAACACTGAAGCTAGGATTCCTTAGCCCCGGGCCTCAGTGTTTGGAACCGTTGCACCACCCCCTCCCCCCAATCCCCCCATCCTTCCTGGGCTCCGGTTGGAGGTGCCGGACTGCCTGACTATATTCCGAGAGACGGAAGGAGAGAGAAGTAACCACTGAGACCAAGAGGGGAGATGACTGGGGCAATTGGAAAGGGAGAGAAAGAACCAAAATCACGAATGGGTGGAATAGAACATCTTTGTTGCAGATATATAGGAATGCCCTTGGTTAAACTGCTAAAGTTAAGCCTTTTACTTTCAGACTGATAGAGGCCAATCTAAACAAATCTCTTCAAACTCATTGGAAACCAAAGAGAAACATCGGTACATACCTCACCAATATGATAAGGTAATTGTTGTCTATATTTCTTTAAATTTGGCTATTTCCCACAAGTTTTCTTTGCTATTTCCCTGAAAGAACTGAATTTTGCCTGTCTACCTGCCGCTCTCTGATATTACCTGGAAAAACTCAGCAGGTCTGGCAGCATCGGTGGAGAAGAAAAGAGTTGACGTTTCGAGTCCTCATGACCCTTCGACAGAACTAGGTGAATCCAAGGAGAGGGGTGAAATATAAGCTGGTTTAAGGTGGGGAGGGGTGGTTTTGGGTTTTGGGTAGGAGGTAGAAGCGGGCCGTCCGAAGTTGGGCGACTATCAGGTTGGAAGCTGTGGGAGGAAGATCCCCAGAGGAGATGAGGTCAGTGACAGTCCTGGAAACAATGGCTTGATGTTCAGTGGTGGGGTCACGGTCCAGGGAGAGGTAGGAGGAATTGTCTGCGAGTTGACGCTCAGCCTCCGCGAGGTAAAGGTCAGTGCGCCAGACAACAACAGCACCACCCTTGTCAACGGGTTTGATGACAATGTTGGGGTTGGACCTGAGAGAACGGAGTGCAGTGAGTTCAGACAGAGAGAGATTAGAATGGGTGAAAGGAGCAGAGAAACTGAGACGACTAATGTCGCGCCGACAGTTCTCAATGAAAAGATCAAGAGAAGGTAAGAATCCAGAGGGAGGTGGACGGAGAATATTGGAGGTGGGTAAAAAGGATCTGTTGAACGGGGAGAGGACTCCTGCCCAAAGAAGTGAGCCCGGAGATGAAGACGGCGGAAGAAGAGTTCAGCATCATGCCGAGCCCGAAATTCACTGAGGTGAGGGCGTAAGGGTATGAAACTAAGTCCTTTGCTAAGCACTGAACGTTCATCATCAGAGAGGGGACGGTCAGGGGGTATAGTGAATACACGGCTGGGGCTGGGATTAGAAGATGGGGTGGGGACGGAGGGACAGGCAGGGATGGAGGGTCCTAGATGGGTGTTGGTGTCGATGAGTTGTTGGAGCTTGCGTTCCTTAGCACTTGAGAGAAAGAGAAAAAGTTTCTTGTTGAGGCGTCGGATGAGACGAAGAATAAAATGAAACTGGGGGCACGTGCAGCTTTGAAGAAGGGTATGGCGGTACTGTTGGAGGGAGAGGTCGAGTGTGTTCATTTGGCAGTGCATGGCACTGAGTGTGGATCTCAGAATGTGACGGGAACAGCAGTCCGAGAAACGTTTTATGTCCCGGAGATATCTGTAATCCTGGGTGGGTTCAAAACATGAGGGGTGGAATTTCAGTTGAAATCCACATGGGTTAAGTCGGAGACGGAGACAGTCACTGAGAAAGGAGATATGGCTGTGAAAGCGGGTTTTAGTAAACACCTTGTCAAACACCAGGAGGGAAATGGAAAGCAATGAAGGTGAACAAGGCAAAAGAGAGATATGGAAATCTTGTCACAGTGAGGAACAGGACTTCTTCAAGGTAGGCATTTCTTGAAGAGCAGTGGCAGTCAATTAAACACAGATAAAAACAAAAAACTGCGGATGCTGAAAATCCAAAACAAAAACAGAATTACCTGGAAAAACTCAGCAGGAAAAACTCCTGTCCATTGGCCATTTGTCAAGTGTGATTTGTGACATTAAGCGTTGACAGGCTGCTCCATCGGGGGGTAGAAGCCACTTGATGCTTGACCCTTGAACTGTTAACTCTGTTTCTCTTTCTACAGATGCTGCCAGACCGGCTGAGATTTTCCAGCACATTCTATTTTTATTTCAGATCCTCTTTAATTTAGTTCATGTTATTTCTAATGATTGAATGAAAACCTTGGTTAAGCTAATCGTTGGGCTCTGTAACCAAGAAGGCCAATTATAGTGTCCTTGTAGCCACCCTGGCTGGACACTGACCAGGGATTGAATTCTGAGACATTTAGTGTAGCGCAATGGTCTAAAAATGTATTTACTGGAAATTCATCATTTTTTTATGATACTGTATTCAGCTGTATCTCAGTGGGTTGCAATCTCACGTCTGACTCATGAGTATTGCTGAAGAAAGACACATGCTGTCAAAGTTTTTCTTCTTGCACTCATCAGGATAGATGCAAGAATACCAAATTTCAGAGAGAGTAACGATGTATAGTGCAAGAGAAAAGATTGATGCTGCAGGCAAAAGGAGCATGCCTAGGCATTGCGCCTTTTTTGATTTAATCAAAAACATAGGGGCCAACAGTTCTTCATGGCAATGCCTCAAGCAGTCAGATTTGACTTGTACCCTTTTCTTATGCAGTATAAATTGTTGATCCCTTTGAAATTTGACATTCTTGCATCTGCCCTGATGAGTATTAGACAAAAAGCTTCAACAGCATGTTCTATTTTTTGGCAATATTCAAGCCCTGTACTACCAAGTGACTATCAATGTTTTGAGTTGAATATGGTTCTTCTTCATTCTGGAGAAGTTCTGCTTTATGGATGAGTATTTCTTTATGTTCTTCAGTGCTGCCATCACTCAGTTAATTGAGTACAGTCGATAATTTCTGTACAGCTCACAGCTTTGTTGAACCACCCCCTCCCCCACTTTGTTTAACCACCCCCTCCCCACTTTTGTTTAACCACCCCCTCCCCCACTTTTGTTTAACCACCCCCTCCCCCACTTTGTTTAATTCCCCTCCCGCACTTTTGTTTAACCACCCCCTCCCCACTTTTGTTTTTAGATGGATACAAAGTATCACTCACAAAAAGATGAATCGAAGTTTTTTACTAAATGTCCTCGAGCTGCTTCAGAAACAAACAAGGTTTGTTTACTTCTGAATTTATGTGTGAACATTGAAGGTACCGGTGTCGTAAAACTGTTAGAACTCAGTCCAGTGCCGTAAAACAGTGTCGTAGAACTCAGCTAGTGTGTTAGGGCTGTCAGCTCTCACCCTGCTGGAAAATCATAGGAGTGTTTGAAAAATAATGTGTATGGACGCTTTCATATTCATGAAAGTATTGGAGAAGGGAAGAAGAGGCTGTCTAACAAAGCAGAGTGATCACCATGTGATGAAACCTCCAAGAATACATCCGACCAGAGTTGGCAACCCTATGGTCTGAATTCTGCTAAAGACAGAAGAGCTCTGTGCCTTAGCAAATATGGCGCTGGAGCCCCAATTCCTGAAGTCCCGTCCCTGAACCCAAAACCCACCGTTTTTGATGGTGGTAAGGGAAATCGGAGTGGGTGGTACTTTGCACATCCGTGGTTCATGGAGGTAGCCACACGTGTAACAGTGCAGTTGCCTTCAAACAGAAGCAACTTTCATTACTGGGATTTGCAAAACACGATTTGTGGGCTTTAGGCATTTAAATCCTCAGGCCCTTTAATTTTTTGAAAAAATCCCTAGCCTGCAATTTAAAAAATCATTTCTTGCTATTTCACTGTTTGTTGACATAACCCTGAGGATTATCATTATAGGAATAGTGCTACCTGACTATTTCTACAACCTATCATTATCATAGCTGGGGGGGGGGGGGGGGGGCGCTGTAAGTTCCAAGTTTGTTTTAATAGCTCCAAATGGTTATAAAGAGGTTAGCTGTATTTGATGTGGGTCTATGAATACAAATGCTTGTGTTCACAAGGGATTGAGTACTTCAAAGATATGTTTGTTTTATAAGGGATTAAGTGCTTGAAGGGATTTAAATGTTATCACTGAGTGTTTATTTTAATATAGTGAACTCTGCAATAGACACTTAGAACTTTATTTTATTACATCTCACCATTGCTCCTGATACCTGCCCATGGTGGATACTAGGTGAGTTGACCTGGAGGGTATGAGGAGCCATGGGGATGAGTGGGATGCTATGAATTGACATGGAGGTATGAGGGGCTATGCAGTGTAGTTGGGGGGGGGCATAGGGTGGCATGGATTGGGCATGGGGAAACTCTGTGGGGTTGAGGTTATGTGGGGGGCGAAGGGGGTGTGAGGGGTGAGGGCTGATTTTGGTTTTATTTTATTATAAATGAGGTGATATTCCAGAGCACCAAGGCAGCACCAAAACAGCCCCCGTTGGCACCTGTCTACCTCCAAATTCTTTCTGGGGTCAGTGGTCTCACTCCTGTTAGCACTGTTTGCAAAATTGGGAATTTTCCGGACTCGATAATGAATATTTGGGCCTTTGTGTTACTGAGCTATATGGAGAAGGAAGGTTACAGACTTGATTATATAACATTACAGAGAATACATGACACAGAAACAGGCCATGCAGCCTAAGAGTCCATGCTGGTGCTTATGCTCCATTCAAGCCTCCTCCCACCTTTTGTCATCATAACCATCTATTCCCTTCTCCCTCATATGCTTGTCTAGCTTCCCCTTAAATGCGTCTACACTACTCTCTTCAACCACACCCTGTGGTGGTGAGTTCCACGTTCTCACCACTCTTTGGCTGAAGAAATTTCTTCTGAATTCCCTATCAAATTTATGAGTGACCATCTAATATTGACGGCCTCAAGTTATGCTCTTCCCCACAAGAGGAAGCGTTGCCTCTGTATCCACTCAATCAAAACCTTTCATAATTTTAAAGACCTCTATTAGATCACCCCCAAGCCATTTCTTTTTAAGAGAGAAGAGACCCAGCTTGTCAATCCTCTCCTGATATGTACACCCACACATTTCTGACCTACTGAGCCAAGCTGGAGTGGCAGAAGGGGTGTCAAATTTAGTCTCAGTGCCCTAACGATATGAAGTGGAAAATCAGCCAGGCATCTCCATTCTTGTTTGCCAGCCAGTGAGCTGGGGTGGGATGTCCATGTATCTGGTGAGGACCAGCTCATTCTGCCTGTGATACTCGACGTGGTTGGATTCTCTTCTGACTCCCACAGTCTCACATTTTAAGAAAAGCCACTTGGGTTGGCCACAGGTACAATGGGCCAAATGGTCTTCTTCTGGGCTGTATCATACTAGGACCCTAAATCCCACCCCCCCCCCACCCCACACCAAGCGCTTAATGAATACTGCCTTCAAGACGACAGAGAGGGAAAGCCAACTGAAACAGGAAAAGTGAAGGATGTTGATGACAGCTTTGCTTTACAGTTAAATATTAAGAGAAGACTGGATGAGAAAATTCTTCAACCTGTTTTAACCAGAGAATGGTTAGAATGTTAGAATAGTTTGGATGTATTTAAGGGGAAGCTGGATAAATACATGAGGGAGAAAGGAATAGAAGAATAAGCTGATAGGGGTGGATGAGGAAAGGCGGGAGGACGATTGCTTTTAACATACACACCAGCACAGGCCAGACGCATGACCTTTCCTCCTCTCCTGTAAACTCTGTGCATTTATACAGTGCCTTTCACAACCTTGGGACATTCCAAAGTGCTTTACAGCCTACACAGTATTTTTGCAGGATAGGAAACGCAGGGGCCAGTATTTCTACAGCAAGGTCCCACAAACACCTCTGGATGGAGGAAGCACGGACTCGAAATGTCAACTCTGTTTCTCTCTCCACAGATGCTGCCGGACCTGCAGAGTTTTTCCAGCAGTTTCTGTTTTTGTCCCAGAAACGACAGTGGGTTAATGACCAGATATTCTGTGTTTTAGTGCAGTTAGTTAAATAGACATGCTGGTTAGGTCGATTGGTGACGGTAACTTGTCCCCCTGTGTGTGTACGTGTGAGTGGACTGGCATCCTGTCCTGGGTGTACCCTGCCTAGTGCCCATTGTCTGTCACGATAGGCTCCAACTCCTCGTGACCCTGAATTGGATGAAACGGTTCTGGGAAAGTGAGTGAGTGAAGTGAAGTGAGTTAAATATTGACCCGGACTCTGGGAAGAACTCTCCTGCTCTTCTTCAAAACAGCACTGTGGGATCTTGTACGTACATACCTATGAACATACCAGTTAGGAGCAGGAGTAGGCCATGCAAACCCTCAAGCCTGTTCTGCCATTCAATAAGATCATGGCTGATCTGATTGTAATCTCAACTCCACATTCCCACCTACCCCCAATAGCCTTTCACCTCCTTGCTTATCAAGAATCTCTCTCTTCCACTTGAGAGGGCAGATTAGGCCTCGGTTCACCATCTCATCCAAAAGACACTGACTCAGTGTCACCCTGGTCACAGCCCCTGGACTCAGAATCTTTTGACTCAGAGGCAGGAGTGCTACCAACTGATTCCACAGCAACACAAAGAAGCCTCTTATAGAAGCAAAAATTCAGTCCATCTGACTACTAGTGGGAAACCAAGGTGAAAGGTCAAGTGCCACAGTGCACAAAAGTTGAAGAGAACTGGAGGGAAGCTGCAGCCTGCACCATTATTGGGTTTTAATCGCCTGTAGGTTGTAGGAAAAATGGAACATTAAGGGAGGTGAGGAGTTCCACGGTTTTCAGGTTGTGGGAACAGCTGTACAATGTTAATACTGTTTTCTGCAGGCAAATGAAAGATACCTCTCCAGGGAAGAATCGAAGACCAACATGAGATATCTGCGCTCATCCCTTCAAAATGGCAAGGTCAGTAATTTCAGGTCACGGGTGGCAGGCAAGCTCCATTTCAACCAGTGAGAAGGCGTGCAAGAAAATAACCCACGGGCAGCCTTGAGAGTCACAGGCTTTGTGGATGTCGAGGGACAGGTGAAGATTTAACTCACTGGGCAAGATAGGATTTGTTTTTATATTGGGAGAGCAAAAAAAAGTGCATAATGTGTTCTGTTTGAAAACTGAATGTTACCGGGAGTCGTTTTAATTCTTTTCCTTCTGCCAATTTTCCACCTCACCTCCCGAAGGCATTGATTCCAGAATGTTCCACCACGGCCAAATCCCCCAACACCTTGCCCAATTAAGGACTAGATGACAGAAAAAAGAACTTGCGTTTATATATTTCCTTTTCACAACTCCAGGCCGCACAAATTGCTTTGCAGGTAATGAAGTGTAGCTACTGTTGTGATGTAGACAAACATGGCAGCTAATTTGTGCACAGCAAGCTCCCACAACTGCATTGAGACAAACTAGCATTTGAACTATTTTATATTGGCCGGGGAATAAATGTTGTCCGGGATATTGGGGAAAACTCTCTTTCGCTTCTTCAGCTACTGGGATCATTTATAGCCACACTATAGAAGACAGATCTCATTTCAACATCCCAAGAGACTTTGGTAATGCAGCATTCCCTCAGTACTGCACTGGAGTGTCAGCCTAGATTATATGCTCTAGACTCAGGGGTGTAGCTGGAAGCTATGATCATCTGACCCAGAAGTGGGAGTGATACCTGTGAGCCAAGCCTAACACCTTTGTGAGGGTAGACAGAATATTCATTCATAGAGCGGGGGGTATCTCAGATGAGCCCAACACTGTTCTCATCCAGTGCACGCTGGGGCTGTTGGACAGTGATGATGGATGGGAACACTGAATAATTTACCTCTATCGAACTCAGTGGCATTGAGCCCAACTGTGTCCCCCTCACCTCCCCACCCCACTGCACTGCTGCTTCAAGTCCAGAGAACGCTACATAAACTGAGGATCAAAGCCACTTTGGGCATCAGCGTAACTCTCACTGGCTACATCAACACAGCCACTGCTTTAATAAAAAACAAAAAATGTTGGAAAAGCTCAGCACGCCCGGAAGCATCTGTGGAGCGAGAAACAGTGTTAACGTTTCCAGTCCATGTGACTTCTTCAGAGCTCTGAAACGTTAACCCTGTTTCTCTCTCCACAGACACCAACCCTGTTTCTCTCTCCACAGACACCTCCAGTCCTGCTGAGTTTTTCCAGCACTTTTTGTTTTTATTTCAGATTTCCAGCATCTGCAGTATTTTGCTTTTATCGCAGCTGCAGCTTTAGATACCCACAACAGGAAGACCCAAGCCCCAATTTTTAAAAAAAATTATTTGTTCATGAGATGTGGGCGTCACTGGCTAGGCCAGCATTTATTGCCCATCCCTAATTGCCCTTGGTCAGAGGGCATTTAAGAGCCAACCACATTGCTGTGGGTCTGGAGTCACATGTAGGCCAGACCAGGTAAGGATGGCAGATTTCCTTCCCTAAAGGACGTTAGTGAACCAGGGTTTTTGTGACAATCGACACTTATATGGTCATCATCAGACTTATAATTGCAGATTATTTTTTAATTGGATTAAAATTTCACCATCAGCCATGGTGGGATTCAAACCCAGGTCCCCAGAGAATTACCCTGGGTCTCTGGAATACTAGCCCAATGGTAATACCACAATGCCACCATCTGTTATACATCAGTTAATAACAGTGTGAAGTGCTGGGGTTAGACTTTATTAAGGCAGAATATCTGTAAACCGATCTGTGCCTTATATTTTTGAACAGCTTCATTAACTTGTTCTCTCATTTCAAAGAGTTGTGAATCTGAATCCTTCATCTCTCTGCTAGTTTAGTGTGTTTAGCGATTTTGCAACAACAACGACTCACATTTATATAGCTCTTTTAATGTAGAAAATGTTCCAAGCTGCTTCGCAGGAGCAGAATTACACAAAAATCAGCAGCAAGCCAAAGAAGATACTAGAAGAACCGGCCGAAAGCTTGGTCAAAGAGGTGGGTTTCTTGGGGAAGAGCGGGGGGTTGGGGGTGGGTGGGTGGCTGGGTTGGGGGAGCTCTGAAACGAGAAAGGATGTGCAGGGGTAGAGAGAGGTTTAGCATTCTAAAACTCAGGATCCAAACTGCTGAAGATACGGCTGCTGTTGGTGGGGTAAAGGAAGAGGGGATGAACAGAAGGTAAAAGTTGGAGAAAGATCTAAGCTTTTGGAGGGTTGGAAGGCTAAAGAAGGTAAGAGATAGATTGATGCAGGACAGATGGAGGCCATTCTGCCCATTGTGCCTGTGCTGGTTCTCTGAAAGAGCTGTTGAATTAGTTGCACTCCCCCTGCTCTTTCCCCGTGGCTCTGTAAATCTTTCCTTTTCAAGCATTCATCCAACTCCCTTTTGAAAATTACTATTGAATCTGATTCGATCACCCTTTCTGGCAGTGAAATCAAGATCATAAAACAAACATTTCCCTCATCTCCTCATTAGTTCTTTTACGAATTACCTCAAATCTGTGTCCTCTGGTTACTGAACTTCCTGCCAGTAGAAACAGATTCTCCTTATTTATTCTATTAAGATTCTTCAAAATTTATTAAATCTTCCCCTTAACCTTCTCAGCTTGAAAGCAAACAATCCAAGTTTCTCTTTTCTCTCCAATAACATGAAGTTCCTCATCCCTCAAATCTCCGCTGCATTCTTGCCAAGGTCTTCACATCCTTCCATGCAGTGCTGTGTTCAGAATCGGATATATAACGGCTAGATTTTCACCGAGTTGGGATGACGCTTCAAAAATGGTGGGCAGGTGGTGATCCTGGGGTTCCCGACCTCCTCGGGCTTTCCGATCTTTGGAAGTGCCTTTTAATGATGCGGGCTGGCTCAGGTCATGGGCCCGCACCCTGCACTCCTATCCTGGCCAACACCATCGCGGGGATAGGCACGTCCTACCTCTCTGCAATTTTCATGGGCCAGGTTTTTAAAGGGTTTGCAGCCCTTCAGAGATGTCGTGAACTGTAGTCCACATGAAAGGTCCCCCTCATGCCTCCCGTGCCAAGGTACACCTCCCATCCACCCCCTAAGGCCCTTCATGCCCCCATGCCAAGGTATGCCCCCACCCATCCTTTGGCCCCTCATGGCCCCCCATGCCAAGGTAGACCCCCAAGCAACTCCCAGGACTCCTTGTGCCCTCAATGTCAAGCTATGGCACTTCCATGCCCATTCCCATTATACACTGTATAAAAGCAATGAACCCTGTAGTGACGGCAGGATGTGTAAAAAAAAAGCTTTATAAACAGTCACTCATCAATAACTTTCCATTTTCTAAAAAAACCTGTTTTACTACAGCTCAATAAAAGTGTCAATCATCTAGACTTTATAGTAACAATAGCTGAAACTGCAAGCACTTGAAACCTTTTCTTGTGTAAACAAACATTGTGAAATTGACAGCATATATCTGAGAGCCAAAGTTGTCATTCAAGCCATGTTTGCCCTGAGGCTCAGGCGTTTCAACAAGTTAATGGATTTCTGGGCTCTCAGCCAAGCCTCGTACGTTTCTTGGCTGGCTCCCCAATCGTGGCCACTGCTGGAATTGCAAGTCCCTGAAGATGAAGTGCCATGGATCCTGGAGCTCAGGTAAGTCTGGGGATTTTGAACGGGTGCACATGGCAGACCCCAGCGCTAGTGGGGTGGGGGGGGTGGTTTAGAGGCCAGGACAGGGGCACATGGGAATAAAGAGATGCATATTATCTTTGGTGAGGGTGCCCCTGATGGACACAGCAGATCCCCAAAGATGGTACCTCCCCCAGTTCTGCCCGCCAGCTGCCTGTGCAGTGGAAGTTTTCAGGCTGTACACTGATCCCCGTGTACCCTAGCTAGACGAAAAATTGTGGCAGAGGTGGATGGAGGCCCTTAAGTGGCAATTAATTGTCCACTTAAGAGCCTCTATAGGCCTAAGGGCGGCGGAGTGCTTGATGCCTTACCAGCCTCCCGTATTAGGGGGCACAGATTGGAGGTGGATGGGAGAGCAGTGGGCTGGCTACTTGCTCTATTCTACATCTCCCACCTTTAAATACACCTGCGGTGAGGGTGTGAGGAGCGGTGTAAAATTCACCCCTTGCTGTTATTGTGTACATATCGTTGATGGTTCAATGTGCTGAAAACAAACAGAGTATTGACACTTTGACCACACTGACACAGTATAGGTTGCTGGTCAGACTGAACGTGGAGTTCTGTGCCCAGCTTTAGTTCCCTCCATTCAGTCCATGATATAGTAGTCAAGGAAAAGCTCCTACAAACGTGATCCCTGGTTTAAAGAACCTCAGCTGCTTTCAAGTAGGTGCAAGGACCTTTAAAATAGTGTAGAGGTGACCTGCCGGAGGGCAACAGGTCTGGATTGATGGTTCCAATTTAGCAGATTGGGGCGCACTGCATAAGAGTAGGATTAGACTGGACACTGGGAGGCTCGTCTTCTCTTGGAGACTGGGTGAGCCTCCGGAATATGGTGCTGGTCGGTGTGGTGGGTGTTGAGTCTCTGTGTGCCTTCAAGAGGGAGCTAAACCAATTCTTGCCTGGGCCAGAGGTGGCATCATGTGTTTTGACAGATAACATTCGGTCCATTTGATCTCCTGAGCTGGTTGCGATCACCTTTGGGGATTTGAGAAGAATATTCGAGACAATCTTTTTCCCTTATTGGCATTAGGTTGATTCTATGTTTTTCACTTCTTGTAGGACATTATGTGACTGTGGAGATTTGGTGGGGGTGACGGGGGGAGGTGAGTTGGTTGTAGTGGTGGGAGGAGGGAAGAATTATTCAGCCATGATGGTCTAGCCACCATGAGCGTGGGCAAGCTTTAGGGGCAGATTGGTCTATTCCGAATGTTTGTGGATGTGGTGCCAATCAAGTGGGCTGCTTTGTCCTGGACAGTGTCCAGCTTCTTGAGTGTTGTGGGAGCTGCACTCATCCAGGCAAGTGGACAGTATCCCATCACACTCCTGACTTGTGCCTTGTAGATGGTGGACAGGCTTTGGGGAGTCAGGAGCTGATTTTGCTGTGCCCCCGCCTTCCTAAAAATTTAAATGGACCGGGATGACGGTGGTGGTTCTGCCCGCATCATCCCGCATCATTTTACGTGTCGGCGAGTGGGCCCCGCCCCCTGCTCGCCAACGGCAAAATCCTGCCAACACAAGAATGACCTGTTTATTCCTACTCTCTGTTTTCTGCTTGTTAGCCAATCCTTTATCCATGCCAGTATATTACCTCATACCCCATGTGCTTTTATTTTGCTAATCAACCTCTTGTAGAGGACTTTATCAAAAGCTTTCTGAAAATCCAAGTATACTACGTCCACTGACTCCATTTATCAATTCTGTTAGGCACACCCTCAAAAAACTGCAGCAGGTTTGTCAGACATGATTTCCCATTCATAAATCCATGTTGACTTTGCCCAATCAGATCATTATTATTCAAGTGTCCATTTATCACATCCTTTACGATAGATTCTAGCATTTTCCCTACTATTGATGTAAGGCTAACAGGTCTGTAGTTCCCTGTTTTCTCTCTTCCTCCCTTCTTAAATTGTGGGGTGACATTTGCAGAACTCATCTGCAGAAACCATTCCTGAATCTATAAAATTCAGCCTGGCTCTCAACTATATTTCCTACCTTACATCTGTCTTAAGCACATTTTTCTTCTTTACCTTAATTTCTATCTCTTTCAGCATCCAGGATTTGTTTGCCCTACGTATCCCTTTCAAGGGAATATACCTTGACTGTGCATGAACCATCTCTTCTTCAGCTACCATTTATCCTGCCAAACTTTGACTCCAATTTATTGGGCCCAGATTCATTCTTACCTCATTGAAGTTGTCTTTCCCTTAGTTAATTATTCTTACTGTGGAGTGTTCTTTATCCTTTTCCATAGTCAGCCTAAACCTTATACAATAATTGCTGTCTCCTAAATGTTCTCCTAACGACACTTGATTCACTTGACCTACCTCATTTCCAAGAACCAGGCCTAGCAGTGCCTCCTTTCTTGTTGAACTGGAAATATACGATGTAGAATATTCTCCTGAACACACTTGAGGAACTCTTGCCCCTCTCTGCCCTTTACACTAGCACTATCCAGTCTATATTTGGATAATTAAAGTGCTCCATTATAAGTACCTTATTAACATTGCATCTCTCTGTAATTTCCTTGCAAATCTGTTCCTCCAAATCCTTCTGGCCTATAGATTACACCAAGCAATGTAACTGCACTTTAGCTTTAGCCAAATAGATTCTATCCTTCACCCCTCTGGGACATCCTCTCTCTCCAGCACTAAAATGCTCTCCTTGTTCAGTACCACTGCCCCTCCTCCTTTTCTTCCTTTTCTATCTTCCTTGAACACCTCTTATCCAGGAATATTTAACACTCAGTTGTGCCCTTCCTTGAGCCAGGTCTGCGTTATCGCCACAACATCATGTTTCCACATGGCAATCTGCACCTGTCACTCCCCAATCTTATTTACCACATGCCGTGCATTGTCATACATGCACAGTAATCCTGACTGAGACTCTATTACTTTCTCCTTTACTTTGACCCCACCTATTCACTATTCCTTATTCTAGCACTATCTGTCTCTCCCAGTATTCTGGTTCTCACACTCCTGCCAAGTTAGTTTATTCCCTCCCTAATGGTACCAGCAAAACACCCAGCAAGGAAATCAGTCCCAGCTCTATTTAGGTACAGCCGTCCGGCCTGTACAGATCCCATCTCCTCCCGAGCCAGTCCTGACGTCCCAAAAATCTAAAGCCCTCACTCCTGCACTGTCTTTCCAGCTGCACATTCAACTGCTTTATCCTACTATTTCTATACTCATTTGTCCATGGTACTGGGAGTAATCTAGAGATTACTACTTTTGAGGTCCTGCTTGCTAATTCCCTACCTAGCTTCCTAAATTCTGACTGTAGGACCACATCATTCCTCTTTCTGCCTATGTCGTTTGTACCAGTGTGGACCACATCTGCTGGCTGTTTACCCTCCCCACCAGCCCACCACCCGGGTGCTCTGTAGTTGTTCAGTGACATCCTTGAACCTGGCAGCATTATCCTGGATTCGCATCTGCGACCACAGGAACTTCTAACTATTCCCCTAACCATCTAATCACCTATCACTATGGCTCTCCCAATCTTCTTTGTGCCTCCCTGTACAGCTGAGCCACTTGTGGTGCTATGGACTTGGCTCCGGCTGCACTACCCCGATGAACCATCACTCTCAGTACTCAGAATTGAATAGTGGTAGGAGAGAGGTGTGCCCAGAGGACTCCTGCATTACTTCCTATTCTTATTTGACTGCCTGGTGATCACCCATTCCTTCTCTCCCTGCATACTGTTAAGCTACGGGGTGACCATATCTATAAATGTACTAGCCACATAACTAGCGTGGATGCACTGCAGTGATGCCAGCTGCTGCTCAAGTTCCCAAACAGGAGCTCAAGCTGCCACAGCTGATGACATTTCCTACAAATGGTTATCCAGGACACATGACGTGTTCTGGAGTTCCCACATAGCACAGAATGTGCATTCTAGAGGTCGGAGCAGCCCTGCCATCTTTCTGCTGTTGCTACTGCTAACACACCTTATCAATACTAATAAACCTTACTGCTGAAAATAAACCTTACAGCCAGTAGTAAACCTCACTAATACTGATAAATCCTAATACTTAACACACCTTACTAATGGTAATAAACCTTACTTAAAAATAAAAGAGAAGACTCACCAGCTACTCACATGTTACTTATTATTAACTTAATATTTTTATTATTTTATCTGCCAGTTGTTTAGACTCAGCCCCTAGGCAGCAATACTGAGCAGCCAATCATCACGACTTCCCTCGATCTTTGGTGCTCAATGCTGCTCTGAACCCACCTGTGTAAAAAACTGTGTAAAAAATATTCATAAAATATTTATCTAGATTAATCAGACATGACTTACCCTTAATATATCCATGCTGCTCTCTCTGATCATTTCATATTATCCCTATTGACAGATTGTACTAACTTCTCCACAACTGATGCTGAACACTCTGGTCTGCCATTGCTTTCCCACCCTTATTAAATAATAGACGACATTAGCAAATTTTCAATCTAAAGAGTGTTGAAGGATTATGACTAACAAATCTATTTCTTCCCCGGGGTGGAAACCATCAGCTCCTGGAGGTTTATTTATCCTAAGTCCCATTATTTTCTCTGTTACCTTTTTTTGCTGGTATTGAACCCAATAGATTTCTCCCGTTGATTGATTTATTTATAGAGCTGGATTTAATGCAGCCTGTCGTGCTGAGAACCATGGCATCAGTCTCTCGGCAGCGGGTAAACCTGCCCCAATTATGTCGGAGAGTGAAGGGACTGATGTGGGATTCCCAGCCAGCGGCCATGGGAGGTCAATTAGTCTCATCAATAGGTCAATTGACACCAATTCTCCCTGGACCTATTGCAGTTTAGGGGTGGCCCATGCATTATTTGGAGGCCTCATGGCCACACTCTGTGCCCACTTGAGGGAACTGCCATCAGGCTGGAGGTTGGGGTGGAGGGGCCACTGAAAGTCAACCCCTGCCCTTGCCTCCGACCTCCCCCCCCATTGCCTCCCATGAAGACTCCACCCCATGACCCCCATCCTGCCTTCACTCGTGTAGCCTGAGGTGCCTCCATGATCCTGAGTCTTGGGTGGGCGCATTGCCACTAGCTGTCACCGCTTCCACTGGCATTGGCAGCTCTGGCGAGCTACCATCCTTTGATTGGCTGCCAGCTCTCACTGGGCAGGACTTAAGTTGTCTGGGACCTCAATCATGGGCAAGTCCCAATGGTGGCTAATTAAGTGCCTGAAGGGAACTTAATTCCGTTGGGCTATCCTCATGGAATTGACAGTTCTCCAACCAGTGGTCAAGACCCTGTTGACCTGACAAAACCCCAGCCATAGTTTCCCTTCTATCAGCTTCTTCTACTGTGAAAATGGACACCAAGCACTCATTTAATAAACCTGCCATTTTCTTATTGTCTAGTAAAGTATCACCTTGTCCCATCTCTCTCAGACACTTTTGGCTCAATATGTTTATAAAGATGTTATCTGTTAGCCTTTATATTAGTTGTAAAATTTGTTTTCATATTATCTTTCTTCTGGTCTTAATCCTTTCTTTGTGTCTTTCTGTTGTTTCCCTTTTTTCCTCCAAAGATATACTTACTTCATAAAGTTTATAAAAGTGCATTTCATGACTGTTCAAAGTTGACATTTCATAAGGTGCAAAACCAGACCAGCTTCTTCCAATGTGTGTTACTCATTACGTATACCAATACGGTTAATATTTATGGTGTTCATTGTATGTCAGACATACAGCCCGAGGGGTTCTCCACAGTTTGCCACCCCCCCATGTCCTGTGGCTGAAAGGCCTTAGACTGTGACCTTTCCCCATTGTGCCTCTGTGGGTCCTGCCCCAACCTTTAGTGCGTCCCTCAGGACATAGTCCTGGACCTTGGAATGTGCCAGTCTGCAACACTCAGTAGAGGACAACTCTTTGCACTGGAAGACCAACAAGTTTCAGGCAGACCAAAGAATGAGTTGATCATCTTTCCTTTGTTTCCCCATATCTCCTGCTTAACTAATTGCCAGTTTTCTTAGCATTTGCTTAAGCCACTTTCTTTAGTTTTATGCACCACTTGTCTCATGTGTTGGCCGGGTTGCTTGATTGTACATGTGGAACCTCTTCTCTGTAGAGGCATCAACATGGCCTTTCATTGTACTAAAGACTTCTTTGAATACCTCCCACTTTTTTTTTTGCAGGTTGACCTGGTAATAGCTTGGCCTGATTCATTGTGTTTAGCTTACATTATATGTCTTTGAGGTCAGCCTTACTTAAGTTTAAAAATTTGGTTATTATGTGATCTTTCTCCTACTCAAACTCAATTTTCAAACAGGCCAGTGTTTATGGTGACTGTTTGCAAGATGTTCCCTTACTGTCAGATTATTAGTTAATTCTGGCCCATTACTTATTACTAAGTCTAATAAAGACTGTTCCCTCCTTGACTCTAAAGGATATTGACTCCAATGTTAATCTGAAGGTAGCTTCAAAGCTGGGGTGGTACAATTGCAAGGGTGATAACCAGAAGTCAACTCAGTTGGTCAGAATCAGTGATCGCAACTCATTTTGACTTCTGGGTTTTGCTGCATTGTTGGTGTGGTGTGCATCTGCATAATGCAATCTCAGCTGGATTTAAAGGGATAGTGCACCAATCGAAATGAAAGATGTTCTTGGGTGGACATCTTCTTCCTCCTTAGGCAGTCCTTTTGGATGGAGGATGACTTGCTTTCACTCCGATTTGATGGGTTCTGTTAAGTCCGATGCGTGACCTGCAGACTCTACCCCGTGCAGCGCAGGTGGTGTGTGAAGTGTCGGGTAGATGAATTGTTGGGAGATTTGTGCGCTTCCTCTGAAGCCTCGACTTCCCCTCTGCACGTTCCTGATGAAGTCTCTCGATACATTTGGTGTCTTCCCAAATGAACCTTCTCCATTTTGGCCGGTCACAAGCCAGGGACTCCCATGAGTTGCCGTTATGTTTGACCTCTTTCGGGATGCTTTGAGGACATCCCTAAAGCATTCCCATTGTGCTCCTGGGAGCCACCTGCTGCGACTGAGTTCCAAGTGGAGCCGTTGCTTCAGGAGTCTGGTATCAGGCTTATGAACGACATGTCCCGCCTGGATGAGCTGTTTTTGAGTGATTAGCATCTCAATGCTGAGCAAATTGGTTTTGGAGAGGACACTGCAGTAGGACCACCTTTCTTGCCATCAGGTTTGGATGATCTTGCAGGGGCATTGCTGGTGGTGCTTCTCCAGTGCTTTAAAGCGCTGGGTGTAGGCTGTCCAAATCTCTGAAGCGCATGGGGGTCACTGCTGCCCAGTAAAGCTTGGTCATAGAATTGGGTTTGAGATTCTGGTCCTCAAATACTCTTTTCCTTAGTCTGCTGAAAGCTGAGCCAGCACATGGTAGACAACAATGGATTTCATCATCTATGCCTGCCTTCGTCGAGAGGAAGATCTCACCATTGGTCTTAATCAACGGGAGGAGGTGTTGTGCTGTGGGAACTGTTTGGAGAGGACCTTTGTTTAGTGAAAGGTGCATTTTCTCATATCCTTCAGAGAAGGAGTCAACAATGACCAAGGGCAACATCCAGCAGGAATTACTGCTGGGTGCAGTCAGGGGAAGGACATACTTCTTCCCAGCAAAGGGAGGGAGAAAGCTGTGGACCTGATCAAGAAGGCGTGGTTAGAAGTAGCCCAGAAGGTCAGCAGCAGGAGTGTCATCCCTCACTCTTGGATGTAAGAAGCAGTTGAAAGACCTAACCAGTTGAGGAAATGTGAGTATATACAGGGGGAGGTGATGGCGTAGTGGTATTGTCGCTGGACTAGTAATCCAGAGACCCAGGGGACCTGGGTTCGAATCCCACCACACCACAGCAGATGGTGGAATTTGAATTCAATGGATGATGATGACACTGACTGTTGTAAAAACCCATCTGGTTCACTAATGTCCTTTAGGGAAGGAAATCTGTAGATCTGGTCTACATGTGACCACAGACAGCCATGTGGTTGGCTCTTAAATGCTCTTTGAACAAGGGATGTTAATTGCTGATTCAATTACATCCTATTGTTTTACCACCCCACATCCCTGCCTCTTCTGTCTTGCAAGCCACCACATCACTCCTCACAGCCACTCAGCTTTCAGCACCACCTCACCTTCACTTTTAAGCATTTCATCACCGCTCCATCGATCCAACCAGATTGCTACTCATCCCAATCCTTATGCAATACAGTGTGACACATCTGTGGGGTTACCTGACCTCACTCACAGGTCTGTTTTTTTGTGGAAAAGAGCATAGAATGCCAGGGAGGGAGAGAGAGGAATAGAGGTGGTCCGATACAAAGAGTTTGGCTCACAGGTGCAGAGGAGGAAACCCTGGCGATTAGATTTCTCTCAGAGGTGGAGAAACAGGGAACGCACAGATAGATGGTGACAAAGTGACAAATATCCCTAGACACATACACTGACTTTTTTTCATCGATTGAACGAGGGGAAGATTGAGTATGGCAATTGTCAAGATTTTGACTTTGTCACAACTAAATTTTATCCCTTTCTTTTGTCTTCTGGAACTTTGCATTAACTGCAAGTGTAGCTGGGCAAACAAGAGGACAATTCCTCAGAGGACCTCTTTCCTTCTGAGGCTGCAGGATCAGAGGATACCTCTTGCCGTGCGCCAGCGCAAATACTCGTACCTCAATGGGTTGACTTAAATAATGAGAAAAAATAGAAAGCCTTATAATTAAATGGTATTTTCCACAACCACTGGACATCTCAAAGTACTCTACAGCCAATGGAGTACTTTTTGTGGTGTAGTCACCATTGTAAAGTAAGAAATGAAGCTGTCAGATTGTGCTCAGCAAACTCCACAAACAGCAATGTGACAATGACCAGATAATCTGCCTTTTGTGATGTTGATTGAAGGATTAACATTGGCCAGGACATTGGGGAGAACTCTCCTGCTCTTCTTCAAAATAGTGCCACAGGACCTTTCATATCCACCGGAGCAGGCAGATAGGGTCTCAGTTTAACTTCTCTTCTCATCCAAAAGACAGCACCTTCAACCATGTAACACTCACTCAGTACTGCGCTGGAGCCCTGGAGTTGGACTTGAACCCAGAACTTTGTAACTCAGAGACAAGGGTGCTACCAACTGAGCTCCAGCTCACTAGATGATTCACAGCTCCACAAGTGAGCATGAGTAGACATTGGTGGCAGGGACAGCTGTGGAGAGGACATATGAGGGGCACAATCCTCTCAAAACTCTGCTCAGCTGAACGCAGATGCTGAGCTGCCCCCGGGGATTGTTGCTGAAATGCAGAATTCTAGAGATGCATCAGCAACTTAGCCATTGTGCACACTGTCCACACTAGCAGAGAGGATGGAGGAGTCTAACTTACCTGGGAGTTGGAGAGGCAGTGGTGGACCTGTGAGGAAGCAACCCAGAGTGGGAGAGTATAAAGCGGGACCAAGGCTTGAGGCCTACATTACTTACCTGGGAGTGGGAGAAGCAGCGGGACCAGTCAGCTGCTGGGAACTGGTCTGCGTGAGTTTAAAAGAATGAGAGAAAACAAATAGTGACATCACAGGAAAACCATAAGTTCATTGGCTGGTAAGAAATTGCTGTTAGGGACTGTTTTTAAATTGCCGTAAATTAGAAAAGTGGATTATTTTTAAAGAAGTTACCATATTTAGATTTAATTGAGAAACACCAGGAATAAGGGAAAGTCAGGGCCAATGTAATAAAGTAATATAAATAAACCAAAGTAAAATAAAGTTAAAACATGTCAGGGCAGCTTGGTCGAATGGAAAGTGTGTCCTGTAATATGTGGGAAGCCATAAGACCATAAGACATAGGAGCAGAAATTAGGCCCTTTGGCCCTTCAAGTCTGCTCCGCCATTCAATCATGGCTGATAAGTTTCTCAACCCCATTCTCCCGCCTTCTTCCCGTAAACTTTGATCCCCTTACCAATCAATCATGGACGCTACTGGTACCCTAGACAACCACATGTTGCAGGAAGTGCTGCCAGCTGCAGAACCGTGAGTTCTAGGTTTCAGAGCTCGAGCGGCAGCTGGAGTCACTGTGACATATCCGCAAGGCTGAGAGCTATGTGGATAGCATGTTCAGAGAGGTGGTCACACAGCATCTTAGGAGCCTGGAGGCAGAAAGGGAATGGGTGACAGCACCAGGCAGTCCAAGAGAACTAGGCAGGTAGTGCAGGAGTACCCTGGGTTCCTGCTTGCAAATCGGTTTTCCATTTTGAAAGCTGGTGAGGGCACTGGTTCCTCAGACGAGTGCAGCCAGAGACAAGTTTGTGGCACCATGAGCCAGTTGTACAGGAGGGGAGGAAGAAGAAAGCAAGAGCAATAGTGATAGGGGATTCATTAGTTTGGGGAACAGGCAGGAGCTTCTACAGCTGCAGATGTGACTCCAGGATGGTATGTTGCCTCCCTGGTGCCAGGGTCAAGGATATCAGTGAGCGGCTGCAGAACATTCTTCTGGGGGAGGGTGTTCAGCCAGAGGTTGTGGTCCACATTGATACTAATGACTTAGGTAGGAAGGAGGATGAGGTTCTGCAATCAGAATTTAGGGAGCTAGGTCAAAAATTAGCAACCAGGTCCTCAAATGTAGTAATCTATGGATTACTCCCACTGTCATGTGCCAGTGAGTACAGGAATAGGAGGTTAAGGCAGATGAATGCATGGCTGGAAAGATGGTGCAGGAGGGAGGGTTGCAGATTCCTGGGACACTGGGACTGCCTCAGGGGGAGATGGCACCTGTACAAGCCGTATGGGTTGCACCTGAACAGAGCTGGGACTGAGTTCCTTGTGGGGCGTTTTACTAGTGCTGTTGGGAGGGCTTTAAAGTAAGTGGGGATGTGGGAGCCTGGAGAGAATATTAGAGAGGAATACCAGTGTGCACAAAATAATGGGAGAGACAAACAGCACTGGTATAGAGAATAGTAAGTTAACAGGTGGAGTCAGAGTAAGGGAGAAAGTCATGAAGTCTAAATCAGGGTGACTGTGCATGTATGTAAATGCACAGAGTATAGTAAATAAGATTGGGGAGTTACAGGTGCAGATTCTCATGTGGAAATATGATGTTTTGGCGATAACAGAGACCTGGCTCAAGGAAGGGCAGAACTGGGTGTTAAATATTCCTGGGAACAAGAAAAGATAGGAAAGGAAGAAAAGGAGGAGGGTGGCTGTATTGGCTAAGGAGAGCATTGCAGTGCTGGAGAAAGAGGATGTCCCAGGGCTTTCAAGGACAGAATCAATTGGGTTAGAGCTAAGGAACAAAAAAGGATGTAATTACATTGCTCGGTGTAGTTTATAGACTGCCAAATAGTGAGAAGGACGTAGAGGAACAAATCTGCAGGGAAATTACAGAGAGATGCAGGCGTCATAGAGTAGTTATAATGGATGACTTTATTTACCTGAATGTAGACTGGGCAGTGGTAGTGTAAAAGGGCAGAGAGGGGCAAGCATTCGTAGATTGGGTTCAGGAGAATTTTCTACAGCAGTGTGTGTCCGATCTAACAAAGGATGGACTGTTGGACCTGGTTCTTGGAAATGGGCCAAGTAGATCAAGTGTCAGTGGGGGAACATTTAGGAGACAGTGATCATTGTATCGTAAGGTTTAGGATGACGGTGGAAAAAGACAATGTACAATCCAGATTAAGAATAATTAACTGTGGGAGAGCTGCCTTCAATGGGGCAAGAACGGAGCTGGGCTGGATAGACTGGAACCAAAGGTTGGCAGGAAAAACTAGCTGAACAATGGGCTACCTTTAAAGAAGAAATGGTTTGGGCACAGCCAAGGAAGAGGTTGGGCAAACAAACCCAGAGCTCCCTGGATGAAAAAGGAGATAGAAATTAAGATAAAGAAGAAAAAGTGTGCTTGTGACAGGTGTCAGGTAGAAGAGGGGAGAGTGAAAAAGAAAATAGGAGAAGCAAAGAGGGGTTATGAGAAAAAACTGGCAATCAACATAAAGGGGAATTCCAAAGTCTTCTATGGGCACACAAATAGTAATAGGGTGGTAAAAGGAAGAATAGGATCGATTAGGGACCAAAAAAGGGATTTGCACATGGCAGGGGGCATGGCTGAGGTATTAAATTAATACTTTACATATGTCTTTACCAAGGAAGCAGATGTTACCAAGGCCACGGTGACAGAGGAGGAAACTCTGTCACTAGAAGGGTTGAAAATCGATAAGGAGGAAGTGTTGGATAAAGTGTTGGTACCTAAAGTTGACTAGGCACCGGGACCAGATGAGGTGCATCCAGGATATTGAAGAAAGTAAGAGAGGAAATTGCAGGGGCACTGGCCATAACTTTTCAGTCTTCCCTAGACTCAGGGGAGGTGCCAGAGGACTGGAGAATTGCAAACGTTATGCCCTTGTTCAAAAAAGGATGTAAGGATAAGCCCAGACATTACAAACCAGTCACTTTAACGTCAGTGGTGGGCAAGATTCTAGAAACAATGATTTGGGATAGAATTAATATTCACATGAAAATTGTGGGATCATTAGGAAGAGCCAGTATGGATTTCTAAAGAGGAAATTGTGTTTAACTAACATGCTGGAGCTTTTTGAAGAGGTAACAGAAAGGGTTGATGAGGGTAATGCTGTTGATGTGGTGTACATGGACTTTCAAAAGGCATTTAATGCAGTGCCACAAAACAGAGAAAAGTAATAGGTCACTGAATAAAAGGGACAGTAACAACATGGATACAAAAGGGACTGAGTAATAGGAAACAGAGGGTAATGGTCGTTTGATATTTTTAGGGCTGGAGGAAGGTTTGTAGTGGAGTTCCCCACTAGGGGAATTAAGGGGTTGGTATTGGAACCCTTGATTTTCCTGATATATATTAATGATCTAGATCTTGGTGTGCAGGGGACAATTTCAAAGTTTGCGGATGAAATGAAGCTTGGGAGTGTTGTGAACAGCGAGGAGGATGGTGTGGAACTTCAAGGGGACATAGACAAGTTGGTGGAGTGGACAGATAGGTGGCAGATGAAGTTCAATCTGGAGAAGTTCTGCATTTTGGTAGGAAGAACATGGAGAGACCATGTAAAATAAGCGGTACAATTCTTAGGAGGGTGCAGGAGCAGAGGGACCTGGGTGTATATGTGCATAGATCATTGAAGGTAGCAGGACAGGTGGAGAGCAGTTAATAATGCATAAGGTATCCTGGGCTTTATTAATAGGGGTATAGAGTACAAGAACAGGGAGATTATGCTGAGCTTATATAAGGTACTAGTTAGACCTCAGTTGGAGTATTGTGTCCAGTTCTGGGCACCACACTATAGGAAGGATGTGAACACATTGGAGAGAGTGCAGAAGAGTTTTACAAGAAAGGTTCTAGGGATGAGAAACTTCAGTTATGAAGATAGATTGGAGAGATTGGGACTGTTCTCCTTGGAGAGGAGAAGGCTAAGAGGAGATTTGATAGAGGTGTTCAAAGTCATGAAGGGGCTGGACAGAGTAGATAGGGAGAAACTGTTCCCACTTGTTAAAGGATCAAGAATGAGAGGGCACAGATTTAAAGTGATTTGCAAAAGAAGCAAATGTGACTTGAGAATAAACTTTTTCACACAGCGAGTGATTTGGGTCTGGAATGCACTGCCTGGAAGTGTGGTGGAGGCAGGTTCAGTCGAGGCATTCAAGAGGACATTAGATAATTATTTGAATAGAAACAATGTGCAAGGGTATGGGGAGAAGACAGGAGAATGGCGCTAAGTCATAATGCTCATTTGGAGAGCTGGTGCAGACATGATGGGCTGAGTGGCCTCCTTCTGCACCATAACATTCTGTGATTCTTTAATTTTGTGAAGTGATTGGGTAGCACAGGGAATTGTGAAGGTCCTTCTCCATGGAGCTTCAAGCACGGCGTTCAGATGAATCCATATGTGCCATGACCATGACTGTGATGGTAGAGATGTCTGACACCTTAAACAAGATGATCAGATCTCTTATTATGGCCTTGCAATACATGTTCACCAGTCAGGTTTACAGCAGAGTGATAGGAATGATGTGGCATTGGCCCAGGAGAGGGATATTGGCAAAAGAGGACATAGAAGCAGGAACACGACTCAAAACACTCCCATATCTCAACCGTTAAACACCCCCCCCCCCCACCCCGACCCCCACCATTTGCCAGTACCCGACATGCTGCAGCTGCAGGTGGAGCCATCATTGGTGGGAACCTCAAGGGCTCCAGAACCTAGAGAATAATGGCCCAAAGCATCTGAGCAGTCGGAGCATGGATCTAAGCAGCCTGCTGCTACCTCTGCTGAAACCACCAGGCTTGTACCAAATAGAAAAAGAAGGAAGTGTAAATTCAAGAAAGTGTAATTCACCAAGGGGTATACACCTGGGTGTTTGACAAGATGTAACATGGTTCAGTTTCCTTTGTTTAATCATGCCACATCAAAATGTATTGATCAGCACCACCCCTATATTTTGCGCATTATTGAATCCCAAGTGCCGACTCTCCCCTTCATGATGAATGTCAGTACAGACGGGGACCCATTGGGTGATGTATAATGGGGGTTGAAGGAGTGTTTAGTGTGAAGGGTTGGGAGGTGTTGGGGTCAGCTCTGGTTGGAGGAGGGGACCTCAGGATATCATTTTCTGTGTTCTACTCGAGCTGAATTGTTACATCGTTAGGGCCTCACTGGAATCCTGGTCAGCATTGTCTATGGCCTGATCTTCACCCTGCCCCTGCTCCTCTTCCTTCAGTGTTCACCTCATCTGAAGATGGGTGATGGGCCCCTTTGTCCTCCTGCATCTAAAATGCTCTCTGCTCTGTAATGTTGTGTAGAATGCAGTTCACGGCTATCATTCTGCTGGTGAACACATAAGGACTCCGGACCTATCTATGCACTTGAAGTGTATCTTCAACATTCACTGATACAGCTGTGGGCCATGTGGTTCTCGTCTCCTGCGCCTCATTGGTGTGGTCCCTCTCAGGTGTCATCAAACAAGTTGGAAGATGGTGTCCCTTGTCTCTAACAAGCCGGCCTCAAGTCCTCTTCCTGGAATGAAAAGGTCTGGAATTTTGAACTGTCTCAGTGTGAAAGCATGATAGGATCTTCCAGGGAATCCAGTGCAAACCTGAATCAACCTCTTCTTGTGGTTGTACATAAGTTGCACATTGATGTACGAGTATCCTTGCTGTTTATAAAGACTCCAAGTGGCTGGGATTTTACAGACCCCCCCGCCACTGGTACGGGATGGGTGTGGGGGAGCACTTAAAATAGGGCAGCACAGAAATGGTGCTGTTCCCGGCATCTACCTGTCTCCCCCTGCCCCACTGCAGTTTTACCAGTGGTGGGAGATGTGATTTTTAGATAAACTCCTAAGCCTGGTTGTGAAAAAGACACTGAGTCTAGGATGCTTTTGGTGGAGACTACTTATTGCAGAGCTTTCGTCTCCACTCTAACACAATCTCACGCAGTGCTGGCTGACTCTTCTTTATATACACATTTGAGTATAATTAACTAATCAATACCCAACACCCATTAACCTTATTACCATAAACTACTGGGTATTTATCATCCATCAACAGAACCTGTTAGATAATAACAGTGTTGGGACACCACTTGAGTCCTTGGGCCAATTGAGCCCTTATATGGCCAATTAATGTCACTTAAGGGCCCCCTCCTGCAGCCACTGGGATTTTACCTTGCAGCCCGGGTGGGTGGGGGAGGGAAAGGCTGGCGCCAAGTGTCAGCCCAGCCAGCAAAATCTGGCAGACTGGGCAAGGGAAGGTGCCGCTTGTTCTTTGAGTCACCCTGTGCCTATTGGAGGGCTCCCCAGGTTATACCTCACCCCCACCCCCCACCCGCCATTTCCCCTACCTCCCTGCCTTGTCCACCCTCAAACTCTGGCCAGTCTTGAAGGCACCAGCAAAACTGCGTACTTACCTCGAAGTCTGGCAGCATTGCAGCACCCTTCCCTCATGGGCTCACTGCAGTCCCAGGAGCGGCCACTGCTCCTGGTGGCGCTTCTGGGACTGGAGAGCTACCGGCCATTTAAAAACTCCTAATTCACATCTTATTGTATCAATAATGACCTGCCCAATTGCAATAATTAAATCCCTGACTTTGGTGTGTGATTGATTTTCAGGCATCTGGACGAGATTGTGTCAGGTTGCTAACGTGATCAGAGTATCCTTAACTTTAAGTCTCTCACCCATCGCCAACCCACCTGATCTTGGCCGTTAAAATTCCCCCCTTTCAGCCCTGTTATGAATTCAGAGATTTTTTTGGGGAGTGGGGGGATGGGGGAGGATATGCTATTGGCTGGGAAGCCCGGAGGTATGCTTAGTGTGTCTGCCTGCCACCTTGTTGTCATTTTATTTTTGGTGTTGATTGTGTGACACCCGGGCGTGGCGTGGATCCAAACGTCACAATCTCAACTCTGGCACTTAATCGACCAATCTAAAGATGGAATGTGGTGAAGATTGGAGTTGGAAGCAAGAGCAGACAAGTTGTAACCAAGAACTCAGGAGGCTGTGCCCGTTTCAATGCCTTGATGTGCCGCTGGGGACTATGAGGAGTTGAGAGGGATTCTCTTCCCCAGCAATGAGAGGCAGAAACCTGCTGCTGCCATAAAGAAGGCAAGGTGGAGGTGGTGCAGGAGGTCAGCAGCAAGGAGCATTGTGCCACGCTCCTGGATTCAGGCTAGGAAACGACCTAATGACCCAACCAGGTCAGGGAAGGTAAGACCAGCTGGACATTCGTCCACATCTTGTGCACATTATATCAGTTGCTCATGATTGTCACAAGTGTACAGTCGATGATGCCGTGCATCTGTGCGAGAGAAGCTCAAACAGTCACTCGTTCTTTCTGGCCTCATCGCAGGGCAACTTCTGGTAGGTCCTGGCAAACAAACCATCAGTCCCTTGCCCTTGTGCATTTGTGGGATGCCATCTGTGAGATCCCAGATATGTCAGGAAGCAAAAGCATCAAAGGCCATGGTCACGTTGACCAGCCACCAGTAACGCATGGCCACGAGGTCGAGCTGGAAGCAGGTCATCTTCTTGAAGGCTGTGGATATCTGTTTCCATCTGACCTGACAACCTGAGCCTCCTGAGTCGCTGTTCTTCAAGGAATCTCAGCATCTGCCAGTAGAGCCTGCATCGAAAGGAGTTCCTCCTGATTGGAACAGAATTACCTGGAAAAACTCAGCAGGTCTGGCAGCATCGGCGGAGAAGAAAAGAGTTGACGTTTCGAGTCTTCATGACCCTTCGACAGAACTTGATTTCGAGTCCAGGAAAGAGTTGAAATATAAGCTGGTTTAAGGTGTGTGGGGGGGGGGGGGGCGGAGAGAGAGAGAGAGAGAGAGAGGTGGTTGTGTAGACAAACAAGCAGTGATAGAAGCAGATCATCAAAAGATGTCAGTGACAATGGGACAAAAGAACACATAGGTGTTAAAGTTAAAGTTGGTGATATTATCTAAACGAATGTGCTAATTAAGAATGGATGGTAGGGCACTCAAGGTACAGCTCTAGTGGGGGTGGGGGGAGCATCAAAGATTTTAAAATATTTAAAAATAAGTGGGAAAAGAAAAATCTGTAAAATTTATAGGGAAAAAAAAGGGGGAAAAAAAGGGGGGAAACAGAAAGGGGGTGGGGATGGGGGGAGGGAGCTCACGACCTAAAGTTATTGAATTCAATATTCAGACCGGAAGGCTGTAAGGTGCCTAGTCGGAAGATGAGGTGTTGTTCCTCCAGTTTGCGTTGGGCTTCACTGGAACAATGCGGTAAGCCAAGGACAGACATGTGGGCAAGAGAGCGGGTGGAGTGTTAAAATGGCAAGCGACAGGGAGGTTTGGGTCATTCTTGCGGACAGACCGCAGGTGTTCTGCAAAGCGGTCGCCCAGTTTACGTTTGGTCTCTCCAATGTAGAGGAGACCACATTGGGAGCAACGAATGCAGTAGACTAAGTTGGGGGAAATGCAAGTGAAATGCTGCGCTGCTTCACTTGAAAGGAGTGTTTGGGCCCTTGGACGGTGAGGAGAGAGGAAGTGAAGGGGCAGGTGTTACATCTTTTGCGTGGGCATGGGGTGGTGCCATAGGAGGGGGTTGAGGAGTAGGGGGTGATGGAGGAGTGGACCAGGGTGTCCCGGAGGGAGCGATCCCTACGGAATGCGATAAGGGGGGGTGAAGGGAAGATGTGTTTGGTGGTGGCATCATGCTGGAGTTGGCGGAAATGGCGGAGGATGATCCTTTGAATGCGGAGGGCCTGGTGGGGTGATAAGTGAGGACAAGGGGGACCCTATCATGTTTCTGGGAGGGAGGAGAAGGCGTGAGGGCGGATGCACGGGAGATGGGCCGGACACGGTTGAGGGCCCTGTCAACGACCGTGGGTGGAAAACCTCGGTTAAGGAAGAAGGAGGACATGTCAGAGGAACCGTTTTTGAAGGTAGCATCATCGGAACAGAATGCGACGAAGGCGAAGGAACTTCTTCCCTTCACCCCCCTTATCGGCATTCCGTAGGGATCGCTCCCTCCGGGACACCCTGGTCCACTCCTCCATCACCCCCTACTCCTCAACCCCCTCCTATGGCACCACCCCATGCCCACGCAAAAGATGTAACACCTGCCCCTTCACTTCCTCTCTCCTCACCGTCCAAGGGCCCAAACACTCCTTTCAAGTGAAGCAGCATTTCACTTGCATTTCCCCCAACTTAGTCTACTGCATTCGTTGCTCCCAATGTGGTCTCCTCTACATTGGAGAGACCAAACGTAAACTGGGCGACCGCTTTGCAGAACACCTGCGGTCTGTCCGCAAGAATGACCCAAACCTCCCTGTCGCTTGCCATTTTAACACTCCACCCTGCTCTCTTGCCCACATGTCTGTCCTTGGCTTACTGCATTGTTCCAGTGAAGCCCAACGCAAACTGGAGGAACAACACCTCATCTTCCGACTAGGCACCTTACAGCCTTCCGGTCTGAATATTGAATTCAATAACTTTAGGTCGTGAGCTCCCTCCCCCAATCCCCACCCCCTTTCTGTTTCCCCCTTTTTTTCCCCTTTTTTTTCCCTATAAATTTTACAGATTTTTCTTTTCCACTTATTTTTAAATATTTTAAAATCTTTGATGCTCCCCCCACCCCCACTAGAGCTGTACCTTGAGTGCCCTACCATCCATTCTTAATTAGCACATTCGTTTAGATAATATCACCAACTTTAACTTTAACACCTATGTGTTCTTTGGTACCATTGTTACTGACATCTTTTGATGATCTGCTTCTATCACTGCTTGTTTGTCTACACAAGCACCTCTGTCTCTCTCTCTCTCTCCGCCCCCCCCCCCCCCCCCCCCCCCCCCCCCCCCCACACACCTTAAACCAGTTTATATTTCAACTCTTTCCTGGACTCGAAATCAAGTTCTGTCGAAGGGTCATGAAGACTCGAAACGTCAACTCTTTTCTTCTCCGCCGATGCTGCCAGACCTGCTGAGTTTTTCCAGGTAATTCTGTTTTTGTTTTGGATTTCCAGCATCCGCAGTTCTCTTTGTTTTTATCCTCCTGATTGCACTGCCATCTCGGCTGCTCCCTACTCTGCCAACCAGCTGCAGGCCTGAACAGCAGCCGGCTGCCGCTGGTACCAATCATATTGACCCTTGTCCGGGATTCAATGTAAGGCAACAAATGTTCTACCCATCCTGATTTGATTCAGAAAACTTCACCAGAGCGTAGAAGGTAAATTCTCAGCAAAAGCCCTGTGAACAAACTAGTTCCCACTCATAGGTAATAAAGCAGCTGAGTACTGAGCATTTATTGTAATATTTATATGAGTTTTAAACATCCCTCCTCAATCGCCATTATATTCTCGCCTTGTTTGCACTGGCGGGAGGTTCAGGAAATTTGTGGATGCAATGTTAATTTGAAATGGTGTTGAAGAACTGTTCCAATGGAGGCCACATGCAGTCTAATATGCTCAAGTGTGGAAGTTGGCTTCCTGATGAACTTGTGATTTTGACAATTTTAACCAACCAAAGACTTACGACACTCTGAGAGAAAACATTTCTCCTCATCTCTGTCTTAAATGAGTGACCTCTTATTTTTAAACCATGACCCCTAGTACTAAATTCTCCCACAAGAGGAAACATCCTCCCCACATCCACCCTGTCAAGACCCCTCAGAATCTTATAGGTTTCTAACAAGCTGCTTCTTACTCTTCTAAACTCCAGTAGATACAAGCCTAGTCTGTCCAACCTTTCCTCATAAGACAACCCGCCCATTCCAGATATTAGTCTGGTAAACCTTCTCTGAACTGCTTCCAACGCACTTACATCCTTCCTTAAGTAAGGAGACCAAATCTGTACACTGTACTCCAGATGTGGTCCCTTGAGTGCCCGGTACAACTGAAGCACAACCTCCCTATTTTCGTATTCAATTCCCCTCGCAATAAATGATAACATTCTATTAGCTTTCCTAATTACTTGCTGTATCTGCATACTAACCTTTTGTGATTCATGCGCTAGGACACCCAGATCCCTCTGAATCTTAGGGCTCTGCAGTCTCTCACCATTTAGATAATATGCTTTTTTATTCTTCCTGCCAAAATGGACATTTTCACATTTGCCTACATTATACTCCACTTGCCAGATCTTTGCCCACTCACTTAACCTATCATGTGCCTTTGTAGCATCTTTATGTCCTCCTCACAACTTACTTTCCTACCTATCTTTGCATCATCAACACATTTAGCAACCATACCTTTGGTACCTTCACCCAAGTCATTTAAGTAAATTGTAAAATGTTGAGGCCCCAGCACTGATCCCTGTGGCACACCACTCATTACATCCTGCCAACCTGAAAAAGACCCATTTATGTCAACTCTCTGTTTCCTGTTAGCCAGCCAATCTTCTATCCATGCTATGTTACCCCCTATATCATGAGCTTTTATTTTTCACACCTTGGAGCACCTTATCAAATGCCTTCCGGAAATCTAAGTACAGTACATCCACCAGTTCCTCTTTATCCACAGCATTTGTAACTCCTTTAAAGAGCTTCAGTGAATTAGTTAAACATGATTTCCCTTTTACAAAACCATGTTGACTCTGCCTGATTGCCTTGAATTTTTCTAAGTGCTCTGTTATAACACCTTTAATAATAGCTTCTAACATTTTCCCTATGACAGATGTTAAACTAACTGGCCTGTAGTTTCCTGCTTTCTGTCTCCCTCCCTTTGTTAATAGAGTAGTCACATTTGCTATTTTCTAATCTAATGGAACCTTTCTGAATCTAGGGAATTTTGGAAAATTAAAACCAATGCATCAAGTATCTCACTAGCCACCTCTTTCAGGACCTTAGGGTGAAGTCCATCAGGACCCGAGCATTTGTCAGTCTGCAGCCCCAACTATTTGCTCAATATCACTTCCCTGGTGATTGTAATTTTCCCGAGTTCCTCCCTCCCTTTTCCTGATTTACAGCTATTCCCGGGATGTTACTTGTATTTTCTATAGTGAAGACTGATGCACAATACCTGTTCAATTAATCTGCCATCTCCCTACTTTCCATTATTCGCCAGACTCACTTTCTATAGGACCAACGCTCACTTTGGTAACACTATTCTTTTTTAAATATCTATAGAAACTCTCACTATCCATCTATATATTTTCAGCTAGCTTCCTCTTGTACTCTTAATTTTTCTCTCCTTAATCATTTTGTCATTCTTTGCTGTCCTTTATATTCTGTCCAATCTTCTGACCTGCCACCGACCGTCTTTGCATAATTATCTGCTTTTTCTTTAAGTTTGATATTGTCTTTAACTGTTTTAGTTAACTCCAGATGGTGGGTCCTCTCCTTGGAATTTTTCTTTTTCATTGGAATGTATCTATTTTGCATATTCTGAAATATCCCTTTAAATGTCTGTCACTGCATCTATATTGACCTATCCCTTAACCTCATTTGCCAGCTCACTTTAGCTAGCTCTGTTTTCATGCCCTCATATTTGCCTTTATTTAAGTTTAAAATACTAGTCTTGGACCCACTCAATTCTCCCTCAAACTGAATATAAAATTTAATGATATTATGATAGCTGCTACCTTGGGAAACCTTCACTATGAGGTTATCAGTTAATCCTACCTCGCTGCTCAATATCAGGTCTAGTATAGCCTGCTCTCTGGTTGGCTCCAGAACATGCTGTTCTAAGAAACTACCCTGAAAACGTTCTGTGAACTCATCTATGCTACCTTTGCCCATCTGATTTTTCCAGTCTATATATAGATTAAAATCCCCCATGATTATTGCTGTACCTTTATGACAAGTTCCCATTAGGTCTGTCCTACCGTGTAGTTACAATTAGGGGGCCTGTACACCACTCCCACAAGAGACTTCTTGCCTTTATCATTCCTCATCTCAACCCAAACTGCCTCTACATCCTGGCTTCCTGAACTTAGGTTATCCCTCTCTAATGTGCTAATACCATCATTAATTAACAGAGCCACCTCCAAATTTTCCTAACTCCATGTCCTTCCTAAATGTTTTGCACCCTTCAGTATTCAGGTCCCAGTCTATGTCATCCTGTAGCCTTGCTTCTGTAGTGGCTGTCAGATCACACTTATTTATTTCTACTTGCGCTATCAGTTCATCTGTTTTGTTTCAAATGCTATGTGCATTCATATACAGAGCCTTTAGTTTTGTCCTTTTATTATTTTTGTAAGGTCCAGCTTTATCTGCTGATTTACTCTTAGATCTTTACTCTCTGTCCCTTCCTGTCATGGCCTGTTTATCATTTCCCATATTAGTACCTTTCTCTCTTGTCTTGTATCTTCTCTTTGGTTTACCACATCTTCCCAAAGTTGATTCCTTGCCCCTGCTATTTAGTTTAAAACCCTCCCTACTTCACTAATTATGCAGCTTGCTAGAATACCAGCCTAGCATGGTTCAGGTGTAGACTGTCCCAAAGGTACAGCCCCCACTTTCACCAGTACTGGTGCCAGTGTCCCATTAACCAGAACCCTCTTCTCCCACACCAGTCTTTGAGCCACGCATTCATGTCACTAATCTGATTTATCCTATGCCAATTTGCATGTGGCTCAGGTAATAATCCAGAGATTATGACCTTTGAGGTTCTGCTTCTTTATTTGGTGCCTAGATCCTCATACTGACTGTGCTGAACCTCCTTCTTCATCCTGCCGATGTTGTTGGAACCATCATGGACCTCGACAACTGGATTCTCCCCCTCCCATTGAAAGTTCCTCTCCAGCTCTGAGCAAATGCCCTGAACCTTGGCACTGGGCAGGCAATGTAGCCACTTGGACTCTTGCTCTTTTACAGTGTCAACTCCCCTCACGAAAATGGCCTCTGCTACCACTACATTCCCTTATGCTCCCCACATTTAAATGGCTTCCTGTACCACGGTGCCATGGTCAGACAGCTCATCCACCCTGCAGCCCCCACTCTCATCCAAACAAGCTGAAAGATCCTTAGACCTGTTGGACAATTGCAGAGGCTGACACTCCTGGACTCCTGTCCTCTGCTGCAGTCACACCCTCCTGCCCTCGATCACCTTCCAGATCAGAAGCTCCTGCCCTGACAGGGGTGACCAGCTCAGCCTCCAGCTCAGTGACTCTGAGCGGAAGTTCCTCAAGCTGCAGAGACTTACTGCAGACATGTTTGCTCTGGATAACACTGGGTATCCAGGAGTTCCTACATGCTGCAGCCATGACATAGCACCTGTCCTGCCATCCGTGTGTTTTAGTTAATTACTTAATAACTTTATTTAATCATTTATTTCCTCTTATGTACTTTATTAATCTTACCACAAATTCCCGTACTATTTTAAATCTTTGGAATATAATCGACGTTAACCACTCACCAGTTTCTTAACAGATACTCACCAAACAGCTAGCTTCTTCGCCTGTAGTAGAGCAAGAACCAAATCCTACAGGGTGAAAAAGTTAGAAAAAGCAAAGGAGTATCTCCATCCCCTTCTCACTGAACCATCTCAACTCACCAAACTCTTAGCACTTTGTTGAAGCTGCACTCCAATGCAAGGTTGCACTAAGAGCCAAGTGGGAAGGGAAGTAGGTGGTTCTAGAATAGAGAGCTATTAGACCATGGGGTACTTCACCACAATTGACCATTGAGCCTGAGACTAAGTCATAATTTAAAAGGGAATGGGATAGATATTTACAAAGGAGAATCTAAAAAAATAGTTGGGGGGGGGTGGAATGGGGTTACAGGAGCGAGAGCAGCCTTGTTACAGTTTGTAATTCTATGGAAATATTCCATTATCAAATCCGAACTCAGGGCTTAATGTCAAAATGTTGGTGCTAAAAATTAGAGGCAGACCTTTCAGGAATGAAATTAGAAGTCACCTCTGCATGCAAAGGTTGGTTGTATTTTGGAGCTGTATTCCATGAATGGCAATTGATGCAAAATGAACTGTTAATTTTAAACCTGTTATTGATAAACTTTTGTTCTCCAGAGGTATTAAGAGATATGGGGCTAAGGTGGGCATATGGAGTTAGGGTCACAGAAACGCCATGATCTTATTGAATGCGGGAACCGGCTCAGCGGTATAAATGTCGTCCATGTTCCTATGTTCCTATGACCCAATATTCCTTTCTCACAGCCTTCTTAACTTGTCCCAGAGATTCAAAGGTTTGTGTTTGTGAACCCTCTGTTTCTGCACCCCCTTTAGAATTGTTCCTTCCACTTCTTAATTCTCTGCATTGAGTTTCTTCTGCCCATTTCACCAGCAGCACCTTACCATCCTCCTCACTGTGCACTATATTTCCATGCTTTGTGCCACCTGAAACTTTGAAATTGTGCCCTCCGCACCCAATTCCAGGTCATTGATACATATCAAAAAGAATAGTGGTTCTAATACAGACTCTGGGAAACACCGCTGTACACCTCCCCCCATTCAGGGAGACAGCCGATCAACACTACTCTCTGGCTGTCTGTTCATCAACCAAACTCATATTGACAGTGTCCCTGCTCCATTAATCCCATGAACTTCAAATCTTGCTAACAGGTCTATTATGCGGCACTTCATCTTTGGAAGTCCATGTACATGACATCGACCATGGAATATTCTTCGGCTCTCCTTTAATATCAGTGCGAGGTTAAAATTGGATGCATCACGACTCTCAATGTGAGGTCCCAAACCATTTCCTAGTGAAACAAGCAGGATCCAGCTCTGCCTCCTGAGATTTCGAACGGTCGGTCTGTGTGGGCCACGCTCCAGACTGGACCCGCTCCATCACAAAATTGCCACTTATCTTTCAGTTTGATGGACAAAACTAAACCGTTATCACCGTTTATATAAATTGAGAATCCTGGCTTTAGGAGGAAGTGTCTTTGAGAGAACAAACAAGGATGAGGTCAGCCAAGAAACTGTCATCAGTCCACACAAAGCTTGGGTTTTAACAGCTAGAGGTGGTGAAGCTGGAGAAAGGGAGTGTTGAGATTCTGGAATTTTATTGTGTAACCCTGACACTCTTTCCTTTAGATTGGTGGAACATTTTCCTTCAAGGAGGAATCGAAGACCTACACAGGATATCATCAATCCTCCCCTAAAAATGACCAGGTCAGTAATTTCATTCCAAAGAATGTGAGTCCGGTTTGAGTGAGGCTGCTCGGAGGGGGGTGATGTGAGGAAGCACTCCTTCAGACAAAGTGTAGAGGAAATCTGTGCCCCAGGAACACAATTGAGGCGAGGGGTCAATTGAGAATTTCAAAACTGAGATTGGTAGATTTTTGTTGGTCAGGGGTATTAAGGGTAAATGAACCAACGTGGAGTTAAGATTCAGATCTATGATCTATTTGAATGGCAGAACAGTCTTGAAGGGCTGAATGGTCTCCTCTTGTTCCCATGTTCCTACTTTTGAACCAATGGGAAGGCATGAGAATGGCTAATCAATTGGCTGTGTTTGGCAGTGGAGGCTCTTCCCCGTTGGTCCATATTTATGTCAGCACCACACTCCAATCTTCACAAGAACAAATTTTCAGAATTAGACAAAAGGATTTTAAGCAGTTTAAGATATTAGGCATAAGAACAGGATGCAGCTGGGGAGCTGTGGATTGAACATTGCTGGCTACACTGTGAACACAACAGGGAAGGCACAAATTCCCTGTCTCCAGCAATTAATGGTTGCCTCTGTATTGAAGAGATAGAGTTCCAGTTCCCTCAGTACCACGCCAGAGTGTCGGCCTTGATTATGGGTTCTAGTCTCTGGATGGAACCCACAACATCCTAACCCAGAGGAGAGTGCTACAAGTTGAGCCACGGCTGTGCTATCGAGTCTCAGGTGTTAACACTGTCTGGTACAGAGTCTAAAGAGTGAGAAATTGTGTATCGGTATTATAATAGCTGCTGTTGGGGTGACTTATCAGATTAAGGCTCACATCCCACTGTTCCTGGTTGGTGCTAAGTTGAAAGGTCTCCATGTAACAACACCGCCATTCTTAAGCTTGACAAATAAGTATACTCTATCCTGTTCATTGTATAGACCTGGTGCTGTTTTTACCCAGGCAGGTGGAAGGTACTCAAAAGACGACTCATGCTCTTACACCGGATATCTGCAGTCTGCTCCCAAGGTCAGTATTTACATGGTGTGTTACGGTTCACTCAAGGAGTCCGAGTTGCTGTGGCAACCTGTACTTCTCCATTCATGTTGTAGCCTGGAGCTATGGATGGCAATGGTAGAGGCTCCAATGTTCTTCCCATCACATGGCTGACCAGGAATCTCTCCCGCTCTCACCATCTGCCGTTGGCATGTGTTGGAAGAGTTTGCAGGTTGGTACTCAACCTGTTTGCCGCATTATGAACGCACCTTCCTGGCCATCAGGTCCTGGGGTGGGACTCGAACCTGGAGTTTCTGGCTCAGAGTCAGGGACGCTGCCCACTGCACCATGTTAATTATACAAGTCCTATTTAAACAATAGGGAGACAGGAAAGCTCTCATTCAGAAGCCGTTATAGCATACAGCTAGCTCCTCCGCGAATGTTATCACCATTCACTGTATAACCAAAAATGTCTCTACTCCTGCCCCACTAATGCAAACTCAGCATTGGTCGAGGTTGAACAACTCCAGGGAACCACTCCAGATACAAGCCACATGTTTGCTGCTCGGTTAGTCACCCCAGTTTATATGCGTAATGGAAATGATTTTCAGTTACTGATAGAGAAAATTACTCTTTAAACTATTTCCCCATATCTGCAGACTCTCCTTTAGTGGGAATATCAAATTCAGAGCCTTATCACAGAATCGCAGAATTGTTATGGTGTAGAAGGAGGCCATTCAGCCCATTGTGTCTGCACCGGCTCTCTGAGCATTTTAACTTAGTACCAGTCTCCTGCCTTTTCCCTGTAACCCTGCACATTGGTTCTATTTAAATAATCATCCAATGCCCTCCCGAATGCCTCAGTTGAACCCACCTCCTCCACATTTCCAGGTAGTGCATTCCAACTACTCGCTGTGTGAAAAAGTTTTTTCTCACCACGCATTTGCTTCTTTTGCAAAACACTTTAAAACTGGTTCTGCCCACAGGTTCTCGATCCGTTTATGAGTGGGAGCAGTTTCTCTCTATCTACTCTGATCAGATCCCTCATGATTTTGAAAACTTCTATCAAGTATCCTCTCAGCCTTCTCCTCTCCAAGGAAAACAGTCTCAACTTCTCCAATCTTTCCTCATAACTGAAGTGTTTCATCCCTGGAACCATTCTTGTAAACCTCTTCTGCGCTCTCCCCAATGCATTCACATCCTTCCAATAGTGCGGTGCCCAGAAGTGTGCACAATACTCCAGCTGAGGTCTAGCCAGTGTCTTATATAAATCCATCATAACTTCCCTGCTCTTGTACTCTAGGCCCCTATTAATGAACCCTAGAATACTGTATGATTTAGAAACAGCTCTCTTTATCTGCCCTGCCACCTTTAATGACTTCTGTACATATACACCCAGGCAGGTCTCTGCTCCTGCACGCCCTTTAGAATAGTACCCTTTATTTTATACAACACAAAAACAGAATTACCTGGAAAAACTCAGCAGGTCTGGCAGCATTGGCGGAGAAGAAAAGAGTTGACGTTTCGAGTCCTCATGACCCTCCCATTAACTCCTTGCTTATCTGATATCTTTGGGATGTTTATAGTGTCCTGCACTGTGAAGACCGATGCAAAATATTGGTTTAAATTATCTACCATTTTCCTGTTCCCCATTATCAATTCTCCAGTTGCATCCTCCAAGGGTCCCACGCTCACTTTAGCCACTCTCTTTCTTTCATATACCTGTAGAAGCTCTAACTGTTTGTTTTTATATTTCTTGCCAATTTACTTTCATAATCAGTTTTCTCCCTCTTTTTTAGCTTTTCTGTCATCCGCCGCTGGTTCCTAAAAAAAAATTCCCAATCCTCTGGCCTGCCACTAATTTTCATTGCTTTGTATGCCTTAGTTTTTGATTGGATTCTCTCCCTTGACCACCTTTGTTAACCACGGGCAGTTATCCTCATTGAGTCCTTTTTGACCAGGATAAATTTTTGCTGAGTGTTATGAAATATCTACTTAAATATCTGCCACTGCTCATCCACTGACCTTCCCCTCAGTCTATTTCCCCAGCCCGCTTTAGACAGCTCTTTCTGCACACCTCTGCAGTTTCCCTTATTTAAGTTGAGGACACCGGTTTGAGACCTGACTTGCTCACCCTCAAACTGAATTTGAAATTCTACCATGTTGTGATCGCTATCCCCAGAGGATTCTTAACTACCCTTATTAAACCCACATCGTTACACATTAGTAGATCTAAAATAGCCTGTTCCCGGCTCTTAAGAAACAATCCCTGATGCACTCTACAAATTCGTCTTCCATGTTACTCCTGCCAATCTGATTTGTCCAGTCAATATGCAGATTAAAATCATCCATGACAATTGTAGCACCCTTCTTACATGCCTCCATTATTTCCTGATTTATACTTTGTCCTGTGGTGAGGCAACTCTTCGGGGGCAATGACTCCCACCTTTGACTTCTTCTCCCTGCTACTTCTTATTTCTACAACACAATCTATGGCACCTATTTCACTACCTGCCACCACACTGATACCTTCCTTTATTAACAAAGCTACCCCACCTCCATTTCCTTTTTGACTATTTTTCCGGAACGTTGAATACCCTTGACTATTGAGTTCCCGGTCTTGGTCACCCTGCAACCTTGGTCTCTGTATTAGCTATCAAGTCAAATTCATTGATTTCTATTTGTGCCGTCAACTCATCTACCTTGTTACAAATGCTGCATGCATTTAGATAAAGAACCTTAAGCTTTGATTTTTTACCATTATTACTCATTCTGGTTCTAATTTCTCCTGCACTCTTCTGCTTATATTTTCTGCCCCTTCCTGTCACACTTTGATTATCGTTTGCCCCTTCACTACCCTGCACCTCTGCTATCTCATTTCTTTTTGATGTTTTAAACTTCCCTTCAGTTGAACCCTCCGCCCCCAATAATGAGTTTAAAGTCCTATCCACAACCCTAGTTCTACAATTCGCTAGGACATTGATCCCAGCAGGGAACAGCTCCCTTCTACCCCAGTACTGGTGCCAGTTTAAGGTGGGAACCAGCTTATATTTCACCCCTTTCCTAAGATTCACTCAGTTTTGTTGAAGGGTCATGAGGACTCGAAATGTCAAATCTTTTCTTCTCCGCCGATGCTGCCAGATCTACTGAGTTTTTCCAGGTAATTCTGTTTTTGTTTTGGATTTCCAGCATCCGCAGTTTTTTGTTTTTATATATTATAGAGATGTCCTTAACCTTGGCACCAAGTAGGCAACACAGCCTTCGGAACTCTCTGACTTTGCTGCAGAGAACAGCATCTCTTACCCTAACTATGCTATCCCCTATTACTACTTCATTTGTCTTTTCTCCCCCCACTTGAATGGCGCTCTGTACCATGGTGCTGTGGTCAGTTTGCTCATCCTCCCTGCAGTCGGTGCTCTAGTCCACACCAGGAGCAAGAACCTCGTACCTATTGGACAAGGGCACTGGCTGAGACCCCTCCAAAGCTAAAATTTGGATCCCCAAACCTGCCTCACTTGCGGTCACACTATCCTGTCCCTGACCACAGTCCAAATTTGATGTAATTAATCTAAGGGGTGTGACTGTCTCCTGAAACACAGTGTCCAGGTAACCCTCCCCCTCCCTTATGTGTTGCAGTGTCTGCAGATTGTTAACTCTGAGCTGAAGTTCCTCGAGCAGCCAACACTTGCTGCAGATGTGGTCACCATGGATTGCACCAGTGTCCAGCAGTCTCCACATACTACAGCTGCAACGCATCACCTGCCCAGCCATTTCTATTCTATTTAATTAATTAATTTGGATGTTAAGTATTTTAAAAATGAATTTCTTAAATGTACTCTTCAGCTGTAATAACGTCTCCTGATTTAAACCACTTGGTCAATCAAATGAGACAGGGAAGAGAATTTTTTTTCCTTTTTCAAAAAATATACTTTATTCATAAAATATCTGGAAGAGCATTACAAAACATTTCTAAATGGCCATCACAAAAAGTGCAATCAGATTCAACTTTTACACATGGATCACCAGGTGCTTCAATACAATCAGTGAATATTACAGACATTTCAATATGGTCATTACATACAGTCAGACAGTGCAATGGGATTGGAGTTATCAACATACATCATGTTGCACTCTGAGATGCTTCAATACAATTATGATACGTTTAGTATTCACTGCATACATTCATTGCGAGTCCTACGGCCTGAGGAGTCTATACAGTTCCCAGTCCCTCGGTGCCCTGTGGTTGAAAGGTCTTAGACAGCGACCTTTCCCCATTGAGCCTTTGCTGCGGCTGCCCCAAGCTTTAGTGCGTCCCTCAGCACGTAGTCCTGGACCTTGGAATGTGCCAGTCTGCAACACTCGGTTAGGGACAACTCTTTGCACTGGAAGACCAACAAGTTTCGGGCAGACCAAAGAGCATCTTTCACCGAGTTGATGATCCTCCAGCTGCAGTTGATGTTTGTCTCGGTGTGTGTCCCTGGGAACAGCCGGTAGAGCACAGAGTCCTGTGTCACAGAACTGCTCGGGATGAACCTCGACAGAAACCACTGCATCTCTCTCCAGACCTTCTTTGCAAAGGCACAATCCACAAGGAGGTGAACAACGGTCTCTTCCCCACCACAGCCACCTTGAGGGCAACGTGCAGAGGGGGTGAGACTCCTGGTGTGTAGGAAGGATCTGACAGGGAGGGCCTTTCTCACCACCAGCCAAGCTACATTTTGGTGCTTGTTGGAAAGTTCTGGCGATGAGGCATTCTGCCAAATGACTTTGTCAGTCTGCTTGGGGAACCATCCCACAGGATCCACCCTCTCCTTTTCCCTCAGGGCCTCTAAGACGTTATGTGCCGACCACTGCCTGATGGACTTGTAGTCAAAGGTATTTCTCTTCATAAATTTTCCCACCAGGGACAGGTGGTACGGCACGGTCCAACTACTTGGAGCGTTCCACGGCAGTGTGGCCAGACCCATCCTTCACAACACCGGGGACAGGTAGAACCTCAGCACGTAGTGACACTTGGTGTTTGCGTACTGAGGGTCTACACACAGCTTGATGCATCCACACACAAAGGTGGCCATCAGTATGAGGGCGATGTTGGGTACGATTTTTCCCCCTTTATCTAGAGGCTTGTACGTCGCGTCCCTGCGGACATGATCCATTTTCGACCTCCAGATAAAGCGGAAGGTGGCTTGGGTGATCGCCACCACACAGGAGTCTGGAATGGGCCAGACCTGCACCACATACAGCAACAGCGAGAGTGCCTCACACCTGAAGACCAGGTTCTTACCCGCAATGGAGAGGGAGCGTCGCTCCCACACGCCCAGTTTTCTTTTCACCATAGACACTCGCTCCTTCCAGTTTCTAACACATGCCCTGGTCCCTCTGAACCATATCCCCAGCACCTTCAGGCCGTCAGCCCTGACTGTGAAGGGGACAAAGGATCGGTCAGCCCTGTTCCCAAAGAACATGGCCTCGCTCTTTCCACGATTTACCTTGGCTCCCGAGGCCAGTTCGAAATGGTTGCGGATGTGGATCAGTCTGCGCACCGACAGCGGATCCGAGCAGAAGTTGGTGACATTGTCCATGTACAGGGAGGCTTTGACCTGAGTGCCTCCACTGCCATGGATCATCACTCCTCTTATGCCCGGATCCTTCCTGATGGACTCAGCAAAGGGTTCTATGCAACACACAAACAGGACAGGGGAGAGAGGGCAGCCCTGCCTGACTCCAGATTTAATCGGAAAGCTTTCTGATTCCCACCCATTGATTGAGACTGCACTACTGATGTTAGTGTAGAGCAGTTGGATCCAATTGCGAATTCCCTCCCCAAACCCCATTTTGGAGAGCACATCCACCATGTAGATGTGCGATATTCTGTCAAAGGCCTTCTCCTGATCCAGGCTGATGAGGCAGGTGTCCACACCCCTGTCCTGTACATAGGCAAGAACCTCTTGCACTGTCCTCTAGGTGCTGCTGACTGCCTGTCCCATTTCTATCTGACCTCAAGATATTTAGGCTATTCCTAGTTATTCTTCGGAAGGTGGCAGGATTTTCAGGATGGTTATTCTTCATTAGCTGGGCTGAAGCTAAAGCTCAGAGAAATCGGATTGACTTAGAAACAGGTAAAAAAAAATCAGTAGCGCCAGTAAGCCGATCAGGCCGGTCAATAATTCCCCATGGTGATAGTGAGGGATAAAACCCTGTTGTCTTTTCTCTAGTTGGACAGCAGATTCTCTTCTGAAGATCAGAGCACCCTCACAGGATATGTACGATCCAGCCCACATAGAGACAAGGTTAGTACTTTACAGTTCTGTTGTGTCCGGTACATCCCCCGTTAAGGCCGAAGTGAGATTGGCCATGATCCTAATGAATGGTGGGGCAGGCCCGAGGGGCTGAATTGCCTACTCCTGCCCCAAGTTCTTATGTTCTTATGTGAGAAGCAGCGGGGATCATAGAATGGTTGCAGTACAGAAGGAGGCCGCTCAGCTCATCGTTTCCTTGCCAGCTCTTCACAAAAGCAGTTCAGCTAGTCCCCATCACCTGCCCTTTTCCCTGTAACTGTGCAATTCTTTTCCTTTTCAGACACTTATCCAATTCCCTTTTGAAAGCCACAATTGAATTTGCCTCCACCACACTGTCAGACGGTGAATTCCAGACGATAACCACTTGGGGTGTAAAAAGGTTTTTCCTCATGTGGCTTTTGGTTCTATTGCCAGTCACCTTAAATCAGGGCCCCCTCATTCTTGATCCTTTCGCTTATAGGAACAGTTTCTCTCTATCCATTCTGGCCAGACCCCTCATGGTTTTGAATCTCCTCTCAACCTCCTTTTCTCTAAGGAGAACAGCCCCAGCTTCTCCAATCTATCTACGTAACTGAAGTCCCTCATCCCTGAAGCCATTCTTGTAAATTTTTTCTGTGCCCTCTCCAAGGCATTTACATCTTTCCTTGAGTACGGTGCCTGAAATTGGACACGATACTCTAGTTGAGGCCCAACCAGAGTTTTATAAAGGTTCATCATAACTTACTTGCTTTTGTGCTGTATGGGCGGAGTTGTCCGATCCTGTTGGCTGCGGGCATCGTGACGAGTAGGGGAGGGATAGAATTCAGCGCGAGAAGCAGAAATGGGTTTTACACCACCGTGAAATCACAGCGGGATCATGTGATGATGTCAGGCATGGCGGAACGCGAATCTTGTTGGAGGCTGGCGTGAACACAATTTGCATCCCAATTGCTCTTGGGATTCAAAAGTGAGGCCCAACCGGAATCGTCCCCTCAGGCCTGATTTACCGTTAGGCCAGTGGGAAAACACGCCAGTGCGGAACAGGTCTGGACAAGGGCCTTGTTCAGATTGCGGCCGCCTGAGGGGGTGAAGAGGCTGGGGCCCTGCAGCTAGTGGACCCTGGAGGGACACATGCATCGCGTGCGGGGGTGGATCCTCACGCACGTGGCTCTGCCGCGAAGCAGGTCTCGGAATGTTGGAGGTCTCTCTTGATGCTTCGGGCCTACTTTGGAACATCACGGCCTTGACCATTGGCTGTTACAGATGGTCGGTGAAGGGTGGAGGAGGGGAAGGGCTAAGCGTGAGTGGGAGAGGAAGGTGTGCCGGGCAGGATGGGGTGGTGGGGGAGGTGAGGTTGGGAGTGGGGGGACGAAGGTGTTGGGGAAGAAGGAGAAGTGGGGGAGGAGGGTGTAATGGGGGAGAATGCTGCAAATGCGGAAGTAGGTGTAAGGAGTGGAGGAAGGTGTAAGGGAGGGAGTTTGGAGGGGAGAACATGTCCGGGGGGGAGGAGGGAATTCAGAGAGGGGAAGGTGTGCAGGGGGAGGAGGGATTAAGGGTGGAGGAGGGAGTTGGGTGGGGTATGTCCAGGTGAAAGAGAGGGGTCTGTGGAATCAGTGACTGTCTCCTGGGAAGTGAACTGAGGGTGGGCATGGTAGGAGGGAAAGGTGAGTGTGGGGGGGGGTGGCAGAGGGACGGTGAGGGTGCGTTGGTAACAGTAGAAGGGGCGGCAAGGATGGTTTGTGGGGACACAGAGGCAAACATGGAACCTGGGGGTGGGAAGGAGGAGGTCGGGGAGTTCAGTATGGACGGGGAAGCTTGGCTGAACCTGCCTTCTCCTGCTTCGGACATGTGTCTGTGCAGTGACCACCAGATTGTAAACCCCAGCCTGCTCTAGAAGTAGGTCCCACCAGGGTGTGTGTCTCTGCGCTGGTGGAGGGTGTGGGTAAGCGCTGTGACCTGTGCTTATTTCCAGCTCTTCAATGGAGGAGGTGTCCTCTTGGCTGGAGGTGAGGATGTGGATGGAGCTGAGGGACTGGCTGGCTGAGGGTGTCGGTGCAGAGCTCCCTGTGAACCAAAGTAGAGATAATTAGTGCCTGGCAGCAGAGTCAAAAGCAGCAGAGAGAGAGAGAGAGAGAGAGCACTCACACTCACAGTCACAGTCACGTTGGGAGAGGGATGATGTGGTGCAGGATCCTCATGTGGGTGTTCACCACTGACATGGACAGGATGGGGACGTGAGCTCCAGTGGATATGAGCCTGATGGAGATGTGAGGGTGTGTGTGAGAGTTAGTGGTGTTGTCCCTTGAGGAGTGAGATCCCTGTGAATGTGTGATGGGTTTGGGAGTGCGTGGGTTGAGAGGGATGAAGTGGTTGATTTAACCTGGCGGAATGGATGAGACCATTCATCCTCTTCCAGCACTGGATGGCTGACCTCCTCTGTGCTCCGGTGGCACTGACCACCACTGTCACTGCCTCCCAGGCCGGATTGGTGATAAAACAAAAAAACCGCGGATGCTGGAAATCCAAAACAAAAACAGAATTACCTGGAAAAACTCAGCAGGTCTGGCAGCATCGGCGGAGAAGAAAAGAGTTGACGTTTCGAGTCCTCGGATTGGTGACTTTGACGGACCTCCTGTGGCCGGAGTGTGGGGGTGGGTAGAGGACATTGCGGTGCCTTCCACTGCGTGCAACAGGCGCCCCAGAGACGGGTCACTAAATTTGGGGGCTGCTGTCTTCCGGGTTTTCCCGGGATCTGCACCCGGAGCAGTCCTGGTCTGTAGATATGAAGTAGGCTGCCCGCTGGTGCGCTTTAAATATGCTGCCCGGAGCGAGGAAGTGCTGAGGTCACGGCATGGTGGGCAAATCCGATCCCGCCCGGCAGCAATCCGGCACGTTCCCTGTGAATGTGTTCTAAACGAGGCGGGATGCACCGGGAAGGGGACGATACAGCGTGAAAAGCTGCATTGCAGCCGGAGAATACAACTTCCTTTCACACACCTGTCACCGCACTTAGTGCAAACCTGGGACAATTCCACCCTATGTCTCTATTTATAAACCCAGGATCCTGTATGTCTTTTGAACCACTTTCTCAGCCTGCTCTGTCACTTTCCATAACTTGTGCACATTTACCCCCCAGGTCCCTCTGCTCCTGCATCCCCTTTAGAATTGGACCCTTTATTTTCTATTGCCTCTCCTTGTTCTTCCTACCAAAATGAACCACCTCACGCTTCTCTGCATTAAGTTTCATCTGCCACGTGTCAGCCCATTCCACCAGCCTGTCTCCGTCCTCCCTGAAGTCTATCCCTATCCTCCTCACAGTTCACAATACTTCCAGGCCATCTACAAATTTTGTAATTGTACACCATGTGCAGCCAAGTCCAGGCCATAAATATAGATCAAGAAAAGCAGGGGCCCCTAGTACTGACCCCTGGGGAGATCCACACTGTATAAAGGCAAAATACTGCAGATGCTGGAAACCTGAAACATAACAGAAAATAGCTGGAAAAACTCAGCACTCAGCAGGTCTGACAGCATCACGGAGAGAAAGACAGAATTAACGTTTCGAGGCCGTATGACTCTTCAGAGCTCTGAAGAAGAGTCACACGGACTCGAAACATTAACGCTGTCTTTCTCTCCACAGATGCTGTCAGACTTGCTGAGTTTTTCCAGCATTTTTTGCTTTTGTTCCACCCTGTACACCTTGCCCCAGTCCGAAAAACAAATTTTCTCTACTACTGTCTGTCTCCCGTCACTCAGCCAACATCGTATCCATGCTGGGCTTCAACTTTGCTGATCAACCTGTCATATAACATTTTATCAAACATTTTTTGGAAGTCCATCAACTGCATTACCCTCAGCAACCCTCTCTGTCACCTCGTCAAAAATCTCCAACAAGTTAGTTAAACACATTTTTCCCTTAACCAATTCATGCTGGCTTTTCTTAATTAATCCACACCTGTCTAAGCAATTGTTAATTTTGTCCCCAATTATAGTTTCTAAAAGCTTTTTCTCTACAAGTTAAACTGACCGGCCTGTAGACGCTGGGTTTATCTTTATACCCTTTTTGAACAGAAACATTTGCAGTTCTCCAGTCCTCTGGCACCACTCTTGTATCTGAGGAGGATTGGAAGATTATGACCAGTGCCTCTGTAATTTCTACCCTTACTTTCCTCAGTATCCTTGGATGCATCCCATCTGGTCCTGTAATCGATCAACTTTAAGTACAGTCAGTCTGTCTAACATCTTCCTTTTTATCAATTGTTACTCTATCCAATGCCTCAACAATCTCCTCTTTCACTTTGACTTTGGCAGTATCTTTCTCCTGGGTAAAGGCAGACAGAAAGCTAGTGGAATTTAAATGCAATTAATAAAGCTGGAATATAATGCTAGTCTCCTTAATGGTGACCATGACAACTATCACTGATTGTTGTAAAAACATATCTGGTTCACTAATGTCCTTAGGGATGGAAATCTGCCGTCTTTACCTGGTCTGACCTGCATGCAACTCTAGACTCTTAGCAATGTGGTTGACTCTTAACTGCCCTCTGCAATGGCCTAGCAAGCCGCTCAGTTCAAGGGTAATTAGGAATGGGCAAAAAATGCCAGAAATGCCCACATCCAATGAAAGAATTTTTTAAAAGTACTCATTTTGTACCTCACCCATGCCTTCTGTCTCCACGCAAAACATCCCCATTTTGGTCCCTAATCGGCCATATCCCTCCTCTTACCATTGACCAGAAACTGAACTGGACTGGCCATATTAATACTGTGACTACAAGAGCAGGTTCAGAGGCTGGGAATCCTTCAGTGAGTAACTCACCTATTGACTCTCCAAAGCCTGTCCACCATCTACAAGGCACAAGTCAGGAGTGTGATGGAATACTCCCCAGTTGCCTGGATGAGTGCAGCTCCCACAACACTCAAGAAGCTCGACACCATCCAGGACAAAGCAGCCTGCTTGATTGGCACCCCATCCACCACCTTAAGCATTCACTCCCTCCACCACTGGCTCTTCGAGGCTGCAGTGAGTATCATCTATAAGATGCACTGAACAACTCACCAAGATTTCTTTCATGGTGCCTTCCAAACCCTCCATCTAGAAGGACAAGGGCAGCTTGAGAACACAGCCCCCCCCCCCCACCCCCCCCCGCCAACCTCCGAGTTCCCCTCCTTCATTGTCACTGGATCAGAATCCTGCAACTCCCTAGCTAACAGCATTGTGGGTGTATCTTCTCCATGAAAAGGCCAAACTCCACCTGCTCATCGGCAGCTAGGGACGGGTAATAAAAGAGTGACACCCACATCCCAAGAATGAATCAAACAAAAGTCATCAAGAGGAAGGCTGTGCGTTTTCCACTCTTGTTTAGCTGCAGAAACTTTTGAGACCCCAAAGTTGGTACAATATAATATAACTTGCCTCTGTCTCTTTCAGGAAGGTATAACTTTATCCTCATTAGAAGAACAGAACACTTACACAGGATATGTTTGTGCTTTTTCCAGAACTGATAGGGTCAGTATTTTCACTTTATCTCACGCTTTGAATAAGTCTTCCATCACAAGAAGGAAAGGACTTGCATTTATGTAGCGCCTTTAACATCCTCAGCACATCCCGAAGCACTTTACGGCCAGTAAAGTACATTCGGAGTGACCTCACTGATGTGGTAAATGTGGCAGCAAGTGCCCACAAACAGCAATGTGATAATGACCAAAATAACTTGTTTTTGTGATGTTGGGTGAGGGATAAATATTGACCAGGCCACAGGGGCGAACTCCACTGCTTCTTCCACACCTGAGAGGGCAGACGGGGCGGGCGGGTGCTCAGTTAAACATCCCATTTGAAAGACAGCACCTATGACAGTGCAATGCTTCCACGGTGCTGCACTGGAGTGTCAGCCTGGATTTTGTGCTCAAGCCCTGGAATGGACTCCGAGGCATAGCTGATGCATGTTAATGGGTTTGTGGATATACAAAGGCAATTGAGCTGAATCCATTATTACTGATTGACAGTAGATCTGTATGGTTGGGATGGTGCTGATTTGTCTCACTGTTGAGAAAAGATTTTTTCCCCTCAGTTATCTGGCTGTTGGAGGACTGGTTAGAAGGTCCTTATGGCTGTTTGACTGCATGCGGTGTCGAATCCTAATCACGACCCTGTACTTCTCAGACATCCAGCAGGATAGTGATCAGGAGTGGGAGTCCTAAGATTTTTGCACTTCGTGTCCAGAGACTCAGCTAACTCATCGCCCAATAGGCAGTGAACCTGGGATCTTCCTGTTCCGAATGGCTCGGTTCTGTACAGCCTGACTAGTTGCATGGTACCATTGCCTGTTTCTGTCCCTGCCTCAGCTCATCCACTGTTGGAACCTCATCCATGCCTTGGTTACCTCCTGGATTTGATTGCCCCCATTTCCTCCTGGAAGTCCTCCCATTTTCTGCTCTCTATAAAATTAAGCTCATCCAAAACTCTGCTGCTGGTGTCCGAACTCGCACCAAGTCCCGTTTACCCATCACCCTGTGCCCGCTGCACCAGCTGCCGGTCTGGCAAGGCTTCAGGTTTAAAATTCTCATTCTTGTTTTTCAAATCCCTCCTGGTCTCACCCCCTCCCTATCTCTGTAATCTCCTCCATCCCCACAACCTGCTGAGATACCTGCGCTCCTCCAATTCTGACCTCTTGCGCGTTCTCAGTTTTAATCGCTACTCCATAGGCAGCTGTACCTTCAGCTGCCTGGACCCAAAGCTCTGGGATTCCCTCTCTTAGTCACTCAGGCTCCCCTTAAACCCTTCCTCGGGGCTAGCTTTTGGTTACCTGTCCTAACATCTCTTTGTGCGGCTCACTGTCAAATAAAAGCAAAATACTGCGGACGCTGGAAATCTGGAACAAAAACAGAAAATGCTGGAAAAACTCAGCAGGCCTGACAGCCTCTGTGGAGAGAGAAACAGAGTGGACGTTTCGAGTCCGGATGGTTCTGAAGAAGGTGCTGTCAGATCTGCTGAGCTTTTCCAGCATTTCCTGTTTTTGTTTCACTGTCAAATATGTTTGATAACACTCCAGTTAAGCTCATTTAACTACATAAAAAGGCGCTATGTGAGTGGTGTTGTTGTTATTGGCAATTGAGCCATTAGGGAGGGTGACACTAACCAAGTGAACTAGGTTATTGGCCCAAGACTGTGGGTGGGATTTTACGGTAGGGGGATTTTAGGGTCCCACCGAAGTCAGTGGGCATTTGAACGCCTCCCCACACCTTCCGGCGCCACTCCCACCTCGATGGGGCTGTAAAATTCCGCCCCAAAGCTTGGTCACTGAAGGAGCAGCCTTTGGAGACTGGGTATGCTCAGTCAGGGTATGAGGAGCATGGCAGTGACTGGGGCCTCAAACATAGACTGGGTGGAACTCCCATCTTGCAGAATTGAGCCCCAGCAATGTGTATGATCTGAAACTTGATGACTGTATCACTGCTGAATCACAAAACTATCTGTCCTTCAGGTGGACACAAGGCTCAACACACCAGAGGAATCAAACCCTTACACAGGATATCGCTGGTCTTCCCTCACAAGTGATAAGGTCAGGATTTGCACTTTAGTGCAGGTGTTTTGCGGTAACCAGTGAAACAGCGGCAGAAGCAGGATTTCACTGATATAGGGGAAGCTCCCTCTGGACACAGTGAATAAGAGGGAACAATCTCCACACAGTGAGTCAGATCTTGCTGGATAAAATAACCACGTGTCCGTGATGCACAAATCAACCAGCAAATTCAGGAGATTAAGAGACAAGCTGTTAACTTCACACAAACAACATCGTACTCTTAGCAATCCTGTTATTTTAAAGAACATTTGATTTACTTGCCATTAAACTCACTGCAGAAAGCTAAATCTGGTAAGTAATAGCATAAGTACCCTTCGATAGGGGAGGTCTTGTGGCACAGTGGCCGCACCCCTACCTCTGGGCCAGAAACTCTGGGTTCGAGTCCCACTTCAGAACTCAATGGCCACAAAAGGTGCATTTATAACGTGGCCAAACAGGTTGATTATCAGCCTGTAAATCCTCCCATTACACCTGATGGCTGGTGGTAAGAGCGGGAGAGTTCCCTGGTCAGCCACACTGCAGGAGGCAACAGCAAACCACTGCAGCACTTTGCCAAGTATAATCATGAACCAATCCAATAGAAGCCCATGATCACCAATGCCCTGTTAGGGTGTGGCACCTGAAGGAGGAGGATCTTTTAACAATATGACAATTATTAATGACGGTCAGTCAACCTCTCTAGCCCAGAAAGGGAACAATTTAAACTGTTCAATCTCATTCCTAGATTTCTAAAATGTCAAAATGTTTTTACTTTCTCTTTCCTTTTTTTTTATCTCTCTTAATCCAAACTTTCCCTCTATTTCTCATTCTGCACCTGATTTGATTTTGATTTGCCCTACTTATTCTATTTATTTTCATTCCTTCTCATTCACTGGTTTGGAAAATATGCTGCTGATCCTGGTGCGGACATCCCATTGCTCTGACCGTACTGTTAGCAGCTCACTCTTACATTGCAAAAAATTCAAGCTGAAGGTTGCAGATTGAATCTGCTTCAGCAAGTTCTGGCCCAGTAATGTTAGGAAGAGAGCTGGTATGGGGCGATGGGAGTGTAGTGGTAACGTCGGTGGATTAGTAACCCAGAGATCCAGGCTAATCCTTTGGGGGCACAGGTTCAAATCCTGCAGCTGGTGGAATTTAAATTCAATTAATAAATTATAAAGTTCATCTCAATAATGGTGACTATGACAATTATCAACTGTTAAAAAAACCTGCCTGGTTCACTAGCCATTTAGGGGAAGGAAACCTGCTGTCCTCACCTGGTCTGGTCCACATGTGACTCCAGATCCCTGTTAATGTGGTTGACTTTTAACTGCCCACTCAAGCCACTCAGTTTAAGGGCTATTAAGGATGTCAAGTAGATAAATCTCCAGGCCCGGATGAAATGTATCCCAGGCTGTTGAGTGAGGCAAGGGAGGAGATTGCAGGGGCGCTGGCAATAATTTTCAATACCTCTCTGGCCACAGGAGAGTTGCCAGAGGACTGGAGGACAGCCAATGTGATACCGTTATTCAAGAAGGGAGAAGGGATAAACCAGGAAACTACAGACCAATCAGTCTAACCTCAGCGGTGGGGAAACTATTGGAAGCAATTCTGAGGGACAGAATTAATCTACACTTGGAGAGGCAGGGATTAATCAAGGACAGCCAGCATGGTTTTAAGGGGAGGTCATGTCTGACTAATTTGATTGAATTTTTCAAAGAGGTGACCAGGTGTGTAGATGAGGGCAATGCATTTGATGTAGTCTACTTGGACTTCAGCAAGGCTTTTGATAAGATCCCGCATGGGAGACTGATAATGAAGGTAAGAGCCCATGGGATCCAAGGCAATTTGGCAAATTGGATCCAGAATTGACTGAGTGGCAGGAAGCAGAGGGTGATGGTCAAGGGGTGTTTTTGTGACTGGATGCCTGTGTCCAGTGTGGTTCCACAGGAATCAGTGTGTTGGGTCCCTTGCTGTTTGTGGTATATATGAACAATTTGGACTTGAATGTAAGAGGGTTTATCAGTAAGCTCGTGGATGACATGTAAATTGGTAGGGTGGTAAATAGTGAGGAGGATAGCCTTAGATTACAGGAGGATATAGACGGGCTGATCAGATGGGCTGATCAGTGACAAATGGAATTTAATCCGGATAAGTGTGAGGTGATGCACTTGGGCAGGACAAACAAGGCACGGGAATACAGGATGAATGGTAGGACCCTGGGAAGTACCGAGGATCAGAGGGACCTTGGTGTGCATGTCCACTGGTCCCTTAAGGTAGTGGGACAGGTAGATAAGGTGGTTAAGAAGGCATATGGGATACTTGCCTTTAGTAGCCGAGGCATAGAATATAAGGGCAGAGAGGTTATGCTGGAACTGTATAAAACACTGGTTAGGCCACAGCTAGAGTATTGCATGCAGTTCTGGAATCCGCATTATAGGAAGGATGTGATTGCACTAGACAGAGTGCAGAGGAAATTTACCAGGATGTTGCCTGGGCTGGAGAGTTTTAGTTATGAGGAGAGATTGGATAGACTGGGGTTATTTTCCCTGGGGTAGAGGAGATTAAGGGGGGACATGATTGAGGTGTATAAAATTATGAGGGACATAGATAGGGTAGACAGGAAGGAACTTTTCCCCTTGGGGGAGGGATCAATAATCAGGGGGTGTAGATTTAAGGTAAAGGGCAGGAGGTTTAGAGAGGATGTGAGGAAGAATTTTTTCACCCAGAGGATGGTTGGAATCTGGAACTCACTGCTTGAAAGGGTGGTAGAGGCAGAAACCCTAATAACATTTAAGAGGTATTTGGATGTGCACTAGCGATGCCATGGCATACAAGACTATGGGCCTAGTGCTGGAAAATGGGAGTAGAATAGTTGGTTACTTGTTTGACTGGCGCAGACTCGATGGGCCGAAGGGCCTTTTTCTGTGGCTGCAGACCTCTGTGACTCTATGACGGGCAACAAATACTGGCCTTGCCAGCGATGCCCTCATCTCATGAAAGAATAAAGAAAGAAAGGGTTCTCCCAGTGCAGAACATTGTGTGACACAGGCAGGAATTTGGGGACAGAATGACCTGCAGCCCTTGATGTGCAGCTCCACAGTGTGAGGCTTTGTACTGGGAACTCTAATTTATAAAATCCGCCACCTGGCGGTATATGTTAGCAGTGGATTTAGTCATCTTGGCAAGAGCTTTGTCCTTCTGCACTGTCACAGTCAAACACAGTTTGTGGAGCCAGGAAAGCATTCTCTTTGCCCCTCTGTATGTAGTGTCCGTATTGCCTGAGGGTTGCTAATATTGGCTCGGACCATGTTATTACTATGGGGAAAGACAGAGAGGCTGGTCCCAAGAGCTAGCCCAGCTGCTACAGGGATTCTCAGTCGGTGTTATTGTGCACCGTGCTCTAGCCATATAGCCCAACTGAGCTAACTGATGCCCGAGGGAAAGCATTAGGAAGGAAAACAGTGATAACATTTACCGTACAGTAGATCCTCAGAAGCGAGGGTGATGGTAGTGTAGTGGTAATGCCACTGGACCAGTAATCCAAAGACCCAGGCTGATCCACTGGGGACATGGGTTCGAATCCCACCACAACAGCTGGTGGAATTTAAATTCAGTTAATAAAATCTGGAATTAAAGATTCAGTAATGGTAACCATGCAACTATCATGGATTGTCACTAATGCCTTTCAGGCAAGGGAATTTACCATCTGTTAACAGCTCTGGCCTGGCCTTCGTGTGACTCCAGACCCACAGCAACCTGCTTGGCTCTTGATGCTCACATCCAATGAAAGAATAATTAAAATACAATATTCTCCTTTCCCCCCGTCCATTCTCCCCTCTGTGCTACAACCGACAAAGTGCCTGATTGAGTGGAGTCACGTGGTCAGCACTCCACCAACAGGGATTCTCAGGGGGCATCACACCCACGGATGATCTAGATGCCATGAGAGTTGCCAACTCTGGCTGGATCTATTCCTGGAGATTCCATCGCATGACCTCCCTATGCAGCCCTCCCTCCCCCACCTCACTACTGATTGTCCAGCATGTCCATCCTCAGGATGCACCACCTTCCCAGTGTCATGAAGAGATATTAATGTGTATAATGTTATTGGAAATTATTTTTAAATTGGACTTGTACTAGGGTCTGTGTCTATGTATGTGTCTGTGTGTGGCTTAACTGGATTAAAACCAGGGTGCTTTGATGTTTAATAGTTTGAGATGTTAATTAATTAAACGTAAGGAGAGAAGGTAAAGAGTATATTTGCATTTGTTGAATAAACCTTTCAAAAGAACGGGTAAAATCTTGTACCTGGCTGACAGACACCAAGCAAAGTGTTTATATTACTAATAAAATTGGTGGAATGAAAGGATTATTGTTAGGAGAGGTAAAATTTTTTTAAAAACCTAGTATTACAATGGAAAATTTACATTCAAAGGGGAAGCTGGGTATAAACAGAGGGATTTGTGTGTGTTGGTCAGAGGCATTCAAGATCTAACTGGATTGTAAGCCTAGGACTGTCTGCAAAGTGACCTCATGTTGAATTTATAAGGCCAGATGTGTTCTGGTCTCTGTTCTGGTGCGAATGTCACTTGCCGCTTAACAGCCGAAGGCCAAATACTGAACAGTCTATGGGTCACTGTTGCCTTGGTGAAGGTTTACCTGGGAGTGATTAATTTGGGGATTTGTTTAAAAGTTATTATGGTAGTAATCTGTAGACATGTGTATGTGTTTAAACTTGTTAAATTAATAAATGTTTAATTTAGTTTTATATAAAGACCTTTTTGAGGCTTGGTGGTTTTATTTACTGAATTCAGAGCTGCATCTCAAACGTGCTAATTGAAAATCTAGGTTATGACAGTTGTTCGGGATTCCCCCTGGGATTTAAACAACTCAGTCTTTACCAACTGCTGTGTCGTAACACCGGCAAATTGGCAAATTTCCCAACCCCCACTACCCACCTTGGTGATGAAAATCTGGAGATTGGTGATAGGGTGGGAGGAAGCTTGGTGTGTTGCTGCAGTGCCTCATTTTGACAAAACACACTGCAGCCCTGGTGCACCCATGGTCGAGGGAGTGGAGATCTCCAGCCCCTCCCGCTGCTCCCTATCCAGACCTTCCCCCACTCTCTATGCAGAGCCCCCCCCCCCAGCCACCCACCCCACTCTCCTTTCCCTACTCCCTGTCCAGAGCCTGGCTGAATGTTGCCAATCCTTTGCCCTTTTATTCTGAGGAAATGCCATTAATGTGGAACGCTAGCTCTGATTCTCTCTCCAGAGATGCTGCCTGACCTACTGAACATTTCCAGCCTTTTCTCTTTTTTTGCCTTTAAAACACTTGCTTGTTTCCTGTTTCATTACAGACTGGTGGAGCGTTCTCAAATAGAAGCTCCTCAACCTCACTGAACAGAGATGTCTATCTACAAACAAGTGACAAGCACAATATGGTAAGGGCACTTTTGTATCAGTCCTTGGGATGTGGGTGTCACTGGCAAGGTGAAACGGGCTCGTGGTGAATCAGCAGCCCATTTATCACTGTGCCAGCTTTTATCTTCCATTCACTTGGAAAATATTGACAAGGTTTTTAACTTCAACTCAATTAAAAGCACCAGCGAGACTAATTTAATGAGTCTGCAAAAGAGTTTGAGCTATCGTTCTGTCAATGTCAGTGAAGACGAAGCTGCTGTTTTGTTATGAGCCGGTTTTGTGGCACTGACGAGCATGAGTTTCACCCTTTGCTCTTTCACCACATTTTGGAACCTGGCCATGAGTTTCCAAGACATTGAATCTTAGAGCAGCTTCTAGGATTGTGTTTAGATTTCGTCAGAGTGATTTTGTGCAGAACGAGACCCTGCAGGTCCTGATTGGAAGCTGCTGCCTCTTCCCCTGCTGGTTATTTGTTGGGTTTCTGCTGCTGGTCTGGAATAGCCAATCCCTTTAGCCAGTCAGATGATGAACGCCGTCTCCCCTGTCTGTGCAATGTTGCAGGGGATTCCCTGGCGTTGAAGCCTGGCATTTTCACCCGTGTTACTCTCCATCTTAACCGATAACCAACAAGCAGTGAAGAAAGAAATAAATTAACAACCAATCAAAACCCAATCCAGCAATCAAAAAAAAACCCACTGTCGGCTTTTCATCAAAGTAGCAACTACACAGAAAAGGGTGAAGTTCACTGTGTGAATATGAATATTGAGATCACATACCATTATTAATAGACAGTGTCCGTCAGTAATTTAAGAAGCAATTAACCATATATGTGGTTACTGGAAGAAGCAAAGTAGTGAAATATAAACAGATGTGTTGTTCTCCAAACCTTTCAAATACTTGTTGCTCCCTGTCCCATTACAGACAGACCGAGGATTCTCAACTAGATCCTCCTCAGACTCGCTGAACAGAGACGTCTATCTACAAACAAGTGATAACTATGATAATGTAAGAGCATCTTTGTATCAGTCCTCGGGAGGTGGGTGACATTGACAAGGCTGCATTAGGAACATAGTTCAGGAGGAGGCCATTCAGCCACTCAAACCTTCTCCACCATTCCTTTACAATACGGCTGATGTGTGACCTAACTCCACATACCTTCATTTGCTCCGTATACCTTAATAGCTTTAGTTAACAAAAACCTATTAATCTCAGGTACAAAATTAACATTGGAAAATAGGACTTAGGAGCATGGCTGATCTGACTGTGATGTCGACTTCACTTTCCTGTCCTGTCTGCTTCCCAAAACCCTTGACTCTCTTGTCTTTCAAAAATCTGTCTAACTCAGCCTTGAATAAATTCTGGTGACCCAGGGCGGAATTTTCCATGCCTGTTGGTGTTGGGCGCCTTCGGTGCCACGAGCAGACAATATGGTGCGATCGGTTTTAGGACAGTTTGGGATTGTCCGCTTGGCCTGCCAGCGACGGGCAGCATTTCCCGCCATCGGATGTCGGGAATCTCATCGTAAGACATCATTATCAGGCCAGCCCGCTGGAACCTCGCCCCCACCCGCTGGATCCTCCGTCCATGTCAGGAAAGCACGCCGACGTGTTTCACACACCAGCACCTGAAAGGAGTGCACTTGGCGGCCCGCACTTTGAGGGGAACTCGGAGGTGAGTGCGCAGTAACATTGTGCAGCGCTCGCCAGGGTCGCCTGTTGGACCTCAAGCTTCAGAGGCGTCGGGATGGCTCAGGATTAAGGGCAGCCCTGCCATTGAGGTGACTGGTGGCATTGTGGGGGGGTGGTGGGGGGGTGGGGGGGGCTGCGGATTTGTTGGGGGGGGACAGCTAAGGGCAGCCCTGTCATTGAGGTGACTGGTGGCATTGTGGGGGGGTGGAGGGGGCAGCTAAGGGAAGCCCTGCCATTGAGGTGACTGGTGACGGGAGGGAGAGGCTGTGGGAAGGGCAGCCCTGCCATTCGGAGTGCTGGGGTAGGGTGGGTGAGGGAAGCAGTCACACATTCGGGAAACCTGTATAAAGTGACCATTCCTCTGCAGTTGAGACGCGGCCACATTGACATGATTGGGGTCGGACCTCCAGCTTATCTGCTTGTTCAAGCAACATAGCAGCATCAAAGTGTCACCAAGTGCTCCAGAGCTTCTCCCGACCCCGGCACAGACTTCAAATTGATGAGCATTTTAGTGGACTGTAGAACGTTGTACAATCTGCTTGCTAAAGCTGGCCATGGAGCAGCCACTGCTGGAGGCACTCACAGCCCCTTGGCAATGTCATCATCCCGGTTTGGACCACACCTCCATGGTTCAAGCTAACAGGGCAGCCTTGCAGCTCACTAATCTCTGGCCGTCCAGGTGGTGACCAGCACTCTCCAGGAAGCATTAAGGGTCTGTCACACCTAACCAGGACAGGTTCTTAGTGCACCCATGCTAACCACGTGCCTCTCTCTTTCATCCTGCAGGAGGAGTACATCAGGATCATGGAGCCTGGTGAACTAGCTGTATGCCTGATAACGGAGATGACGGAGGAGAGAGCGACAGAGACTCCTGGCTGTGCAGAGGCAGGAGCAGCAACCTCAGGAAGAAGTGGCGGCTGAGGTTCCCACACACACTGCCCAAGAGCCACAGCAAGTCATCACAGACCGGCGCCTAGTGACACCCAGGGTCTGTAGATGCCGCCTTTCGTTCTGCAGAACCAGTGTCGCTGAAGACTGTGCATGTCTAGGGAACTAATCGGTCACATCTGCCACCTGCTGCAGGATTTGGCACCACAGGGACATGGACATTGGACATTTGCCCAGGACCAGGACAGCCAGGATGCAAGAGCGATTGGATTCGCCCAGATCTCAGGTTTCCCACAGGTGCAGGGTGCGATCGACTGCACTCATGTGGCGCTCAGATCTCTGTCACAACACATGGCTCTGTTCGCTGAATGTGCAGCTAGTGTGCCACCACCAGAAATGCATCCTGCAGGTGTGCGCAAGGTTTCCAGGGAGTGTGCACGACACCTACATTCTCAGTAGGTCTCAGATCCCTGGAGTCTTCCAGGGTCCACAGAGGCTGCAGGGATGGCTCCTCGGGGACAAGGGCTCCCCACAGAGGCCGTGGCTGATGACACTCGTGTGGTGGCCTCAGACTGCAGCAGAGCGAAGGTATAACAAGGCTCATGCTGCAACTCGCACCTGGTGGAGCAAACCATCAGGATGTTGAAACTGAGGTTCTGGTGCCTGGACCAGTCTGGTGGAGCCTGCAATACAGTCCACAGAGGGTGTCACACATCATCATCATCTGCTGCACCTTTTACAACCTGGCGCTGCAATGGGGAGAGGGGCTGGCTGAGGAGAGATGGAGGAACTGGAGGTCTCCTCAGATGAGGATGTCGATAGGAATGAGGGTGAGGGTGTCCTCGAAGGCGACGATGAAGGCAATGAGGTCATCGCACTGGCCAGAGGAGGCAGGCACACTCGGGAGGCCCTCGTAGCTGCTGGATTTGTGGAGGATGATGACAACTTGCAGTGAGGTGTCCCCATATTCCGCATCTGTGAATGTTTGACTCTAGTCTGGCTTATGGCAACGTGAATACCCTCTGTGAGAACGCTCCTGTCATGGAGATGCAGTGGAGGCCCTAATAGTAGATCGATTGCAGGAGGATGATAACAACCTGCAGGGAGGACACTCCATAGATCTTCACATGGCCTCTGAGAATGTCTGACTCCAATTTGGCTGAGGGCAGATCGCTTGCGCTCTGTGACAGGGTCATATAGAGACACAGCCGTGAAGCATCTGATCCTTTGTCCACCTTCAGCGCCTGTCCCCTTCAGGAGCACAGCGTCACCGGACACAGATGCTGAAGAGACGAGACCAGCCCCACCCTAAAGTTGCTGAGAACACACAGAGAGAATGACGGAACTCTGTGATGCCTGCCCACTACACTCTGGCAGCAATGACCAGCACCATCGGGGTGCAGGCATCAGTAATGTTTCCAGGTCGTGTAAGACCAAACTATCACTTTGGTCTGAAGGCTGCATGTTGTACAGGAAAGCAGCCCTGGACTGAGACACTTGCCTTTATCTCTTGTGGAAAGGTTTCACATCTGAGTGACACGGACACTGCTCATCATAACAAGGAGCCCTAGGCAGGGAGACATTCTTGGGAGTTTATTGACAATAGTGAACATTAAGTACAAGTGATTAACACCCATGCCCAGGCTGTGGAGCTAATTCTCCTTAACCTTCCTAACCCTGCCGCTAGTCCTGTTGCTCCCTGGACATCCACAGCAGAGGTGGGGGCAGCCTGCTGACTGTGACGCCTTGTCTGTGATGACCTCGGTGTGCGTCCTCTGGAGGGCTGTGACTTGGAGGGCCCCGGCCTGCTTTCGGGATCCTGCTGTGTGGCAGTGGCTCCCTCCTCGGCCTGTGGAGCTGGAGCTGCTGGGGTCACAGGAAGAGGGGGGTTGGATTGGCTGGACACTCTCGGAGTCACCTGGATGCATGGGGCTGGAGTGTGCACCTGCTGATCCTCCTCCCTATGGGTACCCGAGGGCCCCTGGCTGCTTCCTTGAGGAGTAGGGGTAGCTGGAGTGAGATCGAGCTGCCTGGCACCCCTCTTGCATACACACTGTTGCAGGCCAACTATAGCAGAGTTGAGCCCATGAGGCAGTGCAGGAGTGAAGTCCTGGACCAAGGTCTCCATGGTGGCTGCCATCCTGCCAGTGTTGACCTTGGTACGTTGGCGTGCCAGTGCTGTCACCTCAGAGTGAAGGTGGACGGACTCCTCCATCGTGCTTTGCAATCCTTTCCTGATGTTCCTAAGCTTGCATTTGCAGCTCCAGCAACTGTGACATGACCGAGTCCAGAGGCTCCTCATCTGACTTGAGCTCAGCATCGTTCTGGCCTGCAGCAGTCCCCTGAGTGCCAGACACCTGGGAAGTCCCTGTCTCTGCCTGCTGTGGATCAGACAGTGCGGTGTGCTCACCAAATTGTGACCCTGAGGCTACTCTAAAGCTATGTCTCTGCGCTGGTGGAGGGTGTGGGTGAGCGCTGTGATGGGACTTCAGATTCCCAGTCTCTAGATTCCTCTTCAGAGGTTTCCACAGGGCCTGATTGGAGGCCCTGAGTTGTGAGCTCCATCGACTGCCTCTGAGATGTGCCTGTGAAAGCAAGGAGAGATAATTAGTGCACAGCAGTGGCTTGTGAAACAGGGCACATCACTCACAGTTTGGTTGTCAGATGGATGTTGCACTGCTGGGTCCTCACTTGGTAGAGCAGCACCAACCTCACCATCAGCACGGGAACAGTCCAGATCCTCGCTGGCCAGCTGGATGGCTCTGTTTTCAAAGTCTGTGAAGACCTTGATTTCAGACATTCTTCCAGCAGCCTGCGACCTCTCTCTCTTGTTGTGTGCCAGCTTGTCCTGCATGATTACAGATGGAGAAAATATAAGCAGGATGCCTGCCAGGCCAGATGATAAGTATGCCTGGCATGTGTGGGTGGTGAGTGGTCCCATGGACAGGATGAGGACAATGACGGTGTGTGTGAGAGAGTGAGTGGTGATGTCCCTTCCACAGGCAGTGAGTGAGGGCCCTGTGGGTGTGTAATGGGTTTGTGAGTGTGTAAGTTGAGAGTGATGAGAAGAGTGACATAGCCTGGTGGAACGGAGAAGATCATTCATCCTCTTGCAGCACTGGGTGACTGTCCTCTCTTGCAGGGTGTTGGTGCTGACCACCGCTGCCACTGCCTCCCATGCTGGGTTAGTGCTGTTGGTGCCCATCCTGCAGCCAGAGTGGGGGGGAGAGGACATCCTGGCTGGGCCTCCACGGCATCCAAAAGGTGCTCGAGAGACCTGTCGCTGAACCTGGGGGCTGCAGACTTCTTCAGTTTCAGGGCCATGTCTCCCATGCAGCAGTGGTGGGCTGGACGCACTGAGGTGTGGGTTTTAAACATGGCGGCCGGCGTGACGCAGCAGCGGGGTGATGGTGGGCGAGCGAATGAGACCACCCGCCCCTCCTCCCTGCCATGGCAAGGCTGTGTTTCCCCGGAGTGCAGAAATAATATGGCGGGTTTGGGAAGAGACGGTGTGAAAATCCACCATCGCAGCCCGCCCGCTACCATGCTTGGTGCTAATGTGGGACTGTTCCACCCCCAGCCTCCCCTACTTTCTGGAGAAAAGGACTCCACAGACTAAAGACCCTCTGAGTGAAACAAAATCTTCCTCATCTCCGTCTTCAAGGCGAGACCTCTTATTCTTAAACTGTGCCCTCTAATCCTAGCCTCACCCACAGGAGGACACATTCTGTTATCCACCCTGTCCAGCCCCCTCAGGGCCTTATATGTCTCAAAAAGATCACCTCTCATTCTTTTAAACTCCAATGGATACAGGCCCTGCCTGTTCAACCTTTCTTCATAAGATAAGCCCTTCATCCCAGGAATGAGTTGAGTGAACCTTCTCTGAACCGCTTCTAACGCAATTATATCCCTTTTCAAATAGGAGACCAAACTGTATGCAGTATTCCAGATGTGGTCTCACCAAGGCCCTGCACAGCTGCAGTAAAACTTTCCTAAATTTATATCCCATTCCCCTTGCAATAAAGGCCAACATCCCATTTGCCTTCCTAATCACTTGCTGTACCCACGTGCTAACTTTATAGGCAACATTTTTTGTCCCGCGGGAATGAAATAGTGCGCGATGGTGTCGGGCGAGCGTTCCAATGTCATCGCGCACTCTCGCGAATGTTTCGCTTGGCGGGTGCACGTGAGAAGACAGCAGAGTGTGCCTGCTGGCAGTTAGAGGCTTAATAACGCCCTTAATCAATTCATTGAATTGAATTTTTCGCTGCCTGTCCAACAGTTGGGTTGGCGGGCGAGTGAATTGACCTGACGGCCTTTGCATTTTTAACGAAACCTCATCCACAGGCGGGATGCGTTTTGGACAGTAAATAAAAAAAAAACCAAGAAAAATTTTTAAAACTCGTTTTTAACATAGTCACATGAGCAGGGTACATGTTTTCCTTATTTTTGAAATCTTTATTTTTATTGTTAAAAGTCTTCAGCTCCCTGAGGCGGTACTGTGCACATGCGCACACGTCAGCGCTCGTTCTCCGTTCTCCTCCTACCCACCACCCCCCCCCCCCCCCTCAGCCAGGCAGCGCTGAGGTTATAAGCGCATGTTTCATGCTGGCTAGCCATTAGTCGGCCAGGCAGCGTGAAATCGTGGTTGGGACCCAATCGCGGGTGGCATGGTCACTACCGGCCAGCCCACTGCACCCGCCCGGCGAGGTAAAAATTCTGTCCTATGTGATTCGTGGACCAGCTCACCCAGATCCCTCTGTAGCACTGAGCTCTGCAATCTCTTTATTTAAATAATACGCTGCTTTTCTATTCTTCCTGCCAAAGTGGACATGTTCATATTTTCCCACATTAAACCCCATCTGCCAAATATTTGCCCACTCACTTAACCCTATCTATATCCCTTTGTAGACTCTTTTCCTCCTCTTGACAACTTACTTTCCTACCTATCTTGGTGTCATCAGCAAATTTAACTACCATACATTCGGCCCCTTCATCCAAGTCATTGATATAGATTGTAAATAGTTGATCCAAACACTGATCCCTGTGGCATTCCATTGGTTACAGCTTGCCAACCTGAAAAAGATCCATTTGTCCCTACTCTCTGCTTCCTGTTAGCCAACCAATCCTTTATTCATGTTAATATGTTACCCCTTACACCGTGTGCCCTTATCATAGCAAACTTCGATGCAGCATCTTATCAAATGCTTTTTGCAAGTCTAAGTGCACCACATCTACAGGTTCCCCTTTATCCATCTTACTTGTTACTTCCTCAAAAAACTCTGAGAAATTAGTTAAATAATTTCACAAAATAATTGATATGGCTTTAATTGCCATTTGTGGAAGAGAGTTCCAAACTTTCTGTCACTCTTTTTGCGTTGACGTGTTTCCTAATTTCACATCTGGAAGATTTGGCTCTAATTTTTGGACTATGCCCCCAAGACCCAGAAGACTCTGTAACTAGGAAATAGATTCGTTGTCCCTCCCCAGCTACCCTGAGCAGGGGCTGCTGGGTCTTCCCCATTGAATGGCTGCATTCCAGGTGAATTTATTGTGTTATTTAGAGTAATGGTGTGGGACAATGTAATATATTTCTAAGTCAGGATAATGTGTGACTTGGAGAGGAATTTGAAGGTGATAGTGTTCCCATGACATCGGTGATAGAGGTTGCAGGGCTGGGAGGTGCAGTGGGAGTGAGCTTGATGAGTTGCTGCAGTCTCTCCTGTAGTTAGTACAGGTGTGGCTGCAGCCAAGGGCACTAATTTTAGCAGAAAACAACTTAAACGCAAACCAGGAAAATGTACTTCACGTGTACGTTAATTCAAACAACATCTCCCCGACCCACCCCCCCAACTCCCTCCCTCCCCCATTCATTGTGAAACATCTGCAGTTTTTAAGTTTTGAGCTTCTCCTAGGTTTGTGTCTAGGTTTCACCAGGTGATGGTTGAGGAAGTCCACACACACAGTGAGACTCGTCAGGTCCTGGGGCCTACACTCCATCCAGAGCATGTTCACCTGCTGTTTGCCCTTTGCCCTGTTGGATCTTCTCGTAATTGGCTGCTCGACAGTGAAAACATAAATAAACAGGCTGTTCTCCAAACCACTGAAACACTTACTGCTTCCTGTCCCATTACAGACAGATCGGGGATCCTCCAGTAGAAACTCCTCAAGCTCATTGAACAGAGATGTCTATCTACTGACAAGTGATAACTATGATAAGGTAAGGGAATTTTGTATTTGTCTTTGGAATGCGATTGACATTGACAAGCTGTATTAGGAATATAGGAACAGGAGGAGGCCATTCAGCCCCTTGAGCCTGTTCTGCCACTCAACTAGAACATGGCTGACCTAACTCCATCGACCTCACTGTATCCCACATCCCTTAATCCCTTTGGTTAACAAAAAATGATCCATCTCAGATGTAAAATTAACATGGATCTATCATCAATTGGCATTTGTGGAAGAGTGTTCCAAATTTCTACCACCCTTTCTGTGTAGAAGATTTTCCTAATTTCACTCCTGAACAGCCTGGTTCTAATTTTTAGACCATGCTTCCAGGTCCTAGAATTCCCAACTGCTGGATTTAGTGGAGGAAGAGGATTCCTTATCCCTAGTTGCTACGAGAAGTTACCCTGGGCCGCCTCCTGAAAGCTCTGCAGTCTGTGTGACAGAACTCCGACAGTGGTGTCCAGAGCGGAAGTGCAGTGGCTGAATTTTCGGGCTCTGCTGTGGTCGGGAACAGAGGCGGACAGCTCCCAGAAATATTGATGCCGGCCAGCGTGCCAGCTTCCTGAGCCCTGTGCCTGGCGCTGGCCATTTTTGCCGGGATGTGTTTGGGCCTGGTGTGGCGGCACATCTCCAAGACACCTATAGCCATAGGCACTAATTTTAGTAGAAAACACATTAGACACAAACCAGGAAAATATACCTCACACATATGCCAATTTAACCAACATCTGCACATCATCACCCCCCGCCCGCCTGCCCGCCCGCCACCACCATCACCACCAAACCACCTGTGAAACACCTGGAGTTTTTCCTCTTTCTCTAAAGTTTTGAGCTTAGTCTAGGCTTCACCAGGTGATGGTTGAGAAAGTCCACACACACAGTGAGACTCATCAGGTCCTGGGGCCTACACTCCATCCAGAGCATGTTCACCTGCTGTTTGCCCTTTGCCCTGTTGGATCTTCTCGTAATTGGCTGCTCGACAGTGAAAACATAAATAAACAGGCTGTTCTCCAAACCACTGAAACACTTACTGCTTCCTGTCCCAATACAGACAGATCAGGGATCCTCCAGTAGAAACTCCTCAAGCTCATTGAACAGAGATGTCTATCTACTGACAAGTGATAACGATGATAAGGTAAGGGAATTTTGTATTTGTCTTTGGAATGCGATTGACATTGAGAAGCTGTATTGGGAATATAGGAACAGGAGGAGGCCATTCAGCTAATTAGTCTCATTAGGAGCCTTGTTAACCACAGCAAAAGGCAGCTAACCTTTTAAAAATTTATTCATTTATGGCATATGGGCTGGGCCAGCATTTACTGCCCATCCCTAATTGCCCTTGAGAAGGTAGGGGTGAGCTTCCTTCTTGAACCGCTGCAGTCCATGTGGTGTAGGTACACCCACCGTGCTGTTAGGAAGGGCGTTCCAGGATTTTGACCCAGTGACAGTGAAGGAATGGAGATATATTTCCAAGTCAGGATGGCATGTGACTTGTAGGGGAGCTTGCAGGTGGTGGTGTTTCCATGCATTTTCTGCCCTTGTCCGTCTAGGTGGGTTGCGGGTTTGGAAGGTGCTGTCAAAGGAGCCTTGGTGAGTTTCTGCAGTGCATCTTGTAGGTGGTACACACTGCTGCTAGTGTGCGTCGGTGGTGGAGGGAGTGAATGTTTAAGGTGGTGGATGGGGTGCCAATCAAGTGGGCTGCTTTGTCCTGGATGGAGCTGAGACTCTTGAGTGTTGTTGGAGCTGCACTCATCCAGGCAGGTGGGGAGTATTCCATCACACTCCTGACTTGTGCCTTGTAGATGGTGGACAGGCTTTGGGGAGTCAGGAGGTGAGTTACTCGCTGCAGAACTCCCAGCCTCTGAACCTGCTCTTGTAGCCACATTATTTCCATGGCTGGTCCAGTTCAGTTTCTGGTCAATGGAGTTGATAGTGGGAGGTTCAGCGATGGTAATGCCATTGGATATCAAGGGGAGATGGTTAGATTGTCTCTTGTTGGAGATTTTACAGTCGACCTCCAGTTTACCGGCACCATAGGAGACAGGTCAGCTGCCTGGAGACGGGCACTGAGTGGCAGTCCAGAGTACCAGTGCTCCAGGCAGGCTTATAGACTCTCCCTGCCTACCTGAGTGTGAGTGCAGCCGAAGGCCCCCCTCTAGAACGATTTCCCCTCTCCCCCACCTCTTCTGCGTCTCCCCCTCCTCTCCCGCCTGCCCCCCACCTCCTCCGCCTCCCTCCCTCCTTCTCCGCCTCACCCCACCCACCCCCCCTCCCCCCCCCCCCCCCCCCCCCCCAAAAGTGGTGGAGTGGCTGTTTTTTCTGTTTTTATTTTAAGTTTTAAACAATTTGGTGAGAGGATGCCACCCTATTGAAGCTCCCTCTCACTTACTTACCCTCTTTACTGGAGCCTGCTGCTCCTCTCAAGCTGGAAGGGCCTCTGATTGGCCCTTCAGCTTCAACAGCCCGTCCGCTGCTCTTAATTGGATGGGGAACCTGTCTCCGTGCCATTTAAGGGAGTGTCTCCGTGAAATCCTACAGAGTGACTGGTTCCTCCCTGGAGTGGGTTTGGGCCCCAGAAACAGTCCTGACCCCTATTTCCTGCCCCCAGAGTGAAAATCCGGCCTCAGTTTTCTGACCGAGTGATGATGGAGATGTTGCACAATGTATGTCCAAGTCAGGATGGTGTACGGCTTACAGAGTATTTTGAAGACATTATTCCCATGACATCGGTGATAGAGGTTGCAGGGCTGGGAGGTGCAGTGGGAGTGAGCTTGGTGAGTTGCTGCAGTCTCTCCTGTAGTTAGTACAGGTGTGGCTACAGCAACACTTTTAGCCACAGCCACTAATTTTGGTAGAAAACTCCTTAGACGCAAACTAGGAAAATGTACCTCACGTGTATGTTAATGTAACAAACATCTCCCCCAGTTCAGTGTGAAACACCTGCAGCTTTACCTCTTCCTCCCAAATTTTGAACTGCTGCTAATGTTTGTGTCCAGGTTTCATCAGGGTGACTGCTGAGGATGTCCACACTCACAATGAAACTTGTCAGGTTCTGGGGCCCACTCTATCCAGGACATGTTCAGGTGCTGCTTGTCCTTTGTCCAGTTGGACCTTCTCATTATTGACTGCTGGAAGAAGCTAAGAGGTGGAAACATAAATAACTGGGCTGTTCTCCAAACCCGAACCTTTAAAATACTTGTTTTATTATTACAGACAGATCGCGGGTTCTCGAGTAGAACCTCCACAAACTCACTGAACAGAGATGTCTATCTATCGACAAGTGACAAACCCATTAAGGTAAGAGTATATGTGCATTGTTCCTGGGATGTGGGTGACCCTGGCAAGGTAGCACTGATTGCCCATTCCTTGTCACCCTGAGAAGGTGGCGCTTATCGATCCTCCTTGAACTGCTACAGCCTGTGTACCCAGTGGTGCTTGGTGGGGAATTCCAGGTTGTTGACCCGGTGATGATAAAGAAATGGCATGATATATGCCCAAGTCAGGGCAATGTGTGACATGAAGACGAACTTGGAGTTGATGGTTTTCCCATGATATTGGAAGATAGAGGTTACGTGGCTAGAAAGTGTGTGTTGATGTAAGCTCTCTGAGATGCTGCAGTGCATTTTTATAAATAGAAACATAGTATGTTCTATTCCAGAAAGCCAGTAGGTGAAGAATAGAACTGGAGCCAATCTTTACACACTTAGATATTTATTTGCAGATTTACACATTACAAGCATACACCTCCTAACCCAACAACTACAGTTTTAGTCTGTGTATTTTTAAGGGTTCAAGTGAATCGCCAGTTAATGCCCATCACCAGCAGACAATCAAACACAATTAATGTACAATTAACAAAGCACAAAAGGCAAGGAAGTGATGCTAAATCTTTATGAAACACTGAATAGGTCACAATTGGAGTATAATGTCCAATTCTGGAGCCCACGGTTTTGGAAGGATGTCAAGTCCTTAGTGAGGCTGAAGATTAGAGCAATGTCAGGGATGAGGGACCTAAGTTACATGTAGAGACTGGAGAAGCTGGGATTGCTTGCCTTGCAGCAGAGAAGGTTATAGGGAGATTTAACAACCTAGAGGTGTTCAAGGTTTTGAAGGGTTTTGATAGAGTAAATAAGGAGAGGGTTGGTAAACAGAGAACACATTTAAAATAAAGAATCTGAGCAGAAGGTGAGAATATATTTAATGTAGAGTTGTTCTGATCTGAAATGCACTGCCTGAAAAGGTGGAAACAGATTCAATAGTAACCTAAAAAAGGAATCGGATAAAAAAGAAAGATATACAGGGTTATGAGGAAAATGCAAGGTACTAAGACTAATTGGATCGCTCTTTCAAAGAGCTGACACAGGCACAATAGGCCAAATGGCCTCCTCCTGTGCTGGCTGATTGTATACCCTTGTGGAGAGGGTAAATGGAGCAGTGAGGGTGGTGGGAAGGACTGGGTTTGAGGATGAGTAGAAAGCACAATCAGTAAAACAATCGAACAGGAACAGAAAAACATTGAAGTATCTAAAGAAAGGAAAAGAAAGAACACAAGTTAGAACGATGAGCATATTGGAACCTGGAACCAGTTCCTAATCTTCCCTTGGTCTCCAACGTGGCCATTATATCGTAATCCCATGTGACGCCTTATTGATCACTCTCTGTGCATTGACACACATGCACCCCAAACTCTGCCTTGCATTGGTACCTGTTTTCATCCCTCCCACTTCAGAGCTAATCTTTATTCTAAGGCTGTTTGTCCCTCCCAGTCCTCTGTGCACCTTGTTTCTCTTCTTTGACACCTGGTTCCCTTCACTTTGTCAAATTTGTATAAGCCCTCCCTCACTGCACTAGTTAACCCCTGAGCAAGGACTTAGAATCCAGCATGGACCATGAATTCTGGCTGTTCTCCATCTACCACACACTTCTCTGCCACTCCACAGAATATCTGCCCCCTGCAGAATATCTTCCCCCATTCTGTGATCTCCTCTTTCAGTTCAGGTGAAGGTTGTTCCTACACTGGAGCCTTGTCTTGTCCCACAAATTACTCTAACGCCCCACAAACATGAATCATCCATCCTGAAGGCCCCCACTCCCTCCCCAACCTCTTTTGCTCTGGCCTGAACCTGCCCATCATCTGCACAGCAGGTAACCTGGGGTGACCAGCCTGTGAGCTCTTGTTTCTCAATCTTGTTCTCAACTTCTTAAACTCCATCTCAGAGCTACTTCTGGTGATGCCATTGGTCACCACATGAAGCACGAATGTTGGAAGCTCTGCCTTTTTTCTTTCCAGGAGCTTTTCCCACCCATTTTGTGACGTCCTTCACCCCTTGTACCAAGCCCAGTCAGAGCTGCTGCTTACAACAGTGTGTGTGTTACACTTCATTCAGAGAGTCTGAGTTGCTGTGGCAACATACGCTTTTACATGCATGTTGTAGTCTGGAAGTGATGTAGAGGTGCCAACGTTCTTTCCAACTACCTCTAACTCTAACTATCTGCCATTGGCGGGTGTTGGAAGGATTTGCAGATTGATACTCAACCTGTTTGACCACTTTATGAACAACCTTCCTTGGACATCAATTCCTGGAGTGGGACTTGAACCCAGTGCTTCTGGCCCAGAGCCAGGGACACTACCAACTGCGCTACAAGACCTCCTACTACAGAAGTATAGAAGGCTGTCAACAGAAGTCTACCCATTCTTGCTCAGTGTATATATACACACACACACACACACGCACTAATTGTCCTTTGAGGAGAGATTGAGTAGACTCGGCCTATAATCCTTGGAGTTTAGAAAAGAGATCAGGGCCAGGATTTTATGGCCGAACCCCACCCCTCCCGGTCCTGTGGAACTGAATGCGACAGAGCCTTAAAATCCTGGCCCTGACCTCAGTGAACTGTATAAAAGTCTGAAGGGGCTTGACAGGGTCAATGGTGAGAAAATGTTTTCCCTGGTCTAGGAATCTTGAACCCAGGATCACTGCCTCAGATATGGGGTTAGCTGTGTAGGACTAAGATGAGGAGAAATTTCTTCACTCAAAGAGTTGTGGATTTTTGGAATTCTCTAACCCAGAGAGCTGGAGTTGCTCAGTCATTGGGTATTTTCAAGTCAGAACGTGATAGGTTTTTGGGTATTAATGAAATTAGTGAAACATGATGTAAGAATAGTGCAGGAAGGTGGAGTTGAGGTAGAAAATGAGCCATGGTCTCGTTGAATGGAGACCTGAAGGGACAAGTGCCCATTCCGGCTCCTATTTCTTATGTTCCTTGTGTACACAGTGAGTTGTTGCAATCAGGAAAACTCGACCTGAAAGGATGGAGGAAGCGCTTTCAACAATAACTTGTAAAAGTGAATTGGATAATTTCTTGAAGGGAATTCTCAGGGCCGTGGAAAAAGAGGAAGGCAAGTGGAACTATATTAGATAGCTCTTTCAAAGAGCCAGCACTGACATCATGGGCCGAATTGTCTTCTGTGCTTCATCATTCTGTAATTGTATAAACCCTTGTCCTGCTACCATGAGATAGCATGTTCTCAATGTTGTGCACTTTCTCCAAATCCTGTTAGCTATCTTTCATAATATTCCTCTCTAGTATATTGTTCAAGACTGTGAGCGTATCTACTCATATTTCAGAGTTTATCCCTTTAACACAAAGAATTGGCCTCGCTGTTCTCCTCTAAAGATGTTAACCAGAACACTACACAGAACCCCATGTCCTGATCTGTATGTAATGCCCCAGGGGTGGCCTGTCCTGAGCTCTGGATAGCTTCACCCTGATTTCTGTTGACTTGAACTCCAATGTCTCAGCAAAATAACCAACCTCCCAGTCTCCATCGACAATGATTTTTGGGTTTGTTCAACAACGGGAGTCAGCTCACACCCCTGACTCCCAACATTCATTGTTGAATTGTGACAATTGGGGTTGTTGTTGTCAGAGGTTTTATTGTGTAATAATGTTACTGCTCTCAGCCAATAGGATCTTAGAGCTGTAGCCAGGGTACAAATGTGCTGAGGGCCAGGCACGATTGCTTGCGCACCAACTTTTTCGTAGGATCTTTTTCTGACACTTTACTTCTTCCTGTAACAGAAACCCTGTGTGCAGTGCATTTTTAAGAAAAAAAGAGCTAATGTACAAAGTCAGTTGGTGATACTTAACAATTTATTTTAACCCAAATTTTTAAATTCTCTGAAAACCCCATCCCTCCCTTTAGATTCCCCTCTGTTTCAGATAATTGGCCACCTCGTGAACCTTTTTGTTGAGCGCTCCGCCATGAACCCCCTTTTTACCCATCACAACCACCATGGTCTTGATGGTTTTGCCGATGCAGATACTCTTGCCTTGACCACCCTTCATCCTCACGTCCATCACTCCGTCATTGTTGACCATGAGGTTGTCCCGGATGACGGAACATTTCTTTCCCCCGATGGTGATGCCAGTTTGTAAGAAAGCCTTGCGGTCCTGCCCCACTAACAGGCTAACCTCCTGCGGGGAGATGGCGGCCAGCACTCCACCGGGCTTGGACGCCCAGACGGACTTGTTGTCAGCGTGGCCCACAATGGCAGCATCTTCCACATTCTTATCCTTCAGTATAGTGTTGATGTAATTCTTCCAGTCAGACATCCTGCCCTTGGATCGAAGATTGGTTTCAAACACAAACTAGCGTTAGGTCCTGTCTCACCAACAGCAGCTCCTTAATGTGAGAGGACTTCACAGTCCTATGGCTTTGTGAGGTCAGAGAGTGACATTACCTCATGCATGACATGGCCCGTGCCATCACTTCAGAGTGACATCACTCTTTATGAGCTCATGTCCTGTGTTCTCCTGATGGTTCACACATCTTTATAAGTCAGCAATGACTGAAACATGTGAAGGTTTATTCTGTTCATTGAGTATCCTGTTTAATCCCCCCTCCCATCTTCTGCCCTCCCTTCCTCTACTGAAGGCACTGACTCATACTGGGATATATCCCCCTTGGTATAGACATTCCCCTCTGCCAAACACTCATAATATTCTGGCCAGGGAAACTTCTCTTGTCCACCTCAAGCCCCATGGTCTAAATAGTCCTAGAGATATTTGTACCTAGTTCCCCCTTTATCATGAAGTCCATTGTGAGCCTGTCAAAATTATTCTTGATGATTAAGCAGTTCTTTCTCTTAATGATGATGCCAGTCTGCGAGCTTTCCATATCAGAAGCAGGAGGAGCCCTTGTAAAACCATTGCCAATCCCTCACCAAAAAGCACCAAAACCAGTTGTACTGTCAATACCGTCACACCGTAATTCAGCACGGACCAGGATTTGGAGCTGCAGTCATCCGGATCTATTTGCACTCAGTGTCCCGTGCATATGTGCCAACTTACACAATTCAGAAGTGCTGGCAGAGCCCCTGAAACAACTCGAAATGCAATGTGTGAAGTAGCCGCTCTTTCAGGGCAACTAAATTTCAATACATATAGTTAAGTGTGAGGTGGTACATTTTGATAGAGAGAATAAGGAGGCCAGATAATCCTTGGAAAATAAGTGTCCAAATAAGGTAGCGGGCCAGAGGGATCTATCTAGGGGTACAGATAAACAAATCACTAAAAGTAGCAACCCAGGTTAATAAGGACATTAATAAATCAAACAGGGTCCAGGCTAATTTCTAAAGGGATAGAATTGGAAAGCAGAGATGTTATATGGTTAGACCACACTTGAAGTACTGTGGATAATCCTGCTTTCCATCTTTATAGAGACACTGGAGAAAGTGCAGAGATTTACCAGAAAGACAGCAGTGCTGAAAGGTTTTATCCACCAGGAAAGATTGAAAAAGCTGGGTTCCTTTCTCTAGAAAGAAAAGAATGAGGGATGACCTGATGTTTAAGATTCTGGAAGAGGTTTGATGGGGTAGATGTAGAGAAGATGCTTCCACTTGCAGCAGAGCTTAGGGCCATGTATATAATAAATAAATAAGTCTGATTTTCACAATTTGATGGGGTTAGTTAACCTCAGTAAAACATAAATTGCATTTAGACCAACAAGTTAAAGTATAATACAGAACTGTTAAAATGATCAAAATTAGCACGTTTACAAAAAAACCCAGTGAATCACATCATCTTTCTTTTTGACCTTTAGGCGCCTTTCCAAACAATTGTTTAAAAAAAAATATCGAACTTAACTAAAGGAAAAGTGAGCCTTCTCAGCTAAGCAAGATCTCTTTATAACATTACACAAGCCAAAATCATACAGGCCCTAACAAGGGAAGTAGTCAGTCTCAGCAGAATGTGAGCATTCACTTTCTGAAGAGACAGTACACTAAAATCCTGCAGCTTGGAACAGGAGTAAAGGGACAGAATTTCCACTTTCCTCATTCTGTTTTCCAACACTGACTAATTTATCTTTTCACTCTCTTAATCAGTTTTGGATTTTTGTTAAAGTCACAATAGGTTAGATTGAAGAAGCTAGGATTGTTCTCGTTGGAGCGAAGGAGATTTGGGGGGGTGGTGGGGGTAACGTCAAAGGTTATGATTGGAGATCTTATGGTGCAGTGGGTAGTGTCTCCGCCTCTGAACTAGAAGCTCCAGGTTGAAGATCCACCCCAGGACTTGATGGTTAAGCGAGGTGTGTTCATAATGTGGCTAAACAGGTTGAAAATCAACCTGCAAACCTGTAAATCCTTCCAACACATGAGATTCCCAGTCAGCCATGTGATGGAAAGAACGTTGGAGCCTCTACCATCACCATCCATAGCTCCGGACTACAACATGCTTGTAAAGTGTACTTTGTCACAGCAACTCAGACTCCTGGAGTGAAATGGGGCACACCACAAGATTATGACAGGTCTCGGTAAGATAGACAAAGAAAATCTGTTTCTGTTAGCTGATTGTATAAGGATGAGGGAACAAGATGGAAGGTTTTGGGCAAGAGATATGGGGGAATGGGATTGAAATGCTTGCTCTACAGACAGCTGGCATGGACTTGATGGGCTGAATGGCCTCCTGTGTCACAATGGTTCTATGACTCTAACTCACAGCCCGTGTCCTCACTGAAGCCTGTCATCTCCTGCGTTGATATATGGGAGGGGTGTAATAAGATGGAGTAAAAGAAGGAGGAGATGCTGAGGATCCAGTCAAGTGATTCTGTCCCTTTCTTGGTTTACCCGCTGGAAATGCTATGACTGCCTCTCACTGTCACTTTTCAACATTCTGCGTCCCTTTAGACGATGTTGTGGAGTTTTAAGGCCACGCACTTAAAGGCCTCCTCTCATCGTCACTGGTATTTTATCAGTGCCGAAGGCCGTAAGGTGGGGTGGGAGCACCTCCTTGTCTGGCAACATGGCTCCTCTTCTTTGGGGACTTGCTGCAGTCCCAGTAGTGGCCACCGCTCCCAGTGGCGCTGCCGGGACTGGAGAGCTGCTGGCCATTTGATTGGCCGGCAGCTCTCGGAGACGGGACTTCTTCCAAGATGGGGGCGGAAGTCCTGTCCAGAACCAGTTACACAGCCGTAAAGTTGTCGTGGGGCTTTCAGGCCAACCGGAGGCAGGCTCGCCTCTGGCTTATGAACCGGGGAGGGTGGGAGGACCACAGTCTCCATGTAAAGCTCCCCCATGGTTACAACTCTCACAGTTTAGTTTCTCGCTCCATTTTTGAGATGGCCCTTCCCTACAGAAGTGATGATATTAGCTCGGAGGTGGGGAGGCAGAGGGATGCTGGTGGGGGAGATGCTATTTTACAGTTGGGGCATTTGAAAGGATGGATTTCTCCAAGGCTCTGGTGAATTTAACGACAGGACCTTATTCAACATCTTTTGCCTCCATTGGCCAGCTGCAGCCCCCCCCAGGTTGACAAGTTGGTTGGCGGTAGGGTAGATGGGCCTTCAGTACCAGGCTGCAGTCGGGCACCAGAGAGGAGGGAGGGCTCAGAGGCCTCGGTGGGGGGGGGGGGGGGGGGGGGTTGTTGGGGTGTGGTGGGTGAGCTGGTAGATTGGAGGCCAGGGAGGGGGCACGGTCCGACGCTGGGGTTGATTTGGTGGGGTGGATTGAAAGGGGCAGTGTTGGGATGGGGTGGGGGGGGTGACTGGATGGATCGGAGAGAGATCGGAGGTGGCAGGTGGGTGGGAGTATGGGGTGGAGGATTTGGAGGACAGTTGAAGGGGAGGGAGCTGGGAGATGCTGGCTCGGTGTCTGATAGTGAGGTGTATGGGGGGGGGGTGTGGTGGGGGGCAGGGTGGGTGGAAGCAGGTAGGCTGGATCCAGTGGAAAGGACAAAATCACCCACCTTTGCTGCAGCCTGGGAAACCACACTGGCAGGGGTTAAATTAATATTTAAAATGGAGATTAAATCTTGAGTCGCACTAACTCATTATAATATTTTTAAACAGGCTTTCCACCTCCTGGGAGTGGATTGGCTATCCACCCCTTATCCTGTCCCCATTAAAAGTGGCAGGTTTGCACTGGCTAGTGTTCAGGTTTGTGATAAAAACATTTTAACATCCCACCTGATCTAAAATTTTAAGGGGTTAAGATTCTCGAAGGGCTTCTCTACAAATTCCTCCCGTTGCTTTATCTGATTCCTCATTGGCTTCTGTTCCTTCCTCCAACTCTCAACTTCATCTGTCACGGCTAAACAAAAAACTTTAATTTGCCAAAGCTTGGTTGTCTGCGTATAATTTTGGACCACATTAAACAACCCGCCCAGGACTATTAGGTGGGTCTCTCAAGTCCAACGTCTCCTACGCCTTGTTTACAGCACCAGATTTAGATAGTTCGTTTAAGGTTTGATCGCTAACCTCAGAAGGTGTTTTTGTTCCAAAGTGTAAAAGTTTCAAAACAAAACTACGGTGCATGAAGTGTAGACATTAAAGTGCATTTAAGTCCTTGACGTACGTCCTTGGCAAAGCTTTAGCATCAACAAGGTTTCCAGGTGAACAATCTGGTATTGCTCGTTTGTAGAACAAATTAACCGATGTGTTTACTTCGTTACAACAGTGACTACACTTCAAAACCACCTCACTGGTTGTAAAGCACCTTGGGACATCATAAGATCATGAAAGGTGCTGTTTTGTTAGTCCAGTGACTTTACCACTACGGCACCACCAACAAGGTGGTGCCGTAGTGGTAAAGTCACTGGACTAACAATCCAGACGCCCAGGCTAATGCTCAGGAGACATGGGTTCAATTCCCACCACGGCAGCTGGTGAAATTTAAATTCAAATAAATCTGGAATTAAAAGCTAGTCTCAGTAATGGTGACCACGAAACTATCATCAATTGTTGTAAAACCCATCTGGTTCACTAATGGCCCTTTCAGTAAGGAAAACTGCCATCCTTACTCGGTCTGGCCTACACGTGACTCCAGACCCACAGCAATGTGGTTGACTCTTAAATGGCCTGGCAAGTCGCTCAGTTGTATCAAACCTTCACAAAGCCTAAACGGAATGAAACCAGACAGACCACCTGGCATCAATCTAGGCTCTAGAAATGACCATGGCAAACTCAGCCCTGTCAACCCTGCAAAGTTCTCCTTACTAACGTCTGGGGGCTAGTACCAACATTTGGAGAGCTGTCTCACAGACTAGTCAAGGAACAGTCTGACGTAGTCATACTCATGGAATCATACCTACAGAACAATTCCCGGACACCACCGTCCCTGGGTATGTCCTGCCCCATATTGAACACCTTTTAAAGGAAACACTGAGGATGGCAAGGGTCTGGGTGGGGGACTTAAATGTCCAGCACTAAGAGTGGCTTGGTAACACCACCACAGACCGAGCTGGGCGGGTTCTAAATGACATAGTTGCTACACTGGGTCTGCGGCAGGTAGTGAGGGAACCAACAAGAGGGAAAAACACACCTGACCTGTCGCAGGTGCATCTGTCCATGACGGTGTTGGTAGGAGTGACTACAACACGGGGGCAGAATTTTACACTGATCAGGTGGGCCCCCCCTGACTGGATGTGAAATTGTGCAAGATGACGTTGGGCAAACATCCTGACATCATCCCACGCTCACGCGATATTTCGGTCAGAGTCAGAGGCCCGCCCGCTGACCATTAAGAGGGCAATTAAACCCATTAACGGAGCAATTGACCCTGCTTTTTTGTGGTCCGTCCAACCTTACGGTTGGCGGATGGGTGAATTGGCCAGGAGCCCTTTACATTTTTCATGAAACTTCATCCAAGGGCGGGATGAGCTTCCGTTATTAAATTATAAAAAATAAAAATCCTTGGGCAGCATTATTATCAGCTTTATTTTCAGATGCCTGATTCTGATGCTTGGACCTTTTTTTCGTGGCGTTTTGGAACTTTATTTGATGGGTTTGGGGCCTGCAGTTCCCTTGAGGCAGCTCTCTGCCCTCAGGGAGCTTTCTGTCAGCACTCGGCTGCGCCCACATTGACGTCACCGCCGCCCTCTCCCCACCCCCACCCCCACCCCGGCAGTGCTAAGCTTTCCAGCGCAGGTTTTACGCTGGCTGTTAATTGGCCACCCAGTGTGTCCCTCAGCTGCAGACAAGAGGACACCTCCTCCATTGAAGAGCTGGAAGTAACAGCGCCTACCCACCCCCTGCACCAGCTCAGAGACACACACCTCGGTGGGACCGAGATCTACACCAGGCTGGGGCTCACCGCACGGACACATGTCCGCAGCAGGAGGAGGCAGGTTCAGCCGAGTCCCCCCCCACCCCGTGCTCGGAGGACTCCTGGGGAAGAGGCACCTGTGAGGCCCGAGGCAGATGACAAAGCTCTGAATTCGGCCTTCCAACTCACCCGAGAGAGTCAGTGAAAGGTGGGAGAACGTCGGGCAGAGCTGTTGGAAACCCGGGACAGAGTGGCTCGCGATTGGGAGGAGGGCGTCCACCTGCTCTCTGATGAAGTGGTGCTGACATGTGTGTATGGAGGTCTCCACAGGGAGGATGGCGGATGCCATGGAGACCCTGGTCCAGCAGGATGTGGGGATCTGCGCAGACCTGCACTATATCGCGGGAGCCATGGGTGAGTTCCTGCAGTGGCAACGCGAGACAGAAACAGGGTACCTAACTGTTCCTTCAGCTGGTCTTTCCCCTCAAGGAGTCAGGCCGGAATCTCAGAGGCTGCCTACTCCCTTTGGGTCCCCTCTGCCTGTGAGTCCCTCGAACCTGTCCTCTATCACCGCAGAGGGAGCTGCCGACCCATGAGTGATTCTGGAGGGAGAAGTGTGTGTGACAGGGCCTTTCTGAGCCTTGTGCTAGCCTCTCCCAGGCACACGGAGCATTCACTCTCCCACACACGGAGCCTTCACTCTCTCACACACACGGAGCCTTCACTCTCTCACACACACACACGGAGCCTTCACTATCCCACACACACGGAGCCTTCACTCTCCCACACACACGGAGCCTTCACTCTCCCACACACACACACGGAGCCTTCACTCTCCCACACACACACACGGAGCCTTCACGCTCGCACACACGGAGCCTTCACTCTCCCACACACACGGAGCCTTCACTCTACCACACACGGAGCCTTCACTCTCCCACACACACGGAGCCTTCACTCTCCCACAGACACACAAGGAGCCTTCACTCTCCCAAAGACACACACGGAGTCTTCACTCTCCCACACACACGGAGCCTTCACTCTCCCACACACACACACGGAGCTTTCACTCTCCTACACACACGGAGCCTTCACTCTCCCACACACACGGAGCCTTCACTCTCCCAAACACACGGAGCCTTCACTCTCCCAGACACACACACGGAGCCTTCACTCTCCCAGACACACACACGGAGCCTTCACTCTCCCACACACGGAGCCTTCACTCTCCCACACACACATGGAGCCTTCACTCTCCCAGGCACATGGAGTATTCACTCTCCCACACACACAGAGCCTTCACTCTCCCACACACACGGAGCCTTCACTCTCCCAGACACACACACGGAGCCTTCACTCTCCCACACACACGGAGCCTTCACTCTCCCACACACACACGGAGCCTTCACTCTCCCAGGCACATGGAGTCTTCACTCTCCCACACAAACGGAGCCTTCACTCTCCCACACACACGGAGCCTTCACTCTCCCACACATACACACGGAGCCTTCACTCTCCCACACACACACACGGAGCCTTCACTCTCCCACACATGGAGCCTTCACTCTCTCACACACACGGAGCCTTCACTCTCTCACACACACACACGGAGCCTTCACTATCCCACACACACGGAGCCTTCACTCTCCCACACACACGGAGCCTTCACTCTCCCACACACACATACGGAGCCTTCACTCTCCCACACACACACACGGAGCCTTCACTCTCCCACACACACGGAGCCTTCACTTTCCCACACACACGGAGCCTTCACTCTCCCACACACGGAGCCTTCACTCTCCCACACACACGGAGCCTGCACTCTCCCACAGACACACAAGGAGCCTTCACTCTCCCAAAGACACACACGGAGTCTTCACTCTCCCACACACACGGAGCCTTCACTCTCCCACACACACACACGGAGCTTTCACTCTCCTACACACACGGAGCCTTCACTCTCCCACACACACGGAGCCTTCACTCTCCCAAACACACGGAGCCTTCACTCTCCCAGACACACACACGGAGCCTTCACTCTCCCAGACACACACACGGAGCCTTCACTCTCCCACACACGGAGCCTTCACTCTCCCACACACACATGGAGCCTTCACTCTCCCAGGCACATGGAGTATTCACTCTCCCACACACACAGAGCCTTCACTCTCCCACACACACGGAGCCTTCACTCTCCCACACACACGGAGCCTTCACTCTCCCAGACACACACACGGAGCCTTCACTCTCCCACACACACGGAGCCTTCACTCTCCCACAAACACGGAGCCTTCACTCTCCCACACATACACACGGAGCCTTCACTCTCCCACACACACACACGGAGCCTTCACTCTCCCACACACGGAGCCTTCACTCTCCCACACACACGGAGCCTTACTCTCCCACACACACGGAGCCTTCACTCTCCCACACACACGGAGTCTTCACTCTCCCACACACACGGAGCCTTCACTCTCCCACACGCACGGAGCCTTCACTCTCCCACACGCACGGAGCCTTCACTCTCCCACACACACACACGGAGCCTTCGCTCTCCCACACACACACACGGAGCCTTCACTCTCCCAGGCACACGGAGCCTTCACTCTCCCACACACACACATGGAGCCTTCACTCTCCCAGGCACACGGAGCCTTCACTCTCCCACACACACGGAGCCTTCACTCTCCCACACACACGGAGCCTTCACTCTCCCAGACACACGGAGCCTTCACTCTCCCAGACTCCCGGAGCCTTCAATCTCCCACACACACGGAGCCTTCACTCTCCCACACACACGGAGCCTTCACTCTCCCACACACACACATGGAGTCTTCACTCTCCCACACACACGGAGCCTTCACTCTCCCACACACACACACGGAGCCTTCACTCTCCCACACACACGGAGCCTTCACTCTCCCACACACACGGAGCCTTCACTCTCCCACACACACATGGAGCCTTCACTCTCCCAGGCACATGGAGTATTCACTCTCCCACACACACAGAGCCTTCACTCTCCCACACACACGGAGCCTTCACTCTCCCACACACACGGAGCCTTCACTCTCCCACACACACGGAGCCTTCACTCTCCCACACACACACATGGAGCCTCCACTCTCCCAGGCACACGGAGCCTTCACTCTCCCACACACACGGAGCCTTCACTCTCCCAGACACACGGAGCCTTCACTCTCCCACACACACGGAGCCTTCACTCTCCCACACACACGGAGCCTTCACTCTCCCACACACACGGAGCCTTCACTCTCCCACACACACGGAGCCATCACTCTCCCTCAGACACACATGGAGCCTTCACTCTCCCACACACACACATGGAGTCTTCACTCTCCCACACACACGGAGCCTTGACTCTCCCACACACACACACGGAGCCTTCACTCTCCCACACACACGGAGCCTTCACTCTCCCACACACACGGAGCCTTCACTCTCCCAGACACACGGAGCCTTCACTCTCCCACACACACGGAGCCTTCACTCTCCCAGGCACACGGAGCCTTCACTCTCCCACACACACGGAGCCTTCACTCTCCCACACACACGGAGCCTTCACTCTCCCACACACACGGAGCCTTCACTCTCCCTCAGACACACATGGAGCCTTCACTCTCCCACACACACACATGGAGTCTTCACTCTCCCACACACACGGAGCCTTCACTCTCCCACACACACACACGGAGCCTTCACTCTCCCACACACACGGAGCCTTCACTCTCCCACACACACGGAGCCTTCACTCTCCCACACACACGGAGCCTTCACTCTCCCACAGACACACAAGGAGCCTTCACTCTCCCACACACACACACGGAGCCTTCACTCTCCCACACACACGGAGTCTTCACTCTCCCAGACACACGGAGCCTTCACTCTCCCAGACACACGGAGCCTTCACTCTCCCACACACACGGAGCCTTCACTCTCCCACACACACGGAGCCTTCACTCTCCCACACACACACACGGAGCCTTCACTCTCCCACACACACACACGGAGTCTTCACTCGCCCACACACACACACGGAGCCTTCACTCTCCCAGACGCACGGAGCGTTCTCTCTCCCATGCACACGGAGCCTTCACTCTCCCACACACAACGGAATCTTCACTCTGCCACACACACGGAGCCTTCACTCTCCCACACACACACATGGAGCCTTCACTCTCCCACACACACAGACACACACGGAGCCTTCACTCTCCCACACACACACACGGAGCCTTCACTCTCCCACACACACACACGGAGTCTTCACTCTCCCACACACACGGAGCCTTCACTCTCCCACACACACGGAGCCTTCACTCTCCCACACGCACGGAGCCTTCACTCTCCCACACGCACGGAGCCTTCACTCTCCCACAGACACACAAGGAGCCTTCACTCTCCCAGGCACATGGAGTATTCACTCTCCCACACACACAGAGCCTTCACTCTCCCACACACACGGAGCCTTCACTCTCCCAGACACACACACGGAGCCTTCACTCTCGCACACACACGGAGCCTTCACTCTCCCAGACACACACGGAGCCTTCACTCTCCCACACACGGAGCCTTCACTCTCCCACACACACATGGAGCCTTCACTCTCCCAGGCACATGGAGTATTCACTCTCCCACACACACAGAGCCTTCACTCTCCCACACACACGGAGCCTTCACTCTCCCAGACACACACACGGAGCCTTCACTCTCCCACAGACACACAAGGAGCCTTCACTCTCCCACACACACGGAGCCTTCACTCTCCCACACACACGCACGGAGTCTTCACTCTCCCACACACACGGAGACTTCACTCTCCCACACACACGGAGCCTTCACTCTCCCAAACACACACACGGAGCCTTCACTCTCCCAGACACACACACGGAGCCTTCACTCTCCCACAGACACACACGGAGTCTTCACTCTCCCACACACACGGAGTCTTCACTCTCCCACACACACGGAGCCTTCACTCTCCCACACACACGGAGCCTTCACTCTCCCACACACACGGAGCCTTCACTCTCCCACACACACGGAGCCTTCACTCTCCCACACACACACACGGAGCATTCACTCTCCCACACACACACACGGAGCCTTCACTCTCCCACACACACACACGGAGTCTTCACTCTCCCACACACACACACGGAGCCTTCACTCTCCCAGACACACGGAGCGTTCTCTCTCCCATGCACACGGAGCCTTCACTCTCCCACACACACGGAATCTTCACTCTGCCACACACACGGAGCCTTCACTCTCACACACACACGGAGCCTTCACTCTCCCACACACACACATGGAGCCTTCACTCTCCCACACACACAGACACACACGGAGCCTTCACTCTCCCACACACACACACGGAGCCTTCACTCTCCCACACACACACTAGGAGTCTTCACTCTCCCACACACACGGAGCCTTCACTCTCCCACACACACGGAGCCTTCACTCTCCCACACGCACGGAGCCTTCACTCTCCCACACACACGGAGCCTTCACTCTCCCACAGACACACAAGGAGCCTTCACTCTCCCAGGCACATGGAGTATTCACTCTCCCACACACACAGAGCCTTCACTCTCCCACACACACGGAGCCTTCACTCTCCCAGACACACACACGGAGCCTTCACTCTCCCACACACACGGAGCCTTCACTCTCCCACACACACACGGAGCCTTCACTCTCCCACACACGGAGCCTTCACTCTCCCACACACACATGGAGCCTTCACTCTCCCAGGCACATGGAGTATTCACTCTCCCACACACACAGAGCCTTCACTCTCCCACACACACGGAGCCTTCACTCCCAGACACACACACGGAGCCTTCACTCTCCCACACACACGGAGCCTTCACTCTCCCACACACACACGGAGCCTTCACTCTCCCAGGCACACGGAGTCTTCACTCTCCCACACAAACGGAGCCTTCACTCTCCCACACACACGGAGCCTTCACTCTCCCACACACACGGAGCCTTCACTCTCCCACACACACGGAGCCTTCACTCTCCCACACACACGGAGCCATCACTCTCCCTCAGACACACATGGAGCCTTCACTCTCCCACACACACACATGGAGTCTTCACTCTCCCACACACACGGAGCCTTCACTCTCCCACACACACACACGGAGCCTTCACTCTCCCACACACACGGAGCCTTCACTCTCCCACACACACGGAGCCTTCACTCTCCCAGACACACGGAGCCTTCACTCTCCCACACACACGGAGCCTTCACTCTCCCAGGCACACGGAGCCTTCACTCTCCCACACACACGGAGCCTTCACTCTCCCACACACACGGAGCCTTCACTCTCCCACACACACGGAGCCTTCACTCTCCCTCAGACACACATGGACCCTTCACTCTCCCACACACACACATGGAGTCTTCACTCTCCCACACACACGGAGCCTTCACTCTCCCACACACACACACGGAGCCTTCACTCTCCCACACACACGGAGCCTTCACTCTCCCACACACACGGAGCCTTCACTCTCCCACACACACGGAGCCTTCACTCTCCCACAGACACACAAGGAGCCTTCACTCTCCCACACACACACACGGAGCCTTCACTCTCCCACACACACGGAGTCTTCACTCTCCCAGACACACGGAGCCTTCACTCTCCCAGACACACGGAGCCTTCACTCTCCCACACACACGGAGCCTTCACTCTCCCACACACACGGAGCCTTCACTCTCCCACACACACACACGGAGCCTTCACTCTCCCACACACACACACGGAGTCTTCACTCTCCCACACACACACACGGAGCCTTCACTCTCCCAGACGCACGGAGCGTTCTCTCTCCCATGCACACGGAGCCTTCACTCTCCCACACACAACGGAATCTTCACTCTGCCACACACACGGAGCCTTCACTCTCCCACACACACACATGGAGCCTTCACTCTCCCACACACACAGACACACACGGAGCCTTCACTCTCCCACACACACACACGGAGCCTTCACTCTCCCACACACACACACGGAGTCTTCACTCTCCCACACACACGGAGCCTTCACTCTCCCACACACACGGAGCCTTCACTCTCCCACACGCACGGAGCCTTCACTCTCCCACACACACGGAGCCTTCACTCTCCCACAGACACACAAGGAGCCTTCACTCTCCCAGGCACATGGAGTATTCACTCTCCCACACACACAGAGCCTTCACTCTCCCACACACACGGAGCCTTCACTCTCCCAGACACACACACGGAGCCTTCACTCTCGCACACACACGGAGCCTTCACTCTCCCAGACACACACGGAGCCTTCACTCTCCCACACACGGAGCCTTCACTCTCCCACACACACATGGAGCCTTCACTCTCCCAGGCACATGGAGTATTCACTCTCCCACACACACAGAGCCTTCACTCTCCCACACACACGGAGCCTTCACTCTCCCAGACACACACACGGAGCCTTCACTCTCCCACAGACACACAAGGAGCCTTCACTCTCCCACACACACGGAGCCTTCACTCTCCCACACACACGCACGGAGTCTTCACTCTCCCACACACACGGAGACTTCACTCTCCCACACACACGGAGCCTTCACTCTCCCAAACACACACACGGAGCCTTCACTCTCCCAGACACACATACGGTGCCTTCACTCTCCCACAGACACACACGGAGTCTTCACTCTCCCACACACACGGAGTCTTCACTCTCCCACACACACGGAGCCTTCACTCTCCCACACACACGGAGCCTTCACTCTCCCACACACACGGAGCCTTCACTCTCCCACACACACGGAGCCTTCACTCTCCCACACACACACACACGGAGCATTCACTCTCCCACACACACACACGGAGCCTTCACTCTCCCACACACACACACGGAGTCTTCACTCTCCCACACACACACACGGAGCCTTCACTCTCCCAGACACACGGAGCGTTCTCTCTCCCATGCACACGGAGCCTTCACTCTCCCACACACACGGAATCTTCACTCTGCCACACACACGGAGCCTTCACTCTCACACACACACGGAGCCTTCACTCTCCCACACACACACATGGAGCCTTCACTCTCCCACACACACAGACACACACGGAGCCTTCACTCTCCCACACACACACACGGAGCCTTCACTCTCCCACACACACACTAGGAGTCTTCACTCTCCCACACACACGGAGCCTTCACTCTCCCACACACACGGAGCCTTCACTCTCCCACACGCACGGAGCCTTCACTCTCCCACACACACGGAGCCTTCACTCTCCCACAGACACACAAGGAGCCTTCACTCTCCCAGGCACATGGAGTATTCACTCTCCCACACACACAGAGCCTTCACTCTCCCACACACACGGAGCCTTCACTCTCCCAGACACACACACGGAGCCTTCACTCTCCCACACACACGGAGCCTTCACTCTCCCACACACACACGGAGCCTTCACTCTCCCACACACGGAGCCTTCACTCTCCCACACACACATGGAGCCTTCACTCTCCCAGGCACATGGAGTATTCACTCTCCCACACACACAGAGCCTTCACTCTCCCACACACACGGAGCCTTCACTCTCCCAGACACACACACGGAGCCTTCACTCTCCCACACACACGGAGCCTTCACTCTCCCACACACACACGGAGCCTTCACTCTCCCAGGCACACGGAGTCTTCACTCTCCCACACAAACGGAGCCTTCACTCTCCCACACACACGGAGCCTTCACTCTCCCACACATACACACGGAGCCTTCACTCTCCCACACACACACACGGAGCCTTCACTCTCCCACACATACGGAGCCTTCACTCTCCCACACACACGTAGCCTTACTCTCCCACACACACGGAGCCTTCACTCTCCCACACACACGGAGTCTTCACTCTCCCACACACACGGAGCCTTCACTCTCCCACACACACGGAGCCTTCACTCTCCCACACGCACGGAGCCTTCACTCTCCCACACGCACGGAGCCTTCACTCTCCCACACACACGGAGCCTTCACTCTCCCACACACACGGAGCCTTCACTCTCCCACACACACACATGGAGCCTTCACTCTCCCAGGCACACGGAGCCTTCACTCTCCCACACACACGGAGCCTTCACTCTCCCAGACACACGGAGCCTTCACTCTCCCAGACACACGGAGCCTTCAGTCTCCCACACACACGGAGCCTTCACTCTCCCACACACACGGAGCGTTCACTCTCCCACAGACACACACGGAGCCTTCACTCTCCCACACACATGGAGCCTTCACTCTCCCACAGACACACATGGAGCCTTCACTCTCCCACACACACACATGGAGTCTTCACTCTCCCACACACATGGAGCCTTCACTCTCCCACACACACACACGGAGCCTTCACTCTCCCACACACACGGAGCCTTCACTCTCCCAGACACACACACGGAGCCTTCACTCTCCCAGACACACACACGGAGCCTTCACTCTCCCAGACATACACACGGAGCCTTCACTCTCCCACACACATACACAGAGTCTTCACTCTCCCACACACACGGAGCTTTCATTCTCCCACACACACGGAGCTTTCATTCTCCCACACACACGGAGCCTTCACTCTGCCACACACACGGAGCCTTCACTCTGCCACACACACGGAGCCTTCACTGTCCCACACACACGGAGCCTTCACTGTCCCACACACACGGAGCCTTCACTCTCCCACAGACACACAAGGAGCCTTCACTCTCCCAAAGACACACACGGAGTCTTCACTCTCCCACACACACGGAGCCTTCACTCTCCCACACACACACACGGAGCTTTCACTCTCCTACACACACGGAGCCTTCACTCTCCCAGACACACACACGGAGCCTTCACTCTCCCAAACACACGGAGCCTTCACTCTCCCAGACACACACACGGAGCCTTCACTCTCCCACACACGGAGCCTTCACTCTCCCACACACACATGGAGCCTTCACTCTCCCAGGCACATGGAGTATTCACTCTCCCACACACACAGAGCCTTCACTCTCCCACACACACGGAGCCTTCACTCTCCCACACACACGGAGCCTTCACTCTCCCAGACACACACACGGAGTCTTCACTCTCCCACACAAACGGAGCCTTCACTCTCCCACAAACACGGAGCCTTCACTCTCGCACACATACACACGGAGCCTTCACTCTCCCACACACAAACACGGAGCCTTCACTCTCCCACACACGGAGCCTTCACTCTCCCACACACACGGAGCCTTACTCTCCCACACAGACGGAGCCTTCACTCTCCCACACACACGGAGTCTTCACTCTCCCACACACACGGAGCCTTCACTCTCCCACACGCACGGAGCCTTCACTCTCCCACACGCACGGAGCCTTCACTCTCCCACACACACACACGGAGCCTTCACTCTCCCACACACACACATGGAGCCTTCACTCTCCCACACACACACACGGAGCCTTCACTCTCCCACACACACGGAGCCTTCACTCTCCCACACACACACATGGAGCCTTCACTCTCCCAGGCACACGGAGCCTTCACTCTCCCACACACACGGAGCCTTCACTCTCCCAGACACACGGAGCCTTCACTCTCCCAGACACACGGAGCCTTCACTCTCCCAGACACACGGAGCCTTCACTCTCCCACACACACGGAGCCTTCACTCTCCCACACACACGGAGCCTTCACTCTCCCACACACACACATGGAGTCTTCACTCTCCCACACACACGGAGCCTTCTCTCTCCCACACACACACACGGAGCCTTCACTCTCCCACACACACGGAGCCTTCACTCTCCCACACACACGGAGCCTTCACTCTCCCACACACACATGGAGCCTTCACTCTCCCAGGCACATGGAGTATTCACTCTCCCACACACACAGAGCCTTCACTCTCCCACACACACGGAGCCTTCACTCTCCCACACACACGGAGCCTTCACTCTCCCACACACACGGAGCCTTCACTCTCCCACACACACACATGGAGCCTTCACTCTCCCAGGCACACGGAGCCTTCACTCTCCCACACAGACGGAGCCTTCACTCTCCCAGACACACGGAGCCTTCACTCTCCCACACACACGGAGCCTCCACTCTCCCACACACACGGAGCCTTCACTCTCCCACACACACGGAGCCTTCACTCTCCCACACACACGGAGCCATCACTCTCCCTCAGACACACATGGAGCCTTCACTCTCCCACACACACACATGGAGTCTTCACTCTCCCACACACACGGAGCCTTCACTCTCCCACACACACACACGGAGCCTTCACTCTCCCACATACACGGAGCCTTCACTCTCCCACACACACGGAGCCTTCACTCTCCCACAGACACACAAGGAGCCTTCACTCTCCCACAGACACACACGGAGCCTTCACTCTCCCACACACACGGAGCCTTCACTCTCCCACACACACGGAGCCTTCACTCTCCCACAGACACACACGGAGCCTTCACTCTCCCACACACACGGAGCCTTCACTCTCCCACACACACGGAGCCTTCACTCTCCCACACACACACACGGAGACTTCACTCTCCCAAACACACACACGGAGCCTTCACTCTCCCAGACACACACACGGAGCCTTCACTCTCCCACACACACGGAGTCTTCACTCTCCCAGACACACGGAGCCTTCACTCTCCCACACACACGGAGCCTTCACTCTCCCACACACACGGAGCCTTCACTCTCCCACACACACGGAGCCTTCACTCTCCCACACACACACACGGAACATTCACTCTCCCACACACACACACGGAGCCTTCACTCTCCCACACACACACACGGAGTCTTCACTCTCCCACACACACACACGGAGCCTTCACTCTCCCAGACACACGGAGCGTTCTCTCTCCCATGCACACGGAGCCTTCACTCTCCCACACACACGGAATCTTCACTCTGCCACACACACGGAGCCTTCACTCTCACACACACACGGAGCCTTCACTCTCCCACACACACACATGGAGCCTTCACTCTCCCACACACACACACACACGGAGCCTTCACTCTCCCACACACACACACGGAGCCTTCACTCTCCCACACACACACACGGAGTCTTCACTCTCCCTCACACACGGAGCCTTCACTCTCCCACACACACGGAGCCTTCACTCTCCCACAGACACACAAGGAGCCTTCACTCTCCCAGGCACATGGAGTATTCACTCTCCCACACACACAGAGCCTTCACTCTCCCACACACACGGAGCCTTCACTCTCCCAGACACACACACGGAGCCTTCACTCTCCCACACACACGGAGCCTTCACTCTCCCAGACACACACGGAGCCTTCACTCTCCCACACACGGAGCCTTCACTCTCCCACACACACATGGAGCCTTCACTCTCCCAGGCACATGGAGTATTCACTCTCCCAGACACACAGAGCCTTCACTCTCCCACACACACGGAGCCTTCACTCTCCCAGACACACACACGGAGCCTTCACTCTCCCACACACACGGAGCCTTCACTCTCCCAGACACACACACGGAGCCTTCACTCTCCCACACACACAGAGCCTTCACTCTCCCAAACACACGGAGCCTTCACTCTCCCAGACACACACACGGAGCCTTCACTCTCCCACACGCACGGAGCCTTCACTCTCCCACACACACGGAGCCTTCACTCTCCCACACACACACATGGAGCCTTCACTCTCCCAGGCACACGGAGCCTTCACTCTCCCAGACACACGGAGCCTTCACTCTCCCACACACACGGAGCCTTCACTCTCCCACACACACGGAGCCTTCACTCTCCCACACACACGGAGCCTTCACTCTCCCACACACACGGAGCCTTCACTCTCCCACAGACACACCTGGAGCCTTCACTCTCCCACACACACACATGGAGTCTTCACTCTCCCACACACACGGAGCCTTCACTCTCCCACACACACGGAGCCTTCACTCTCCCACAGACACACATGGAGCCTTCACTCTCCCACACACACACACGGAGCCTTCACTCTCCCACACACACGGAGCCTTCACTCTCCCTCACACACGGAGCCTTCACTCTCCCACAGACACACATGGAGCCTTCACTCTCCCACACACACACATGGAGTCTTCACTCTCCCACACACACGGAGCCTTCACTCTCCCACACACACACACGGAGCCATCACTCTCCCAGACACACACGGAGCCTTCACTCTCCCACAGACACACACGGAGTCTTCACTCTCCCACACACACGGAGTCTTCACTCTCCCAGACACACGGAGCCTTCACTCTCCCACACACACACACGGAGCCTTCACTCTCCCAGGCACATGGAGTATTCACTCTCCCACACACACAGAGCCTTCACTCTCCCACACACACGGAGCCTTCACTCTCCCACACACACGGAGCCTTCACTCTCCCACACACACGGAGCCTTCACTCTCCCACACACACACACGGAGCATTCACTCTCCCACACACACACACGGAGCCTTCACTCTCCCACACACACACACGGAGTCTTCACTCTCCCACACACACACACGGAGCCTTCACTCTCCCAGACACACGGAGCGTTCTCTCTCCCATGCACACGGAGCCTTCACTCTCCCACACACACGGAATCTTCACTCTGCCACACACACGGAGCCTTCACTCTGCCACACACACGGAGCCTTCACTCTCACACACACACGGAGCCTTCACTCTCCCAGACACACGGAGCCTTCAGTCTCCCACACACACGGAGCCTTCACTCTCACACACACACGGAGCTTTCACTCTCCCAGACACACGGAGCCTTCACTCTCCCACACACACACATGGAGCCTTCACTCTCCCACACACACAGACACACACGGAGACTTCACTCTCCCACACACACACACGGAGCCTTCACTCTCCCACACACACTCACGGAGTCTTCACTCTCCCACACACAAGGAGCCTTCACTCTCCCACACACACGGAGCCTTCACTCTCCCACACGCACGGAGCCTTCACTCTCCCACACACACGGAGCCTTCACTCTCCCACAGACACACAAGGAGCCTTCACTCTCCCAGGCACATGGAGTATTCACTCTCCCACACACACAGAGCCTTCACTCTCCCACACACACGGAGTCTTCACTCTCCCACACACACGGAGCCTTCACTCTGCCACACACACGGAGCCTTCACTCTCACACACACACGGAGCCTTCACTCTCCCACACACACGGAGCCTTCACTCTCCCTCACACACACACGGAGCCTTCACTCTCCCACACATACGGAGCCTTCACTCTCCCACACACACGGAGTCTTCACTCTCCCACACACACGGAGCCTTCACTCTCCCACACGCACGGAGCCTTCACTCTCCCACACACACGGAGCCTTCACTCTCCCACACACACACACGGAGCCTTCACTCTCCCACACATACGGAGCCTTCACTCTCCCACACACACGGAGCCTTCACTCTCCCACACACACGGAGTCTTCACTCTCCCACACACACGGAGCCTTCACTCTCCCACACGCACGGAGCCTTCACTCTCCCACACGCACGGAGCCTTCACTCTCCCACACGCACGGAGCCTTCACTCTCCCACACACACGGAGCCTTCACTCTCCCACACACACGGAGCCTTCACTCTCCCACACACACACATGGAGCCTTCACTCTCCCAGGCACACGGAGCCTTCACTCTCCCACACACACGGAGCCTTCACTCTCCCAGACACACGGAGCCTTCACTCTCCCTGACACACGGAGCCTTCACTCTCCCACACACACGGAGCCTTCACTCTCCCACACACACGAAGCCTTCACTCTCCCACACACACGGAGCCTTCACTCTCCCACACACACGGAGCCTTCACTCTCCCACACACACGGAGCCTTCACTCTCCCTCAGACACACATGGAGCCTTCACTCTCCCACACACACACATGGTGTCTTCACTCTCCCACACACACGGAGCCTTCACTCTCCCACACACACACACGGAGCCTTCACTCTCCCACACACACGGAGCCTTCACTCTCCCACACACACGGAGCCTTCACTCTCCCACAGACAAACAAGGAGCCTTCACTCTCCCACACACACACACGGAGCCTTCACTCTCCCACACACACGGAGCCTTCACTCTCCCACAGACACACAAGGAGCCTTCACTCTCCCAGGCACATGGAGTATTCACTCTCCCACACACACAGAGCCTTCACTCTCCCACACACACGGAGCCTTCACTCTCCCAGACACACTCACGGAGCCTTCACTCTCGCACACACACGGAGCCTTCACTCTCCCAGACACACACGGAGCCTTCACTCTCCCACACACACGGAGTCTTCACTCTCCCAGACACACGGAGCCTTCACTCTCCCAGACACACGGAGCCTTCACTCTCCCACACACACGGAGCCTTCACTCTCCCACACACACGGAGCCTTCACTCTCCCACACACACACACGGAGCCTTCACTCTCCCACACACACACACGGAGTCTTCACTCTCCCACACACACACACGGAGCCTTCACTCTCCCAGACACACGGAGCGTTCTCTCTCCCATGCACACGGAGCCTTCACTCTCCCACACACACGGAATCTTCACTCTGCCACACACACGGAGCCTTCACTCTCACACACACACGGAGCCTTCACTCTCCCACACACACACATGGAGCCTTCACTCTCCCACACACACAGACACACACGGAGCCTTCACTCTCCCACACACACACACGGAGCCTTCACTCTCCCACACACACACACGGAGTCTTCACTCTCCCACACACACGGAGCCTTCACTCTCCCACACACACACACGGAGCATTCACTCTCCCACACACACACACGGAGCCTTCACTCTCCCACACACACACACGGAGTCTTCACTCTCCCACACACACACACGGAGCCTTCACTCTCCCAGACACACGGAGCGTTCTCTCTCCCATGCACACGGAGCCTTCACTCTCCCACACACACGGAATCTTCACTCTGCCACACACACGGAGCCTTCACTCTGCCACACACACGGAGCCTTCACTCTCACACACACACGGAGCCTTCACTCTCCCAGACACACGGAGCCTTCAGTCTCCCACACACACGGAGCCTTCACTCTCACACACACACGGAGCCTTCACTCTCCCAGACACACGGAGCCTTCACTCTCCCACACACACACATGGAGCCTTCACTCTCCCACACACACAGACACACACGGAGACTTCACTCTCCCACACACACACACGGAGCCTTCACTCTCCCACACACACACACGGAGTCTTCACTCTCCCACACACAAGGAGCCTTCACTCTCCCACACACACGGAGCCTTCACTCTCCCACACGCACGGAGCCTTCACTCTCCCACACACACGGAGCCTTCACTCTCCCACAGACACACAAGGAGCCTTCACTCTCCCAGGCACATGGAGTATTCACTCTCCCACACACACAGAGCCTTCACTCTCCCACACACACGGAGTCTTCAGTCTCCCACACACACGGAGCCTTCACTCTGCCACACACACGGAGCCTTCACTCTCACACACACACGGAGCCTTCACTCTCCCACACACACGGAGCCTTCACTCTCCCTCACACACACACGGAGCCTTCACTCTCCCACACATACGGAGCCTTCACTCTCCCACACACACGGAGTCATCACTCTCCCACACACACGGAGCCTTCACTCTCCCACACGCACGGAGCCTTCACTCTCCCACACACACGGAGCCTTCACTCTCCCACACACACACACGGAGCCTTCACTCTCCCACACATACGGAGCCTTCACTCTCCCACACACACGGAGCCTTCACTCTCCCACACACACGGAGGCTTCACTCTCCCACACACACGGAGCCTTCACTCTCCCACACGCACGGAGCCTTCACTCTCCCACACGCACGGAGCCTTCACTCTCCCACACGCACGGAGCCTTCACTCTCCCACACACACGGAGCCTTCACTCTCCCACACACACGGAGCCTTCACTCTCCCACACACACACATGGAGCCTTCACTCTCCCAGGCACACGGAGCCTTCACTCTCCCACACGCACGGAGCCTTCACTCTCCCACACACACGGAGCCTTCACTCTCCCACACACACGGAGCCTTCACTCTCCCACACACACACATGGAGCCTTCACTCTCCCAGGCACACGGAGCCTTCACTCTCCCACACACACGGAGCCTTCACTCTCCCAGACACACGGAGCCTTCACTCTCCCAGACACACGGAGCCTTCACTCTCCCACACACACGGAGCCTTCACTCTCCCACACACACGAAGCCTTCACTCTCCCACACACACGGAGCCTTCACTCTCCCACACACACGGAGCCTTCACTCTCCCACACACACGGAGCCTTCACTCTCCCTCAGACACACATGGAGCCTTCACTCTCCCGCACACACACATGGTGTCTTCACTCTCCCACACACACGGAGCCTTCACTCTCCCACACACACACACGGAGCCTTCACTCTCCCACACACACGGAGCCTTCACTCTCCCACACACACGGAGCCTTCACTCTCCCACAGACAAACAAGGAGCCTTCACTCTCCCACACACACACACGGAGCCTTCACTCTCCCACACACACGGAGCCTTCACTCTCCCACAGACACACAAGGAGCCTTCACTCTCCCAGGCACATGGAGTATTCACTCTCCCACACACACAGAGCCTTCACTCTCCCACACACACGGAGCCTTCACTCTCCCAGACACACACACGGAGCCTTCACTCTCGCACACACACGGAGCCTTCACTCTCCCAGACACACACGGAGCCTTCACTCTCCCACACACACAGAGTCTTCACTCTCCCAGACACACGGAGCCTTCACTCTCCCAGACACACGGAGCCTTCACTCTCCCACACACACGGAGCCTTCACTCTCCCACACACACGGAGCCTTCACTCTCCCACACACACACACGGAGCCTTCACTCTCCCACACACACACACGGAGTCTTCACTCTCCCACACACACACACGGAGCCTTCACTCTCCCAGACACACGGAGCGTTCTCTCTCCCATGCACACGGAGCCTTCACTCTCACACACACACGGAGCCTTCACTCTCCCACACACACACATGGAGCCTTCACTCTCCCACACACACAGACACACACGGAGCCTTCACTCTCCCACACACACACACGGAGCCTTCACTCTCCCACACACACACACGGAGTCTTCACTCTCCCACACACACGGAGCCTTCACTCTCCCACACACACGGAGCCTTCACTCTCCCACACGCACGGAGCCTTCACTCTCCCACACACACGGAGCCTTCACTCTCCCACAGACACACAAGGAGCCTTCACTCTCCCAGGCACATGGAGTATTCACTCTCCCACACACACAGAGCCTTCACTCTCCCACACACACGGAGCCTTCACTTTCCCAGACACACACACGGAGCCTTCACTCTCCCACACACACGGAGCCTTCACTCTCCCAGACACACACGGAGCCTTCACTCTCCCACACACGGAGCCTTCACTCTCCCACACACACATGGAGCCTTCACTCTCCCAGGCACATGGAGTATTCACTCTCCCACACACACGGAGCCTTCACTCTCCCAGACACACACACGGAGCCTTCACTCTCCCACAGACACACAAGGAGCCTTCACTCTCCCACAGACACACACGGAGCCTTCACTCTCCCACACACACGGAGCCTTCACTCTCCCACACACACGCACGGAGTCTTCACTCTCCCACACACACGGAGACTTCACTCTCCCACACACACGGAGCCTTCACTCTCCCAAACACACACACGGAGCCTTCACTCTCCCAGACACACACACGGAGCCTTCACTCTCCCACAGACACACACGGAGTCTTCACTCTCCCACACACACGGAGTCTTCACTCTCCCAGACACACGGAGCCTTCACTCTCCCACACACACGGAGCCTTCACTCTCCCACACACACGGAGCCTTCACTCTCCCACACACACGGAGCCTTCACTCTCCCACACACACACACGGAGCATTCACTCTCCCACACACACACACGGAGCCTTCACTCTCCCACACACACACACGGAGTCTTCACTCTCCCACACACACACACGGAGCCTTCACTCTCCCATAATACACACGGAGCGTTCACTCTCCCATAATACACACGGAGCGTTCTCTCTCCCATGCACACGGAGCCTTCACTCTCCCACACACACGGAATCTTCACTCTGCCACACACACGGAGCCTTCACTCTCCCACACACACGGAGCCTTCACTCTCCCACACACACACATGGAGCCTTCACTCTCCCACACACACAGACACACACGGAGCCTTCACTCTCCCACACACACACACGGAGCCTTCACTCTCCCACACACACACACACGGAGTCTTCACTCTCCCACACACACGGAGCCTTCACTCTCCCACACACACGGAGCCTTCACTCTCCCACACGCACGGAGCCTTCACTCTCCCACACACACGGAGCCTTCACTCTCCCACAGACACACAAGGAGCCTTCACTCTCCCAGGCACATGGAGTATTCACTCTCCCACACACACAGAGCCTTCACTCTCCCACACACACGGAGCCTTCACTCTCCCAGACACACACACGGAGCCTTCACTCTCCCACACACACGGAGCCTTCACTCTCCCACACACACGGAGCCTTCACTCTCCCACACACACACGGAGCCTTCACTCTCACACACACGGAGCCTTCACTCTCCCACACACACATGGAGCCTTCACTCTCCCAGGCACATGGAGTATTCACTCTCCCACACACACAGAGCCTTCACTCTCCCACACACACGGAGCCTTCACTCTCCCAGACACACACACGAAGCCTTCACTCTCCCACACACACGGAGCCTTTCATCTCCCACACACACACGGAGCCTTCACTCTCCCAGGCACACGGAGTCTTCACTCTCCCACACAAACGGAGCCTTCACTCTCCCACACACACGGAGCCTTCACTCTCCCACACATACACACGGAGCCTTCACTCTCCCACACACACACACGGAGCCTTCACTCTCCCACACATACGGAGCCTTCACTCTCCCACACACACGTAGCCTTACTCTCCCACACACACGGAGCCTTCACTCTCCCACACACACGGAGTCTTCACTCTCCCACACACACGGAGCCTTCACTCTCCCACACACACGGAGCCTTCACTCTCCCACACGCACGGAGCCTTCACTCTCCCACACGCACGGAGCCTTCACTCTCCCACACACACGGAGCCTTCACTCTCCCAGACACACGGAGCCTTCACTCTCCCAGACACACGGAGCCTTCACTCTCCCAGACACACGGAGCCTTCACTCTCCCACACACACGGAGCCTTCACTCTCCCACACACACGGAGCCTTCACTCTCCCACAGACACACATGGAGCCTTCACTCTCCCACACACACACACGGAGCCTTCACTCTCCCACACATACGGAGCCTTCACTCTCCCACACACACGGAGCCTTCACTCTCCCACACACACGGAGGCTTCACTCTCCCACACACACGGAGCCTTCACTCTCCCACACGCACGGAGCCTTCACTCTCCCACACGCACGGAGCCTTCACTCTCCCACACGCACGGAGCCTTCACTCTCCCACACACACGGAGCCTTCACTCTCCCACACACACGGAGCCTTCACTCTCCCACACACACACATGGAGCCTTCACTCTCCCAGGCACACGGAGCCTTCACTCTCCCAGACACACGGAGCCTTCACTCTCCCAGACACACGGAGCCTTCACTCTCCCAGACACACGGAGCCTTCACTCTCCCACACACACGGAGCCTTCACTCTCCCACACACACGAAGCCTTCACTCTCCCACACACACGGAGCCTTCACTCTCCCACACACACGGAGCCTTCACTCTCCCACACACACGGAGCCTTCACTCTGCCTCAGACACACATGGAGCCTTCACTCTCCCGCACACACACATGGTGTCTTCACTCTCCCACACACACACACGGAGCCTTCACTCTCCCACACACACACACGGAGCCTTCACTCTCCCACACACACGGAGCCTTCACTCTCCCACACACACGGAGCCTTCACTCTCCCACAGACAAACAAGGAGCCTTCACTCTCCCACACACACACACGGAGCCTTCACTCTCCCACACACACGGAGCCTTCACTCTCCCACAGACACACAAGGAGCCTTCACTCTCCCAGGCACATGGAGTATTCACTCTCCCACACACACAGAGCCTTCACTCTCCCACACACACGGAGCCTTCACTCTCCCAGACACACACACGGAGCCTTCACTCTCGCACACACACGGAGCCTTCACTCTCCCAGACACACACGGAGCCTTCACTCTCCCACACACACGGAGTCTTCACTCTCCCAGACACACGGAGCCTTCACTCTCCCAGACACACGGAGCCTTCACTCTCCCACACACACGGAGCCTTCACTCTCCCACACACACGGAGCCTTCACTCTCCCACACACACACACGGAGCCTTCACTCTCCCACACACACACACGGAGTCTTCACTCTCCCACACACACACACGGAGCCTTCACTCTCCCAGACACACGGAGCGTTCTCTCTCCCATGCACACGGAGCCTTCACTCTCCCACACACACGGAATCTTCACTCTGCCACACACACGGAGCCTTCACTCTCACACACACACGGAGCCTTCACTCTCCCACACACACACATGGAGCCTTCACTCTCCCACACACACAGACACACACGGAGCCTTCACTCTCCCACACACACACACGGAGCCTTCACTCTCCCACACACACACACGGAGTCTTCACTCTCCCACACACACGGAGCCTTCACTCTCCCACACACACGGAGCCTTCACTCTCCCACACGCACGGAGCCTTCACTCTCCCACACACACGGAGCCTTCACTCTCCCACAGACACACAAGGAGCCTTCACTCTCCCAGGCACATGGAGTATTCACTCTCCCACACACACAGAGCCTTCACTCTCCCACACACACGGAGCCTTCACTTTCCCAGACACACACACGGAGCCTTCACTCTCCCACACACACGGAGCCTTCACTCTCCCAGACACACACGGAGCCTTCACTCTCCCACACACGGAGCCTTCACTCTCCCACACACACATGGAGCCTTCACTCTCCCAGGCACATGGAGTATTCACTCTCCCACACACACAGAGCCTTCACTCTCCCACACACACGGAGCCTTCACTCTCCCAGACACACACACGGAGCCTTCACTCTCCCACAGACACACAAGGAGCCTTCACTCTCCCACAGACACACACGGAGCCTTCACTCTCCCACACACACGGAGCCTTCACTCTCCCACACACACGCACGGAGTCTTCACTCTCCCACACACACGGAGACTTCACTCTCCCACACACACGGAGCCTTCACTCTCCCAAACACACACACGGAGCCTTCACTCTCCCAGACACACACACGGAGCCTTCACTCTCCCACAGACACACACGGAGTCTTCACTCTCCCACACACACGGAGTCTTCACTCTCCCAGACACACGGAGCCTTCACTCTCCCACACACACGGAGCCTTCACTCTCCCACACACACGGAGCCTTCACTCTCCCACACACACGGAGCCTTCACTCTCCCACACACACACACGGAGCATTCACTCTCCCACACACACACACACGGAGCCTTCACTCTCCCACACACACACACGGAGTCTTCACTCTCCCACACACACACACGGAGCCTTCACTCTCCCATAATACACACGGAGCGTTCTCTCTCCCATGCACACGGAGCCTTCACTCTCCCACACACACGGAATCTTCACTCTGCCACACACACGGAGCCTTCACTCTCACACACACACGGAGCCTTCACTCTCCCACACACACACATGGAGCCTTCACTCTCCCACACACACAGACACACACGGAGCCTTCACTCTCCCACACACACACACGGAGCCTTCACTCTCCCACACACACACACACGGAGTCTTCACTCTCCCACACACACGGAGCCTTCACTCTCCCACACACACGGAGCCTTCACTCTCCCACACGCACGGAGCCTTCACTCTCCCACACACACGGAGCCTTCACTCTCCCACAGACACACAAGGAGCCTTCACTCTCCCAGGCACATGGAGTATTCACTCTCCCACACACACAGAGCCTTCACTCTCCCACACACACGGAGCCTTCACTCTCCCAGACACACACACGGAGCCTTCACTCTCCCACACACACGGAGCCTTCACTCTCCCACACACACGGAGCCTTCACTCTCCCACACACACACGGAGCCTTCACTCTCACACACACGGAGCCTTCACTCTCCCACACACACATGGAGCCTTCACTCTCCCAGGCACATGGAGTATTCACTCTCCCACACACACAGAGCCTTCACTCTCCCACACACACGGAGCCTTCACTCTCCCAGACACACACACGAAGCCTTCACTCTCCCACACACACGGAGCCTTTCATCTCCCACACACACACGGAGCCTTCACTCTCCCAGGCACACGGAGTCTTCACTCTCCCACACAAACGGAGCCTTCACTCTCCCACACACACGGAGCCTTCACTCTCCCACACATACACACGGAGCCTTCACTCTCCCACACACACACACGGAGCCTTCACTCTCCCACACATACGGAGCCTTCACTCTCCCACACACACGTAGCCTTACTCTCCCACACACACGGAGCCTTCACTCTCCCACACACACGGAGTCTTCACTCTCCCACACACACGGAGCCTTCACTCTCCCACACACACGGAGCCTTCACTCTCCCACACGCACGGAGCCTTCACTCTCCCACACGCACGGAGCCTTCACTCTCCCACACACACGGAGCCTTCACTCTCCCAGACACACGGAGCCTTCACTCTCCCAGACACACGGAGCCTTCACTCTCCCAGACACACGGAGCCTTCACTCTCCCACACACACGGAGCCTTCACTCTCCCACACACACGGAGCCTTCACTCTCCCACAGACACACATGGAGCCTTCACTCTCCCACAGACACACATGGAGCCTTCACTCTCCCACACACACACATGGAGTCTTCACTCTCCCACACACACGGAGCCTTCACTCTCCCACACACACACACGGAGCCTTCACTCTCCCACAGACACACACGGAGCCTTCACTCTCCCACACGCACGGAGCCTTCACTCTCCCACACACACACACGGAGTCTTCGCTCTCCCACACACACGCACGGAGTCTTCACTCTCCCACACACACGGAGACTTCACTCTCCCACGCACACGGAGCCTTCACTCTCCCAAACACACACACGGAGCCTTCACTCTCCCAGACACACACACGGAGCCTTCACTCTCCCACAGACACACACGGAGTCTTCACTCTCCCACACACACGGAGTCTTCACTCTCCCAGACACACGGAGCCTTCACTCTCCCACACACACGGAGCCTTCACTCTCCCACACACACGGAGCCTTCACTCTCCCACACACACGGAGCCTTCACTCTCCCACACACACGGAGCCTTCACTCTCCCACACACACACACACGGAGCATTCACTCTCCCACACACACACACGGAGCCTTCACTCTCCCACACACACACACGGAGTCTTCACTCTCCCACACACACACACGGAGCCTTCACTCTCCCAGACACACGGAGCGTTCTCTCTCCCATGCACACGGAGCCTTCACTCTCCCACACACACGGAATCTTCACTCTGCCACACACACGGAGCCTTCACTCTCACACACACACAGAGCCTTCACTCTCCCACACACACACATGGAGCCTTCACTCTTCCACACACACAGACACACACGGAGCCTTCACTCTCCCACACACACACACGGAGCCTTCACTCTCCCACACACACACACGGAGTCTTCACTCTCCCACACACACGGAGCCTTCACTCTCCCACACGCACGGAGCCTTCACTCTCCCAGACACACGGAGCCTTCACTCTCCCAGACACACACACGGAGCCTTCACTCTCCCAGACACACACACGGAGCCTTCACTCTCCCAGACACACACACGGAGCCTTCACTCTCCCAGACACACACACGGAGCCTTCACTCTCCCAGACACACACACGGAGCCTTCACTCTCCCACACACATAAACAGAGTCTTCTCTCTCCCACACACACGGAGCTTTCAGTCTCCCACACACACGGAGCCTTCACTCTGCCACACACACGGAGCCTTCACTCTGCCACACACACGGAGCCTTCACTCTCCCACACGCACGGAGCCTTCACTCTCCCACACGCACGGAGCCTTCACTCTCCCACACGCATGGAGCCTTCACTCTCCCACACACACACACGGAGTCTTCACTCTCCCACACACACACACGGAGCCTTCACTCTCCCAGACACACGGAGCGTTCTCTCTCCCATGCACACGGAGCCTTCACTCTCCCACACACACGGAATCTTCACTCTGCCACACACACGGAGCCTTCACTCTCACACAGACACGGAGCCTTCACTCTCCCACACACACACATGGAGCCTTCACTCTCCCACACACACAGACACACACGGAGCCTTCACTCTCCCACACACACACACGGAGCCTTCACTCTCCCACACACACACACGGAGCCTTCACTCTCCCACACACACGGAGCCTTCACTCTCCCACACACACGGAGCCTTCACTCTCCCACACGCACGGAGCCTTCACTCTCCCACACACACGGAGCCTTCACTCTCCCAGACACACACACGGAGCCTTCACTCTCCCAGACACACACACGGAGCCTTCACTCTCCCACACACATACACAGAGTCTTCACTCTCCCACACACACGGAGCTTTCATTCTCCCACACACACGGAGCCTTCACTCTGCCACACACACGGAGCCTTCACTCTGCCACACACACGGAGCCTTCACTCTCCCACACACACGGAGCCTTCACTCTCCCACGCGCACGGAGCCTTCACTCTCCCACACGCATGGAGCCTTCACTCTCCCACATACACGGAGCCGTCACTCTCCCACACACACACATGGAGCCTTCACTGTCCCACACACACACATGGAGCCTTCACTCTCCCACACACACGGAGCCTTCACTCTCCCACACGCACGGAGCCTTCACTCTCCCACACGCACGGAGCCTTCACTCTCCCACACACACGGAGCCTTCACTCTCCCACACACCCGGAGCCTTCACTCTCCCACACACCCGGAGCCTTCACTCTCCCACACATACGGAGCCTTCACTCTCCCACACACACGGAGCCTTCACTCTCCCACACACACGGAGTCTTCACTCTCCCACACACACGGAGTCTTCACTCTCCCACACACCCGGAGCCTTCACTCTCCCACACATACGGAGCCTTCACTCTCCCACACACACGGAGCCTTCACTCTCCCAGACACACGCACGGAGCCTTCACTCTCCCAGACACACACACGGAGCCTTCACTCTCGCACTGACACACACGGAGTCTTCACTCTCCCACACACACGGAGCCTTCACTCTCCCACACACACGGAGCCTTCACTCTCCCACACACACGGAGCCCTCACTCTCCCACACACACACACGGAGCCTTCCATCTCTCCCACACACACACACACGGAGCCTTCACTCTCCCACACACACACACGGAGCCTTCACTCTCCCAGGCACACGGAGTCTTCACTCTCCCACACAAACGGAGCCTTCACTCTCCAACACACACGGAGCCTTCACTCTCCCACACATACACACGGAGCCTTCACTCTCCCACACACACACACGGAGCCTTCACTCTCCCACACACGGAGCCTTCACTCTCCCACACACACGGAGCCTTCACTCTCCCACACACACACACGGAGCTTTCACTCTCCCACACACACGGAGCCTTCACTCTCCCACACACACGGAGCCTTCACTCTCCCACAGACACACGGAGCCTTCACTCTCCCAGACACACACACGGAGCCTTCACTCTCCCAGACACACACACGGAGCCTTCACTCTCCCACACACGGAGCCTTCACTCTCCCACACACACGGAGCCTTCACTCTCCCAGGCACATGGAGTATTCACTCTCCCACACACACAGAGCCTTCACTCTCCCACACACACGGAGCCTTCACTCTCCCACACACACACGGAGCCTTCTCTCTCCCACACACACGGAGCCTTCACTCTCCCACACATACACACGGAGCCTTCACTCTCCCACACACACACACGGAGCCTTCACTCTCCCACACACGGAGCCTTCACTCTCCCACACACACGGAGCCTTCACTCTCCCACACACACGGAGCCTTCACTCTCCCACACACACGGAGCCTTCACTCTCCCACACACACGGAGCCTTCACTCTCCCACACACATGGAGCCTTCACTCTCCCACAGACACACCTGGAGCCTTCACTCTCCCACACACACACATGGAGTCTTCACTCTCCCACACACACGGAGCCTTCACTCTCCCACACACACGGAGCCTTCACTCTCCCACAGACACACATGGAGCCTTCACTCTCCCACACACACACACGGAGCCTTCACTCTCCCACACACACGGAGCCTTCACTCTCCCTCACACACGGATCCTTCACTCTCCCACAGACACACATGGAGCCTTCACTCTCCCACACACACACATGGAGTCTTCACTCTCCCACACACACGGAGCCTTCACTCTCCCACACACACACACGGAGCCTTCACTCTCCCAGACACACACGGAGCCTTCACTCTCCCACAGACACACACGGAGTCTTCACTCTCCCACACACACGGAGTCTTCACTCTCCCAGACACACGGAGCCTTCACTCTCCCACACACACACACGGAGCCTTCACTCTCCCAGGCACATGGAGTATTCACTCTCCCACACACACAGAGCCTTCACTCTCCCACACACACGGAGCCTTCACTCTCCCACACACACGGAGCCTTCACTCTCCCACACACACGGAGCCTTCACTCTCCCACACACACACACGGAGCATTCACTCTCCCACACACACACACGGAGCCTTCACTCTCCCACACACACACACGGAGTCTTCACTCTCCCACACACACACACGGAGCCTTCACTCTCCCAGACACACGGAGCGTTCTCTCTCCCATGCACACGGAGCCTTCACTCTCCCACACACACGGAATCTTCACTCTGCCACACACACGGAGCCTTCACTCTGCCACACACACGGAGCCTTCACTCTCACACACACACGGAGCCTTCACTCTCCCAGACACACGGAGCCTTCAGTCTCCCACACACACGGAGCCTTCACTCTCACACACACACGGAGCCTTCACTCTCCCAGACACACGGAGCCTTCACTCTCCCACACACACACATGGAGCCTTCACTCTCCCACACACACAGACACACACGGAGACTTCACTCTCCCACACACACACACGGAGCCTTCACTCTCCCACACACACACACGGAGTCTTCACTCTCCCACACACAAGGAGCCTTCACTCTCCCACACACACGGAGCCTTCACTCTCCCACACGCACGGAGCCTTCACTCTCCCACACACACGGAGCCTTCACTCTCCCACAGACACACAAGGAGCCTTCACTCTCCCAGGCACATGGAGTATTCACTCTCCCACACACACAGAGCCTTCACTCTCCCACACACACGGAGTCTTCACTCTCCCACACACACGGAGCCTTCACTCTGCCACACACACGGAGCCTTCACTCTCACACACACACGGAGCCTTCACTCTCCCACACACACGGAGCCTTCACTCTCCCTCACATACACACGGAGCCTTCACTCTCCCACACATACGGAGCCTTCACTCTCCCACACACACGGAGTCTTCACTCTCCCACACACACAGAGCCTTCACTCTCCCACACGCACGGAGCCTTCACTCTCCCACACACACGGAGCCTTCACTCTCCCACACACACACACGGAGCCTTCACTCTCCCACACATACGGAGCCTTCACTCTCCCACACACACGGAGCCTTCACTCTCCCACACACACGGAGTCTTCACTCTCCCACACACACGGAGCCTTCACTCTCCCACACGCACGGAGCCTTCACTCTCCCACACGCACGGAGCCTTCACTCTCCCACACGCACGGAGCCTTCACTCTCCCACACACACGGAGCCTTCACTCTCCCACACACACGGAGCCTTCACTCTCCCACACACACACATGGAGCCTTCACTCTCCCAGGCACACGGAGCCTTCACTCTCCCACACACACGGAGCCTTCACTCTCCCAGACACACGGAGCCTTCACTCTCCCAGACACACGGAGCCTTCACTCTCCCACACACACGGAGCCTTCACTCTCCCACACACACGAAGCCTTCACTCTCCCACACACACGGAGCCTTCACTCTCCCACACACACGGAGCCTTCACTCTCCCACACACACGGAGCCTTCACTCTCCCTCAGACACACATGGAGCCTTCACTCTCCCACACACACACATGGTGTCTTCACTCTCCCACACACACGGAGCCTTCACTCTCCCACACACACACACGGAGCCTTCACTCTCCCACACACACGGAGCCTTCACTCTCCCACACACACGGAGCCTTCACTCTCCCACAGACAAACAAGGAGCCTTCACTCTCCCACACACACACACGGAGCCTTCACTCTCCCACACACACGGAGTCTTCACTCTCCCACAGACACACAAGGAGCCTTCACTCTCCCAGGCACATGGAGTATTCACTCTCCCACACACACAGAGCCTTCACTCTCCCACACACACGGAGCCTTCACTCACCCAGACACACACACGGAGCCTTCACTCTCGCACACACACGGAGCCTTCACTCTCCCAGACACACACGGAGCCTTCACTCTCCCACACACACGGAGTCTTCACTCTCCCAGACACACGGAGCCTTCACTCTCCCAGACACACGGAGCCTTCACTCTCCCACACACACGGAGCCTTCACTCTCCCACACACACGGAGCCTTCACTCTCCCACACACACACACGGAGCCTTCACTCTCCCACACACACACACGGAGTCTTCACTCTCCCACACACACACACGGAGCCTTCACTCTCCCAGACACACGGAGCATTCTCTCTCCCATGCACACGGAGCCTTCACTCTCCCACACACACGGAATCTTCACTCTGCCACACACACGGAGCCTTCACTCTCACACACACACGGAGCCTTCACTCTCCCACACACACACATGGAGCCGTCACTCTCCCACACACACAGACACACACGGAGCCTTCACTCTCCCACACACACACACGGAGCCTTCACTCTCCCACACACACACACGGAGTCTTCACTCTCCCACACACACGGAGCCTTCACTCTCCCACACACACGGACCTTCACTCTCCCACACGCACGGAGCCTTCACTCTCCCACACACACGGAGCCTTCACTCTCCCACAGACACACAAGGAGCCTTCACTCTCCCAGGCACATGGAGTATTCACTCTCCCACACACACAGAGCCTTCACTCTCCCACACACACGGAGCCTTCACTTTCCCAGACACACACACGGAGCCTTCACTCTCCCACACACACGGAGCCTTCACTCTCCCAGACACACACGGAGCCTTCACTCTCCCACACACGGAGCCTTCACTCTCCCACACACACATGGAGCCTTCACTCTCCCAGGCACATGGAGTATTCACTCTCCCACACACACGGAGCCTTCACTCTCCCAGACACACACACGGAGCCTTCACTCTCCCACAGACACACAAGGAGCCTTCACTCTCCCACAGACACACACGGAGCCTTCACTCTCCCACACACACGGAGCCTTCACTCTCCCACACACACGCACGGAGTCTTCACTCTCCCACACACACGGAGACTTCACTCTCCCACACACACGGAGCCTTCACTCTCCCAAACACACACACGGAGCCTTCACTCTCCCAGACACACACACGGAGCCTTCACTCTCCCACAGACACACACGGAGTCTTCACTCTCCCACACACACGGAGTCTTCACTCTCCCAGACACACGGAGCCTTCACTCTCCCACACACACGGAGCCTTCACTCTCCCACACACACGGAGCCTTCACTCTCCCACACACACGGAGCCTTCACTCTCCCACACACACACACGGAGCATTCACTCTCCCACACACACACACGGAGCCTTCACTCTCCCACACACACACACGGAGTCTTCACTCTCCCACACACACACACGGAGCCTTCACTCTCCCATACACACGGAGCGTTCTCTCTCCCATGCACACGGAGCCTTCACTCTCCCACACACACGGAATCTTCACTCTGCCACACACACGGAGCCTTCACTCTCACACACACACGGAGCCTTCACTCTCCCACACACACACATGGAGCCTTCACTCTCCCACACACACAGACACACACGGAGCCTTCACTCTCCCACACACACACACGGAGCCTTCACTCTCCCACACACACACACGGAGTCTTCACTCTCCCACACACACGGAGCCTTCACTCTCCCACACACACGGAGCCTTCACTCTCCCACACGCACGGAGCCTTCACTCTCCCACACACACGGAGCCTTCACTCTCCCACAGACACACAAGGAGCCTTCACTCTCCCAGGCACATGGAGTATTCACTCTCCCACACACACAGAGCCTTCACTCTCCCACACACACGGAGCCTTCACTCTCCCAGACACACACACGGAGCCTTCACTCTCCCACACACACGGAGCCTTCACTCTCCCACACACACGGAGCCTTTCATCTCCCACACACACACGGAGCCTTCACTCTCCCAGGCACACGGAGTCTTCACTCTCCCACACAAACGGAGCCTTCACTCTCCCACACACACGGAGCCTTCACTCTCCCACACATACACACGGAGCCTTCACTCTCCCACACACACACACGGAGCCTTCACTCTCCCACACATACGGAGCCTTCACTCTCCCACACACACGGAGCCTTCACTCTCCCACAGACACACAAGGAGCCTTCACTCTCCCAGGCACATGGAGTATTCACTCTCCCACACACACAGAGCCTTCACTCTCCCACACACACGGAGCCTTCACTCTCCCAGACACACACACGGAGCCTTCACTCTCCCACACACACGGAGCCTTCACTCTCCCACACACACGGAGCCTTTCATCTCCCACACACACACGGAGCCTTCACTCTCCCAGGCACACGGAGTCTTCACTCTCCCACACAAACGGAGCCTTCACTCTCCCACACACACGGAGCCTTCACTCTCCCACACATACACACGGAGCCTTCACTCTCCCACACACACACACGGAGCCTTCACTCTCCCACACATACGGAGCCTTCACTCTCCCACACACACGTAGCCTTACTCTCCCACACACACGGAGTCTTCACTCTCCCACACACACGGAGCCTTCACTCTCCCACACACACGGAGCCTTCACTCTCCCACACGCACGGAGCCTTCACTCTCCCACACGCACGGAGCCTTCACTCTCCCACACACACGGAGCCTTCACTCTCCCAGACACACGGAGCCTTCACTCTCCCAGACACACGGAGCCTTCACTCTCCCAGACACACGGAGCCTTCACTCTCCCAGACACACGGAGCCTTCACTCTCCCACACACACGGAGCCTTCACTCTCCCACAGACACACATGGAGCCTTCACTCTCCCACAGACACACATGGAGCCTTCACTCTCCCACACACACACATGGAGTCTTCACTCTCCCACACACACGGAGCCTTCACTCTCCCACACACACACACGGAGCCTTCACTCTCCCACAGACACACACGGAGCCTTCACTCTCCCACACGCACGGAGCCTTCACTCTCCCACACACACACACGGAGTCTTCGCTCTCCCACACACACGCACGGAGTCTTCACTCTCCCACACACACGGAGACTTCACTCTCCCACGCACACGGAGCCTTCACTCTCCCAAACACACACACGGAGCCTTCACTCTCCCAGACACACACACGGAGCCTTCACTCTCCCACAGACACACACGGAGTCTTCACTCTCCCACACACACGGAGTCTTCACTCTCCCAGACACACGGAGCCTTCACTCTCCCACACACACGGAGCCTTCACTCTCCCACACATACGGAGCCTTCACTCTCCCACACACACGGAGCCTTCACTCTCCCACACACACGGAGCCTTCACTCTCCCACACACACACACACGGAGCATTCACTCTCCCACACACACACACGGAGCCTTCACTCTCCCACACACACACACGGAGTCTTCACTCTCCCACACACACACACGGAGCCTTCACTCTCCCAGACACACGGAGCGTTCTCTCTCCCATGCACACGGAGCCTTCACTCTCCCACACACACGGAATCTTCACTCTGCCACACACACGGAGCCTTCACTCTCACACACACACAGAGCCTTCACTCTCCCACACACACACATGGAGCCTTCACACTTCCACACACACAGACACACACGGAGCCTTCACTCTCCCACACACACACACGGAGCCTTCACTCTCCCACACACACACACGGAGTCTTCACTCTCCCACACACACGGAGCCTTCACTCTCCCACACGCACGGAGCCTTCACTCTCCCACACACACGGAGCCTTCACTCTCCCAGACACACACACGGAGCCTTCACTCTCCCAGACACACACACGGAGCCTTCACTCTCCCAGACACACACACGGAGCCTTCACTCTCCCAGACACACACACGGAGCCTTCACTCTCCCACACACATAAACAGAGTCTTCTCTCTCCCACACACACGGAGCTTTCATTCTCCCCCACACACGGAGCCTTCACTCTGCCACACACACGGAGCCTTCACTCTGCCACACACACGGAGCCTTCACTCTCCCACACGCACGGAGCCTTCACTCTCCCACACGCACGGAGCCTTCACTCTCCCACACGCATGGAGCCTTCACTCTCCCACACACACACACGGAGTCTTCACTCTCCCACACACACACACGGAGCCTTCACTCTCCCAGACACACGGAGCGTTCTCTCTCCCATGCACACGGAGCCTTCACTCTCCCACACACACGGAATCTTCACTCTGCCACACACACGGAGCCTTCACTCTCACACACACACGGAGCCTTCACTCTCCCACACACACACATGGAGCCTTCACTCTCCCACACACACAGACACACACGGAGCCTTCACTCTCCCACACACACACACGGAGCCTTCACTCTCCCACACACACACACGGAGCCTTCACTCTCCCACACACACGGAGCCTTCACTCTCCCACACACACGGAGCCTTCACTCTCCCACACGCACGGAGCCTTCACTCTCCCACACACACGGAGCCTTCACTCTCCCAGACACACACACGGAGCCTTCACTCTCCCAGACACACACACGGAGCCTTCACTCTCCCACACACATTCACAGAGTCTTCACTCTCCCACACACACGGAGCTTTCATTCTCCCACACACACGGAGCCTTCACTCTGCCACACACACGGAGCCTTCACTCTGCCACACACACGGAGCCTTCACTCTCCCACACACACGGAGCCTTCACTCTCCCACGCGCACGGAGCCTTCACTCTCCCACACGCATGGAGCCTTCACTCTCCCACATACACGGAGCCGTCACTCTCCCACACACACACATGGAGCCTTCACTCTCCCACACACACACATGGAGCCTTCACTCTCCCACACACACGGAGCCTTCACTCTCCCACACGCACGGAGCCTTCACTCTCCCACACGCACGGAGCCTTCACTCTCCCACACACACGGAGCCTTCACTCTCCCACACACCCGGAGCCTTCACTCTCCCACACACCCGGAGCCTTCACTCTCCCACACATACGGAGCCTTCACTCTCCCACACACACGGAGCCTTCACTCTCCCACACACACGGAGTCTTCACTCTCCCACACACACGGAGTCTTCACTCTCCCACACACCCGGAGCCTTCACTCTCCCACACACACGGAGCCTTCACTCTCCCACACACACGGAGCCTTCACTCTCCCAGACACACGCACGGAGCCTTCACTCTCCCAGACACACACACGGAGCCTTCACTCTCGCACTGACACACACGGAGTCTTCACTCTCCCACACACACGGAGCCTTCACTCTCCCACACACACGGAGCCTTCACTCTCCCACACACACGGAGCCCTCACTCTCCCACACACACACACGGAGCCTTCCATCTCTCCCACACACACACACACGGAGCCTTCACTCTCCCACACACACACACGGAGCCTTCACTCTCCCAGGCACACGGAGTCTTCACTCTCCCACACAAACGGAGCCTTCACTCTCCAACACACACGGAGCCTTCACTCTCCCACACATACACACGGAGCCTTCACTCTCCCACACACACACACGGAGCCTTCACTCTCCCACACACGGAGCCTTCACTCTCCCACACACACGGAGCCTTCACTCTCCCACACACACACACGGAGCTTTCACTCTCCCACACACACGGAGCCTTCACTCTCCCACACACACGGAGCCTTCACTCTCCCACAGACACACGGAGCCTTCACTCTCCCAGACACACACACGGAGCCTTCACTCTCCCAGACACACACACGGAGCCTTCACTCTCCCACACACGGAGCCTTCACTCTCCCACACACACGGAGCCTTCACTCTCCCAGGCACATGGAGTATTCACTCTCCCACACACACAGAGCCTTCACTCTCCCACACACACGGAGCCTTCACTCTCCCACACACACACGGAGCCTTCACTCTCCCACACACACGGAGCCTTCACTCTCCCACACATACACACGGAGCCTTCACTCTCCCACACACACACACGGAGCCTTCACTCTCCCACACACGGAGCCTTCACTCTCCCACACACACGGAGCCTTCACTCTGCCACACGCACGGAGCCTTCACTCTCCCACACACAAGGAGCCTTCACTCTCCCACACGCACGGAGTCTTCACTCTCCCACACACACGGAGCCTTCAGTCTCCCACACGCACGGAGCCTTCACTCTCCCACACGCACGGAGCCTTCACTCTCCCACACGCACGGAGCCTTCACTCTCCCACACACACACATGGAGCCTTCACTCTCCCAGGCACACGGAGCCTTCACTCTCCCACACACACACGGAGCCTTCACTCTCCCACACACACACGGAGCCTTCACTCTCCCACACACACGGAGCCTTCACTCTCCCACACACACGGAGCCTTCACTCTCCCACACACACGGAGCCTTCACTCTCCCACAGACACACATGGAGCCTTGACTCTCCCACACACACACATGGAGTCTTCACTCTCCACACACTCGGAGACTTCACTCTCCCACACACACACACGGAGCCTTCACTCTCCCACACACACGGAGCCTTCACTCTCCCACACACACGGAGCCTTCACTCTCCCACACACACGGAGCCTTCACTCTCCCACACACACGGAGCCTTCACTCTCCCACAGACACACATGGAGCCTTGACTCTCCCACACACACACATGGAGTCTTCACTCTCCCACACACTCGGAGACTTCACTCTCCCACACACACACACGGAGCCTTCACTCTCCCACACACACGGAGCCTTCACTCTCCCACACACACGGAGCCTTCACTCTCCCACACACACAGAGCCTTCACTCTCCCAGACACACACACGGAGCCTTCACTCTCCCACACACACGGAGCCTTCACTCTCCCACACACACACGGAACCTTCACTCTCCCACACACGGAGCCTTCACTCTCCCACACACACATGGAGCCTTCACTCTCCCAGGCACATGGAGTATTCACTCTCCCACACACACAGAGCCTTCACTCTCCCACACACACGGAGCCTTCACTCTCCCAGACACACGGAGCCTTCACTCTCCCAGACACACGGAGCCTTCACTCTCCCACACACACGGAGCCTTCACTCTCCCACACACACGGAGCCTTCACTCTCCCACACACACGGAGCCTTCACTCTCCCACACACACACGGAGCCTTCACTCTCCCAGGCACACGGAGTCTTCACTCTCCCAGACAAACGGAGCCTTCACTCTCCCACACACACGGAGCCTTCACTCTCCCACACATACACACGGAGCCTTCACTCTCCCACACACACACACGGAGCCTTCACTCTCCCACACATACGGAGCCTTCACTCTCCCACACACACGGAGCCTTTCTCTCCCACACACACGGAGCCTTCACTCTCCCACACACACGGAGTCTTCACTCTCCCACACACACGGAGCCTTCATTCTCCCACACGCACGGAGCCTTCACTCTCCCACACGCACGGAGCCTTCACTCTCCCACACACACGGAGCCTTCACTCTCCCACACACACGGAGCCTTCACTCTCCCACACACACACATGGAGCCTTCACTCTCCCACACACACACATGGAGCCTTCACTCTCCCAGACACACGGAGCCTTCACTCTCCCACACACACGGAGCCTTCACTCTCCCACACACACGGAGCCTTCACTCTCCCACAGACACACACGGAGCCTTCACTCTCCCACACACACGGAGCCTTCACTCTCCCACACACACGGAGCCTTCACTCTCCCACAGACACACAAGGAGCCTTCACTCTCCCACAGACACACACGGAGCCTTCACTCTCCCACACACACGGAGCCTTCACTCTCCCACACACACACACGGAGTCTTCGCTCACCCACACACACGCACGGAGTCTTCACTTTCCCACACACACGGAGACTTCACTCTCCCACACACACGGAGCCTTCACTCTCCCAAACACACACACGGATCCTTCACTCTCCCAGACACACACACGGAGCCTTCACTCTCCCACAGACACACACGGAGTCTTCACTCTCCCACACACACGGAGTCTTCACTCTCCCACACACACGGAGTCTTCACTCTCCCACACACACACACGGAGCCTTCACTCTCCCACAGACACACACGGAGCCTTCACTCTCCCACACACATGGAGCCTTCACTCTCCCAAACACACACACGGAGCCTTCACTCTCCCAAACACACACACGGAGTCTTCACTCTCCCACACACATACACAGAGTCTTCACTCTCCCACACACACTGAGTCTTCACTCTCCCAGACACACGGAGCCTTCACTCTCCCACACACACGGAGCCTTCACTCTCCCACACACACACACGGAGCCTTCACTCTCCCAGACACACGGAGCGTTCTCTCTCCCATGCACACGGAGCCTTCACTCTCCCACACACACGGAATCTTCACTCTGCCACACACACGGAGCCTTCACTCTCCCACACACACATGGAGCCTTCACTCTCCCACACACACAGACACACACGGAGCCTTCACTCTCCCACACACACACACGGAGTCTTACCTCTCCCACACACACGGAGCCTTCACTCTCCCACACACACGGAGCCTTCACTCTCCCACACACACGGAGCCTTCACTCTCCCACACACACGGAGCCTTCACTCTCCCACACACACACACGGAGTCTTCACTCTCCCACACACACGGAGCCTTCACTCTCCCACACACACGGAGTCTTCACTCTCCCACACACACGCACGGAGTCTTCACTCTCCCACACACACGGAGACTTCACTCTCCCACACACACGGAGCCTTCACTCTCCCACACACACGGAGCCTTCACTCTCCCACACACACGGAGCCTTCACTCTCCCACACACACGCACGGAGTCTTCACTCTCCCACACACACGGAGACTTCACTCTCCCACACACACGGAGTCTTCACTCTCCCACACACACACACGCAGCCTTCACTCTCCCAGACACACGGAGCGTTCTCTCTCCCATGCACACGGAGCCTTCACTCTCCCACACACACGGAATCTTCACTCTGCCACGCACACGGAGCCTTCACTCTCACACACACACGGAGCCTTCACTCTCCCACACACACACATGGAGCCTTCACTCTCCCACACACACAGACACACACGGAGCCTTCACTCTCCCACACACTCACACGGAGCCTTCACTCTCCCACACACACGGAGCCTTCACTCTCCCACACACACGGAGCCTTCACTCTCCCACACACACGGAGTCTTCACTCTCCCACACACACACACGGAGCCTTCACTCTCCCAGACACACGGAGCGTTCTCTCTCCCATGCACACAGAGCCTTCACTCTCACACACACACGGAATCTTCACTCTGCCACGCACACGGAGCCTTCACTCTCCCACACACACGGAGCCTTCACTCTCCCACACACACACATGGAGCCTTCACTCTCCCACACACACAGACACACACGGAGCCTTCACTCTCCCACACACACACACGGAGCCTTCACTCTCCCACACACTCACACGGAGCCTTCACTCTCCCACACACACGGAGCCTTCACTCTCCCACACGCACGGAGCCTTCACTCTCCCACACACACGGAGCCTTCACTCTCCCAGACACACACACGGAGCCTTCACTCTCCCAGACACACACACGGAGCCTTCACTCTCCCAGACACACACACGGAGCCTTCACTCTCCCACACACATACACAGAGTCTTCACTCTCCCACACACACGGAGCTTTCATTCTCCCACACACACGGAGCCTTCACTCTCCCACACACACGGAGTCTTCACTGTCCCACACACACGGAGCCTTCACTCTCCCTCGCGCACGGAGCCTTCACTCTCCCACACGCATGGAGCCTTCACTGTCCCACACACACGGAGCCGTCACTCTCCCACACACACACATGGAGCCTTCACTCTCCCACACACACACATGGAGTCTTCACTCTCCCACACACACGGAGCCTTCACTCTCCCACACACACACACGGAGCCTTCACTCTCCCACACACCCGGAGCCTTCACTCTCCCACACATACGGAGCCTTCACTCTCCCACACACACGGAGCCTTCACTCTCCCACACATACGGAGCCTTCACTCTCCCACACACACGGAGCCTTCACTCTCCCAGACACACGGAGCCTTCACTCTCCCAGACACACGCACGGTGCCTTCACTCTCCCAGACACACACACGGAGCCTTCACTCTCGCACAGACACACACGGAGTCTTCACTCTCCCAGACACACGGAGCCTTCACTCTCCCACACACACGGAGCCTTCACTCTCCCACACACACGGAGCCTTCACTCTCCCACACACACGGAGCCTTCACTCTCCCACACACACGGAGCCTTCACTCTCCCACACACACACACGGAGCCTTCCATCTCTCCCACACACACACACGGAGCCTTCACTCTCCCACACACACACACGGAGCCTTCACTCTCCCAGGCACACGGACTCTTCACTCTCCCACACAAACGGAGCCTTCACTCTCCCACACACACGGAGCCTTCACTCTCCCACACATACACACGGAGCCTTCACTCTCCCACACACACACACGGAGCCTTCACTCTCCCACACACGGAGCCTTCACTCTCCCACACACACGGAGCCTTCACTCTCCCACACACACACACGGAGCTTTCACTCTCCCACACACACGGAGCCTTCACTCTCCCACACACACGGAGCCTTCACTCTCCCAAACACACGGAGCCGTCACTCTCCCAGACACACACACGGAGCCTTCACTCTCCCAGACACACACACGGAGCCTTCACTCTCCCACACACGGAGCCTTCACTCTCCCACACACACATGGAGCCTTCACTCTCCCAGGCACATGGAGTATTCACTCTCCCACACACACAGAGCCTTCACTCTCCCACACACACGGAGCCTTCACTCTCCCACACGCACGGAGCCTTCACTCTCCCACACACACGGAGCCTTCACTCTCCCATACACACACACGGAGCCTTCACTCTCCCAGACACACACACGTAGCCTTCATTCTCCCAGGCACATGGAGTCTTCATTCTCCCACACAAACGGAGCCTTCACTCTCCCACACACACACACGGAGCCTTCACTCTCCCACACACACGGAGCCTTCACTCTCCCACACGCACGGAGCCTTCACTCTCCCACACACACGGAGCCTTCACTCTCCCACACACACGGAGCCTTCACTCTCCCACACACACACACATGGAGCCTTCACTCTCCCACACACACGGAGCCTTCACTCTCCCACACACACGGTGTCTTCACTCTCCCACACACACGGAGCCTTCACTCTCCCACATGCACGGAGCCTTCACTCTCCCACACACACGGAGCCTTCACTCTCCCAGACACATGGAGCCTTCACTCTCCCACACACACGGAGCCTTCACTCTCCCCACACACGGAGCCTTCACTCTCCCACACACACGGAGCCTTCACTCTCCCACAGACACACACGGAGCCTTCACTCTCCCACGCACACACACGGAGCCTTCACTCTCCCACACACACACACGGAGCCTTCACTCTCCCACACACACACATGGAGTCTTCACTCTCCCACACACACGGAGCCTTCACTCTCCCACACACACACACGGAGCCTTCACTCTCCCACACACACGGAGCCTTCACTCTCCCACACACACATGCAGCCTTCACTCTCCCAGGCACATGGAGTATTCACTCTCCCACAGACACACACGGAGCCTTCACTCTCCCACACACACGGAGCCTTCACTCTCCCACACACACACACGGAGTCTTCGCACTCCCACACACACGCACGGAGTCTTCACTCTCCCACACACACGGAGACTTCACTCTCCCACACACACGGAGCCTTCACTCTCCCACACACACGGAGACTTCACTCTCCCACACACACGGAGCCTTCACTCTCCCAAACACACACACGGAGCCTTCACTCTCCCAGACACACACACGGAGCCTTCACTCTCCCACAGACACACACGGAGTCTTCACTCTCCCACACACACGGAGTCTTCACTCTCCCAGACACACGGAGCCTTCACTCTCCCACACACACGGAGCCTTCACTCTCCCACACACACGGAGCCTTCACTCTCCCACACACACGGAGCCTTCACTCTCCCACACACACGGAGCCTTCACTCTCCCACACACACACACGGAGCATTCACTCTCCCACACACACATACGGAGCCTTCACTCTCCCACACACACACACGGAGTCTTCACTCTCCCACACACACACACGGAGCCTTCACTCTCCCAGACACACGGAGCGTTCTCTCTCCCATGCACACGGAGCCTTCACTCTCCCACACACACGGAATCTTCACTCTGCCACACACACGGAGCCTTCACTCTCACACACACACGGAGCCTTCAATCTCCCACACACACTCATGGAGCCTTCACTCTCCCACACACACAGACACACACGGAGCCTTCACTCTCCCACACACACACACGGAGCCATCACTCTCCCACACACACACACGGAGTCGACACTCTCCCACACACACAGACACACACGGAGCCTTCACTCTCCCACACACACACACGGAGCCATCACTCTCCCACACACACACACGGAGTCTACACTCTCCCACACACACGGAGCCTTCACGTTCCCACACACACGGAGCCTTCACTCTCCCACACGCACGGAGCCTTCACTCTCCCACACACACGGAGCCTTCACTCTCCCAGACACACACATGGAGCCTTCACTCTCCCAGACACACACACGGAGCCTTCACTCTCCCAGACACACACACGGAGCCTTCACTCTCCCAGACACACACACGGAGCCTTCACTTTCCCACACGCATGGAGCCTTCACTCTCCCACACACACACACGGAGTCTTCACTCTCCCACACACACACACGGAGCCTTCACTCTCCCAGACACACGGAGCGTTCTCTCTCCCATGCACACGGAGCCTTCACTCTCCCACGCACACGGAGCCTTCACTCTCCCACACACACATGGAGCCTTCACTCTCCCATGCACACGGAGCCTTCACTCTCCCACACACACGGAGCCTTCACTCTCCCACACGCACGGAGCCTTCACTCTCCCACACACACGGAGCCTTCACTCTCCCAGACACACACACGGAGCCTTCTCTCTCCCAGACACACACACGGAGCCTTCACTCTCCCAGACACACACACGGAGCCTTCACTCTCCCACACACATACACAGAGTCTTCACTCTCCCACACACACGGAGCTTTCATTCTCCCACACACACGGAGCCTTCACTCTGCCACACACACGGAGCCTTCACTCTGCCACACACACACACGGAGCCTTCATTCTCCCAGGCACATGGAGTCTTCATTCTCCCACACAAACGGAGCCTTCACTCTCCCACACACACACACGGAGCCTTCACTCTCCCACACACACGGAGCCTTCACTCTCCCACACGCACGGAGCCTTCACTCTCCCACACACACGGAGCCTTCACTCTCCCACACACACGGAGCCTTCACTCTCCCACACACACACACATGGAGCCTTCACTCTCCCACACACACGGAGCCTTCACTCTCCCACACACACGGTGTCTTCACTCTCCCACACACACGGAGCCTTCACTCTCCCACATGCACGGAGCCTTCACTCTCCCACACACACGGAGCCTTCACTCTCCCAGACACATGGAGCCTTCACTCTCCCACACACACGGAGCCTTCACTCTCCCCACACACGGAGCCTTCACTCTCCCACACACACGGAGCCTTCACTCTCCCACAGACACACACGGAGCCTTCACTCTCCCACGCACACACACGGAGCCTTCACTCTCCCACACACACACACGGAGCCTTCACTCTCCCACACACACACATGGAGTCTTCACTCTCCCACACACACGGAGCCTTCACTCTCCCACACACACACACGGAGCCTTCACTCTCCCACACACACGGAGCCTTCACTCTCCCACACACACATGCAGCCTTCACTCTCCCAGGCACATGGAGTATTCACTCTCCCACAGACACACACGGAGCCTTCACTCTCCCACACACACGGAGCCTTCACTCTCCCACACACACACACGGAGTCTTCGCACTCCCACACACACGCACGGAGTCTTCACTCTCCCACACACACGGAGACTTCACTCTCCCACACACACGGAGCCTTCACTCTCCCACACACACGGAGACTTCACTCTCCCACACACACGGAGCCTTCACTCTCCCAAACACACACACGGAGCCTTCACTCTCCCAGACACACACACGGAGCCTTCACTCTCCCACAGACACACACGGAGTCTTCACTCTCCCACACACACGGAGTCTTCACTCTCCCAGACACACGGAGCCTTCACTCTCCCACACACACGGAGCCTTCACTCTCCCACACACACGGAGCCTTCACTCTCCCACACACACGGAGCCTTCACTCTCCCACACACACGGAGCCTTCACTCTCCCACACACACACACGGAGCATTCACTCTCCCACACACACATACGGAGCCTTCACTCTCCCACACACACACACGGAGTCTTCACTCTCCCACACACACACACGGAGCCTTCACTCTCCCAGACACACGGAGCGTTCTCTCTCCCATGCACACGGAGCCTTCACTCTCCCACACACACGGAATCTTCACTCTGCCACACACACGGAGCCTTCACTCTCACACACACACGGAGCCTTCAATCTCCCACACACACTCATGGAGCCTTCACTCTCCCACACACACAGACACACACGGAGCCTTCACTCTCCCACACACACACACGGAGCCATCACTCTCCCACACACACACACGGAGTCGACACTCTCCCACACACACAGACACACACGGAGCCTTCACTCTCCCACACACACACACGGAGCCATCACTCTCCCACACACACACACGGAGTCTACACTCTCCCACACACACGGAGCCTTCACGTTCCCACACACACGGAGCCTTCACTCTCCCACACGCACGGAGCCTTCACTCTCCCACACACACGGAGCCTTCACTCTCCCAGACACACACATGGAGCCTTCACTCTCCCAGACACACACACGGAGCCTTCACTCTCCCAGACACACACACGGAGCCTTCACTCTCCCAGACACACACACGGAGCCTTCACTTTCCCACACGCATGGAGCCTTCACTCTCCCACACACACACACGGAGTCTTCACTCTCCCACACACACACACGGAGCCTTCACTCTCCCAGACACACGGAGCGTTCTCTCTCCCATGCACACGGAGCCTTCACTCTCCCACGCACACGGAGCCTTCACTCTCCCACACACACATGGAGCCTTCACTCTCCCATGCACACGGAGCCTTCACTCTCCCACACACACGGAGCCTTCACTCTCCCACACGCACGGAGCCTTCACTCTCCCACACACACGGAGCCTTCACTCTCCCAGACACACACACGGAGCCTTCACTCTCCCAGACACACACACGGAGCCTTCACTCTCCCAGACACACACACGGAGCCTTCACTCTCCCACACACATACACAGAGTCTTCACTCTCCCACACACACGGAGCTTTCATTCTCCCACACACACGGAGCCTTCACTCTGCCACACACACGGAGCCTTCACTCTGCCACACACACGGAGTCTTCACTCTCCCACACACACGGAGCCTTCACTCTCCCACACGCATGGAGCCTTCACTCTCCCACACGCACGGAGCCTTCACTCTCCCACACGCACGGAGCCTTCACTCTCCCACACGCACGGAGCCTTCACTCTCCCACACACATGGAGCCTTCACTCTCCCACACACACACACGGAGTCTTCACTCTCCCACACACACGGAGCGTTCTCTCTCCCATGCACACGGAGCCTTCACTCTCCCACACACACGGAATCTTCACTCTGCCACGCACACGGAGCCTTCACTCTCACACACACACGGAGCCTTCACTCTCCCACACACACACATGGAGCCTTCACTCTCCCACACACACAGACACACACGGAGCCTTCACTCTCCCACACACTCACACGGAGCCTTCACTCTCCCACACACACGGAGCCTTCACTCTCCCACACACACGGAGCCTTCACTCTCCCACACACACGGAGCCTTCACTCTCCCACACACACGGAGCCTTCACTCTCCCACACACACGGAGTCTTCACTCTCCCACACACACACACGGAGCCTTCACTCTCCCAGACACACGGAGCGTTCTCTCTCCCATGCACACAGAGCCTTCACTCTCACACACACACGGAATCTTCACTCTGCCACGCACACGGAGCCTTCACTCTCACACACACACGGAGCCTTCACTCTCCCACACACACACATGGAGCCTTCACTCTCCCACACACACAGACACACACGGAGCCTTCACTCTCCCACACACACACACGGAGCCTTCACTCTCCCACACACTCACACGGAGCCTTCACTCTCCCACACACACGGAGCCTTCACTCTCCCACACGCACGGAGCCTTCACTCTCCCACACACACGGAGCCTTCACTCTCCCAGACACACACACGGAGCCTTCACTCTCCCAGACACACACACGGAGCCTTCACTCTCCCAGACACACACACGGAGCCTTCACTCTCCCACACACATACACAGAGTCTTCACTCTCCCACACACACGGAGCTTTCATTCTCCCACACACACGGAGCCTTCACTCTCCCACACACACGGAGTCTTCACTGTCCCACACACACGGAGCCTTCACTCTCCCTCGCGCACGGAGCCTTCACTCTCCCACACGCATGGAGCCTTCACTGTCCCACACACACGGAGCCGTCACTCTCCCACACACACACATGGAGCCTTCACTCTCCCACACACACACATGGAGTCTTCACTCTCCCACACACACGGAGCCTTCACTCTCCCACACACACACACGGAGCCTTCACTCTCCCACACACCCGGAGCCTTCACTCTCCCACACATACGGAGCCTTCACTCTCCCACACACATGGAGCCTTCACTCTCCCACACATACGGAGCCTTCACTCTCCCACACACACGGAGCCTTCACTCTCCCAGACACACGTAGCCTTCACTCTCCCAGACACACGCACGGTGCCTTCACTCTCCCAGACACACACACGGAGCCTTCACTCTCGCACAGACACACACGGAGTCTTCACTCTCCCAGACACACGGAGCCTTCACTCTCCCACACACACGGAGCCTTCACTCTCCCACACACACGGAGCCTTCACTCTCCCACACACACGGAGCCTTCACTCTCCCACACACACACACGGAGCCTTCCATCTCTCCCACACACACACACGGAGCCTTCACTCTCCCACACACACACACGGAGCCTTCACTCTCCCAGGCACACGGACTCTTCACTCTCCCACACAAACGGAGCCTTCACTCTCCCACACACACGGAGCCTTCACTCTCCCACACATACACACGGAGCCTTCACTCTCCCACACACACACACGGAGCCTTCACTCTCCCACACACGGAGCCTTCACTCTCCCACACACACGGAGCCTTCACTCTCCCACACACACACACGGAGCTTTCACTCTCCCACACACACGGAGCCTTCACTCTCCCACACACACGGAGCCTTCACTCTCCCAAACACACGGAGCCGTCACTCTCCCAGACACACACACGGAGCCTTCACTCTCCCAGACACACACACGGAGCCTTCACTCTCCCACACACGGAGCCTTCACTCTCCCACACACACATGGAGCCTTCACTCTCCCAGGCACATGGAGTATTCACTCTCCCACACACACAGAGCCTTCACTCTCCCACACACACGGAGCCTTCACTCTCCCACACGCACGGAGCCTTCACTCTCCCACACACACGGAGCCTTCACTCTCCCATACACACACACGGAGCCTTCACTCTCCCAGACACACACACGTAGCCTTCATTCTCCCAGGCACATGGAGTCTTCATTCTCCCACACAAACGGAGCCTTCACTCTCCCACACACACACACGGAGCCTTCACTCTCCCACACACACGGAGCCTTCACTCTCCCACACGCACGGAGCCTTCACTCTCCCACACACACGGAGCCTTCACTCTCCCACACACACGGAGCCTTCACTCTCCCACACACACACACGGAGCCTTCACTCTCCCACACACACGGAGCCTTCACTCTCCCACACACACGGTGTCTTCACTCTCCCACACACACGGAGCCTTCACTCTCCCACATGCACGGAGCCTTCACTCTCCCACACACACGGAGCCTTCACTCTCCCAGACACATGGAGCCTTCACTCTCCCACACACACGGAGCCTTCACTCTCCCCACACACGGAGCCTTCACTCTCCCACACACACGGAGCCTTCACTCTCCCACAGACACACACGGAGCCTTCACTCTCCCACGCACACACACGGAGCCTTCACTCTCCCACACACACACACGGAGCCTTCACTCTCCCACACACACACATGGAGTCTTCACTCTCCTACACACACGGAGCCTTCACTCTCCCACACACACACACGGAGCCTTCACTCTCCCACACACACGGAGCCTTCACTCTCCCACACACACATGCAGCCTTCACTCTCCCAGGCACATGGAGTATTCACTCTCCCACAGACACACACGGAGCCTTCACTCTCCCACACACACGGAGCCTTCACTCTCCCAAACACACACACGGAGTCTTCGCACTCCCACACAGACGCACGGAGTCTTCACTCTCCCACACACACGGAGACTTCACTCTCCCACACACACGGAGCCTTCACTCTCCCACACACACGGAGACTTCACTCTCCCACACACACGGAGCCTTCACTCTCCCAAACACACACACGGAGCCTTCACTCTCCCAGACACACACACGGAGCCTTCACTCTCCCACAGACACACACGGAGTCTTCACTCTCCCACACACACGGAGTCTTCACTCTCCCAGACACACGGAGCCTTCACTCTCCCACACACACGGAGCCTTCACTCTCCCACACACACGGAGCCTTCACTCTCCCACACACACGGAGCCTTCACTCTCCCACACACACACACGGAGCATTCACTCTCCCACACACACATACGGAGCCTTCACTCTCCCACACACACACACGGAGTCTTCACTCTCCCACACACACACACGGAGCCTTCACTCTCCCAGACACATGGAGCGTTCTCTCTCCCATGCACACGGAGCCTTCACTCTCCCACACACACGGAATCTTCACTCTGCCACACACACGGAGCCTTCACTCTCACACACACACGGAGCCTTCAATCTCCCACACACACACATGGAGCCTTCACTCTCCCACACACACAGACACACACGGAGCCTTCACTCTCCCACACACACACACGGAGCCATCACTCTCCCACACACACACACGGAGTCTACACTCTCCCACACACACACACGGAGTCTTCACTCTCCCACACACACACACGGAGTCTTCACTCTCCCACACACACGGAGCTTTCATTCTCCCACACACACGGAGCCTTCACTCTGCCACACACACGGAGCCTTCACTCTGCCACACACACGGAGTCTTCACTGTTCCCCACACACGGAGCCTTCACTCTCCCACGCGCACGGAGCCTTCACTCTCCCACACGCATGGAGCCTTCACTCTCCCACACACACGGAGCCGTCACTCTCCCACACACACACACGGAGTCTTCACTCTCCCACACACACGGAGTCTTCACTCTCCCACACACCCGGAGCCTTCACTCTCCCACACATACGGTGCCTTCACTCTCCCACACACACGGAGCCTTCACTCTCCCAGACACACACACGGAGCCTTCACTCTCGCACAGACACACACGGAGTCTTCACTCTCCCACACACACGGAGCCTTCACTCTCCCACACACACGGAGCCTTCACTCTCCCACACACACGGAGCCTTCACTCTCCCACACACACGGAGCCTTCACTCTCCCACACACACGGAGCCTTCACTCTCCCACACACACACACGGAGCCTTCCATCTCTCCCACACACACACACGGAGCCTTCACTCTCCCACACACACACACGGAGCCTTCACTCTCCCAGGCACACGGAGTCTTCACTCTCCCACACAAACGGAGCCTTCACTCTCCCACGCACACGCAGCCTTCACTCTCCCACACATACACACGGAGCCTTCACTCTCCCACACACACACACGGAGCCTTCACTCTCCCACACACGGAGCCTTCACTCTCCCACACACACGGAGCCTTACTCTCCCACACACACGGAGCCTTCACACTCCCACACGCACGGAGCCTTCACTCTCCCACACACACGGAGTCTTCACTCTCCCACACACACGGAGCCTTCACTCTCCCACACGCACGGAGCCTTCACTCTCCCACACGCACGGAGCCTTCACTCTCCCACACACACGGAGCCTTCACTCTGCCACACACACACATGGAGCCTTCACTCTCCCAGGCACACGGAGCCTTCACTCTCCCACACACACGGAGCTTTCACTCTCCCACACACACACACGGAGCCTTCACTCTCCCACACACACGGAGCCTTCACTCTCCCACACACACGGAGCCTTCACTCTCCCACAGACACACACGGAGCCTTCACTCTCCCACACACCCGGAGCCTTCACTCTCCCACACACCCGGAGCCTTCACTCTCCCACAGACACACAAGGAGCCTTCACTCTCCCACAGACACACACGGAGCCTTCACTCTCCCACAGACACACACGGAGCCTTCACTCTCCCACACACACGGAGCCTTCACTCTCACAAACACACACACGGAGCCTTCGCTCTCCCACAGACACACACGGAGCCTTCACTCTCCCACAGACACACACGGAGTCTTCACTCTCCCACACACATACACAGAGTCTTCACTCTCCCACACACACGGAGTCTTCACTCTCCCAGACACACGGAGCCTTCACTCTCCCACACACACGGAGCCTTCACTCTCCCACACACACACACGGAGCCTTCACTCTCCCTGGCACACGGAGTCTTCACTCTCCCACACAAACGGAGCCTTCACTCTCCCACACACACACAGCCTTCACTCTCCCACACATACACACGGAGCCTTCACTCTCCCACACACACACACGGAGCCTTCACTCTCCCACACACGGAGCCTTCACTCTCCCACACACACGGAGCCTTCACTCTCCCACACACACACACGGAGCTTTCACTCTCCCACACACACGGAGCCTTCACTCACCCACACACACGGAGCCTTCACTCTCCCACACATACACACGGAGCCTTCACTCTCCCACACACACACACGGAGCCTTCACTCTCCCACACACGGAGCCTTCACTCTCCCACACACACACACGGAGCCTTCACTCTCCCACACACACGGAGCCTTCACTCTCCCACACACACACACGGAGCTTTCACTCTCCCACACACACGGAGCCTTCACTCTCCCACACACACGGAGCCTTCACTCTCCCACACACACGGAGCCTTCACTCTCCCAAACACACGGAGCCTTCACTCTCCCAGACACACACACGGAGCCTTCACTCTCCCAGACACACACACGGAGCCTTCACTCTCCCACACACGGAGCCTTCACTCTCCCACACACACATGGAGCCTTCACTCTCCCAGGCACATGGAGTATTCACTCTCCCACACACACAGAGCCTTCACTCTCCCACACACACGGAGCCTTCAATCTCCCAGACACACACACGGAGCCTTCACTCTCCCACACACACACATGGAGCCTTCACTCTCCCACACACACACATGGAGTCTTCACTCTCCCACACAAACGGAGCCTTCACTCTCCCACTCACACGGAGCCTTCACTCTCCCACACATACACACGGAGCCTTCACTCTCCCACACACACGGAGCCTTCACTCTCCCACACACGGAGCCTTCACTCTCCCACACGCACGGAGCCTTCACTCTCCCACACACACGGAGCCTTCACTCTCCCACACACACGGAGCCTTCACTCTCCCACACACGGAGCCTTCACTCTCCCACACGCACGGAGCCTTCACTCTCCCACACGCACGGAGCCTTCACTCTCCCACACACACGGAGCCTTCACTCTCCCACACACACGGAGCCTTCACTCTCCCACACACACACATGGAGCCTTCACTCTCCCACACACACGGAGCCTTCACTCTCCCACACGCACGGAGCCTTCACTCTCCCAAACGCACGGAGCCTTCACTCTCCCACACACACACATGGAGCCTTCACTCTCCCAGGCACACGGAGCCTTCACTCTCCCACACACACGGAGCCTTCACTTTCCCAGACACACGGAGCCTTCACTCTCCCAGACACACGGAGCCTTCACTCTCCCACACACACGGAGCCTTCACTCTCCCACACACACGGAGCCTTCACTCTCCCACAGACACACATGGAGCCTTCACTCTCCCACACACACACATGGAGTCTTCACTCTCCCACACACACGGAGCCTTCACTCTCCCACACACACACACGGAGCCTTCACTCTCCCACACACACGGAGCCTTCACTCTCCCACACACACGGAGCCTTCACTCTCCCACAGACACACAAGGAGCCTTCACTCTCCCACAGACACACAAGGAGCCTTCACTCTCCCACAGACACACACGGAGCCTTCACTCTCCCACACACACGCACGGAGTCTTCATCTCCCACACACACGGAGACTTCACTCTCCCACACACACGGAGCCTTCACTCTCCCAAACGCACACACGGAGCCTTCACTCTCCCAGACACACACACGGAGCCTTCACTCTCCCACACACACAGAGTCTTCACTCTCCCAGACACACGGAGCCTTCACTCTCCCACACACACGGAGCCTTCACTCTCCCACACACACGGAGCCTTCACTCTCCCACACACACGGAGCCTTCACTCTCCCACACACACACACGGAGCATTCACTCTCCCACACACACACACGGAGCCTTCACTCTCCCACACACACACACGGAGTCTTCACTCTCTCACACACACACACGGAGCCTTCACTCTCCCAGACACACACACGGAGCCTTCACTCTCCCAGACACACACACGGAGCCTTCACTCTCCCAGACACACACACGGAGCCTTCACTCTCCCAGACACACACACGGAGCCTTCACTCTCCCACACACGGAGCCTTCACTCTCCCACACACACGGAGCCTTACTCTCCCACACACACGGAGCCTTCACACTCCCACACGCACGGAGCCTTCACTCTCCCACACACACGGAGTCTTCACTCTCCCACACACACGGAGCCTTCACTCTCCCACACGCACGGAGCCTTCACTCTCCCACACGCACGGAGCCTTCACTCTCCCACACACACGGAGCCTTCACTCTCCCACAGACACACACGGAGCCTTCACTCTCCCACGCACACACACGGAGCCTTCACTCTCCCACACACACACACGGAGCCTTCACTCTCCCACACACACACATGGAGTCTTCACTCTCCCACACACACGGAGCCTTCACTCTCCCACACACACACACGGAGCCTTCACTCTCCCACACACACGGAGCCTTCACTCTCCCACACACACATGCAGCCTTCACTCTCCCAGGCACATGGAGTATTCACTCTCCCACAGACACACACGGAGCCTTCACTCTCCCACACACACGGAGCCTTCACTCTCCCACACACACACACGGAGTCTTCGCACTCCCACACACACGCACGGAGTCTTCACTCTCCCACACACACGGAGACTTCACTCTCCCACACACACGGAGCCTTCACTCTCCCACACACACGGAGACTTCACTCTCCCACACACACGGAGCCTTCACTCTCCCAAACACACACACGGAGCCTTCACTCTCCCAGACACACACACGGAGCCTTCACTCTCCCACAGACACACACGGAGTCTTCACTCTCCCACACACACGGAGTCTTCACTCTCCCAGACACACGGAGCCTTCACTCTCCCACACACACGGAGCCTTCACTCTCCCACACACACGGAGCCTTCACTCTCCCACACACACGGAGCCTTCACTCTCCCACACACACGGAGCCTTCACTCTCCCACACACACACACGGAGCATTCACTCTCCCACACACACATACGGAGCCTTCACTCTCCCACACACACACACGGAGTCTTCACTCTCCCACACACACACACGGAGCCTTCACTCTCCCAGACACACGGAGCGTTCTCTCTCCCATGCACACGGAGCCTTCACTCTCCCACACACACGGAATCTTCACTCTGCCACACACACGGAGCCTTCACTCTCACACACACACGGAGCCTTCAATCTCCCACACACACTCATGGAGCCTTCACTCTCCCACACACACAGACACACACGGAGCCTTCACTCTCCCACACACACACACGGAGCCATCACTCTCCCACACACACACACGGAGTCGACACTCTCCCACACACACAGACACACACGGAGCCTTCACTCTCCCACACACACACACGGAGCCATCACTCTCCCACACACACACACGGAGTCTACACTCTCCCACACACACGGAGCCTTCACGTTCCCACACACACGGAGCCTTCACTCTCCCACACGCACGGAGCCTTCACTCTCCCACACACACGGAGCCTTCACTCTCCCAGACACACACATGGAGCCTTCACTCTCCCAGACACACACACGGAGCCTTCACTCTCCCAGACACACACACGGAGCCTTCACTCTCCCAGACACACACACGGAGCCTTCACTTTCCCACACGCATGGAGCCTTCACTCTCCCACACACACACACGGAGTCTTCACTCTCCCACACACACACACGGAGCCTTCACTCTCCCAGACACACGGAGCGTTCTCTCTCCCATGCACACGGAGCCTTCACTCTCCCACGCACACGGAGCCTTCACTCTCCCACACACACATGGAGCCTTCACTCTCCCATGCACACGGAGCCTTCACTCTCCCACACACACGGAGCCTTCACTCTCCCACACGCACGGAGCCTTCACTCTCCCACACACACGGAGCCTTCACTCTCCCAGACACACACACGGAGCCTTCACTCTCCCAGACACACACACGGAGCCTTCACTCTCCCAGACACACACACGGAGCCTTCACTCTCCCACACACATACACAGAGTCTTCACTCTCCCACACACACGGAGCTTTCATTCTCCCACACACACGGAGCCTTCACTCTGCCACACACACGGAGCCTTCACTCTGCCACACACACGGAGTCTTCACTCTCCCACACACACGGAGCCTTCACTCTCCCACACGCATGGAGCCTTCACTCTCCCACACGCACGGAGCCTTCACTCTCCCACACGCACGGAGCCTTCACTCTCCCACACGCACGGAGCCTTCACTCTCCCACACACATGGAGCCTTCACTCTCCCACACACACACACGGAGTCTTCACTCTCCCACACACACGGAGCGTTCTCTCTCCCATGCACACGGAGCCTTCACTCTCCCACACACACGGAATCTTCACTCTGCCACGCACACGGAGCCTTCACTCTCACACACACACGGAGCCTTCACTCTCCCACACACACACATGGAGCCTTCACTCTCCCACACACACAGACACACACGGAGCCTTCACTCTCCCACACACTCACACGGAGCCTTCACTCTCCCACACACACGGAGCCTTCACTCTCCCACACACACGGAGCCTTCACTCTCCCACACACACGGAGCCTTCACTCTCCCACACACACGGAGCCTTCACTCTCCCACACACACGGAGTCTTCACTCTCCCACACACACACACGGAGCCTTCACTCTCCCAGACACACGGAGCGTTCTCTCTCCCATGCACACAGAGCCTTCACTCTCACACACACACGGAATCTTCACTCTGCCACGCACACGGAGCCTTCACTCTCACACACACACGGAGCCTTCACTCTCCCACACACACACATGGAGCCTTCACTCTCCCACACACACAGACACACACGGAGCCTTCACTCTCCCACACACACACACGGAGCCTTCACTCTCCCACACACTCACACGGAGCCTTCACTCTCCCACACACACGGAGCCTTCACTCTCCCACACGCACGGAGCCTTCACTCTCCCACACACACGGAGCCTTCACTCTCCCAGACACACACACGGAGCCTTCACTCTCCCAGACACACACACGGAGCCTTCACTCTCCCAGACACACACACGGAGCCTTCACTCTCCCACACACATACACAGAGTCTTCACTCTCCCACACACACGGAGCTTTCATTCTCCCACACACACGGAGCCTTCACTCTCCCACACACACGGAGTCTTCACTGTCCCACACACACGGAGCCTTCACTCTCCCTCGCGCACGGAGCCTTCACTCTCCCACACGCATGGAGCCTTCACTGTCCCACACACACGGAGCCGTCACTCTCCCACACACACACATGGAGCCTTCACTCTCCCACACACACACATGGAGTCTTCACTCTCCCACACACACGGAGCCTTCACTCTCCCACACACACACACGGAGCCTTCACTCTCCCACACACCCGGAGCCTTCACTCTCCCACACATACGGAGCCTTCACTCTCCCACACACATGGAGCCTTCACTCTCCCACACATACGGAGCCTTCACTCTCCCACACACACGGAGCCTTCACTCTCCCAGACACACGTAGCCTTCACTCTCCCAGACACACGCACGGTGCCTTCACTCTCCCAGACACACACACGGAGCCTTCACTCTCGCACAGACACACACGGAGTCTTCACTCTCCCAGACACACGGAGCCTTCACTCTCCCACACACACGGAGCCTTCACTCTCCCACACACACGGAGCCTTCACTCTCCCACACACACGGAGCCTTCACTCTCCCACACACACACACGGAGCCTTCCATCTCTCCCACACACACACACGGAGCCTTCACTCTCCCACACACACACACGGAGCCTTCACTCTCCCAGGCACACGGACTCTTCACTCTCCCACACAAACGGAGCCTTCACTCTCCCACACACACGGAGCCTTCACTCTCCCACACATACACACGGAGCCTTCACTCTCCCACACACACACACGGAGCCTTCACTCTCCCACACACGGAGCCTTCACTCTCCCACACACACGGAGCCTTCACTCTCCCACACACACACACGGAGCTTTCACTCTCCCACACACACGGAGCCTTCACTCTCCCACACACACGGAGCCTTCACTCTCCCAAACACACGGAGCCGTCACTCTCCCAGACACACACACGGAGCCTTCACTCTCCCAGACACACACACGGAGCCTTCACTCTCCCACACACGGAGCCTTCACTCTCCCACACACACATGGAGCCTTCACTCTCCCAGGCACATGGAGTATTCACTCTCCCACACACACAGAGCCTTCACTCTCCCACACACACGGAGCCTTCACTCTCCCACACGCACGGAGCCTTCACTCTCCCACACACACGGAGCCTTCACTCTCCCATACACACACACGGAGCCTTCACTCTCCCAGACACACACACGTAGCCTTCATTCTCCCAGGCACATGGAGTCTTCATTCTCCCACACAAACGGAGCCTTCACTCTCCCACACACACACACGGAGCCTTCACTCTCCCACACACACGGAGCCTTCACTCTCCCACACGCACGGAGCCTTCACTCTCCCACACACACGGAGCCTTCACTCTCCCACACACACGGAGCCTTCACTCTCCCACACACACACACGGAGCCTTCACTCTCCCACACACACGGAGCCTTCACTCTCCCACACACACGGTGTCTTCACTCTCCCACACACACGGAGCCTTCACTCTCCCACATGCACGGAGCCTTCACTCTCCCACACACACGGAGCCTTCACTCTCCCAGACACATGGAGCCTTCACTCTCCCACACACACGGAGCCTTCACTCTCCCCACACACGGAGCCTTCACTCTCCCACACACACGGAGCCTTCACTCTCCCACAGACACACACGGAGCCTTCACTCTCCCACGCACACACACGGAGCCTTCACTCTCCCACACACACACACGGAGCCTTCACTCTCCCACACACACACATGGAGTCTTCACTCTCCTACACACACGGAGCCTTCACTCTCCCACACACACACACGGAGCCTTCACTCTCCCACACACACGGAGCCTTCACTCTCCCACACACACATGCAGCCTTCACTCTCCCAGGCACATGGAGTATTCACTCTCCCACAGACACACACGGAGCCTTCACTCTCCCACACACACGGAGCCTTCACTCTCCCAAACACACACACGGAGTCTTCGCACTCCCACACAGACGCACGGAGTCTTCACTCTCCCACACACACGGAGACTTCACTCTCCCACACACACGGAGCCTTCACTCTCCCACACACACGGAGACTTCACTCTCCCACACACACGGAGCCTTCACTCTCCCAAACACACACACGGAGCCTTCACTCTCCCAGACACACACACGGAGCCTTCACTCTCCCACAGACACACACGGAGTCTTCACTCTCCCACACACACGGAGTCTTCACTCTCCCAGACACACGGAGCCTTCACTCTCCCACACACACGGAGCCTTCACTCTCCCACACACACGGAGCCTTCACTCTCCCACACACACGGAGCCTTCACTCTCCCACACACACACACGGAGCATTCACTCTCCCACACACACATACGGAGCCTTCACTCTCCCACACACACACACGGAGTCTTCACTCTCCCACACACACACACGGAGCCTTCACTCTCCCAGACACACGGAGCGTTCTCTCTCCCATGCACACGGAGCCTTCACTCTCCCACACACACGGAATCTTCACTCTGCCACACACACGGAGCCTTCACTCTCACACACACACGGAGCCTTCAATCTCCCACACACACACATGGAGCCTTCACTCTCCCACACACACAGACACACACGGAGCCTTCACTCTCCCACACACACACACGGAGCCATCACTCTCCCACACACACACACGGAGTCTACACTCTCCCACACACACACACGGAGTCTTCACTCTCCCACACACACACACGGAGTCTTCACTCTCCCACACACACGGAGCTTTCATTCTCCCACACACACGGAGCCTTCACTCTGCCACACACACGGAGCCTTCACTCTGCCACACACACGGAGTCTTCACTGTTCCCCACACACGGAGCCTTCACTCTCCCACGCGCACGGAGCCTTCACTCTCCCACACGCATGGAGCCTTCACTCTCCCACACACACGGAGCCGTCACTCTCCCACACACACACACGGAGTCTTCACTCTCCCACACACACGGAGTCTTCACTCTCCCACACACCCGGAGCCTTCACTCTCCCACACATACGGTGCCTTCACTCTCCCACACACACGGAGCCTTCACTCTCCCAGACACACACACGGAGCCTTCACTCTCGCACAGACACACACGGAGTCTTCACTCTCCCACACACACGGAGCCTTCACTCTCCCACACACACGGAGCCTTCACTCTCCCACACACACGGAGCCTTCACTCTCCCACACACACGGAGCCTTCACTCTCCCACACACACGGAGCCTTCACTCTCCCACACACACACACGGAGCCTTCCATCTCTCCCACACACACACACGGAGCCTTCACTCTCCCACACACACACACGGAGCCTTCACTCTCCCAGGCACACGGAGTCTTCACTCTCCCACACAAACGGAGCCTTCACTCTCCCACGCACACGCAGCCTTCACTCTCCCACACATACACACGGAGCCTTCACTCTCCCACACACACACACGGAGCCTTCACTCTCCCACACACGGAGCCTTCACTCTCCCACACACACGGAGCCTTACTCTCCCACACACACGGAGCCTTCACACTCCCACACGCACGGAGCCTTCACTCTCCCACACACACGGAGTCTTCACTCTCCCACACACACGGAGCCTTCACTCTCCCACACGCACGGAGCCTTCACTCTCCCACACGCACGGAGCCTTCACTCTCCCACACACACGGAGCCTTCACTCTGCCACACACACACATGGAGCCTTCACTCTCCCAGGCACACGGAGCCTTCACTCTCCCACACACACGGAGCTTTCACTCTCCCACACACACACACGGAGCCTTCACTCTCCCACACACACGGAGCCTTCACTCTCCCACACACACGGAGCCTTCACTCTCCCACAGACACACACGGAGCCTTCACTCTCCCACACACCCGGAGCCTTCACTCTCCCACACACCCGGAGCCTTCACTCTCCCACAGACACACAAGGAGCCTTCACTCTCCCACAGACACACACGGAGCCTTCACTCTCCCACAGACACACACGGAGCCTTCACTCTCCCACACACACGGAGCCTTCACTCTCACAAACACACACACGGAGCCTTCGCTCTCCCACAGACACACACGGAGCCTTCACTCTCCCACAGACACACACGGAGTCTTCACTCTCCCACACACATACACAGAGTCTTCACTCTCCCACACACACGGAGTCTTCACTCTCCCAGACACACGGAGCCTTCACTCTCCCACACACACGGAGCCTTCACTCTCCCACACACACACACGGAGCCTTCACTCTCCCTGGCACACGGAGTCTTCACTCTCCCACACAAACGGAGCCTTCACTCTCCCACACACACACAGCCTTCACTCTCCCACACATACACACGGAGCCTTCACTCTCCCACACACACACACGGAGCCTTCACTCTCCCACACACGGAGCCTTCACTCTCCCACACACACGGAGCCTTCACTCTCCCACACACACACACGGAGCTTTCACTCTCCCACACACACGGAGCCTTCACTCACCCACACACACGGAGCCTTCACTCTCCCACACATACACACGGAGCCTTCACTCTCCCACACACACACACGGAGCCTTCACTCTCCCACACACGGAGCCTTCACTCTCCCACACACACACACGGAGCCTTCACTCTCCCACACACACGGAGCCTTCACTCTCCCACACACACACACGGAGCTTTCACTCTCCCACACACACGGAGCCTTCACTCTCCCACACACACGGAGCCTTCACTCTCCCACACACACGGAGCCTTCACTCTCCCAAACACACGGAGCCTTCACTCTCCCAGACACACACACGGAGCCTTCACTCTCCCAGACACACACACGGAGCCTTCACTCTCCCACACACGGAGCCTTCACTCTCCCACACACACATGGAGCCTTCACTCTCCCAGGCACATGGAGTATTCACTCTCCCACACACACAGAGCCTTCACTCTCCCACACACACGGAGCCTTCAATCTCCCAGACACACACACGGAGCCTTCACTCTCCCACACACACACATGGAGCCTTCACTCTCCCACACACACACATGGAGTCTTCACTCTCCCACACAAACGGAGCCTTCACTCTCCCACTCACACGGAGCCTTCACTCTCCCACACATACACACGGAGCCTTCACTCTCCCACACACACGGAGCCTTCACTCTCCCACACACGGAGCCTTCACTCTCCCACACGCACGGAGCCTTCACTCTCCCACACACACGGAGCCTTCACTCTCCCACACACACGGAGCCTTCACTCTCCCACACACGGAGCCTTCACTCTCCCACACGCACGGAGCCTTCACTCTCCCACACGCACGGAGCCTTCACTCTCCCACACACACGGAGCCTTCACTCTCCCACACACACGGAGCCTTCACTCTCCCACACACACACATGGAGCCTTCACTCTCCCACACACACGGAGCCTTCACTCTCCCACACGCACGGAGCCTTCACTCTCCCAAACGCACGGAGCCTTCACTCTCCCACACACACACATGGAGCCTTCACTCTCCCAGGCACACGGAGCCTTCACTCTCCCACACACACGGAGCCTTCACTTTCCCAGACACACGGAGCCTTCACTCTCCCAGACACACGGAGCCTTCACTCTCCCACACACACGGAGCCTTCACTCTCCCACACACACGGAGCCTTCACTCTCCCACAGACACACATGGAGCCTTCACTCTCCCACACACACACATGGAGTCTTCACTCTCCCACACACACGGAGCCTTCACTCTCCCACACACACACACGGAGCCTTCACTCTCCCACACACACGGAGCCTTCACTCTCCCACACACACGGAGCCTTCACTCTCCCACAGACACACAAGGAGCCTTCACTCTCCCACAGACACACAAGGAGCCTTCACTCTCCCACAGACACACACGGAGCCTTCACTCTCCCACACACACGCACGGAGTCTTCATCTCCCACACACACGGAGACTTCACTCTCCCACACACACGGAGCCTTCACTCTCCCAAACGCACACACGGAGCCTTCACTCTCCCAGACACACACACGGAGCCTTCACTCTCCCACACACACAGAGTCTTCACTCTCCCAGACACACGGAGCCTTCACTCTCCCACACACACGGAGCCTTCACTCTCCCACACACACGGAGCCTTCACTCTCCCACACACACGGAGCCTTCACTCTCCCACACACACACACGGAGCATTCACTCTCCCACACACACACACGGAGCCTTCACTCTCCCACACACACACACGGAGTCTTCACTCTCTCACACACACACACGGAGCCTTCACTCTCCCAGACACACACACGGAGCCTTCACTCTCCCAGACACACACACGGAGCCTTCACTCTCCCAGACACACACACGGAGCCTTCACTCTCCCAGACACACACACGGAGCCTTCACTCTCCCACACACGGAGCCTTCACTCTCCCACACACACGGAGCCTTACTCTCCCACACACACGGAGCCTTCACACTCCCACACGCACGGAGCCTTCACTCTCCCACACACACGGAGTCTTCACTCTCCCACACACACGGAGCCTTCACTCTCCCACACGCACGGAGCCTTCACTCTCCCACACGCACGGAGCCTTCACTCTCCCACACACACGGAGCCTTCACTCTGCCACACACACACATGGAGCCTTCACTCTCCCAGGCACACGGAGCCTTCACTCTCCCACACACACGGAGCTTTCACTCTCCCACACACACACACGGAGCCTTCACTCTCCCACACACACGGAGCCTTCACTCTCCCACACACACGGAGCCTTCACTCTCCCACAGACACACACGGAGCCTTCACTCTCCCACACACCCGGAGCCTTCACTCTCCCACACACCCGGAGCCTTCACTCTCCCACAGACACACAAGGAGCCTTCACTCTCCCACAGACACACACGGAGCCTTCACTCTCCCACAGACACACACGGAGCCTTCACTCTCCCACACACACGGAGCCTTCACTCTCACAAACACACACACGGAGCCTTCGCTCTCCCACAGACACACACGGAGCCTTCACTCTCCCACAGACACACACGGAGTCTTCACTCTCCCACACACATACACAGAGTCTTCACTCTCCCACACACACGGAGTCTTCACTCTCCCAGACACACGGAGCCTTCACTCTCCCACACACACGGAGCCTTCACTCTCCCACACACACACACGGAGCCTTCACTCTCCCTGGCACACGGAGTCTTCACTCTCCCACACAAACGGAGCCTTCACTCTCCCACACACACACAGCCTTCACTCTCCCACACATACACACGGAGCCTTCACTCTCCCACACACACACACGGAGCCTTCACTCTCCCACACACGGAGCCTTCACTCTCCCACACACACGGAGCCTTCACTCTCCCACACACACACACGGAGCTTTCACTCTCCCACACACACGGAGCCTTCACTCTCCCACACACACGGAGCCTTCACTCTCCCACACATACACACGGAGCCTTCACTCTCCCACACACACACACGGAGCCTTCACTCTCCCACACACGGAGCCTTCACTCTCCCACACACACACACGGAGCCTTCACTCTCCCACACACACGGAGCCTTCACTCTCCCACACACACACACGGAGCTTTCACTCTCCCACACACACGGAGCCTCCACTCTCCCACACACACGGAGCCTTCACTCTCCCACACACACGGAGCCTTCACTCTCCCAAACACACGGAGCCTTCACTCTCCCAGACACACACACGGAGCCTTCACTCTCCCAGACACACACACGGAGCCTTCACTCTCCCACACACGGAGCCTTCACTCTCCCACACACACATGGAGCCTTCACTCTCCCAGGCACATGGAGTATTCACTCTCCCACACACACAGAGCCTTCACTCTCCCACACACACGGAGCCTTCAATCTCCCAGACACACACACGGAGCCTTCACTCTCCCACACACACACATGGAGCCTTCACTCTCCCACACACACACATGGAGTCTTCACTCTCCCACACAAACGGAGCCTTCACTCTCCCACTCACACGGAGCCTTCACTCTCCCACACATACACACGGAGCCTTCACTCTCCCACACACACGGAGCCTTCACTCTCCCACACACGGAGCCTTCACTCTCCCACACGCACGGAGCCTTCACTCTCCCACACACACGGAGCCTTCACTCTCCCACACACACGGAGCCTTCACTCTCCCACACACGGAGCCTTCACTCTCCCACACGCACGGAGCCTTCACTCTCCCACACGCACGGAGCCTTCACTCTCCCACACACACGGAGCCTTCACTCTCCCACACACACGGAGCCTTCACTCTCCCACACACACACATGGAGCCTTCACTCTCCCACACACACGGAGCCTTCACTCTCCCACACGCACGGAGCCTTCACTCTCCCAAACGCACGGAGCCTTCACTCTCCCACACACACACATGGAGCCTTCACTCTCCCAGGCACACGGAGCCTTCACTCTCCCACACACACGGAGCCTTCACTTTCCCAGACACACGGAGCCTTCACTCTCCCAGACACACGGAGCCTTCACTCTCCCACACACACGGAGCCTTCACTCTCCCACACACACGGAGCCTTCACTCTCCCACAGACACACATGGAGCCTTCACTCTCCCACACACACACATGGAGTCTTCACTCTCCCACACACACGGAGCCTTCACTCTCCCACACACACACACGGAGCCTTCACTCTCCCACACACACGGAGCCTTCACTCTCCCACACACACGGAGCCTTCACTCTCCCACAGACACACAAGGAGCCTTCACTCTCCCACAGACACACACGGAGCCTTCACTCTCCCACACACACGCACGGAGTCTTCATCTCCCACACACACGGAGACTTCACTCTCCCACACACACGGAGCCTTCACTCTCCCAAACGCACACACGGAGCCTTCACTCTCCCAGACACACACACGGAGCCTTCACTCTCCCACACACACAGAGTCTTCACTCTCCCAGACACACGGAGCCTTCACTCTCCCACACACACGGAGCCTTCACTCTCCCACACACACGGAGCCTTCACTCTCCCACACACACGGAGCCTTCACTCTCCCACACACACACACGGAGCATTCACTCTCCCACACACACACACGGAGCCTTCACTCTCCCACACACACACACGGAGTCTTCACTCTCTCACACACACACACGGAGCCTTCACTCTCCCAGACACACGGAGCGTTCTCTCTCCCATGCACACGGAGCCTTCACTCTCCCACACACACGGAATCTTCACTCTGCCACACACACGGAGCCTTCACTCTCACACACACACGGAGCCTTCACTCTCCCACACACACACATGGAGCCTTCACTCTCCCACACACACAGACACACACGGAGCCTTCACTCTCCCACACACACACACGGAGCCTTCACTCTCCCACACACACACACGGAGTCTTCACTCTCCCACACACACGGAGCCTTCACGTTCCCACACACACGGAGCCTTCACGTTCCCACACACACGGAGCCTTCACTCTCCCACACGCACGGAGCCTTCACTCTCCCAGACACACACACGGAGCCTTCACTCTCCCAGACACACACACGGAGCCTTCACTCTCCCAGACACACACACGGAGCCTTCACTCTCCCAGACACACACACGGAGCCTTCACTCTCCCACACACGGAGCCTTCACTCTCCCACACACACGGAGCCTTACTCTCCCACACACACGGAGCCTTCACACTCCCACACGCACGGAGCCTTCACTCTCCCACACACACGGAGTCTTCACTCTCCCACACACACGGAGCCTTCACTCTCCCACACGCACGGAGCCTTCACTCTCCCACACGCACGGAGCCTTCACTCTCCCACACACACGGAGCCTTCACTCTGCCACACACACACATGGAGCCTTCACTCTCCCAGGCACACGGAGCCTTCACTCTCCCACACACACGGAGCTTTCACTCTCCCACACACACACACGGAGCCTTCACTCTCCCACACACACGGAGCCTTCACTCTCCCACACACACGGAGCCTTCACTCTCCCACAGACACACACGGAGCCTTCACTCTCCCACACACCCGGAGCCTTCACTCTCCCACACACCCGGAGCCTTCACTCTCCCACAGACACACAAGGAGCCTTCACTCTCCCACAGACACACACGGAGCCTTCACTCTCCCACAGACACACACGGAGCCTTCACTCTCCCACACACACGGAGCCTTCACTCTCACAAACACAAACACGGAGCCTTCGCTCTCCCACAGACACACACGGAGCCTTCACTCTCCCACAGACACACACGGAGTCTTCACTCTCCCACACACATACACAGAGTCTTCACTCTCCCACACACACGGAGTCTTCACTCTCCCAGACACACGGAGCCTTCACTCTCCCACACACACGGAGCCTTCACTCTCCCACACACACACACGGAGCCTTCACTCTCCCTGGCACACGGAGTCTTCACTCTCCCACACAAACGGAGCCTTCACTCTCCCACACACACACAGCCTTCACTCTCCCACACATACACACGGAGCCTTCACTCTCCCACACACACACACGGAGCCTTCACTCTCCCACACACGGAGCCTTCACTCTCCCACACACACGGAGCCTTCACTCTCCCACACACACACACGGAGCTTTCACTCTCCCACACACACGGAGCCTTCACTCTCCCACACACACGGAGCCTTCACTCTCCCACACATACACACGGAGCCTTCACTCTCCCACACACACACACGGAGCCTTCACTCTCCCACACACGGAGCCTTCACTCTCCCACACACACACACGGAGCCTTCACTCTCCCACACACACGGAGCCTTCACTCTCCCACACACACACACGGAGCTTTCACTCTCCCACACACACGGAGCCTTCACTCTCCCACACACACGGAGCCTTCACTCTCCCACACACACGGAGCCTTCACTCTCCCAAACACACGGAGCCTTCACTCTCCCAGACACACACACGGAGCCTTCACTCTCCCAGACACACACACGGAGCCTTCACTCTCCCACACACGGAGCCTTCACTCTCCCACACACACATGGAGCCTTCACTCTCCCAGGCACATGGAGTATTCACTCTCCCACACACACAGAGCCTTCACTCTCCCACACACACGGAGCCTTCAATCTCCCAGACACACACACGGAGCCTTCACTCTCCCACACACACACATGGAGCCTTCACTCTCCCACACACACACATGGAGTCTTCACTCTCCCACACAAACGGAGCCTTCACTCTCCCACTCACACGGAGCCTTCACTCTCCCACACATACACACGGAGCCTTCACTCTCCCACACACACGGAGCCTTCACTCTCCCACACACGGAGCCTTCACTCTCCCACACGCACGGAGCCTTCACTCTCCCACACACACGGAGCCTTCACTCTCCCACACACACGGAGCCTTCACTCTCCCACACACGGAGCCTTCACTCTCCCACACGCACGGAGCCTTCACTCTCCCACACGCACGGAGCCTTCACTCTCCCACACACACGGAGCCTTCACTCTCCCACACACACGGAGCCTTCACTCTCCCACACACACGGAGCCTTCACTCTCCCACACACACACATGGAGCCTTCACTCTCCCACACACACGGAGCCTTCACTCTCCCACACGCACGGAGCCTTCACTCTCCCAAACGCACGGAGCCTTCACTCTCCCACACACACACATGGAGCCTTCACTCTCCCAGGCACACGGAGCCTTCACTCTCCCACACACACGGAGCCTTCACTTTCCCAGACACACGGAGCCTTCACTCTCCCAGACACACGGAGCCTTCACTCTCCCACACACACGGAGCCTTCACTCTCCCACACACACGGAGCCTTCACTCTCCCACAGACACACATGGAGCCTTCACTCTCCCACACACACACATGGAGTCTTCACTCTCCCACACACACGGAGCCTTCACTCTCCCACACACACACACGGAGCCTTCACTCTCCCACACACACGGAGCCTTCACTCTCCCACACACACGGAGCCTTCACTCTCCCACAGACACACAAGGAGCCTTCACTCTCCCACAGACACACACGGAGCCTTCACTCTCCCACACACACGCACGGAGTCTTCATCTCCCACACACACGGAGACTTCACTCTCCCACACACACGGAGCCTTCACTCTCCCAAACGCACACACGGAGCCTTCACTCTCCCAGACACACACACGGAGCCTTCACTCTCCCACACACACGGAGTCTTCACTCTCCCAGACACACGGAGCCTTCACTCTCCCACACACACGGAGCCTTCACTCTCCCACACACACGGAGCCTTCACTCTCCCACACACACGGAGCCTTCACTCTCCCACACACACACACGGAGCATTCACTCTCCCACACACACACACGGAGCCTTCACTCTCCCACACACACACACGGAGTCTTCACTCTCTCACACACACACACGGAGCCTTCACTCTCCCAGACACACGGAGCGTTCTCTCTCCCATGCACACGGAGCCTTCACTCTCCCACACACACGGAATCTTCACTCTGCCACACACACGGAGCCTTCACTCTCCCACTCACACGGAGCCGTCACTCTCCCACACACACACATGGAGCCTTCACTCTCCCACACACACGGAGTCTTCACTGTCCCACACACACGGAGCCTTCACTCTCCCACGCGCACGGAGCCTTCACTCTCCCACACGCATGGAGCCTTCACTCTCCCACACACACGGAGCCGTCACTCTCCCACACACACACATGGAGCCTTCACTCTCCCGCACACACACACGGAGCCTTCACTCTCCCACACACACACACGGAGCCTTCACTCTCCCAGGCACACGGAGTCTTCACTCTCCCACACAAACGGAGCCTTCACTCTCCCACGCACACGGAGCCTTCACTCTCCCACGCATACACACGGAGCCTTCACTCTCCCACACACACACACGGAGCCTTCACTCTCCCACACACGGAGCCTTCACTCTCCCACACACACGGAGCCTTACTCTCCCACACACACGGAGCCTTCACTCTCCCACACGCACGGAGCCTTCACTCTCCCACACACACGGAGTCTTCACTCTCCCACACACACGGAGCCTTCACTCTCCCACACGCACGGAGCCTTCACTCTCCCACATGCATGGAGCCTTCACTCTCCCACACACACGGAGCCTTCACTCTGCCACACACACACATGGAGCCTTCACTCTCCCAGGCACACGGAGCCTTCACTCTCCCACACACACGGAGCTTTCACTCTCCCACACACACACACGGAGCCTTCACTCTCCCACACACACGGAGCCTTCACTCTCCCACACACACGGAGCCTTCACTCTCCCACAGACACACACGGAGCCTTCACTCTCCCACACACCCGGAGCCTTCACTCTCCCACACACACGGAGCCTTCACTCTCCCACAGACACACAGGGAGCCTTCACTCTCCCACAGACACACACGGAGCCTTCACTCTCCCACAGACACACACGGAGCCTTCACTCTCCCACACACACGGAGCCTTCACTCTCACAAACACACACACGGAGCCTTCACTCTCCCACAGACACACACGGAGCCTTCACTCTCCCACAGACACACACGGAGTCTTCACTCTCCCACACACATACACAGAGTCTTCACTCTCCCACACACACGGAGTCTTCACTCTCCCAGACACACGGAGCCTTCACTCTCCCACACACACGGAGCCTTCACTCTCCCACACACACACACGGAGCCTTCACTCTCCCTGGCACACGGAGTCTTCACTCTCCCACACAAACGGAGCCTTCACTCTCCCACACACACACAGCCTTCACTCTCCCACACATACACACGGAGCCTTCACTCTCCCACACACACACACGGAGCCTTCACTCTCCCACACACGGAGCCTTCACTCTCCCACACACACGGAGCCTTCACTCTCCCACACACACACACGGAGCTTTCACTCTCCCACACACACGGAGCTTTCACTCTCCCACACACACGGAGCCTTCACTCTCCCACACACACGGAGCCTTCACTCTCCCACACATACACACGGAGCCTTCACTCTCCCACACACACACACGGAGCCTTCACTCTCCCACACACGGAGCCTTCACTCTCCCACACACACACACGGAGCCTTCACTCTCCCACACACACGGAGCCTTCACTCTCCCACACACACACACGGAGCTTTCACTCTCCCACACACACGGAGCCTTCACTCTCCCACACTCACGGAGCCTTCACTCTCCCACACACACGGAGCCTTCACTCTCCCAAACACACGGAGCCTTCACTCTCCCAGACACACACACGGAGCCTTCACTCTCCCAGACACACACACGGAGCCTTCACTCTCCCACACACGGAGCCTTCACTCTCCCACACACACATGGAGCCTTCACTCTCCCAGGCACATGGAGTATTCACTCTCCCACACACACAGAGCCTTCACTCTCCCACACACACGGAGCCTTCACTCTCCCAGACACACACACGGAGCCTTCACTCTCCCACACACACACATGGAGCCTTCACTCTCCCACACACACACATGGAGTCTTCACTCTCCCACACAAACGGAGCCTTCACTCTCCCACTCACACGGAGCCTTCACTCTCCCACACATACACACGGAGCCTTCACTCTCCCACACATACACACGGAGCCTTCACTCTCCCACACACGGAGCCTTCACTCTCCCACACGCACGGAGCCTTCACTCTCCCACACACACGGAGCCTTCACTCTCCCACACACACGGAGCCTTCACTCTCCCACACACGGAGCCTTCACTCTCCCACACGCACGGAGCCTTCACTCTCCCACACGCACGGAGCCTTCACTCTCCCACACACACGGAGCCTTCACTCTCCCACACACACGGAGCCTTCACTCTCCCACACACACACATGGAGCCTTCACTCTCCCACACACACGGAGCCTTCACTCTCCCACACGCACGGAGCCTTCACTCTCCCAAACGCACGGAGCCTTCACTCTCCCACACACACACATGGAGCCTTCACTCTCCCAGGCACACGGAGCCTTCACTCTCCCACACACACGGAGCCTTCACTTTCCCAGACACACGGAGCCTTCACTCTCCCAGACACACGGAGCCTTCACTCTCCCACACACACGGAGCCTTCATTCTCCCACACACACGGAGCCTTCACTCTCCCACAGACACACATGGAGCCTTCACTCTCCCACACACACACATGGAGTCTTCACTCTCCCACACACACGGAGCCTTCACTCTCCCACACACACACACGGAGCCTTCACTCTCCCACACACACGGAGCCTTCACTCTCCCACACACACGGAGCCTTCACTCTCCCACAGACACACAAGGAGCCTTCACTCTCCCACAGACACACACGGAGCCTTCACTCTCCCACACACACGCACGGAGTCTTCATCTCCCACACACACGGAGACTTCACTCTCCCACACACACGGAGCCTTCACTCTCCCAGACACACGCACGGAGCCTTCACTCTCCCTGACACACACACGGAGCCTTCACTCTCCCACACACACGGAGTCTTCACTCTCCCACACACCCGGAGCCTTCACTCTCCCACTCATACGGAGCCTTCACTCTCCCTCACACACGGAGCCTTCACTCTCCCAGACACACGCACGGAGCCTTCACTCTCCCAGACACACACACGGAGCCTTCACTCTCGCACAGACACACACGGAGTCTTCACTCTCCCAGACACACGGAGCCTTCACTCTCCCACACACACGGAGCCTTCACTCTCCCACACACACGGAGCCTTCACTCTCCAACACACACACACGGAGCCTTCCATCCCTCCCACACACACACACGGAGCCTTCACTCTCCCACACACACACACGGAGCCTTCACTCTCCCAGGCACACGGAGTCTTCACTCTCCCACACAAACGGAGCCTGCACTCTCCCACACACACGGAGCCTTCACTCTCCCACACATACACACGGAGCCTCCACTCTCCCACACACACACACGGAGCCTTCACTCCCCCACACACACACACGGAGTCTTCACTCTCACACACACACGGAGCCTTCACTCTCCCACACACACACACGGAGCCTTCACTCTCCCAGACACACGGAGCGTTCACTCTCCCATGCACACGGCGCCTTCACTCTCCCACACACACGGAATCTTCACTCTGCCACACACACGGAGCCTTCACTCTCCCAGGCACACACACACACGGAGCCTTCACTCTCCCACACACACACACGGAGCCTTCACTCTCCCACACACACACACACGGAGCCTTCACTCTCCCACACATACACACGGAGCCTTCACTCTCCCAGACACACACACGGAGCCTTCACTCTCCCACACACACGGAGCCTTCACTCTCCCACACGCACGGAGCCTTCACTCTCCCACACACACACACGGAGCCTTCACTCTCCCAGACACACACACGGAGCCTTCACTCTCCCACACACATACACAGAGTCTTCACTCTCGCGCACACACGGAGCTTTCATTCTCCCACACACACGGAGCCTTCACTCTCCCAGACACACACACGGAGCCTTCACTCTCCCACACACACGGAGCCTTCACTCTCCCACACACACACGGAGCCTTCACTCTCCCACACACACACGGAGCCTTCACTCTCCCACACACGGAGCCTTCACTCTCCCACACACACATGGAGCCTTCACTCTCCCAGGCACATGGAGTATTCACTCTCCCACACACACGGAGCCTTCACTCTCCCAGACACACACACGGAGCCTTCACTCTCCCACACACACGGAGCCTTCACTCTCCCACACACACACGGAGCCTTCACTCTCCCAGGCACACGGAGTCTTCACTCTCCCACACAAACGGAGCCTTCACTCTCCCACACACATACACAGAGTCTTCACTCTCGCGCACACACGGAGCTTTCATTCTCCCTCACACACGGAGCCTTCACTCTCCCAGACACACACACGGAGCCTTCACTCTCCCACACACACGGAGCCTTCACTCTCCCACACACACGGAGCCTTCACTCTCCCACACACACACGGAGCCTTCACTCTCCCAGGCACATGGAGTATTCACTCTCCCACACACACGGAGCCTTCACTCTCCCAGACACACACACGGAGCCTTCACTCTCCCACACACACGGAGCCTTCACTCTCCCACACATACACACGGAGCCTTCACTCTCCCACACACACACACGGAGCCTTCACTGTCCCACACATACGGAGCCTTCACTCTCCCACACCCACGGAGCCTTAATCTCCCACACACACGGAGCCTTCACTCTCCCACACACACGGAGTCTTCACTCTCCCACACACACGGAGCCTTCACTCTCCCACACGCACGGAGCCTTCACTCTCCCACACGCACGGAGCCTTCACTCTCCCAAACACACGGAGCCTTCACTCTCCCACACACACACACGGAGCCTTCACTCTCCCACACACACACATGGAGCCTTCACTCTCCCAGACACACGGATCCTTCACTCTCCCAGACACACGGAGCCTTCACTCTCCCACACACACGGAGCCTTCACTCTCCCACACACACGGAGCCTTCACTCTCCCACACACACGGAGCCTTCACTCTCCCACACACACGGAGCCTTCACTCTCCCACAGACACACACGGAGCCTTCACTCTCCCACACACCCGGAGCCTTCACTCTCCCACACACACGGAGCCTTCACTCTCCCACACACACGGAGGCTTCACTCTCCCACACACACTGAGCCTTCACTCTCCCACAGACACACAAGGAGCCTTCACTCTCCCACAGACACACACGGAACCTTCACTCTCCCACACACACGGAGCCTTCACTCTCCCACACACACCCACACGGAGCCTTCACTCTCCCACACACACGGAGCCTTCACTCTCCCACACACACGGAGCCTTCACTCTCCCACACACACACACACGGAGCCTTCACTCTCCCACACACACGGAGCCTTCACTCTCCCACACACACGGAGCCCTCACTCTCCCACACACACGGAGCCTTCACTCTCCCACAGACACACATGGAGCCTTCACTCTCCCACACACACGGAGCCTTCACTCTTCCACACACACGGAGCCTTCACTCTCCCACACACACGGAGCCTTCACTCTCCCACAGACACACAAGGAGCCTTCACTCTCCCACAGACACACACGGAGCCTTCACTCTCCCACACACACGCACGGAGTCTTCACTCTCCCACACACACGGAGCCTTCACTCTCCCACACACACGGAGCCTTCACTCTCCCAAACACACACACAGAGCCTTCACTCTCCCAGACACACACACGGAGCCTTCACTCTCCCACAGACACACACGGAGTCTTCACTCTCCCACACACACGGAGTCTTCACTCTCCCAGACACACGGAGCCTTCACTCTCCCACACACACGGAGCCTTCACTCTCCCACACACACACACGGAGCCTTCACTCTCCCAGACACACACACGGAGCCTTCACTCTCCCACAGACACACACGGAGTCTTCACTCTCCCACACACACGGAGTCTTCACTCTCCCACACACACGGAGCCTTCACTCTCCCACACACACGGAGCCTTCACTCTCCCACACACACGGAGCCTTCACTCTCCCACACACACGGAGCCTTCACTCTCCCACACACACACACGGAGTCTTCACTCTCCCACACACACACACGGAGCCTTCACTCTCCCACACACACGGAATCTTCACTCTGCCACACACACGGAGCCTTCACTCTCACACACACACGGAGCCTTCACTCTCCCACACACACACATGGAGCCTTCACTCTCCCACACACACAGACACACACGGAGCCTTCACTCTCCCACACACACACACGGAGCCTTCACACTCCCACACACACACACGGAGTCTTCACTCTCCCAGACACACACACAGAGTCTTCACTCTCCCACACACACGGAGCTTTCATTCTCCCACACACACGGAGCCTTCACTCTGCCACAGACACGGAGCCTTCACTCTCCCACACACACGGAGCCTTCACTCTCCCACACGCAAGGAGCCTTCACTCTCCCACACACACGGAGCCTTCACTCTCCCAGACACACACACGGAGTCTTCACTCTCCCACACACACACACGGAGCCTTCACTCTCCCACACACACGGAGTCTTCACTGTCCCACACACACGGAGCCTTCACTCTCACACACACACGGAGCCTTCACTCTCCCACACACACACATGGAGCCTTCACTCTCCCACACACACAGACACACACGGAGCCTTCACTCTCCCACACACACACACGGAGCCTTCACACTCCCACACACACACACGGAGTCTTCACTCTCCCAGACACACACACAGAGTCTTCACTCTCCCACACACACGGAGCTTTCATTCTCCCACACACACGGAGCCTTCACTCTGCCACAGACACGGAGCCTTCACTCTCCCACACACACGGAGCCTTCACTCTCCCACACGCACGGAGCCTTCACTCTCCCACACACACGGAGCCTTCACTCTCCCAGACACACACACAGAGCCTTCACTCTCCCAGACACACGGAGCCTTCACTCTCCCACACACACGGAGTCTTCACTGTCCCACACACACGGAGCCTTCACTCTCCCACACGCACGGAGCCTTCACTCTCCCACACGCATGGAGACTTCACTCTCCCACACACACGGAGCCGTCACTCTCCCACACACACACATGGAGCCTTCACTCTACCACACACACACATGGAGTCTTCACTCTCCCACACACACGGAGCCTTCACTCTCCCACACACACACACGGAGCCTTCACTCTCCCACACACCCGGAGCCTTCACTCTCCCACACATACGGAGCCTTCACTCTCCCACACACACACACGGAGCCTTCACTCTCCCACACACACGGAGCCTTCACTCTCCCACACATACGGAGCCTTCACTCTCCCACACACACGGAGCCTTCACTCTCCCACACACACGCACGGAGCCTTCACTCTCCCAGACACACACACGGAGCCTTCACTCTCCCACACACACGGAGTCTTCACTCTCCCACACACCCGGAGCCTTCACTCTCCCACACATACGGAGCCTTCACTCTCCCTCACACACGGAGCCTTCACTCTCCCAGACACACGCACGGAGCCTTCACTCTCCCAGACACACACACGGAGCCTTCACTCTCGCACAGACACACACGGAGTCTTCACTCTCGCAGACACACGGAGCCTTCACTCTCCCACACACACGGAGCCTTCACTCTCCCACACACACGGAGCCTTCACTCTCACACACACACGGAGCCTTCACTCTCCCACACACACACATGGAGCCTTCACTCTCCCACACACACAGACACACACGGAGCCTTCACTCTCCCACACACACACACGGAGCCTTCACACTCCCACACACACACACGGAGTCTTCACTCTCCCAGACACACACACAGAGTCTTCACTCTCCCACACACACGGAGCTTTCATTCTCCCACACACACGGAGCCTTCACTCTGCCACAGACACGGAGCCTTCACTCTCCCACACACACGGAGCCTTCACTCTCCCACACGAACGGAGCCTTCACTCTCCCACACACACGGAGCCTTCACTCTCCCAGACACACACACGGAGCCTTCACTCTCCCACACACACACACAGAGTCTTCACTCTCCCACACACACGGAGCTTTCATTCTCCCACACACACGGAGCCTTCACTCTGCCACACACACGGAGCCTTCACTCTGCCACACACACGGAGCCTTCACTCTCCCACACACACGGAGCCTTCACTCTGCCACACGCACGGAGCCTTCACTCTCCCACACACACGGAGTCTTCACTGTCCCACACACACGGAGCCTTCACTCTCCCACACGCACGGAGCCTTCACTCTCCCACACGCATGGAGACTTCACTCTCCCACACACACGGAGCCGTCACTCTCCCACACACACACATGGAGCCTTCACTCTACCACACACACACATGGAGACTTCATTCTCCCACACACACGGAGCCTTCACTCTCCCACACACACACACGGAGCCTTCACTCTCCCACACACACACACGGAGCCTTCACTCTCCCACACACCCGGAGCCTTCACTCTCCCACACATACGGAGCCTTCACTCTCCCACACACACACACGGAGCCTTCACTCTCCCACACACACGGAGCCTTCACTCTCCCACACATACGGAGCCTTCACTCTCCCACACACACGGAGCCTTCACTCTCCCAGACACACGCACGGAGCCTTCACTCTCCCAGACACACACACGGAGCCTTCACTCTCCCACACACACGGAGTCTTCACTCTCCCACACACCCGGAGCCTTCACTCTCCCACACATACGGAGCCTTCACTCTCCCTCACACACGGAGCCTTCACTCTCCCAGACACACGCACGGAGCCTTCACTCTCCCAGACACACACACGGAGCCTTCACTCTCGCACAGACACACACGGAGTCTTCACTCTCCCAGACACACGGAGCCTTCACTCTCCCACACACACGGAGCCTTCACTCTCCCACACACACGGAGTCTTCACTCTCCCAGACACACGGAGCCTTCACTCTCCCACACACACGGAGTCTTCACTCTCCCAGACACACGGAGCCTTCACTCTCCCACACATACGGAGCCTTCACTGTCCCACACACACACACGGAGTCTTCACTCTCCCAGACACACACACAGAGTCTTCACTCTCCCACACACACGGAGCTTTCATTCTCCCACACACACGGAGCCTTCACTCTGCCACAGACACGGAGCCTTCACTCTGCCACACACACGGAGCCTTCACTCTCCCACACGCACGGAGCCTTCACTCTCCCACACACACGGAGCCTTCACTCTCCCAGACACACACACGGAGTCTTCACTCTCCCACACACACGGAGCTTTCATTCTCCCACACACACGGAGCCTTCACTCTGCCACACACATGGAGCCTTCACTCTCCCACACACACGGAGCCTTCACTCTCCAACACACACACACGGAGCCTTCCATCCCTCCCACACACACACACGGAGCCTTCACTCTCCCAGGCACACGGAGTCTTCACTCTCCCACACAAACGGAGCCTGCACTCTCCCACACACACGGAGCCTTCACTCTCCCACACATACACACGGAGCCTCCACTCTCCCACACACACACACGGAGCCTTCACTCTCCCACACACACACACGGAGTCTTCACTCTCACACACACACGGAGCCTTCACTCTCCCACACACACACACGGAGCCTTCACTCTCCCAGACACACGGAGCGTTCACTCTCCCATGCACACGGCGCCTTCGCTCTCCCACACACACGGAATCTTCACTCTGCCACACACACGGAGCCTTCACTCTCCCAGGCACACACACACACGGAGCCTTCACTCTCCCACACACACACACGGAGCCTTCACTCTCCCACACACACACACACGGAGCCTTCACTCTCCCACACATACACACGGAGCCTTCACTCTCCCAGACACACACACGGAGCCTTCACTCTCCCACACACACGGAGCCTTCACTCTCCCACACGCACGGAGCCTTCACTCTCCCACACACACACACGGAGCCTTCACTCTCCCAGACACACACACGGAGCCTTCACTCTCCCACACACATACACAGAGTCTTCACTCTCGCGCACACACGGAGCTTTCATTCTCCCACACACACGGAGCCTTCACTCTCCCACACACACACACGGAGCCTTCACTCTCCCACACACACGGAGCCTTCACTCTCCCACACACACACGGAGCCTTCACTCTCCCACACACACACGGAGCCTTCACTCTCCCACACACGGAGCCTTCACTCTCCCACACACACATGGAGCCTTCACTCTCCCAGGCACATGGAGTATTCACTCTCCCACACACACGGAGCCTTCACTCTCCCAGACACACACACGGAGCCTTCACTCTCCCACACACACGGAGCCTTCACTCTCCCACACACACACGGAGCCTTCACTCTCCCAGGCACACGGAGTCTTCACTCTCCCACACAAACGGAGCCTTCACTCTCCCACACACATACACAGAGTCTTCACTCTCGCGCACACACGGAGCTTTCATTCTCCCACACACACGGAGCCTTCACTCTCCCACACACACGGAGCCTTCACTCTCCCACACACACGGAGCCTTCACTCTCCCACACACACACGGAGCCTTCACTCTCCCAGGCACATGGAGTATTCACTCTCCCACACACACGGAGCCTTCACTCTCCCAGACACACACACGGAGCCTTCACTCTCCCACACACACGGAGCCTTCACTCTCCCACACATACACACGGAGCCTTCACTCTCCCACACACACACACGGAGCCTTCACTGTCCCACACATACGGAGCCTTCACTCTCCCACACCCACGGAGCCTTAATCTCCCACACACACGGAGCCTTCACTCTCCCACACACACGGAGTCTTCACTCTCCCACACACACGGAGCCTTCACTCTCCCACACGCACGGAGCCTTCACTCTCCCACACGCACGGAGCCTTCACTCTCCCAAACACACGGAGCCTTCACTCTCCCACACACACACACGGAGCCTTCACTCTCCCACACACACACATGGAGCCTTCACTCTCCCAGACACACGGATCCTTCACTCTCCCAGACACACGGAGCCTTCACTCTCCCACACACACGGAGCCTTCACTCTCCCACACACACGGAGCCTTCACTCTCCCACACACACGGAGCCTTCACTCTCCCACACACACGGAGCCTTCACTCTCCCACAGACACACACGGAGCCTTCACTCTCCCACACACCCGGAGCCTTCACTCTCCCACACACACGGAGCCTTCACTCTCCCACACACACGGAGGCTTCACTCTCCCACACACACTGAGCCTTCACTCTCCCACAGACACACAAGGAGCCTTCACTCTCCCACAGACACACACGGAACCTTCACTCTCCCACACACACGGAGCCTTCACTCTCCCACACACACCCACACGGAGCCTTCACTCTCCCACACACACGGAGCCTTCACTCTCCCACACACACGGAGCCTTCACTCTCCCACACACACACACACGGAGCCTTCACTCTCCCACACACACGGAGCCTTCACTCTCCCACACACACACGGAGCCTTCACTCTCCCACACACACACACACGGAGCCTTCACTCTCCCACACACACACACACGGTGCCTTCACTCTCCCACACACACACGCGGCGTCTTCACTCTCCCACACACACGGTGCCTTCACTCTCCCAGACACACACACGGAGCCTTCACTCTCCCAGACACACACACGGAGCCTTCACTCTCCCACACACACGGAGTCTTCACTCTCCCACACACACACACGGAGCCTACCATCTCCCACACACACACACGGAACCTTCACTCTCCCACACACACACACGGAGCCTTCACTCTCCCACAGACACACACGGAGCCTTCACTCTCCCACACACACGGAGCCTTCACTCTCCCACACACACGGAGCCTTCACTCTCCCACACACACGGAGCCTTCACTCTCCCACACACACGGAGCCTTCACTCTCCCACACACACACATGGAGCCTTCACTCTCGCAGACACACGGAGCCTTCACTCTCCCACACACACGGAGCCTTCACTCTCCTACACACACGGAGCCTTCACTCTCGCACAGACAGACATGGAGCCTTCACTCTCCCACACACACACACGGAGCCTTCACTCTCGCACAGACAGACATGGATCCTTCACTCTCCCACACACACACATGGAGTCTTCACTCTCCCACACACACACATGGAGCCTTCACTCTCCCACACACACACATGGAGTCTTCACTCTCCCACACACACACACGGAGCCTTCACTCTCCCACACACACACACGGAGCCTTCACTCTCCCACACACACACACAGAGCCTTCACTCTCCCACACACACACACACGGTGCCTTTACTCTCCCACACACGGAGCCTTCACTCTCCCACAGACACACACGGAGCCTTCACTCTCCCACAGACACACACGGAGCCTTCACTCTCCCACAGACACACACGGAGTCTTCACTCTCCCACACACACGGAGTCTTCACTCTCCCAGACACACGGAGCCTTCACTCTCCCACACACACGGAGCCTTCACTCTCCCACACACACACACGGAGCCTTCACTCTCCCAGACACACACACGGAGCCTTCACTCTCCCACAGACACACACGGAGTCTTCACTCTCCCACACACACGGAGTCTTCACTCTCCCAGACACACGGAGCCTTCACTCTCCCACACACACGGAGCCTTCACTCTCCCACACACACGGAGCCTTCACTCTCCCACACACACGGAGCCTTCACTCTCCCACACACACACACGGAGTCTTCACTCTCCCACACACACACACGGAGCCTTCACTCTCCCACACACACGGAATCTTCACTCTGCCACACACACGGAGCCTTCACTCTCACACACACACGGAGCCTTCACTCTCCCACACACACACATGGAGCCTTCACTCTCCCACACACACAGACACACACGGAGCCTTCACTCTCCCACACACACACACGGAGCCTTCACACTCCCACACACACACACGGAGTCTTCACTCTCCCAGACACACACACAGAGTCTTCACTCTCCCACACACACGGAGCTTTCATTCTCCCACACACACGGAGCCTTCACTCTGCCACAGACACGGAGCCTTCACTCTCCCACACACACGGAGCCTTCACTCTCCCACACGCAAGGAGCCTTCACTCTCCCACACACACGGAGCCTTCACTCTCCCAGACACACACACGGAGTCTTCACTCTCCCACACACACACACGGAGCCTTCACTCTCCCACACACACGGAGTCTTCACTGTCCCACACACACGGAGCCTTCACTCTCACACACACACGGAGCCTTCACTCTCCCACACACACACATGGAGCCTTCACTCTCCCACACACACAGACACACACGGAGCCTTCACTCTCCCACACACACACACGGAGCCTTCACACTCCCACACACACACACGGAGTCTTCACTCTCCCAGACACACACACAGAGTCTTCACTCTCCCACACACACGGAGCTTTCATTCTCCCACACACACGGAGCCTTCACTCTGCCACAGACACGGAGCCTTCACTCTCCCACACACACGGAGCCTTCACTCTCCCACACGCACGGAGCCTTCACTCTCCCACACACACGGAGCCTTCACTCTCCCAGACACACACACGGAGCCTTCACTCTCCCAGACACACGGAGCCTTCACTCTCCCACACACACGGAGTCTTCACTGTCCCACACACACGGAGCCTTCACTCTCCCACACGCACGGAGCCTTCACTCTCCCACACGCATGGAGACTTCACTCTCCCACACACACGGAGCCGTCACTCTCCCACACACACACATGGAGCCTTCACTCTACCACACACACACATGGAGTCTTCACTCTCCCACACACACGGAGCCTTCACTCTCCCACACACACACACGGAGCCTTCACTCTCCCACACACCCGGAGCCTTCACTCTCCCACACATACGGAGCCTTCACTCTCCCACACACACACACGGAGCCTTCACTCTCCCACACACACGGAGCCTTCACTCTCCCACACATACGGAGCCTTCACTCTCCCACACACACGGAGCCTTCACTCTCCCACACACACGCACGGAGCCTTCACTCTCCCAGACACACACACGGAGCCTTCACTCTCCCACACACACGGAGTCTTCACTCTCCCACACACCCGGAGCCTTCACTCTCCCACACATACGGAGCCTTCACTCTCCCTCACACACGGAGCCTTCACTCTCCCAGACACACGCACGGAGCCTTCACTCTCCCAGACACACACACGGAGCCTTCACTCTCGCACAGACACACACGGAGTCTTCACTCTCGCAGACACACGGAGCCTTCACTCTCCCACACACACGGAGCCTTCACTCTCCCACACACACGGAGCCTTCACTCTCACACACACACGGAGCCTTCACTCTCCCACACACACACATGGAGCCTTCACTCTCCCACACACACAGACACACACGGAGCCTTCACTCTCCCACACACACACACGGAGCCTTCACACTCCCACACACACACACGGAGTCTTCACTCTCCCAGACACACACACAGAGTCTTCACTCTCCCACACACACGGAGCTTTCATTCTCCCACACACACGGAGCCTTCACTCTGCCACAGACACGGAGCCTTCACTCTCCCACACACACGGAGCCTTCACTCTCCCACACGAACGGAGCCTTCACTCTCCCACACACACGGAGCCTTCACTCTCCCAGACACACACACGGAGCCTTCACTCTCCCACACACACACACAGAGTCTTCACTCTCCCACACACACGGAGCTTTCATTCTCCCACACACACGGAGCCTTCACTCTGCCACACACACGGAGCCTTCACTCTGCCACACACACGGAGCCTTCACTCTCCCACACACACGGAGCCTTCACTCTGCCACACGCACGGAGCCTTCACTCTCCCACACACACGGAGTCTTCACTGTCCCACACACACGGAGCCTTCACTCTCCCACACGCACGGAGCCTTCACTCTCCCACACGCATGGAGACTTCACTCTCCCACACACACGGAGCCGTCACTCTCCCACACACACACATGGAGCCTTCACTCTACCACACACACACATGGAGACTTCATTCTCCCACACACACGGAGCCTTCACTCTCCCACACACACACACGGAGCCTTCACTCTCCCACACACACACACGGAGCCTTCACTCTCCCACACACCCGGAGCCTTCACTCTCCCACACATACGGAGCCTTCACTCTCCCACACACACACACGGAGCCTTCACTCTCCCACACACACGGAGCCTTCACTCTCCCACACATACGGAGCCTTCACTCTCCCACACACACGGAGCCTTCACTCTCCCAGACACACGCACGGAGCCTTCACTCTCCCAGACACACACACGGAGCCTTCACTCTCCCACACACACGGAGTCTTCACTCTCCCACACACCCGGAGCCTTCACTCTCCCACACATACGGAGCCTTCACTCTCCCTCACACACGGAGCCTTCACTCTCCCAGACACACGCACGGAGCCTTCACTCTCCCAGACACACACACGGAGCCTTCACTCTCGCACAGACACACACGGAGTCTTCACTCTCCCACACACACGGAGCTTTCATTCTCCCACACACACGGAGCCTTCACTCTGCCACAGACACGGAGCCTTCACTCTCCCACACACACGGAGCCTTCACTCTCCCACACGCACGGAGCCTTCACTCTCCCACACACACGGAGCCTTCACTCTCCCAGACACACACACGGAGCCTTCACTCTCCCAGACACACGGAGCCTTCACTCTCCCACACACACGGAGTCTTCACTGTCCCACACACACGGAGCCTTCACTCTCCCACACGCACGGAGCCTTCACTCTCCCACACGCATGGAGACTTCACTCTCCCACACACACGGAGCCGTCACTCTCCCACACACACACATGGAGCCTTCACTCTACCACACACACACATGGAGTCTTCACTCTCCCACACACACGGAGCCTTCACTCTCCCACACACACACACGGAGCCTTCACTCTCCCACACACCCGGAGCCTTCACTCTCCCACACATACGGAGCCTTCACTCTCCCACACACACACACGGAGCCTTCACTCTCCCACACACACGGAGCCTTCACTCTCCCACACATACGGAGCCTTCACTCTCCCACACACACGGAGCCTTCACTCTCCCACACACACGCACGGAGCCTTCACTCTCCCAGACACACACACGGAGCCTTCACTCTCCCACACACACGGAGTCTTCACTCTCCCACACACCCGGAGCCTTCACTCTCCCACACATACGGAGCCTTCACTCTCCCTCACACACGGAGCCTTCACTCTCCCAGACACACGCACGGAGCCTTCACTCTCCCAGACACACACACGGAGCCTTCACTCTCGCACAGACACACACGGAGTCTTCACTCTCGCAGACACACGGAGCCTTCACTCTCCCACACACACGGAGCCTTCACTCTCCCACACACACGGAGCCTTCACTCTCACACACACACGGAGCCTTCACTCTCCCACACACACACATGGAGCCTTCACTCTCCCACACACACAGACACACACGGAGCCTTCACTCTCCCACACACACACACGGAGCCTTCACACTCCCACACACACACACGGAGTCTTCACTCTCCCAGACACACACACAGAGTCTTCACTCTCCCACACACACGGAGCTTTCATTCTCCCACACACACGGAGCCTTCACTCTGCCACAGACACGGAGCCTTCACTCTCCCACACACACGGAGCCTTCACTCTCCCACACGAACGGAGCCTTCACTCTCCCACACACACGGAGCCTTCACTCTCCCAGACACACACACGGAGCCTTCACTCTCCCACACACACACACAGAGTCTTCACTCTCCCACACACACGGAGCTTTCATTCTCCCACACACACGGAGCCTTCACTCTGCCACACACACGGAGCCTTCACTCTGCCACACACACGGAGCCTTCACTCTCCCACACACACGGAGCCTTCACTCTGCCACACGCACGGAGCCTTCACTCTCCCACACACACGGAGTCTTCACTGTCCCACACACACGGAGCCTTCACTCTCCCACACGCACGGAGCCTTCACTCTCCCACACGCATGGAGACTTCACTCTCCCACACACACGGAGCCGTCACTCTCCCACACACACACATGGAGCCTTCACTCTACCACACACACACATGGAGACTTCATTCTCCCACACACACGGAGCCTTCACTCTCCCACACACACACACGGAGCCTTCACTCTCCCACACACACACACGGAGCCTTCACTCTCCCACACACCCGGAGCCTTCACTCTCCCACACATACGGAGCCTTCACTCTCCCACACACACACACGGAGCCTTCACTCTCCCACACACACGGAGCCTTCACTCTCCCACACATACGGAGCCTTCACTCTCCCACACACACGGAGCCTTCACTCTCCCAGACACACGCACGGAGCCTTCACTCTCCCAGACACACACACGGAGCCTTCACTCTCCCACACACACGGAGTCTTCACTCTCCCACACACCCGGAGCCTTCACTCTCCCACACATACGGAGCCTTCACTCTCCCTCACACACGGAGCCTTCACTCTCCCAGACACACGCACGGAGCCTTCACTCTCCCAGACACACACACGGAGCCTTCACTCTCGCACAGACACACACGGAGTCTTCACTCTCCCAGACACACGGAGCCTTCACTCTCCCACACACACGGAGCCTTCACTCTCCCACACACACGGAGTCTTCACTCTCCCAGACACACGGAGCCTTCACTCTCCCACACACACGGAGTCTTCACTCTCCCAGACACACGGAGCCTTCACTCTCCCACACATACGGAGCCTTCACTGTCCCACACACACACACGGAGTCTTCACTCTCCCAGACACACACACAGAGTCTTCACTCTCCCACACACACGGAGCTTTCATTCTCCCACACACACGGAGCCTTCACTCTGCCACAGACACGGAGCCTTCACTCTGCCACACACACGGAGCCTTCACTCTCCCACACGCACGGAGCCTTCACTCTCCCACACACACGGAGCCTTCACTCTCCCAGACACACACACGGAGTCTTCACTCTCCCACACACACGGAGCTTTCATTCTCCCACACACACGGAGCCTTCACTCTGCCACACACATGGAGCCTTCACTCTCCCACACACACGGAGCCTTCACTCTCCAACACACACACACGGAGCCTTCCATCCCTCCCACACACACACACGGAGCCTTCACTCTCCCACACACACACACGGAGCCTTCACTCTCCCAGGCACACGGAGTCTTCACTCTCCCACACAAACGGAGCCTGCACTCTCCCACACACACGGAGCCTTCACTCTCCCACACATACACACGGAGCCTCCACTCTCCCACACACACACACGGAGCCTTCACTCTCCCACACACACACACGGAGTCTTCACTCTCACACACACACGGAGCCTTCACTCTCCCACACACACACACGGAGCCTTCACTCTCCCAGACACACGGAGCGTTCACTCTCCCATGCACACGGCGCCTTCGCTCTCCCACACACACGGAATCTTCACTCTGCCACACACACGGAGCCTTCACTCTCCCAGGCACACACACACACGGAGCCTTCACTCTCCCACACACACACACGGAGCCTTCACTCTCCCACACACACACACACGGAGCCTTCACTCTCCCACACATACACACGGAGCCTTCACTCTCCCAGACACACACACGGAGCCTTCACTCTCCCACACACACGGAGCCTTCACTCTCCCACACGCACGGAGCCTTCACTCTCCCACACACACACACGGAGCCTTCACTCTCCCAGACACACACACGGAGCCTTCACTCTCCCACACACATACACAGAGTCTTCACTCTCGCGCACACACGGAGCTTTCATTCTCCCACACACACGGAGCCTTCACTCTCCCACACACACACACGGAGCCTTCACTCTCCCACACACACGGAGCCTTCACTCTCCCACACACACACGGAGCCTTCACTCTCCCACACACACACGGAGCCTTCACTCTCCCACACACGGAGCCTTCACTCTCCCACACACACATGGAGCCTTCACTCTCCCAGGCACATGGAGTATTCACTCTCCCACACACACGGAGCCTTCACTCTCCCAGACACACACACGGAGCCTTCACTCTCCCACACACACGGAGCCTTCACTCTCCCACACACACACGGAGCCTTCACTCTCCCAGGCACACGGAGTCTTCACTCTCCCACACAAACGGAGCCTTCACTCTCCCACACACATACACAGAGTCTTCACTCTCGCGCACACACGGAGCTTTCATTCTCCCACACACACGGAGCCTTCACTCTCCCAGACACACACACGGAGCCTTCACTCTCCCACACACACGGAGCCTTCACTCTCCCACACACACGGAGCCTTCACTCTCCCACACACACACGGAGCCTTCACTCTCCCAGGCACATGGAGTATTCACTCTCCCACACACACGGAGCCTTCACTCTCCCAGACACACACACGGAGCCTTCACTCTCCCACACACACGGAGCCTTCACTCTCCCACACATACACACGGAGCCTTCACTCTCCCACACACACACACGGAGCCTTCACTGTCCCACACATACGGAGCCTTCACTCTCCCACACCCACGGAGCCTTAATCTCCCACACACACGGAGCCTTCACTCTCCCACACACACGGAGTCTTCACTCTCCCACACACACGGAGCCTTCACTCTCCCACACGCACGGAGCCTTCACTCTCCCACACGCACGGAGCCTTCACTCTCCCAAACACACGGAGCCTTCACTCTCCCACACACACACACGGAGCCTTCACTCTCCCACACACACACATGGAGCCTTCACTCTCCCAGACACACGGATCCTTCACTCTCCCAGACACACGGAGCCTTCACTCTCCCACACACACGGAGCCTTCACTCTCCCACACACACGGAGCCTTCACTCTCCCACACACACGGAGCCTTCACTCTCCCACACACACGGAGCCTTCACTCTCCCACAGACACACACGGAGCCTTCACTCTCCCACACACCCGGAGCCTTCACTCTCCCACACACACGGAGCCTTCACTCTCCCACACACACGGAGGCTTCACTCTCCCACACACACTGAGCCTTCACTCTCCCACAGACACACAAGGAGCCTTCACTCTCCCACAGACACACACGGAACCTTCACTCTCCCACACACACGGAGCCTTCACTCTCCCACACACACCCACACGGAGCCTTCACTCTCCCACACACACGGAGCCTTCACTCTCCCACACACACGGAGCCTTCACTCTCCCACACACACACACACGGAGCCTTCACTCTCCCACACACACGGAGCCTTCACTCTCCCACACACACACGGAGCCTTCACTCTCCCACACACACACACACGGAGCCTTCACTCTCCCACACACACACACACGGTGCCTTCACTCTCCCACACACACACGCGGCGTCTTCACTCTCCCACACACACGGTGCCTTCACTCTCCCAGACACACACACGGAGCCTTCACTCTCCCAGACACACACACGGAGCCTTCACTCTCCCACACACACGGAGTCTTCACTCTCCCACACACACACACGGAGCCTTCCATCTCCCACACACACACACGGAACCTTCACTCTCCCACACACACACACGGAGCCTTCACTCTCCCACAGACACACACGGAGCCTTCACTCTCCCACACACACGGAGCCTTCACTCTCCCACACACACGGAGCCTTCACTCTCCCACACACACGGAGCCTTCACTCTCCCACACACACGGAGCCTTCACTCTCCCACACACACACATGGAGCCTTCACTCTCGCAGACACACGGAGCCTTCACTCTCCCACACACACGGAGCCTTCACTCTCCTACACACACGGAGCCTTCACTCTCGCACAGACAGACATGGAGCCTTCACTCTCCCACACACACACACGGAGCCTTCACTCTCGCACAGACAGACATGGATCCTTCACTCTCCCACACACACACATGGAGTCTTCACTCTCCCACACACACACATGGAGCCTTCACTCTCCCACACACACACATGGAGTCTTCACTCTCCCACACACACACACGGAGCCTTCACTCTCCCACACACACACACGGAGCCTTCACTCTCCCACACACACACACAGAGCCTTCACTCTCCCACACACACACACACGGTGCCTTTACTCTCCCACACACGGAGCCTTCACTCTCCCACAGACACACACGGAGCCTTCACTCTCCCACAGACACACACGGAGACTTCACTCTCCCACAGACACACACGGAGTCTTCACTCTCCCACACTCACGGAGCCTTCACTCTCCCACCCACACACACGGAGCCTTCACTCTCCCACACACACGGAGCCTTCACTCTCCCACACGCACACGGAGCCTTCACTCTCCCACACACACGGAGCCTTCACTCTCACACACACACACACGGAGCCTTCACTCTCCCCGACACACACACGGAGCCTTCACTCTCCCAGACACACACACGCAGCCTTCACTCTCCCACACACACACACGGAGCCTTCACTCTCCCACACACACACACGGAGCCTTCACTCTCCCCGACACACACACGGAGCCTTCACTCTCCCAGACACACACACGGAGCCTTCACTCTCCCACACACACACACGGAGCCTTCACTCTCCCACACACACACACGGAGCCTTCACTCTCCCACACACACACAAGGAGCCTTCACTCTCCCACACACTCAGAGCCTTCACTCTCCCACACACACGGAGCCTTCACTCTCCCACACACACGGAGCCTTCACTCTACCTCACACACGGAGCTTTCACTCTCCCACAGACACACACGGAGTCTTCACTCTCCCACACACACGGAGCCTTTACTCTCCCACACACACGGAGCCTTCTCTCTCCCACACACACACACGGAGCCTTCACTCTCCCACACACATACACAGATTCTTCACTCTCCCACACTCACGGAGCCTTCACTCTCCCACACACACGGAGCCTTCACTCTCCCACACACACGGAGCCTTCACTCTCCCACACACACACACGGAGCCTTCACTCTCCCACACACACACACGGAGCCTTCACTCTCCCACACACACACACGGAGCCTTCACTCTCCCACACACGCACACGGAGCCTTCACTCTCCCACACACGCACACGGAGCCTTCACTCTCCCACACACACACACGGAGTCTTCACTCTCCCACACACACACGGTGTCTTCACTCTCCCACATACACGGAGCCTTGACTCTCCCACACACATACACAGAGTCTTCACTCTCCCCCACACACGGAGCCTTCACTCTCCCACACACACGGAGCCTTCACTCTCCCACACACACGGAGCCTTCACTCTCCCACACACACTGAGCCTTCACTCTCCCACACACACACATGGAGTCTTCACTCTCCCACACACACACACGGAGCCTTCACTCTCCCACACACACACACGGAGCCTTCACTCTCCCACACACACACACGGAGCCTTCACTCTCCCACACACACACACGGAGCCTTCACTCTCCCACACACACACACGGAGCCTTCACTCTCCCACACACACACACGGAGCCTTCACTCTCCCACACACACACACACGGAGCCTTTACTCTCCCACACACGGAGCCTTCACTCTCCCACAGACACACACGGAGACTTCACTCTCCCACAGACACACACGGAGCCTTCACTCTCCCACAGACACATACGGAGCCTTCACTTTCCCACAGACACACACGGAGACTTCACTCTCCCACCCACACACACAGAGCCTTCAGTCTCCCACACACACGGAGCCTTCACTCTCCCACACACACGGAGCCTTCACTCTCCCACAGACACACACGGAGCCTTCACTCTCCCACAGACACACATGGAGTCTTCACTCTCCCACACACACGGAGCCTTCACTCTCCCACACACACGGAGACTTCACTCTCCCAGACACACACACGGAGCCTTCACTCTCCCACACACACACACGGAGCCTTCACTCTCCCACACACACACACGGAGCCTTCACTCTCCCACACACACACAAGGAGCCTTCACTCTCCCACACACTCAGAGCCTTCACTCTCCCACACACACGGAGCCTTCCCTCTCCCACAGACACACACGGAGTCTTCACTCTCCCACATTCACGGAGCCTTCTCTCTCCCACACACACACACGGAGCCTTCACTCTCCCACACACACGGAATCTTCACTCTGCCACAGACACGGAGCCTTCACTCTCCCACACACACACACGGAGCCTTCACTCTCCCACACACACGGAGCCTTCACTCTCCCACACACACGGAGCCTTCACTCTCCCACACACACACACGGAGCCTTCACTCTCCCACACACACACACGGAGCCTTCACTCTCCCACACACACACGCGGAGTCTTCACTCTCCCACACACACGGAGCCTTCACTCTCCCACACACACACGGAGCCTTCACTCTCCCACACACACACACACGGAGCCTTCACTCTCCCACACACACACACACGGTGCCTTCACTCTCCCACACACACACGCGGCGTCTTCACTCTCCCACACACACGGTGCCTTCACTCTCCCAGACACACACACGGAGCCTTCACTCTCCCACACACACGGAGTCTTCACTCTCCCACACACTCACACGGAGCCTTCCATCTCCCACACACACACACGGAACCTTCACTCTCCCACACACACACACGGAGCCTTCACTCTCCCACAGACACACATGGAGTCTTCACTCTCCCACACACACGGAGCCTTCACTCTCCCACACACACGGAGCCTTCACTCTCCCACACACACGGAGCCTTCACTCTCCCACACACACGGAGCCTTCACTCTCCCACACACACACATGGAGCCTTCACTCTCGCAGACACACGGAGCCTTCACTCTCCCACACACACGGAGCCTTCACTCTCCTACACACACGGAGCCTTCACTCTCGCACAGACAGACATGGAGCCTTCACTCTCCCACACACACACACGGAGCCTTCACTCTCGCACAGACAGACATGGATCCTTCACTCTCCCACACACACACATGGAGTCTTCACTCTCCCACACACACACATGGAGCCTTCACTCTCCCACACACACACACGGAGTCTTCACTCTCCCACACACACACACGGAGCCTTCACTCTCCCACACACACACACGGAGCCTTCACTCTCCCACACACACACACAGAGCCTTCACTCTCCCACACACACACACACGGAGCCTTTACTCTCCCACACACGGAGCCTTCACTCTCCCACAGACAAACACGGAGCCTTCACTCTCCCACAGACACACACGGAGACTTCACTCTCCCACAGACACACACGGAGTCTTCACTCTCCCACACTCACGGAGCCTTCACTCTCCCACCCACACACACGGAGCCTTCACTCTCCCACACACACGGAGCCTTCACTCTCCCACACGCACACGGAGCCTTCACTCTCCCACACACACGGAGCCTTCACTCTCACACACACACACACGGAGCCTTCACTCTCCCCGACACACACACGGAGCCTTCACTCTCCCAGACACACACACGGAGCCTTCACTCTCCCACACACACACACGGAGCCTTCACTCTCCCACACACACACACGGAGCCTTCACTCTCCCCGACACACACACGGAGCCTTCACTCTCCCAGACACACACACGGAGCCTTCACTCTCCCACACACACACACGGAGCCTTCACTCTCCCACACACACACACGGAGCCTTCACTCTCCCACACACACACAAGGAGCCTTCACTCTCCCACACACTCAGAGCCTTCACTCTCCCACACACACGGAGCCTTCACTCTCCCACACACACGGAGCCTTCACTCTACCTCACACACGGAGCTTTCACTCTCCCACAGACACACACGGAGTCTTCACTCTCCCACACACACGGAGCCTTCACTCTCCCACACACACGGAGCCTTCTCTCTCCCACACACACACACGGAGCCTTCACTCTCCCACACACATACACAGAGTCTTCACTCTCCCACACTCACGGAGCCTTCACTCTCCCACACACACGGAGCCTTCACTCTCCCACACACACGGAGCCTTCACTCTCCCACACACACACACGGAGCCTTCACTCTCCCACACACACACACGGAGCCTTCACTCTCCCACACACACACACGGAGCCTTCACTCTCCCACACACGCACACGGAGCCTTCACTCTCCCACACACGCACACGGAGCCTTCACTCTCCCACACACACACACGGAGTCTTCACTCTCCCACACACACACGGTGTCTTCACTCTCCCACATACACGGAGCCTTGACTCTCCCACACACATACACAGAGTCTTCACTCTCCCCCACACACGGAGCCTTCACTCTCCCACACACACGGAGCCTTCACTCTCCCACACACACGGAGCCTTCACTCTCCCACACACACTGAGCCTTCACTCTCCCACACACACACATGGAGTCTTCACTCTCCCACACACACACACGGAGCCTTCACTCTCCCACACACACACACGGAGCCTTCACTCTCCCACACACACACACGGAGCCTTCACTCTCCCACACACACACACGGAGCCTTCACTCTCCCACACACACACACGGAGCCTTCACTCTCCCACACACACACACGGAGCCTTCACTCTCCCACACACACACACACGGAGCCTTTACTCTCCCACACACGGAGCCTTCACTCTCCCACAGACACACACGGAGACTTCACTCTCCCACAGACACACACGGAGCCTTCACTCTCCCACAGACACATACGGAGCCTTCACTTTCCCACAGACACACACGGAGACTTCACTCTCCCACCCACACACACAGAGCCTTCAGTCTCCCACACACACGGAGCCTTCACTCTCCCACACACACGGAGCCTTCACTCTCCCACAGACACACACGGAGCCTTCACTCTCCCACAGACACACATGGAGTCTTCACTCTCCCACACACACGGAGCCTTCACTCTCCCACACACACGGAGACTTCACTCTCCCACACACACACACGGAGCCTTCACTCTCCCACACACACACACGGAGCCTTCACTCTCCCACACACACACACGGAGCCTTCACTCTCCCACACACACACAAGGAGCCTTCACTCTCCCACACACTCAGAGCCTTCACTCTCCCACACACACGGAGCCTTCCCTCTCCCACAGACACACACGGAGTCTTCACTCTCCCACATTCACGGAGCCTTCTCTCTCCCACACACACACACGGAGCCTTCACTCTCCCACACACACGGAATCTTCACTCTGCCACAGACACGGAGCCTTCACTCTCCCACACACACACACGGAGCCTTCACTCTCCCACACACACGGAGCCTTCACTCTCCCACACACACGGAGCCTTCACTCTCCCACACACACACACGGAGCCTTCACTCTCCCACACACACACACGGAGCCTTCACTCTCCCACACACACACGCGGAGTCTTCACTCTCCCACACACACGGAGCCTTCACTCTCCCACACACACACGGAGCCTTCACTCTCCCACACACACACACACGGAGCCTTCACTCTCCCACACACACACACACGGTGCCTTCACTCTCCCACACACACACGCGGCGTCTTCACTCTCCCACACACACGGTGCCTTCACTCTCCCAGACACACACACGGAGCCTTCACTCTCCCAGACTCACACACGGAGCCTTCACTCTCCCACACACACGGAGTCTTCACTCTCCCACACACACACACGGAGCCTTCCATCTCCCACACACACACACGGAACCTTCACTCTCCCACACACACACACGGAGCCTTCACTCTCCCACAGACACACACGGAGTCTTCACTCTCCCACACACACGGAGCCTTCACTCTCCCACACACACGGAGCCTTCACTCTCCCACACACACGGAGCCTTCACTCTCCCACACACACGGAGCCTTCACTCTCCCACACACACGGAGCCTTCACTCTCCCACACACACACATGGAGCCTTCACTCTCGCAGACACACGGAGCCTTCACTCTCCCACACACACGGAGCCTTCACTCTCCTACACACACGGAGCCTTCACTCTCGCACAGACAGACATGGAGCCTTCACTCTCCCACACACACACACGGAGCCTTCACTCTCGCACAGACAGACATGGATCCTTCACTCTCCCACACACACACATGGAGTCTTCACTCTCCCACACACACACATGGAGCCTTCACTCTCCCACACACACACATGGAGTCTTCACTCTCCCACACACACACACGGAGCCTTCACTCTCCCACACACAGACATGGAGCCTTCACTCTCCCACACACACACACAGAGCCTTCACTCTCCCACACACACACACACGGAGCCTTTACTCTCCCACACACGGAGCCTTCACTCTCCCACAGACACACACGGAGCCTTCACTCTCCCACAGACACACACGGAGACTTCACTCTCCCACAGACACACACGGAGTCTTCACTCTCCCACACTCACGGAGCCTTCACTCTCCCACCCACACACACGGAGCCTTCACTCTCCCACACACACGGAGCCTTCACTCTCCCACACGCACACGGAGCCTTCACTCTCCCACACACACGGAGCCTTCACTCTCACACACACACACACGGAGCCTTCACTCTCCCCGACACACACACGGAGCCTTCACTCTCCCAGACACACACACGGAGCCTTCACTCTCCCACACACACACACGGAGCCTTCACTCTCCCACACACACACACGGAGCCTTCACTCTCCCCGACACACACACGGAGCCTTCACTCTCCCACACACACGGAGCCTTCACTCTCCCACACACACGGAGCCTTCTCTCTCCCACACACACACACGGAGCCTTCACTCTCCCACACACACGGAGCCTTCACTCTCCCACACACACGGAGCCTTCACTCTCCCACACACACACACGGAGCCTTCACTCTCCCACACACACACACGGAGCCTTCACTCTCCCACACACACACACGGAGCCTTCACTCTCCCACACACGCACACGGAGCCTTCACTCTCCCACACACGCACACGGAGCCTTCACTCTCCCACACACACACGGTGTCTTCACTCTCCCACATACACGGAGCCTTGACTCTCCCACACACATACACAGAGTCTTCACTCTCCCCCACACACGGAGCCTTCACTCTCCCACACACACGGAGCCTTCACTCTCCCACAGACACACACGGAGCCTTCACTCTCCCACAGACACACGCGGAGTCTTCACTCTCCCACACACACGGAGCCTTCACTCTCCCACACACACGGAGTCTTCACTCTCCCACACACACACACGGAGCCTTCACTCTCCCACACACACACACGGTGTCTTCACTCTCCTACATACACGGAGCCTTGACTCTCCCACACACATACACAGAGTCTTCACTCTCCCCCACACACGGAGCCTTCACTCTCCCACACACACGGAGCCTTCACTCTCCCACAGACACACACGGAGCCTTCACTCTCCCACACACACGGAGCCTTCACTCTCCCACACACACGGAGTCTTCACTCTCCCACACACACACACGGAGCCTTCACTCTCCCACACACACACACGGAGCCTTCACTCTCCCACACACGCACACGGAGCCTTCACTCTCCCACACACACGGAGCCTTCACTCTCCCACACGCACACGGAGCCTTCACTCTCCCACACACATGGAGCCTTCACTCTCACACACACACACACACGGAGCCTTCACTCTCCCCGACACACACACGGAGCCTTCACTCTCCCAGACACACACACGGAGCCTTCACTCTCCCACACACACACACGGAGCCTTCACTCTCCCACACACACACAAGGAGCCTTCACTCTCCCACACACTCAGAGCCTTCACTCTCCCACACACACGGAGCCTTCACTCTCCCACACACACGGAGCCTTCACTCTCCCTCACACACGGAGCTTTCACTCTCCCACACACACACATACGGTGCCTTCACTCTCCCACAGACACACACGGAGTCTTCACTCTCCCACACACACGGAGCCTTCACTCTCCCACACACACGGAGCCTTCTCTCTCCCACACACACACACGGAGCCTTCACTCTCCCACACACACACACGGAGCCTTCACTCTCCCACACACATACACAGAGTCTTCACTCTCCCACACTCACGGAGCCTTCACTCTCCCACACACACGGAGCCTTCACTCTCCCACACACACGGAGCCTTCACTCTCCCACACACACGGAGCCTTCACTCTCCCACACACACACACGGAGCCTTCACTATCCCACACACACACACGGAGCCTTCACTCTCCCACACACACACACGGAGCCTTCACTCTCCCACACACACACACGGAGCCTTCACTCTCCCACACACACACACGGAGCCTTCACTATGCCACACACACACACGGAGTCTTCACTCTCCCACACACACACGGTGTCTTCACTCTCCCACACACACGGAGCCTTCACTCTCCCACACACATACACAGAGTCTTCACTCTCCCACACACACGGAGCCTTCACTCTCCGACACACACGGAGCCTTCAGTCTCCCACACACACGGAGCCTGCACTCTCCCACACACACGGAGCCCTCACTCTCCCACACACACGGAGCCTTCACTCTCCCAGACACACGGAGCCTTCACTCTCCCACACACACGGAGCCTTCACTCTCCCACACACACACACGGAGCCTTCACTCTCCCACACACACACACGGAGCCTTCTCTCTCCCACACACACATACGGAGCCTTCACTCTCCCTCACACACACACGGAGCCTTCACTCTCCCACACACACGGAGCTTTCACTCTCCCACACACACACACGGAGCTTTCACTCTCCCACAGACACACACGGAGTCTTCACTCTCCCACACACACGGAGCGTTCACTCTCCCACACACACACACACGGAGCCTTCACTCTCCCACACACATACACAGAGTCTTCACTCTCCCACACACACGGAGCCTTCACTCTCCCACACACACGAGCCTTCACTCTCCCACACACACTGAGCCTTCACTCTCCCACACACACGGAGCCTTCACTCTCCCACACACACGGAGCCTTCACTCTCCCCACACACACACACGGAGCCTTCACTCTCCCACACACACACACAGAGCCTTCACTCTCCTACACACACGGAGCCCTCACTCTCCCACACACACGGAGCCTTCACTCTCCCAGACACACGGAGCCTTCACTCTCCCACTCACACGGAGCCTTCACTCTCCACACACACACACGGAGCCTTCACTCTCCCACACACACACACGGAGCCTTCATTCTCCCACACACACACACAGAGCCTTCACTCTCCCACACACACACACGGAGCCTTCACTCTCCCACACACACGGAGCCTTCACTCTCCCACATACACGGAGACTTCACCCTCCAAGACACACGGAGCGTTCACTCTCCCACGCATACGGAGCCTTCACTCTCCCACACACACGGAGCCTTCACTCTCCCACACACACACACACGGAGCCTTCACTCTCCCACACACACACACGGAGCCTTCTCTCTCCCACACACACGGAGCCTTCACTCTACCTCACACACGGAGCTTTCACTCTCCCACACACACACACACGGAGCCTTCACTCTCCCACAGACACACACGGAGTCTTCACTCTCCCACACACACGGAGCCTTCACTCTCCCACACACACGGAGCCTTCTCTCTCCCACACACACACAAGGAGCCTTCACTCTCCCACACACTCAGAGCCTTCACTCTCCCACACACACGGAGCCTTCACTCTCCCACACACACGGAGCCTTCACTCTCCCTCACACACGGAGCTTTCACTCTCCCACACACACAAATACGGAGCTTTCACTCTCCCACAGACACACACGGAGTCTTCACTCTCCCACACACACGGAGCCTTCACTCTCCCACACACACGGAGCCTTCTCTCTCCCACACACACACACGGAGCCTTCACTCTCCCACACACACACACGGAGCCTTCACTCTCCCACACACATACACAGAGTCTTCACTCTCCCACACTCACGGAGCCTTCACTCTCCCACACACACGGAGCCTTCACTCTCCCACACACACGGAGCCTTCACTCTCCCACACACACGGAGCCTTCACTCTCCCACACAGACACACGGAGCCTTCACTATCCCACACACACACACGGAGCCTTCACTCTCCCACACACACACACGGAGCCTTCACTCTCCCACACACACACACGGAGCCTTCACTCTCCCACACACACACACGGAGCCTTCACTCTCCCACACACACACACGGAGTCTTCACTCTCCCACACACACACGGTGTCTTCACTCTCCCACATACACGGAGCCTTCACTCTCCCACACACATACACAGAGTCTTCACTCTCCCACACACACGGAGCCTTCACTCTCCGACACACACGGAGCCTTCAGTCTCCCACACACACGGAGCCTGCACTCTCCCACACACACGGAGCCCTCACTCTCCCACACACACGGAGCCTTCACTCTCCCAGACACACGGAGCCTTCACTCTCCCACACACACAGAGCCTTCACTCTCCCACACACACACACGGAGCCTTCACTCTCCCACACACACACACGGAGCCTTCTCTCTCCCACACACACATACGGAGCCTTCACTCTCCCTCACACACACACGGAGCCTTCACTCTCCCACACACACGGAGCTTTCACTCTCCCACAGACACACACGGAGTCTTCACTCTCCCACACACACGGAGCGTTCACTCTCCCACACACACACACACGGAGCCTTCACTCTCCCACACACATACACAGAGTCTTCACTCTCCCACACACACGGAGCCTTCACTCTCCCACACACACGGAGCCTTCACTCTCCCACACACACGGAGCCTTCACTCTCCCACACACACGGAGCCTTCACTCTCCCACACACACGGAGCCTTCACTCTCCCACACACACACACGGAGCCTTCACTCTCCCACACACACACACAGAGCCTTCACTCTCCTACACACACGGAGCCTTCACTCTCCCACACACACACACGGAGCCTTCACTCTCCCACACACACACACGGAGCCTTCACTCTCCCACACACACACACGGAGCCTTCACTCTCCCACACACACACACGGAGCCTTCACTCTCCCACACACACACACGGAGCCTTCACTCTCCCACACACACGGAGCCTTCACTCTCCCACATACACGGAGACTTCACTCTCCTAGACACACGGAGCGTTCACTCTCCCACGCACACGGAGCCTTCACTCTCCCACACACACGGAGCCTTCACTCTCCCACACACACACACGGAGCCTTCTCTCTCCCACACACATACACGGAGCCTTCACTCTCCCACACACACACACGGAGCCTTCACTCTCCCACACACACACACGGAGCCTTCACTCTCCCACACACACACACGGAGCCTTCACTCTCCCACAGACACACACGGAGTCTTCACTCTCCCACATACACACACGGAGTCTTCACTCTCCCGCACACACGGAGCCTTCACTCTCCCGCACACACGGAGCCTTGACTCTCCCAGACACACACACTGAGCCTTCACTCTCCCACACACACACACGGAGCCTTCACTCTCCCACACACACGGAGCCTTCACTCTCCCACACACACACACGGAGCCTTCACTCTCCCACACGCACGGAGCCTTCACTCTCCCACACGCACGGAGCCTTCACTCTCCCACACGCACGGAGCCTTCACTCTCCCACACACACACATGGAGCCTTCACTCTCCCACACACACACATGGAGCCTTCACTCTCCCACACACACACATGGAGCCTTCACTCTCCCACACACACGGAGGCTTCACTCTCCCACACACACACACGGAGCCTTCACTCTCCCACACACACGGAGCCTTCACTCTCCCACACGCACGGAGCCTTCACTCTCCCACACATACGGAGCCTTCACTCTCCCACACACACGGAGCCTTCACTCTCCCACACACACGGAGCCTTCACTCTCCCACACACACGGAGCCTTCACTCTCCCACACACACACATGGAGCCTTCACTCTCCCACACACATGGAGCCTTCACTCTCCTACACACACGGAGCCTTCACTCTCGCACAGACAGACATGGAGCCTTCACTCTCCCACACACACACACGGAGCCTTCACTCTCCCACACACACACACGGAGCCTTCACTCTCCCACACACACACACGGAGCCTTCACTCTCCCACACACACACACGGAGTCTTCACTCTCCCACACACACACACACGGAGCCTTTACTCTCCCACACACGGAGCCTTCACTCTCCCACAGACACACACGGAGCCTTCACTCTCCCACAGACACACACGGAGACTTCACTCTCCCACCCCCACACACAGAGCCTTCACTCTCCCACACACACGGAGCCTTCACTCTCCCACACACACGGAGCCTTCACTCTCCCACAGACACACACGGTGCCTTCACTCTCCCACAGACACACACGGAGTCTTCACTCTCCCACACACACGGAGCCTTCACTCTCCCACAGACACACAAGGAGCCTTCACTCTCCCACAGACACACACGGAGTCTTCACTCTCCCACACACGCGGAGCCTTCACTCTCCCACACACACACACGGAGCCTTCACTCTCCCACACGCACGGAGCCTTCACTCTCCCAGACACACACACGGAGTCTTCACTCTCCCACACACACGGAATCTTCACTCTCCCAGACACACACACGGAGCCTTCACTCTCCCACACACGCGGAGCCTTCACTCTCCCACACACACACACGGAGTCTTCACTCTCCCACATACACACACGGAGTCTTCACTCTCCCACACACACGGAGCCTTCACTCTCCCAGACACACACACGGAGCCTTGACTCTCCCAGACACACAACGGAGCCTTCACTCTCCCAGACACACACACTGAGCCTTCACTCTCCCACACACACACACGGAGCCTTCACTCTCCCACACACACACACCGGAGCCTTCACTCTCCCACACACACGGAGTCTTCACTCTCCCACACACACGGAGCCTTCACTCTCCCACACGCACGGAGCCTTCACTCTCCCACACACACACATGGAGCCTTCACTCTCCCACACACACACATGGAGCCTTCACTCTCCCACACACACACATGGAGTCTTCACTCTCCCACACACACGGAGCCTTCACTCTCCCACACGCACGGAGCCTTCACTCTCCCACACATACGAAGCCTTCACTCTCCCACACACACGGAGCCTTCACTCTCCCACACACACGGAGCCTTCACTCTCCCACACACACGGAGCCTTCACTCTCCCACACACACACATGGAGCCTTCACTCTCGCAGACACACGGAGCCTTCACTCTCCCACACACACGGAGCCTTCACTCTCCTACACACACGGAGCCTTCACTCTCGCACAGACAGACATGGAGCCTTCACTCTCCCACACACACACACGGAGCCTTCACTCTCGCACAGACAGACATGGAGCCTTCACTCTCCCACACACACACATGGAGTCTTCACTCTCCCACACACACACATGGAGCCTTCACTCTCCCACACACACACATGGAGTCTTCACTCTCCCACACACACACACGGAGCCTTCACTCTCCCACACACACACGGAGCCTTCACTCTCCCACACACACACACAGAGCCTTCACTCTCCCACACACACACACACGGAGCCTTTACTCTCCCACACACGGAGCCTTCACTCTCCCACAGACACACACGGAGCCTTCACTCTCCCACAGACACACACGGAGACTTCACTCTCCCACAGACACACACGGAGTCTTCACTCTCCCACACTCACGGAGCCTTCACTCTCCCACCCACACACACGGAGCCTTCACTCTCCCACACACACGGAGCCTTCACTCTCCCACACGCACACGGAGCCTTCACTCTCCCACACACACGGAGCCTTCACTCTCACACACACACACAAGGAGCCTTCACTCTCCCCGACACACACACGGAGCCTTCACTCTCCCAGACACACACACGGAGCCTTCACTCTCCCAGACACACACACGGAGCCTTCACTCTCCCGCACACACACACGGAGCCTTCACTCTCCCCGACACACACACGGAGCCTTCACTCTCCCAGACACACACACGGAGCCTTCACTCTCCCACACACACACACGGAGCCTTCACTATCCCACACACACACACGGAGCCTTCACTCTCCCACACACACACACGGAGCCTTCACTCTCCCACACACACACACGGAGCCTTCACTCTCCCACACACACACACGGAGCCTTCACTCTCCCACACACACACACGGAGTCTTCACTCTCCCACACACACACGGTGTCTTCACTCTCCCACACACACGGAGCCTTCACTCTCCCACACACATACACAGAGTCTTCACTCTCCCACACACACGGAGCCTTCACTCTCCGACACACACGGAGCCTTCAGTCTCCCACACACACGGAGCCTGCACTCTCCCACACACACGGAGCCCTCACTCTCCCACACACACGGAGCCTTCACTCTCCCAGACACACGGAGCCTTCACTCTCCCACACACATGGAGCCTTCACTCTCCCACACACACACACGGAGCCTTCACTCTCCCACACACACACACGGAGCCTTCTCTCTCCCACACACACATACGGAGCCTTCACTCTCCCTCACACACACACGGAGCCTTCACTCTCCCACACACACGGAGCTTTCACTCTCCCACACACACACACGGAGCTTTCACTCTCCCACAGACACACACGGAGTCTTCACTCTCCCACACACACGGAGCGTTCACTCTCCCACACACACACACACGGAGCCTTCACTCTCCCACACACATACACAGAGTCTTCACTCTCCCACACACACGGAGCCTTCACTCTCCCACACACACGGAGCCTTCACTCTCCCACACACACTGAGCCTTCACTCTCCCACACACACGGAGCCTTCACTCTCCCACACACACGGAGCCTTCACTCTCCCACACACACACACGGAGCCTTCACTCTCCCACACACACACACAGAGCCTTCACTCTCCTACACACACGGAGCCCTCACTCTCCCACACACACGGAGCCTTCACTCTCCCAGACACACGGAGCCTTCACTCTCCCACTCACACGGAGCCTTCACTCTCCCACACACACACACGGAGCCTTCACTCTCCCACACACACACACGGAGCCTTCATTCTCCCACACACACACACAGAGCCTTCACTCTCCCACACACACACACGGAGCCTTCACTCTCCCACACACACGGAGCCTTCACTCTCCCACATACACGGAGACTTCACTCTCCTAGACACACGGAGCGTTCACTCTCCCACGCATACGGAGCCTTCACTCTCCCACACACACGGAGCCTTCACTCTCCCACACACACACACACGGAGCCTTCACTCTCCCACACACACACACGGAGCCTTCTCTCTCCCACACACACGGAGCCTTCACTCTACCTCACACACGGAGCTTTCACTCTCCCACACACACACACACGGAGCCTTCACTCTCCCACAGACACACACGGAGTCTTCACTCTCCCACACACACGGAGCCTTCACTCTCCCACACACACGGAGCCTTCTCTCTCCCACACACACACAAGGAGCCTTCACTCTCCCACACACTCAGAGCCTTCACTCTCCCACACACACGGAGCCTTCACTCTCCCACACACACGGAGCCTTCACTCTCCCTCACACACGGAGCTTTCACTCTCCCACACACACAAATACGGAGCTTTCACTCTCCCACAGACACACACGGAGTCTTCACTCTCCCACACACACGGAGCCTTCACTCTCCCACACACACGGAGCCTTCTCTCTCCCACACACACAGACGGAGCCTTCACTCTCCCACACACACACACGGAGCCTTCACTCTCCCACACACATACACAGAGTCTTCACTCTCCCACACTCACGGAGCCTTCACTCTCCCACACACACGGAGCCTTCACTCTCCCACACACACGGAGCCTTCACTCTCCCACACACACGGAGCCTTCACTCTCCCACACACACGGAGCCTTCACTCTCCCACACACACACACGGAGCCTTCACTATCCCACACACACACACGGAGCCTTCACTCTCCCACACACACACACGGAGCCTTCACTCTCCCACACACACACACGGAGCCTTCACTCTCCCACACACACACACGGAGCCTTCACTCTCCCACACACACACACGGAGCCTTCACTCTCCCACACACACACACGGAGTCTTCACTCTCCCACACACACACGGTGTCTTCACTCTCCCACATACACGGAGCCTTCACTCTCCCACACACATACACAGAGTCTTCACTCTCCCACACACACGGAGCCTTCACTCTCCGACACACACGGAGCCTTCAGTCTCCCACACACACGGAGCCTGCACTCTCCCACACACACGGAGCCCTCACTCTCCCACACACACGGAGCCTTCACTCTCCCAGACACACGGAGCCTTCACTCTCCCACACACACAGAGCCTTCACTCTCCCACACACACACACGGAGCCTTCACTCTCCCACACACACACACGGAGCCTTCTCTCTCCCACACACACATACGGAGCCTTCACTCTCCCTCACACACACACGGAGCCTTCACTCTCCCACACACACGGAGCTTTCACTCTCCCACACACACAGAGCCTTCACTCTCCCACACACACACACGGAGCCTTCACTCTCCCACACACACACACGGAGCCTTCTCTCTCCCACACACACATACGGAGCCTTCACTCTCCCTCACACACACACGGAGCCTTCACTCTCCCACACACACGGAGCTTTCACTCTCCCTCAGACACACACGGAGTCTTCACTCTCCCACACACACGGAGCGTTCACTCTCCCACACACACACACACGGAGCCTTCACTCTCCCACACACATACACAGAGTCTTCACTCTCCCACACACACGGAGCCTTCACTCTCCCACACACACGGAGCCTTCACTCTCCCACACACACGGAGCCTTCACTCTCCCACACACACGGAGCCTTCACTCTCCCACACACACGGAGCCTTCACTCTCCCACACACACACACGGAGCCTTCACTCTCCCACACACACACACAGAGCCTTCACTCTCCTACACACACGGAGCCTTCACTCTCCCACACACACACACGGAGCCTTCACTCTCCCACACACACACACGCAGCCTTCACTCTCCCACACACACACACGGAGCCTTCACTCTCCCACACACACACACAGAGCCTTCACTCTCCCACACACACACACGGAGCCTTCACTCTCCCACACACACGGAGCCTTCACTCTCCCACATACACGGAGACTTCACTCTCCTAGACACACGGAGCGTTCACTCTCCCACGCACACGGAGCCTTCACTCTCCCACACACACGGAGCCTTCACTCTCCCACACACACACACGGAGCCTTCTCTCTCCCACACACATACACGGAGCCTTCACTCTCCCACACACACACACGGAGCCTTCACTCTCCCACACACACACACGGAGCCTTCACTCTCCCACACACACACACGGAGCCTTCACTCTCCCACAGACACACACGGAGTCTTCACTCTCCCACATACACACACGGAGTCTTCACTCTCCCGCACACACGGAGCCTTCACTCTCCCGCACACACGGAGCCTTGACTCTCCCAGACACACACACTGAGCCTTCACTCTCCCACACACACACACGGAGCCTTCACTCTCCCACACACACGGAGCCTTCACTCTCCCACACACACACACGGAGCCTTCACTCTCCCACACACACGGAGCCTTCACTCTCCCACACGCACGGAGCCTTCACTCTCCCACACGCACGGAGCCTTCACTCTCCCACACACACACATGGAGCCTTCACTCTCCCACACACACACATGGAGCCTTCACTCTCCCACACACACACATGGAGCCTTCACTCTCCCACACACACGGAGCCTTCACTCTCCCACACACACACACGGAGCCTTCACTCTCCCACACACACGGAGCCTTCACTCTCCCACACGCACGGAGCCTTCACTCTCCCACGCATACGGAGCCTTCACTCTCCCACACACACGGAGCCTTCACTCTCCCACACACACGGAGCCTTCACTCTCCCACACACACGGAGCCTTCACTCTCCCACACACACACATGGAGCCTTCACTCTCCCACACACATGGAGCCTTCACTCTCCTACACACACGGAGCCTTCACTCTCGCACAGACAGACATGGAGCCTTCACTCTCCCACACACACACACGGAGCCTTCACTCTCCCACACACACACACGGAGCCTTCACTCTCCCACACACACACACGGAGCCTTCACTCTCCCACACACACACACGGAGCCTTCACTCTCCCACACACACACACACGGAGCCTTTACTCTCCCACACACGGAGCCTTCACTCTCCCACAGACACACACGGAGCCTTCACTCTCCCACAGACACACACGGAGACTTCACTCTCCCACCCCCACACACAGAGCCTTCACTCTCCCACACACACGGAGCCTTCACTCTCCCACACACACGGAGCCTTCACTCTCCCACAGACACACACGGTGCCTTCACTCTCCCACAGACACACACGGAGTCTTCACTCTCCCACACACACGGAGCCTTCACTCTCCCACAGACACACAAGGAGCCTTCACTCTCCCACAGACACACACGGAGTCTTCACTCTCCCACACACGCGGAGCCTTCACTCTCCCACACACACACACGGAGCCTTCACTCTCCCACACGCACGGAGCCTTCACTCTCCCAGACACACACACGGAGTCTTCACTCTCCCACACACACGGAATCTTCACTCTCCCAGACACACACACGGAGCCTTCACTCTCCCACAGACACACACGGAGTCTTCACTCTCCCACACACGCGGAGCCTTCACTCTCCCACACACACACACGGAGTCTTCACTCTCCCACATACACACACGGAGTCTTCCCTCTCCCACACACACGGAGCCTTCACTCTCCCAGACACACACACGGAGCCTTGACTCTCCCAGACACACAACGGAGCCTTCACTCTCCCAGACACACACACTGAGCCTTCACTCTCCCACACACACACACGGAGCCTTCACTCTCCCACACACACACACGGAGCCTTCACTCTCCCACACACACGGAGCCTTCACTCTCCCACACGCACGGAGCCTTCACTCTCCCACACACACACATGGAGCCTTCACTCTCCCACACACACACATGGAGCCTTCACTCTCCCACACACACACATGGAGTCTTCACTCTCCCACACACACGGAGCCTTCACTCTCCCACACGCACGGAGCCTTCACTCTCCCACACATACGGAGCCTTCACTCTCCCACACACACGGAGCCTTCACTCTCCCACACACACGGAGCCTTCACTCTCCCACACACACGGAGCCTTCACTCTCCCACACACACACATGGAGCCTTCACTCTCGCAGACACACGGAGCCTTCACTCTCCCACACACACGGAGCCCTCACTCTCCTACACACACGGAGCCTTCACTCTCGCACAGACAGACATGGAGCCTTCACTCTCCCACACACACACACGGAGCCTTCACTCTCGCACAGACAGACATGGAGCCTTCACTCTCCCACACACACACATGGAGTCTTCACTCTCCCACACACACACATGGAGCCTTCACTCTCCCACACACACACATGGAGTCTTCACTCTCCCACACACACACACGGAGCCTTCACTCTCCCACACACACACACGGAGCCTTCACTCTCCCACACACACACACAGAGCCTTCACTCTCCCACACACACACACACGGAGCCTTTACTCTCCCACACACGGAGCCTTCACTCTCCCACACACACGGAGCCTTCACTCTCCCACACACACGGAGCCTTCACTCTCCCACACACACACACGGAGCCTTCACTCTCCCACACACACACACAGAGCCTTCACTCTCCTACACACACGGAGCCTTCACTCTCCCACACACACACACGGAGCCTTCACTCTCCCACACACACACACGGAGCCTTCACTCTCCCACACACACACACGGAGCCTTCACTCTCCCACACACACACACGGAGCCTTCACTCTCCCACACACACACACGGAGCCTTCACTCTCCCACACACACGGAGCCTTCACTCTCCCACATACCCGGAGACTTCACTCTCCTAGACACACGGAGCGTTCACTCTCCCACGCACACGGAGCCTTCACTCTCCCACACACACGGAGCCTTCACTCTCCCACACACACACACGGAGCCTTCTCTCTCCCACACACATACACGGAGCCTTCACTCTCCCACACACACACACGGAGCCTTCACTCTCCCACACACACACACGGAGCCTTCACTCTCCCACACACACACACGGAGCCTTCACTCTCCCACAGACACACACGGAGTCTTCACTCTCCCACATACACACACGGAGTCTTCACTCTCCCGCACACACGGAGCCTTCACTCTCCCGCACACACGGAGCCTTGACTCTCCCAGACACACACACTGAGCCTTCACTCTCCCACACACACACACGGACCCTTCACTCTCCCACACACACGGAGCCTTCACTCTCCCACACACACACACGGAGCCTTCACTCTCCCACACACACGGAGCCTTCACTCTCCCACACGCACGGAGCCTTCACTCTCCCACACGCACGGAGCCTTCACTCTCCCACACACACACATGGAGCCTTCACTCTCCCACACACACACATGGAGCCTTCACTCTCCCACACACACACATGGAGCCTTCACTCTCCCACACACACGGAGGCTTCACTCTCCCACACACACACACGGAGCCTTCACTCTCCCACACACACGGAGCCTTCACTCTCCCACACGCACGGAGCCTTCACTCTCCCACACATACGGAGCCTTCACTCTCCCACACACACGGAGCCTTCACTCTCCCACACACACGGAGCCTTCACTCTCCCACACACACGGAGCCTTCACTCTCCCACACACACACATGGAGCCTTCACTCTCCCACACACATGGAGCCTTCACTCTCCTACACACACGGAGCCTTCACTCTCGCACAGACAGACATGGAGCCTTCACTCTCCCACACACACACACGGAGCCTTCACTCTCCCACACACACACACGGAGCCTTCACTCTCCCACACACACACACGGAGCCTTCACTCTCCCACACACACACACGGAGTCTTCACTCTCCCACACACACACACACGGAGCCTTTACTCTCCCACACACGGAGCCTTCACTCTCCCACAGACACACACGGAGCCTTCACTCTCCCACAGACACACACGGAGACTTCACTCTCCCACCCCCACACACAGAGCCTTCACTCTCCCAGACACACGGAGCCTTCACTCTCCCACACACACGGAGCCTTCACTCTCCCACAGACACACACGGTGCCTTCACTCTCCCACAGACACACACGGAGTCTTCACTCTCCCACACACACGGAGCCTTCACTCTCCCACAGACACACAAGGAGCCTTCACTCTCCCACAGACACACACGGAGTCTTCACTCTCCCACACACGCGGAGCCTTCACTCTCCCACACACACACACGGAGCCTTCACTCTCCCACACGCACGGAGCCTTCACTCTCCCAGACACACACACGGAGTCTTCACTCTCCCACACACACGAAATCTTCACTCTCCCAGACACACACACGGAGCCTTCACTCTCCCACACACGCGGAGCCTTCACTCTCCCACACACACACATGGAGTCTTCACTCTCCCACATACACACACGGAGTCTTCACTCTCCCACACACACGGAGCCTTCACTCTCCCAGACACACACACGGAGCCTTGACTCTCCCAGACACACAACGGAGCCTTCACTCTCCCAGACACACACACTGAGCCTTCACTCTCCCACACACACACACGGAGCCTTCACTCTCCCACACACACACACGGAGCCTTCACTCTCCCACACACACGGAGTCTTCACTCTCCCACACACACGGAGCCTTCACTCTCCCACACGCACGGAGCCTTCACTCTCCCACACACACACATGGAGCCTTCACTCTCCCACACACACACATGGAGCCTTCACTCTCCCACACACACACATGGAGTCTTCACTCTCCCACACACACGGAGCCTTCACTCTCCCACACGCACGGAGCCTTCACTCTCCCACACATACGAAGCCTTCACTCTCCCACACACACGGAGCCTTCACTCTCCCACACACACGGAGCCTTCACTCTCCCACACACACGGAGCCTTCACTCTCCCACACACACACATGGAGCCTTCACTCTCGCAGACACACGGAGCCTTCACTCTCCCACACACACGGAGCCTTCACTCTCCTACACACACGGAGCCTTCACTCTCGCACAGACAGACATGGAGCCTTCACTCTCCCACACACACACACGGAGCCTTCACTCTCGCACAGACAGACATGGAGCCTTCACTCTCCCACACACACACATGGAGTCTTCACTCTCCCACACACACACATGGAGCCTTCACTCTCCCACACACACACATGGAGTCTTCACTCTCCCACACACACACACGGAGCCTTCACTCTCCCACACACACACACGGAGCCTTCACTCTCCCACACACACACACAGAGCCTTCACTCTCCCACACACACACACACGGAGCCTTTACTCTCCCACACACGGAGCCTTCACTCTCCCACAGACACACACGGAGCCTTCACTCTCCCACAGACACACACGGAGACTTCACTCTCCCACAGACACACACGGAGTCTTCACTCTCCCACACTCACGGAGCCTTCACTCTCCCACCCACACACACGGAGCCTTCACTCTCCCACACACACGGAGCCTTCACTCTCCCACACGCACACGGAGCCTTCACTCTCCCACACACACGGAGCCTTCACTCTCACACACACACACACGGAGCCTTCACTCTCCCCGACACACACACGGAGCCTTCACTCTCCCAGACACACACACGGAGCCTTCACTCTCCCAGACACACACACGGAGCCTTCACTCTCCCACACACACACACGGAGTCTTCACTCTCCCCGACACACACACGGAGCCTTCACTCTCCCAGACACACACACGGAGCCTTCACTCTCCCACACACACACACGGAGCCTTCACTATCCCACACACACACACGGAGCCTTCACTCTCCCACACACACACACGGAGCCTTCACTCTCCCACACACACACACGGAGCCTTCACTCTCCCACACACACACACGGAGCCTTCACTCTCCCACACACACACACGGAGTCTTCACTCTCCCACACACACACGGTGTCTTCACTCTCCCACACACACGGAGCCTTCACTCTCCCACACACATACACAGAGTCTTCACTCTCCCACACACACGGAGCCTTCACTCTCCGACACACACGGAGCCTTCAGTCTCCCACACACACGGAGCCTGCACTCTCCCACACACACGGAGCCCTCACTCTCCCACACACACGGAGCCTTCACTCTCCCAGACACAAGGAGCCTTCACTCTCCCACACACACGGAGCCTTCACTCTCCCACACACACACACGGAGCCTTCACTCTCCCACACACACACACGGAGCCTTCTCTCTCCCACACACACATACGGAGCCTTCACTCTCCCTCACACACACACGGAGCCTTCACTCTCCCACACACACGGAGCTTTCACTCTCCCACACACACACACGGAGCTTTCACTCTCCCACAGACACACACGGAGTCTTCACTCTCCCACACACACGGAGCGTTCACTCTCCCACACACACACACACGGAGCCTTCACTCTCCCACACACATACACAGAGTCTTCACTCTCCCACACACACGGAGCCTTCACTCTCCCACACACACGGAGCCTTCACTCTCCCACACACACTGAGCCTTCACTCTCCCACACACACGGAGCCTTCACTCTCCCACAGACACACACGGTGCCTTCACTCTCCCACAGACACACACGGAGTCTTCACTCTCCCACACACACGGAGCCTTCACTCTCCCACAGACACACAAGGAGCCTTCACTCTCCCACAGACACACACGGAGTCTTCACTCTCCCACACACGCGGAGCCTTCACTCTCCCACACACACACACGGAGCCTTCACTCTCCCACACGCACGGAGCCTTCACTCTCCCAGACACACACACGGAGTCTTCACTCTCCCACACACACGGAATCTTCACTCTCCCAGACACACACACGGAGCCTTCACTCTCCCACACACACGGAGCTTTCACTCTCCCACACACACACACGGAGCTTTCACTCTCCCACAGACACACACGGAGTCTTCACTCTCCCACACACACGGAGCGTTCACTCTCCCACACACACACACACGGAGCCTTCACTCTCCCACACACATACACAGAGTCTTCACTCTCCCACACACACGGAGCCTTCACTCTCCCACACACACGGAGCCTTCACTCTCCCACACACACTGAGCCTTCACTCTCCCACACACACGGAGCCTTCACTCTCCCACAGACACACACGGTGCCTTCACTCTCCCACAGACACACACGGAGTCTTCACTCTCCCACACACACGGAGCCTTCACTCTCCCACAGACACACAAGGAGCCTTCACTCTCCCACAGACACACACGGAGTCTTCACTCTCCCACACACGCGGAGCCTTCACTCTCCCACACACACACACGGAGCCTTCACTCTCCCACACGCACGGAGCCTTCACTCTCCCAGACACACACACGGAGTCTTCACTCTCCCACACACACGGAATCTTCACTCTCCCAGACACACACACGGAGCCTTCACTCTCCCACAGACACACACGGAGTCTTCACTCTCCCACACACGCGGAGCCTTCACTCTCCCACACACACACACGGAGTCTTCACTCTCCCACATACACACACGGAGTCTTTCCTCTCCCACACACACGGAGCCTTCACTCTCCCAGACACACACACGGAGCCTTGACTCTCCCAGACACACAACGGAGCCTTCACTCTCCCAGACACACACACTGAGCCTTCACTCTCCCACACACACACACGGAGCCTTCACTCTCCCACACACACACACGGAGCCTTCACTCTCCCACACACACGGAGTCTTCACTCTCCCACACGCACGGAGCCTTCACTCTCCCACACGCACGGAGCCTTCACTCTCCCACACACACACATGGAGCCTTCACTCTCCCACACACACACATGGAGCCTTCACTCTCCCACACACACACATGGAGTCTTCACTCTCCCACACACACGGAGCCTTCACTCTCCCACTCGCACGGAGCCTTCACTCTCCCACACATACGGAGCCTTCACTCTCCCACACACACGGAGCCTTCACTCTCCCACACACACGGAGCCTTCACTCTCCCACACACACGGAGCCTTCACTCTCCCACACACACACATGGAGCCTTCACTCTCGCAGACACACGGAGCCTTCACTCTCCCACACACACGGAGCCCTCACTCTCCTACACACACGGAGCCTTCACTCTCGCACAGACAGACATGGAGCCTTCACTCTCCCACACACACACACGGAGCCTTCACTCTCGCACAGACAGACATGGAGCCTTCACTCTCCCACACACACACATGGAGTCTTCACTCTCCCACACACACACATGGAGCCTTCACTCTCCCACACACACACATGGAGTCTTCACTCTCCCACACACACACACGGAGCCTTCACTCTCCCACACACACACACGGAGCCTTCACTCTCCCACACACACACACAGAGCCTTCACTCTCCCACACACACACACACGGAGCCTTTACTCTCCCACACACGGAGCCTTCACTCTCCCACACACACGGAGCCTTCACTCTCCCACACACACGGAGCCTTCTCTCTCCCACACACACACACGGAGCCTTCACTCTCCCACACACACACACAGAGCCTTCACTCTCCTACACACACGGAGCCTTCACTCTCCCACACACACACGGTGTCTTCACTCTCCCACACACACGGAGCCTTCACTCTCCCACACACATACACAGAGTCTTCACTCTCCCACACACACGGAGCCTTCACTCTCCGACACACACGGAGCCTTCAGTCTCCCACACACACGGAGCCTGCACTCTCCCACACACACGGAGCCCTCACTCTCCCACACACACGGAGCCTTCACTCTCCCAGACACAAGGAGCCTTCACTCTCCCACACACACGGAGCCTTCACTCTCCCACACACACACACGGAGCCTTCACTCTCCCACACACACACACGGAGCCTTCTCTCTCCCACACACACATACGGAGCCTTCACTCTCCCTCACACACACACGGAGCCTTCACTCTCCCACACACACGGAGCTTTCACTCTCCCACACACACACACGGAGCTTTCACTCTCCCACAGACACACACGGAGTCTTCACTCTCCCACACACACGGAGCGTTCACTCTCCCACACACACACACACGGAGCCTTCACTCTCCCACACACATACACAGAGTCTTCACTCTCCCACACACACGGAGCCTTCACTCTCCCACACACACGGAGCCTTCACTCTCCCACACACACTGAGCCTTCACTCTCCCACACACACGGAGCCTTCACTCTCCCACAGACACACACGGTGCCTTCACTCTCCCACAGACACACACGGAGTCTTCACTCTCCCACACACACGGAGCCTTCACTCTCCCACAGACACACAAGGAGCCTTCACTCTCCCACAGACACACACGGAGTCTTCACTCTCCCACACACGCGGAGCCTTCACTCTCCCACACACACACACGGAGCCTTCACTCTCCCACACGCACGGAGCCTTCACTCTCCCAGACACACACACGGAGTCTTCACTCTCCCACACACACGGAATCTTCACTCTCCCAGACACACACACGGAGCCTTCACTCTCCCACAGACACACACGGAGTCTTCACTCTCCCACACACGCGGAGCCTTCACTCTCCCACACACACACACGGAGTCTTCACTCTCCCACATACACACACGGAGTCTTTCCTCTCCCACACACACGGAGCCTTCACTCTCCCAGACACACACACGGAGCCTTGACTCTCCCAGACACACAACGGAGCCTTCACTCTCCCAGACACACACACTGAGCCTTCACTCTCCCACACACACACACGGAGCCTTCACTCTCCCACACACACACACGGAGCCTTCACTCTCCCACACACACGGAGTCTTCACTCTCCCACACACACGGAGCCTTCACTCTCCCACACGCACGGAGCCTTCACTCTCCCACACACACACATGGAGCCTTCACTCTCCCACACACACACATGGAGCCTTCACTCTCCCACACACACACATGGAGTCTTCACTCTCCCACACACACGGAGCCTTCACTCTCCCACTCGCACGGAGCCTTCACTCTCCCACACATACGGAGCCTTCACTCTCCCACACACACGGAGCCTTCACTCTCCCACACACACGGAGCCTTCACTCTCCCACACACACGGAGCCTTCACTCTCCCACACACACACATGGAGCCTTCACTCTCGCAGACACACGGAGCCTTCACTCTCCCACACACACGGAGCCCTCACTCTCCTACACACACGGAGCCTTCACTCTCGCACAGACAGACATGGAGCCTTCACTCTCCCACACACACACACGGAGCCTTCACTCTCGCACAGACAGACATGGAGCCTTCACTCTCCCACACACACACATGGAGTCTTCACTCTCCCACACACACACATGGAGCCTTCACTCTCCCACACACACACATGGAGTCTTCACTCTCCCACACACACACACGGAGCCTTCACTCTCCCACACACACACACGGAGCCTTCACTCTCCCACACACACACACAGAGCCTTCACTCTCCCACACACACACACACGGAGCCTTTACTCTCCCACACACGGAGCCTTCACTCTCCCACACACACGGAGCCTTCACTCTCCCACACACACGGAGCCTTCACTCTCCCACACACACACACGGAGCCTTCACTCTCCCACACACACACACAGAGCCTTCACTCTCCTACACACACGGAGCCTTCACTCTCCCACACACACACACGGAGCCTTCACTCTCCCACACACACACACGGAGCCTTCACTCTCCCACACACACACACGGAGCCTTCACTCTCCCACACACACACACAGAGCCTTCACTCTCCCACACACACACACGGAGCCTTCACTCTCCCACACACACGGAGCCTTCACTCTCCCACATACACGGAGACTTCACTCTCCTAGACACACGGAGCGTTCACTCTCCCACGCACACGGAGCCTTCACTCTCCCACACACACGGAGCCTTCACTCTCCCACACACACACACGGAGCCTTCTCTCTCCCACACACATACACGGAGCCTTCACTCTCCCACACACACACACGGAGCCTTCACTCTCCCACACACACACACGGAGCCTTCACTCTCCCACACACACACACGGAGCCTTCACTCTCCCACAGACACACACGGAGTCTTCACTCTCCCACATACACACACGGAGTCTTCACTCTCCCGCACACACGGAGCCTTCACTCTCCCGCACACACGGAGCCTTGACTCTCCCAGACACACACACTGAGCCTTCACTCTCCCACACACACACACGGACCCTTCACTCTCCCACACACACGGAGCCTTCACTCTCCCACACACACACACGGAGCCTTCACTCTCCCACACACACGGAGCCTTCACTCTCCCACACGCACGGAGCCTTCACTCTCCCACACGCACGGAGCCTTCACTCTCCCACACACACACATGGAGCCTTCACTCTCCCACACACACACATGGAGCCTTCACTCTCCCACACACACACATGGAGCCTTCACTCTCCCACACACACGGAGGCTTCACTCTCCCACACACACACACGGAGCCTTCACTCTCCCACACACACGGAGCCTTCACTCTCCCACACGCACGGAGCCTTCACTCTCCCACACATACGGAGCCTTCACTCTCCCACACACACGGAGCCTTCACTCTCCCACACACACGGAGCCTTCACTCTCCCACACACACGGAGCCTTCACTCTCCCACACACACACATGGAGCCTTCACTCTCCCACACACATGGAGCCTTCACTCTCCTACACACACGGAGCCTTCACTCTCGCACAGACAGACATGGAGCCTTCACTCTCCCACACACACACACGGAGCCTTCACTCTCCCACACACACACACGGAGCCTTCACTCTCCCACACACACACACGGAGCCTTCACTCTCCCACACACACACACGGAGCCTTCACTCTCCCACACACACACACACGGAGCCTTTACTCTCCCACACACGGAGCCTTCACTCTCCCACAGACACACACGGAGCCTTCACTCTCCCACAGACACACACGGAGACTTCACTCTCCCACCCCCACACACAGAGCCTTCACTCTCCCAGACACACGGAGCCTTCACTCTCCCACACACACGGAGCCTTCACTCTCCCACAGACACACACGGTGCCTTCACTCTCCCACAGACACACACGGAGTCTTCACTCTCCCACACACACGGAGCCTTCACTCTCCCACAGACACACAAGGAGCCTTCACTCTCCCACAGACACACACGGAGTCTTCACTCTCCCACACACGCGGAGCCTTCACTCTCCCACACACACACACGGAGCCTTCACTCTCCCACACGCACGGAGCCTTCACTCTCCCAGACACACACACGGAGTCTTCACTCTCCCACACACACGGAATCTTCACTCTCCCAGACACACACACGGAGCCTTCACTCTCCCACACACGCGGAGCCTTCACTCTCCCACACACACACATGGAGTCTTCACTCTCCCACATACACACACGGAGTCTTCACTCTCCCACACACACGGAGCCTTCACTCTCCCAGACACACACACGGAGCCTTGACTCTCCCAGACACACAACGGAGCCTTCACTCTCCCAGACACACACACTGAGCCTTCACTCTCCCACACACACACACGGAGCCTTCACTCTCCCACACACACACACGGAGCCTTCACTCTCCCACACACACGGAGTCTTCACTCTCCCACACACACGGAGCCTTCACTCTCCCACACGCACGGAGCCTTCACTCTCCCACACACACACATGGAGCCTTCACTCTCCCACACACACACATGGAGCCTTCACTCTCCCACACACACACATGGAGTCTTCACTCTCCCACACACACGGAGCCTTCACTCTCCCACACGCACGGAGCCTTCACTCTCCCACACATACGAAGCCTTCACTCTCCCACACACACGGAGCCTTCACTCTCCCACACACACGGAGCCTTCACTCTCCCACACACACGGAGCCTTCACTCTCCCACACACACACATGGAGCCTTCACTCTCGCAGACACACGGAGCCTTCACTCTCCCACACACACGGAGCCTTCACTCTCCTACACACACGGAGCCTTCACTCTCGCACAGACAGACATGGAGCCTTCACTCTCCCACACACACACACGGAGCCTTCACTCTCGCACAGACAGACATGGAGCCTTCACTCTCCCACACACACACATGGAGTCTTCACTCTCCCACACACACACATGGAGCCTTCACTCTCCCACACACACACATGGAGTCTTCACTCTCCCACACACACACACGGAGCCTTCACTCTCCCACACACACACACGGAGCCTTCACTCTCCCACACACACACACAGAGCCTTCACTCTCCCACACACACACACACGGAGCCTTTACTCTCCCACACACGGAGCCTTCACTCTCCCACAGACACACACGGAGCCTTCACTCTCCCACAGACACACACGGAGACTTCACTCTCCCACAGACACACACGGAGTCTTCACTCTCCCACACTCACGGAGCCTTCACTCTCCCACCCCCACACACGGAGCCTTCACTCTCCCACACACACGGAGCCTTCACTCTCCCACACGCACACGGAGCCTTCACTCTCCCACACACACGGAGCCTTCACTCTCACACACACACACACGGAGCCTTCACTCTCCCCGACACACACACGGAGCCTTCACTCTCCCAGACACACACACGGAGCCTTCACTCTCCCAGACACACACACGGAGCCTTCACTCTCCCACACACACACACGGAGCCTTCACTCTCCCCGACACACACACGGAGCCTTCACTCTCCCAGACACACACACGGAGCCTTCACTCTCCCACACACACACACGGAGCCTTCACTATCCCACACACACACACGGAGCCTTCACTCTCCCACACACACACACGGAGCCTTCACTCTCCCACACACACACACGGAGCCTTCACTCTCCCACACACACACACGGAGGCTTCACTCTCCCACACACACACACGGAGTCTTCACTCTCCCACACACACACGGTGTCTTCACTCTCCCACACACACGGAGCCTTCACTCTCCCACACACATACACAGAGTCTTCACTCTCCCACACACACGGAGCCTTCACTCTCCGACACACACGGAGCCTTCAGTCTCCCACACACACGGAGCCTGCACTCTCCCACACACACGGAGCCCTCACTCTCCCACACACACGGAGCCTTCACTCTCCCAGACACAAGGAGCCTTCACTCTCCCACACACACGGAGCCTTCACTCTCCCACACACACACACGGAGCCTTCACTCTCCCACACACACACACGGAGCCTTCTCTCTCCCACACACACATACGGAGCCTTCACTCTCCCTCACACACACACGGAGCCTTCACTCTCCCACACACACACACGGAGCTTTCACTCTCCCACAGACACACACGGAGTCTTCACTCTCCCACACACACGGAGCGTTCACTCTCCCACACACACACACACGGAGCCTTCACTCTCCCACACACATACACAGAGTCTTCACTCTCCCACACACACGGAGCCTTCACTCTCCCACACACACGGAGCCTTCACTCTCCCACACACACTGAGCCTTCACTCTCCCACACACACGGAGCCTTCACTCTCCCACACACACGGAGCCTTCACTCTCCCACACACACACACGGAGCCTTCACTCTCCCACACACACACACAGAGCCTTCACTCTCCTACACACACGGAGCCCTCACTCTCCCACACACACGGAGCCTTCACTCTCCCAGACACACGGAGCCTTCACTCTCCCACTCACACGGAGCCTTCACTCTCCCACACACACACACGGAGCCTTCACTCTCCCACACACACACACGGAGCCTTCATTCTCCCACACACACACACAGAGCCTTCACTCTCCCACACACACACACGGAGCCTTCACTGTCCCACACACACGGAGCCTTCACTCTCCCACATACACGGAGACTTCACTCTCCTAGACACACGGAGCGTTCACTCTCCCACGCATACGGAGCCTTCACTCTCCCACACACACGGAGCCTTCACTCTCCCACACACACACACACGGAGCCTTCACTCTCCCACACACACACACGGAGCCTTCTCTCTCCCACACACACGGAGCCTTCACTCTACCTCACACACGGAGCTTTCACTCTCCCACACACACACACACGGAGCCTTCACTCTCCCACAGACACACACGGAGTCTTCACTCTCCCACACACACGGAGCCTTCACTCTCCCACACACACGGAGCCTTCTCTCTCCCACACACACACAAGGAGCCTTCACTCTCCCACACACTCAGAGCCTTCACTCTCCCACACACACGGAGCCTTCACTCTCCCACACACACGGAGCCTTCACTCTCCCTCACACACGGAGCTTTCACTCTCCCACACACACAAATACGGAGCTTTCACTCTCCCACAGACACACACGGAGTCTTCACTCTCCCACACACACGGAGCCTTCACTCTCCCACACACACGGAGCCTTCTCTCTCCCACACACACACACGGAGCCTTCACTCTCCCACACACACACACGGAGCCTTCACTCTCCCACACACATACACAGAGTATTCACTCTCCCACACTCACGGAGCCTTCACTCTCCCACACACACGGAGCCTTCACTCTCCCACACACACGGAGCCTTCACTCTCCCACACACACGGAGCCTTCACTCTCCCACACACACGGAGCCTTCACTCTCCCACACACACACACGGAGCCTTCACTATCCCACACACACACACGGAGCCTTCACTCTCCCACACACACACACGGAGCCTTCACTCTCCCACACACACACACGGAGCCTTCACTCTCCCACACACACACACGGAGCCTTCACTCTCCCACACACACACACGGAGCCTTCACTCTCCCACACACACACGGTGTCTTCACTCTCCCACACACACGGAGCCTTCACCCTCCCACACACACGGAGCCTTCAGTCTCCCACACACACGGAGCCTGCACTCTCCCACACACACGGAGCCCTCACTCTCCCACACACACGGAGCCTTCACTCTCCCAGACACACGGAGCCTTCACTCTCCCACACACACAGAGCCTTCACTCTCCCACACACACACACGGAGCCTTCACTCTCCCACACACACACACGGAGCCTTCTCTCTCCCACACACACATACGGAGCCTTCACTCTCCCTCACACACACACGGAGCCTTCACTCTCCCACACACACGGAGCTTTCACTCTCCCACAGACACACACGGAGTCTTCACTCTCCCACACACACGGAGCGTTCACTCTCCCACACACACACACACGGAGCCTTCACTCTCCCACACACATACACAGAGTCTTCACTCTCCCACACACACGGAGCCTTCACTCTCCCACACACACGGAGCCTTCACTCTCCCACACACACGGAGCCTTCACTCTCCCACACACACGGAGCCTTCACTCTCCCACACACACGGAGCCTTCACTCTCCCACACACACACACGGAGCCTTCACTCTCCCACACACACACACAGAGCCTTCACTCTCCTACACACACGGAGCCTTCACTCTCCCACACACACACACGGAGCCTTCACTCTCCCACACACACACACGGAGCCTTCACTCTCCCACACACACACACGGAGCCTTCACTCTCCCACACACACACACAGAGCCTTCACTCTCCCACACACACACACGGAGCCTTCACTCTCCCACACACACGGAGCCTTCACTCTCCCACATACACGGAGACTTCACTCTCCTAGACACACTGAGCGTTCACTCTCCCACGCACACGGAGCCTTCACTCTCCCACACACACGGAGCCTTCACTCTCCCACACACACACACGGAGCCTTCTCTCTCCCACACACATACACGGAGCCTTCACTCTCCCACACACACACACGGAGCCTTCACTCTCCCACACACACACACGGAGCCTTCACTCTCCCACACACACACACGGAGCCTTCACTCTCCCACAGACACACACGGAGTCTTCACTCTCCCACATACACACACGGAGTCTTCACTCTCCCGCACACACGGAGCCTTCACTCTCCCGCACACACGGAGCCTTGACTCTCCCAGACACACACACTGAGCCTTCACTCTCCCACACACACACACGGAGCCTTCACTCTCCCTCACACACGGAGCCTTCACTCTCCCACACACACACACGGAGCCTTCACTCTCCCACACACACGGAGCCTTCACTCTCCCACACGCACGGAGCCTTCACTCTCCCACACGCACGGAGCCTTCACTCTCCCACACACACACATGGAGCCTTCACTCTCCCACACACACACATGGAGCCTTCACTCTCCCACACACACACATGGAGCCTTCACTCTCCCACACACACGGAGCCTTCACTCTCCCACACACACACACGGAGCCTTCACTCTCCCACACACACGGAGCCTTCACTCTCCCACACGCACGGAGCCTTCACTCTCCCACACATACGGAGCCTTCACTCTCCCACACACACGGAGCCTTCACTCTCCCACACACACGGAGCCTTCACTCTCCCACACACACGGAGCCTTCACTCTCCCACACACACACATGGAGCCTTCACTCTCCCACACACATGGAGCCTTCACTCTCCTACACACACGGAGCCTTCACTCTCGCACAGACAGACATGGAGCCTTCACTCTCCCACACACACACACGGAGCCTTCACTCTCCCACACACACACACGGAGCCTTCACTCTCCCAAACACACACACGGAGCCTTCACTCTCCCACACACACACACGGAGCCTTCACTCTCCCACACACACACACACGGAGCCTTTACTCTCCCACACACGGAGCCTTCACTCTCCCACAGACACACACGGAGCCTTCACTCTCCCACAGACACACACGGAGACTTCACTCTCCCACCCCCACACACAGAGCCTTCACTCTCCCACACACACGGAGCCTTCACTCTCCCACACACACGGAGCCTTCACTCTCCCACAGACACACACGGTGCCTTCACTCTCCCACAGACACACACGGAGTCTTCACTCTCCCACACACACGGAGCCTTCACTCTCCCACAGACACACAAGGAGCCTTCACTCTCCCACAGACACACACGGAGTCTTCACTCTCCCACACACGCGGAGCCTTCACTCTCCCACACACACACACGGAGCCTTCACTCTCCCACACGCACGGAGCCTTCACTCTCCCAGACACACACACGGAGTCTTCACTCTCCCACACACACGGAATCTTCACTCTCCCAGACACACACACGGAGCCTTCACTCTCCCACAGACACACACGGAGTCTTCACTCTCCCACACACGCGGAGCCTTCACTCTCCCACACACACACACGGAGTCTTCACTCTCCCACATACACACACGGAGTCTTCCCTCTCCCACACACACGGAGCCTTCACTCTCCCAGACACACACACGGAGCCTTGACTCTCCCAGACACACAACGGAGCCTTCACTCTCCCAGACACACACACTGAGCCTTCACTCTCCCACACACACACACGGAGCCTTCACTCTCCCACACACACACACGGAGCCTTCACTCTCCCACACACACGGAGTCTTCACTCTCCCACACACACGGAGCCTTCACTCTCCCACACGCACGGAGCCTTCACTCTCCCACACACACACATGGAGCCTTCACTCTCCCACACACACACATGGAGCCTTCACTCTCCCACACACACACATGGAGTCTTCACTCTCCCACACACACGGAGCCTTCACTCTCCCACACGCACGGAGCCTTCACTCTCCCACACATACGGAGCCTTCACTCTCCCACACACACGGAGCCTTCACTCTCCCACACACACGGAGCCTTCACTCTCCCACACACACGGAGCCTTCACTCTCCCACACACACGGAGCCTTCACTCTCCCACACACACACATGGAGCCTTCACTCTCGCAGACACACGGAGCCTTCACTCTCCCACACACACGGAGCCTTCACTCTCCTACACACACGGAGCCTTCACTCTCGCACAGACAGACATGGAGCCTTCACTCTCCCACACACACACACGGAGCCTTCACTCTCGCACAGACAGACATGGAGCCTTCACTCTCCCACACACACACATGGAGTCTTCACTCTCCCACACACACACATGGAGCCTTCACTCTCCCACACACACACATGGAGTCTTCACTCTCCCACACACACACACGGAGCCTTCACTCTCCCACACACACACACGGAGCCTTCACTCTCCCACACACACACACAGAGCCTTCACTCTCCCACACACACACACACGGAGCCTTTACTCTCCCACACACGGGGCCTTCACTCTCCCACAGACACACACGGAGCCTTCACTCTCCCACAGACACACACGGAGACTTCACTCTCCCACAGACACACACGGAGTCTTCACTCTCCCACACTCACGGAGCCTTCACTCTCCCACCCACACACACGGAGCCTTCACTCTCCCACACACACGGAGCCTTCACTCTCCCACACGCACACGGAGCCTTCACTCTCCCACACACACGGAGCCTTCACTCTCACACACACACACACGGAGCCTTCACTCTCCCCGACACACACACGGAGCCTTCACTCTCCCAGACACACACACGGAGCCTTCACTCTCCCACACACACACACGGAGCCTTCACTCTCCCACACACACACACGGAGCCTTCACTCTCCCCGACACACACACGGAGCCTTCACTCTCCCAGACACACACACGGAGCCTTCACTCTCCCACACACACACACGGAGCCTTCACTATCCCACACACACACACGGAGCCTTCACTCTCCCACACACACACACGGAGCCTTCACTCTCCCACACACACACACGGAGCCTTCACTCTCCCACACACACACACGGAGCCTTCACTCTCCCACACACACACACGGAGTCTTCACTCTCCCACACACACACGGTGTCTTCACTCTCCCACACACACGGAGCCTTCACTCTCCCACACACATACACAGAGTCTTCACTCTCCCACACACACGGAGCCTTCACTCTCCGACACACACGGAGCCTTCAGTCTCCCACACACACGGAGCCTGCACTCTCCCACACACACGGAGCCCTCACTCTCCCACACACACGGAGCCTTCACTCTCCCAGACACACGGAGCCTTCACTCTCCCACACACACGGAGCCTTCACTCTCCCACACACACACACGGAGCCTTCACTCTCCCACAAACACACACGGAGCCTTCTCTCTCCCACACACACATACGGAGCCTTCACTCTCCCTCACACACACACGGAGCCTTCACTCTCCCACACACACGGAGCTTTCACTCTCCCACACACACACACGGAGCTTTCACTCTCCCACAGACACACACGGAGTCTTCACTCTCCCACACACACGGAGCGTTCACTCTCCCACACACACACACACGGAGCCTTCTCTCTCCCACACACATACACAGAGTCTTCACTCTCCCACACACACGGAGCCTTCACTCTCCCACACACACGGAGCCTTCACTCTCCCACACACACTGAGCCTTCACTCTCCCACACACACGGAGCCTTCACTCTCCCACACACACGGAGCCTTCACTCTCCCACACACACACACGGAGCCTTCACTCTCCCACACACACACACAGAGCCTTCACTCTCCTACACACACGGAGCCCTCACTCTCCCACACACACGGAGCCTTCACTCTCCCAGACACACGGAGCCTTCACTCTCCCACTCACACGGAGCCTTCACTCTCCCACACACACACACGGAGCCTTCACTCTCCCACACACACACACGGAGCCTTCATTCTCCCACACACACACACAGAGCCTTCACTCTCCCACACACACACACGGAGCCTTCACTCTCCCACACACACGGAGCCTTCACTCTCCCACATACACGGAGACTTCACTCTCCTAGACACACGGAGCGTTCACTCTCCCACGCATACGGAGCCTTCACTCTCCCACACACACGGAGCCTTCACTCTCCCACACACACACACACGGAGCCTTCACTCTCCCACACACACACACGGAGCCTTCTCTCTCCCACACACACGGAGCCTTCACTCTACCTCACACACGGAGCTTTCACTCTCCCACACACACACACACGGAGCCTTCACTCTCCCACAGACACACACGGAGCCTTCACTCTCCCACAGACACACACGGAGTCTTCACTCTCCCACACACACGGAACCTTCACTCTCCCACACACACGGAGCCTTCTCTCTCCCACACACACACAAGGAGCCTTCACTCTCCCACACACTCAGAGCCTTCACTCTCCCACACACACGGAGCCTTCACTCTCCCACACACACGGAGCCTTCACTCTCCCTCACACACGGAGCTTTCACTCTCCCACACACACAAATACGGAGCTTTCACTCTCGCACAGACACACACGGAGTCTTCACTCTCCCACACACACGGAGCCTTCACTCTCCCACACACACGGAGCCTTCTCTCTCCCACACACACACACGGAGCCTTCACTCTCCCACACACACACACGGAGCCTTCACTCTCCCACACACATACACAGAGTCTTCACTCTCCCACACTCACGGAGCCTTCACTCTCCCACACACACGGAGCCTTCACTCTCCCACACACACGGAGCCTTCACTCTCCCACACACACGGAGCCTTCACTCTCCCACACACACGGAGCCTTCACTCTCCCACACACACACACGGAGCCTTCACTATCCCACACACACACACGGAGCCTTCACTCTCCCACACACACACACACGGAGCCTTCACTCTCCCACACACACACACGGAGCCTTCACTCTCCCACACACACACACGGAGCCTTCACTCTCCGACACACACACACGGAGTCTTCACTCTCCCACACACACACGGTGTCTTCACTCTCCCACATACACGGAGCCTTCACTCTCCCACACACATACACAGAGTCTTCACTCTCCCACACACACGGAGCCTTCACTCTCCGACACACACGGAGCCTTCAGTCTCCCACACACACGGAGCCTGCACTCTCCCACACACACGGAGCCCTCACTCTTCCACACACACGGAGCCTTCACCCTCCCAGACACACGGAGCCTTCACTCTCCCACACACACAGAGCCTTCACTCTCCCACACACACACACGGAGCCTTCACTCTCCCACACACACACACGGAGCCTTCTCTCTCCCACACACACATACGGAGCCTTCACTCTCCCTCACACACACACGGAGCCTTCACTCTCCCACACACACGGAGCTTTCACTCTCCCACAGACACACACGGAGTCTTCACTCTCCCACACACACGGAGCGTTCACTCTCCCACACACACACACACACGGAGCCTTCACTCTCCAACACACATACACAGAGTCTTCACTCTCCCACACACACGGAGCCTTCACTCTCCCACACACACGGAGCCTTCACTCTCCCACACACACGGAGCCTTCACTCTCCCACACACACGGAGCCTTCACTCTCCCACACACACGGAGCCTTCACTCTCCCACACACACACACGGAGCCTTCACTCTCCCACACACACACACAGAGCCTTCACTCTCCTACACACACGGAGCCTTCACTCTCCCACACACACACACGGAGCCTTCACTCTCCCACACACACACACGGAGCCTTCACTCTCCCACACACACACACGGAGCCTTCACTCTCCCACACACACACACAGAGCCTTCACTCTCCCACACACACACACGGAGCCTTCACTCTCCCACTCACACGGAGCCTTCACTCTCCCACATACACGGAGACTTCACTCTCCTAGACACACGGAGCGTTCACTCTCCCACGCACACGGAGCCTTCACTCTCCCACACACACGGAGCCTTCACTCTCCCACACACACACACGGAGCCTTCTCTCTCCCACACACATACACGGAGCCTTCACTCTCCCACACACACACACGGAGCCTTCACTCTCCCACACACACACACGGAGCCTTCACTCTCCCACACACACACACGGAGCCTTCACTCTCCCACAGACACACACGGAGTCTTCACTCTCCCACATACACACACGGAGTCTTCACTCTCCCGCACACACGGAGCCTTCACTCTCCCGCACACACGGAGCCTTGACTCTCCCAGACACACACACTGAGCCTTCACTCTCCCACACACACACACGGAGCCTTCACTCTCCCACACACACGGAGCCTTCACTCTCCCACACACACACACGGAGCCTTCACTCTCCCACACACACGGAGCCTTCACTCTCCCACACGCACGGAGCCTTCACTCTCCCACACGCACGGAGCCTTCACTCTCCCACACACACACATGGAGCCTTCACTCTCCCACACACACACATGGAGCCTTCACTCTCCCACACACACACATGGAGCCTTCACTCTCCCACACACACGGAGCCTTCACTCTCCCACACACACACACGGAGCCTTCACTCTCCCACACACACGGAACCTTCACTCTCCCACACGCACGGAGCCTTCACTCTCCCACACACACGGAGCCTTCACTCTCCCACACACACGGAGCCTTCACTCTCCCACACACACGGAGCCTTCACTCTCCCACACACACACATGGAGCCTTCACTCTCCCACACACATGGAGCCTTCACTCTCCTACACACACGGAGCCTTCACTCTCGCACAGACAGACATGGAGCCTTCACTCTCCCACACACACACACGGAGCCTTCACTCTCCCACACAGACACACGGAGCCTTCACTCTCCCACACACACACACGGAGCCTTCACTCTCCCACACACACACACGGAGCCTTCACTCTCCCACACACACACACACGGAGCCTTTACTCTCCCACACACGGAGCCTTCACTCTCCCACAGACACACACGGAGCCTTCACTCTCCCACAGACACACACGGAGACTTCACTCTCCCACCCCCACACACAGAGCCTTCACTCTCCCACACACACGGAGCCTTCACTCTCCCACACACACGGAGCCTTCACTCTCCCACAGACACACACGGTGCCTTCACTCTCCCACAGACACACACGGAGTCTTCACTCTCCCACACACACGGAGCCTTCACTCTCCCACAGACACACAAGGAGCCTTCACTCTCCCACAGACACACACGGAGTCTTCACTCTCCCACACACGCGGAGCCTTCACTCTCCCACACACACACACGGAGCCTTCACTCTCCCACACGCACGGAGCCTTCACTCTCCCAGACACACACACGGAGTCTTCACTCTCCCACACACACGGAATCTTCACTCTCCCAGACACACACACGGAGCCTTCACTCTCCCACAGACACACACGGAGTCTTCACTCTCCCACACACGCGGAGCCTTCACTCTCCCACACACACACACGGAGTCTTCACTCTCCCACATACACACACGGAGTCTTCACTCTCCCACACACACGGAGCCTTCCCTCTCCCAGACACACACACGGAGCCTTGACTCTCCCAGACACACAACGGAGCCTTCACTCTCCCAGACACACACACTGAGCCTTCACTCTCCCACACACACACACGGAGCCTTCACTCTCCCACACACACACACGGAGCCTTCACTCTCCCACACACACGGAGCCTTCACTCTCCCACACATACGGAGCCTTCACTCTCCCACACACACGGAGCCTTCACTCTCCCACACACACGGAGCCTTCACTCTCCCACACACACGGAGCCTTCACTCTCCCACACACACACACGGAGCCTTCACTCTCCCACACACACACACGGAGTCTTCACTCTCCCACACACACACGGTGTCTTCACTCTCCCACACACACGGAGCCTTCACTCTCCCACACACATACACAGAGTCTTCACTCTCCCACACACACGGAGCCTTCACTCTCCGACACACACGGAGCCTTCAGTCTCCCACACACACGGAGCCTGCACTCTCCCACACACACGGAGCCCTCACTCTCCCACACACACGGAGCCTTCACTCTCCCAGACACACGGAGCCTTCACTCTCCCACACACACGGAGCCTTCACTCTCCCACACACACACACGGAGCCTTCACTCTCCCACACACACACACGGAGCCTTCTCTCTCCCTCACACACATACGGAGCCTTCACTCTCCCTCACACACACACGGAGCCTTCACTCTCCCACACACACGGAGCTTTCACTCTCCCACACACACACACGGAGCTTTCACTCTCCCACAGACACACACGGAGTCTTCACTCTCCCACACACACGGAGCGTTCACTCTCCCACACACACACACACGGAGCCTTCACTCTCCCACACACATACACAGAGTCTTCACTCTCCCACACACACGGAGCCTTCACTCTCCCACACACACGGAGCCTTCACTCTCCCACACACACTGAGCCTTCACTCTCCCACACACACGGAGCCTTCACTCTCCCACACACACGGAGCCTTCACTCTCCCACACACACACACGGAGCCTTCACTCTCCCACACACACACACAGAGCCTTCACTCTCCTACACACACGGAGCCCTCACTCTCCCACACACACGGAGCCTTCACTCTCCCAGACACACGGAGCCTTCACTCTCCCACTCACACGGAGCCTTCACTCTCCCACACACACACACGGAGCCTTCACTCTCCCACACACACACACGGAGCCTTCATTCTCCCACACACACACACAGAGCCTTCACTCTCCCACACACACACACGGAGCCTTCACTCTCCCACACACACGGAGCCTTCACTCTCCCACATACACGGAGACTTCACTCTCCTAGACACACGGAGCGCTCACTCTCCCACGCATACGGAGCCTTCACTCTCCCACACACACGGAGCCTTCACTCTCCCACACACACACACACGGAGCCTTCACTCTCCCACACACACACACGGAGCCTTCTCTCTCCCACACACACGGAGCCTTCACTCTACCTCACACACGGAGCTTTCACTCTCCCACACACACACACACGGAGCCTTCACTCTCCCACAGACACACACGGAGTCTTCACTCTCCCACACACACGGAGCCTTCACTCTCCCACACACACGGAGCCTTCTCTCTCCCACACACACACAAGGAGCCTTCACTCTCCCACACACTCAGAGCCTTCACTCTCCCACACACACGGAGCCTTCACTCTCCCACACACACGGAGCCTTCACTCTCCCTCACACACGGAGCTTTCACTCTCCCACACACACAAATACGGAGCTTTCACTCTCCCACAGACACACACGGAGTCTTCACTCTCCCACACACACGGAGCCTTCACTCTCCCACACACACGGAGCCTTCTCTCTCCCACACACACACACGGAGCCTTCACTCTCCCACACACACACGGTGTCTTCACTCTCCCACACACACGGAGCCTTCACTCTCCCACACACATACACAGAGTCTTCACTCTCCCACACACACGGAGCCTTCACTCTCCGACACACACGGAGCCTTCAGTCTCCCACACACACGGAGCCTGCACTCTCCCACACACACGGAGCCCTCACTCTCCCACACACACGGAGCCTTCACTCTCCCAGACACACGGAGCCTTCACTCTCCCACACACACGGAGCCTTCACTCTCCCACACACACACACGGAGCCTTCACTCTCCCACACACACACACGGAGCCTTCTCTCTCCCTCACACACATACGGAGCCTTCACTCTCCCTCACACACACACGGAGCCTTCACTCTCCCACACACACGGAGCTTTCACTCTCCCACACACACACACGGAGCTTTCACTCTCCCACAGACACACACGGAGTCTTCACTCTCCCACACACACGGAGCGTTCACTCTCCCACACACACACACACGGAGCCTTCACTCTCCCACACACATACACAGAGTCTTCACTCTCCCACACACACGGAGCCTTCACTCTCCCACACACACGGAGCCTTCACTCTCCCACACACACTGAGCCTTCACTCTCCCACACACACGGAGCCTTCACTCTCCCACACACACGGAGCCTTCACTCTCCCACACACACACACGGAGCCTTCACTCTCCCACACACACACACAGAGCCTTCACTCTCCTACACACACGGAGCCCTCACTCTCCCACACACACGGAGCCTTCACTCTCCCAGACACACGGAGCCTTCACTCTCCCACTCACACGGAGCCTTCACTCTCCCACACACACACACGGAGCCTTCACTCTCCCACACACACACACGGAGCCTTCATTCTCCCACACACACACACAGAGCCTTCACTCTCCCACACACACACACGGAGCCTTCACTCTCCCACACACACGGAGCCTTCACTCTCCCACATACACGGAGACTTCACTCTCCTAGACACACGGAGCGCTCACTCTCCCACGCATACGGAGCCTTCACTCTCCCACACACACGGAGCCTTCACTCTCCCACACACACACACACGGAGCCTTCACTCTCCCACACACACACACGGAGCCTTCTCTCTCCCACACACACGGAGCCTTCACTCTACCTCACACACGGAGCTTTCACTCTCCCACACACACACACACGGAGCCTTCACTCTCCCACAGACACACACGGAGTCTTCACTCTCCCACACACACGGAGCCTTCACTCTCCCACACACACGGAGCCTTCTCTCTCCCACACACACACAAGGAGCCTTCACTCTCCCACACACTCAGAGCCTTCACTCTCCCACACACACGGAGCCTTCACTCTCCCACACACACGGAGCCTTCACTCTCCCTCACACACGGAGCTTTCACTCTCCCACACACACAAATACGGAGCTTTCACTCTCCCACAGACACACACGGAGTCTTCACTCTCCCACACACACGGAGCCTTCACTCTCCCACACACACGGAGCCTTCTCTCTCCCACACACACACACGGAGCCTTCACTCTCCCACACACACACACGGAGCCTTCACTCTCCCACACACATACACAGAGTCTTCACTCTCCCACACTCACGGAGCCTTCACTCTCCCACACACACGGAGCCTTCACTCTCCCACACACACGGAGCCTTCACTCTCCCACACACACGGAGCCTTCACTCTCCCACACACACGGAGCCTTCACTCTCCCACACACACACACGGAGCCTTCACTATCCCACACACACACACGGAGCCTTCATTCTCCCACACACACACACGGAGCCTTCACTCTCCCACACACACACACGGAGCCTTCACTCTCCCACACACACACACGGAGCCTTCACTCTCCCACACACACACACGGAGTCTTCACTCTCCCACACACACACGGTGTCTTCACTCTCCCACATACACGGAGCCTTCACTCTCCCACACACATACACAGAGTCTTCACTCTCCCACACACACGGAGCCTTCACTCTCCGACACACACGGAGCCTTCAGTCTCCCACACACACGGAGCCTGCACTCTCCCACACACACGGAGCCCTCACTCTCCCACACACACGGAGCCTTCACTCTCCCGGACACACGGAGCCTTCACTCTCCCACACACACAGAGCCTTCACTCTCCCACACACACACACGGAGCCTTCACTCTCCCACACACACACACGGAGCCTTCTCTCTCCCACACACACATACGGAGCCTTCACTCTCCCTCACACACACACGGAGCCTTCACTCTCCCACACACACGGAGCTTTCACTCTCCCACAGACACACACGGAGTCTTCACTCTCCCACACACACGGAGCGTTCACTCTCCCACACACACACACACGGAGCCTTCACTCTCCCACACACATACACAGAGTCTTCACTCTCCCACACACACGGAGCCTTCACTCTCCCACACACACGGAGCCTTCACTCTCCCACACACACGGAGCCTTCACTCTCCCACACACACGGAGCCTTCACTCTCCCACACACACGGAGCCTTCACTCTCCCACACACACACACGGAGCCTTCACTCTCCCACACACACACACGGAGCCTTCACTCTCCCACACACACACACGGAGCCTTCACTCTCCCACACACACACACAGAGCCTTCACTCTCCCACACACACACACGGAGCCTTCACTCTCCCACACACACGGAGCCTTCACTGTCCCACATACACGGAGACTTCACTCTCCTAGACACACGGAGCGTTCACTCTCCCACGCACACGGAGCCTTCACTCTCCCACACACACGGAGCCTTCACTCTCCCACACACACACACGGAGCCTTCTCTCTCCCACACACATACACGGAGCCTTCACTCTCCCACACACACACACGGAGCCTTCACTCTCCCACACACACACACGGAGCCTTCACTCTCCCACACACACACACGGAGCCTTCACTCTCCCACAGACACACACGGAGTCTTTACTCTCCCACATACACACACGGAGTCTTCACTCTCCCGCACACACGGAGCCTTCACTCTCCCGCACACACGGAGCCTTGACTCTCCCAGACACACACACTGAGCCTTCACTCTCCCACACACACACACGGAGCCTTCACTCTCCCACACACACGGAGCCTTCACTCTCCCACACACACACACGGAGCCTTCACTCTCCCACACACACGGAGCCTTCACTCTCCCACACGCACGGAGCCTTCACTCTCCCACACGCACGGAGCCTTCACTCTCCCACACACACACATGGAGCCTTCACTCTCCCACACACACACATGGAGCCTTCACTCTCCCACACACACACATGGAGCCTTCACTCTCCCACACACACGGAGCCTTCACTCTCCCACACACACACACGGAGCCTTCACTCTCCCACACACACGGAGCCTTCACTCTCCCACACGCACGGAGCCTTCACTCTCCCACACATACGGAGCCTTCACTCTCCCACAGACACGGAGCCTTCACTCTCCCACACACACGGAGCCTTCACTCTCCCACACACACGGAGCCTTCACTCTCCCACACACACACATGGAGCCTTCACTCTCCCACACACATGGAGCCTTCACTCTCCTACACACACGGAGCCTTCACTCTCGCACAGACAGACATGGAGCCTTCACTCTCCCACACACACACACGGAGCCTTCACTCTCCCACACACACACACGGAGCCTTCACTCTCCCACACACACACACGGAGCCTTCACTCTCCCACACACACACACGGAGCCTTCACTCTCCCACACACACACACACGGAGCCTTTACTCTCCCACACACGGAGCCTTCACTCTCCCACAGACACACACGGAGCCTTCACTCTCCCACAGACACACACGGAGACTTCACTCTCCCACCCCCACACACGGAGCCTTCACTCTCCCACACACACGGAGCCTTCACTCTCCCACACACACGGAGCCTTCACTCTCCCACAGACACACACGGTGCCTTCACTCTCCCACAGACACACACGGAGTCTTCACTCTCCCACACACACGGAGCCTTCACTCTCCCACAGACACACAAGGAGCCTTCACTCTCCCACAGACACACACGGAGTCTTCACTCTCCCACACACGCGGAGCCTTCACTCTCCCACACACACACACGGAGCCTTCACTCTCCCACACGCACGGAGCCTTCACTCTCCCAGACACACACACGGAGTCTTCACTCTCCCACACACACGGAATCTTCACTCTCCCAGACACACACACGGAGCCTTCACTCTCCCACAGACACACACGGAGTCTTCACTCTCCCACACACGCGGAGCCTTCACTCTCCCACACACACACACGGAGTCTTCACTCTCCCACATACACACACGGAGTCTTCCCTCTCCCACACACACGGAGCCTTCACTCTCCCAGACACACACACGGAGCCTTGACTCTCCCAGACACACAACGGAGCCTTCACTCTCCCAGACACACACACTGAGCCTTCACTCTCCCACACACACACACGGAGCCTTCACTCTCCCACACACACACACGGAGCCTTCACTCTCCCACACACACGGAGTCTTCACTCTCCCACACACACGGAGCCTTCACTCTCCCACACGCACGGAGCCTTCACTCTCCCACACACACACATGGAGCCTTCACTCTCCCACACACACACATGGAGCCTTCACTCTCCCACACACACACATGGAGTCTTCACTCTCCCACACACACGGAGCCTTCACTCTCCCACACGCACGGAGCCTTCACTCTCCCACACATACGGAGCCTTCACTCTCCCACACACACGGAGCCTTCACTCTCCCACACACACGGAGCCTTCACTCTCCCACACACACGGAGCCTTCACTCTCCCACACACACACATGGAGCCTTCACTCTCGCAGACACACGGAGCCTTCACTCTCCCACACACACGGAGCCTTCACTCTCCTACACACACGGAGCCTTCACTCTCGCACAGACAGACATGGAGCCTTCACTCTCCCACACACACACACGGAGCCTTCACTCTCGCACAGACAGACATGGAGCCTTCACTCTCCCACACACACACATGGAGTCTTCACTCTCCCACACACACACATGGAGCCTTCACTCTCCCACACACACACATGGAGTCTTCACTCTCCCACACACACACACGGAGCCTTCACTCTCCCACACACGCACACGGAGCCTTCACTCTCCCACACACACACACAGAGCCTTCACTCTCCCACACACACACACACGGAGCCTTTACTCTCCCACACACGGGGCCTTCACTCTCCCACAGACACACACGGAGCCTTCACTCTCCCACAGACACACACGGAGACTTCACTCTCCCACAGACACACACGGAGTCTTCACTCTCCCACACTCACGGAGCCTTCACTCTCCCACCCACACACACGGAGCCTTCACTCTCCCACACACACGGAGCCTTCACTCTCCCACACGCACACGGAGCCTTCACTCTCCCACACACACGGAGCCTTCACTCTCACACACACACACACGGAGCCTTCACTCTCCCCGACACACACACGGAGCCTTCACTCTCCCAGACACACACACGGAGCCTTCACTCTCCCACACACACACACGGAGCCTTCACTCTCCCACACACACACACGGAGCCTTCTCTCTCCCCGACACACACACGGAGCCTTCACTCTCCCAGACACACACACGGAGCCTTCACTCTCCCACACACACACACGGAGCCTTCACTATCCCACACACACACACGGAGCCTTCACTCTCCCACACACACACACGGAGCCTTCACTCTCCCACACACACACACGGAGCCTTCACTCTCCCACACACACACACGGAGCCTTCACTCTCCCACACACACACACGGAGTCTTCACTCTCCCACACACACACGGTGTCTTCACTCTCCCACACACACGGAGCCTTCACTCTCCGACACACACGGAGCCTTCAGTCTCCCACACACACGGAGCCTGCACTCTCCCACACACACGGAGCCCTCACTCTCCCACACACATGGAGCCTTCACTCTCCCAGACACACGGAGCCTTCACTCTCCCACACACACGGAGCCTTCACTCTCCCACACACACACACGGAGCCTTCACTCTCCCACACACACACACGGAGCCTTCTCTCTCCCACACACACATACGGAGCCTTCACTCTCCCTCACACACACACGGAGCCTTCACTCTCCCACACACACGGAGCTTTCACTCTCCCACACACACACACGGAGCTTTCACTCTCCCACAGACACACACGGAGTCTTCACTCTCCCACACACACGGAGCGTTCACTCTCCCACACACACACACACGGAGCCTTCTCTCTCCCACACACATACACAGAGTCTTCACTCTCCCACACACACGGAGCCTTCACTCTCCCACACACACGGAGCCTTCACTCTCCCACACACACTGAGCCTTCACTCTCCCACACACACGGAGCCTTCACTCTCCCACACACACGGAGCCTTCACTCTCCCACACACACACACGGAGCCTTCACTCTCCCACACACACACACAGAGCCTTCACTCTCCTACACACACGGAGCCCTCACTCTCCCACACACACGGAGCCTTCACTCTCCCAGACACACGGAGCCTTCACTCTCCCACTCACACGGAGCCTTCACTCTCCCACACACACACACGGAGCCTTCACTCTCCCACACACACACACGGAGCCTTCATTCTCCCACACACACACACAGAGCCTTCACTCTCCCACACACACACACGGAGCCTTCACTCTCCCACACACACGGAGCCTTCACTCTCCCACATACACGGAGACTTCACTCTCCTAGACACACGGAGCGTTCACTCTCCCACGCATACGGAGCCTTCACTCTCCCACACACACGGAGCCTTCACTCTCCCACACACACACACACGGAGCCTTCACTCTCCCACACACACACACGGAGCCTTCTCTCTCCCACACAAACGGAGCCTTCACTCTACCTCACACACGGAGCTTTCACTCTCCCACACACACACACACGGAGCCTTCACTCTCCCACAGACACACACGGAGTCTTCACTCTCCCACACACACGGAACCTTCACTCTCCCACACACACGGAGCCTTCTCTCTCCCACACACACACAAGGAGCCTTCACTCTCCCACACACTCAGAGCCTTCACTCTCCCACACACACGGAGCCTTCACTCTCCCACACACACGGAGCCTTCACTCTCCCTCACACACGGAGCTTTCACTCTCCCACACACACAAATACGGAGCTTTCACTCTCGCACAGACACACACGGAGTCTTCACTCTCCCACACACACGGAGCCTTCACTCTCCCACACACACGGAGCCTTCTCTCTCCCACACACACACACGGAGCCTTCACTCTCCCACACACACACACGGAGCCTTCACTCTCCCACACACATACACAGAGTCTTCACTCTCCCACACTCACGGAGCCTTCACTCTCCCACACACACGGAGCCTTCACTCTCCCACACACACGGAGCCTTCACTCTCCCACACACACGGAGCCTTCACTCTCCCACACACACGGAGCCTTCACTCTCCCACACACACGGAGCCTTCACTCTCCCACACACACACACGGAGCCTTCACTATCCCACACACACACACGGAGCCTTCACTCTCCCACACACACACACGGAGCCTTCACTCTCCCACACACACACACGGAGCCTTCACTCTCCCACACACACACACGGAGCCTTCACTCTCCGACACACACACACGGAGTCTTCACTCTCCCACACACACACGGTGTCTTCACTCTCCCACATACACGGAGCCTTCACTCTCCCACACACATACACAGAGTCTTCACTCTCCCACACACACGGAGCCTTCACTCTCCGACACACACGGAGCCTTCAGTCTCCCACACACACGGAGCCTGCACTCTCCCACACACACGGAGCCCTCACTCTTCCACACACACGGAGCCTTCACTCTCCCAGACACACGGAGCCTTCACTCTCCCACACGCACAGAGCCTTCACTCTCCCACACACACACACGGAGCCTTCACTCTCCCACACACACACGGAGCCTTCTCTCTCCCACACACACATACGGAGCCTTCACTCTCCCTCACACACACACGGAGCCTTCACTCTCCCACACACACGGAGCCTTCACTCTCCCACACACACGGAGCCTTCACTCTCCCACACACACGGAGCCTTCACTCTCCCACACACACGGAGCCTTCACTCTCCCACACACACACACGGAGCCTTCACTCTCCCACACACACACACAGAGCCTTCACTCTCCTACACACACGGAGCCTTCACTCTCCCACACACACACACGGAGCCTTCACTCTCCCACACACACACACGGAGCCTTCACTCTCCCACACACACACACGGAGCCTTCACTCTCCCACACACACACACAGAGCCTTCACTCTCCCACACACACACACGGAGCCTTCACTCTCCCACACACACGGAGCCTTCACTCTCCCACATACACGGAGACTTCACTCTCCTAGACACACGGAGCGTTCACTCTCCCACGCACACGGAGCCTTCACTCTCCCACACACACGGAGCCTTCACTCTCCCACACACACACACGGAGCCTTCTCTCTCCCACACACATACACGGAGCCTTCACTCTCCCACACACACACACGGAGCCTTCACTCTCCCACACACACACACGGAGCCTTCACTCTCCCACACACACACACGGAGCCTTCACTCTCCCACAGACACACACGGAGTCTTCACTCTCCCACATACACACACGGAGTCTTCACTCTCCCGCACACACGGAGCCTTCACTCTCCCGCACACACGGAGCCTTGACTCTCCCAGACACACACACTGAGCCTTCACTCTCCCACACACACACACGGAGCCTTCACTCTCCCACACACACGGAGCCTTCACTCTCCCACACACACACACGGAGCCTTCACTCTCCCACACACACGGAGCCTTCACTCTCCCACACGCACGGAGCCTTCACTCTCCCACACGCACGGAGCCTTCACTCTCCCACACACACACATGGAGCCTTCACTCTCCCACACACACACATGGAGCCTTCACTCTCCCACACACACACATGGAGCCTTCACTCTCCCACACACACGGAGCCTTCACTCTCCCACACACACACACGGAGCCTTCACTCTCCCACACACACGGAGCCTTCACTCTCCCACACGCACGGAGCCTTCACTCTCCCACACATACGGAGCCTTCACTCTCCCACACACACGGAGCCTTCACTCTCCCACACACACGGAGCCTTCACTCTCCCACACACACGGAGCCTTCACTCTCCCACACACACACATGGAGCCTTCACTCTCCCACACACATGGAGCCTTCACTCTCCTACACACACGGAGCCTTCACTCTCGCACAGACAGACATGGAGCCTTCACTCTCCCACACACACACACGGAGCCTTCACTCTCCCACACAGACACACGGAGCCTTCACTCTCCCACACACACACACGGAGCCTTCACTCTCCCACACACACACACGGAGCCTTCACTCTCCCACACACACACACACGGAGCCTTTACTCTCCCACACACGGAGCCTTCACTCTCCCACAGACACACACGGAGCCTTCACTCTCCCGCAGACACACACGGAGACTTCACTCTCCCACCCCCACACACAGAGCCTTCACTCTCCCACACACACGGAGCCTTCACTCTCCCACACACACGGAGCCTTCACTCTCCCACAGACACACACGGTGCCTTCACTCTCCCACAGACACACGCGGAGTCTTCACTCTCCCACACACACGGAGCCTTCACTCTCCCACAGACACACAAGGAGCCTTCACTCTCCCACAGACACACACGGAGTCTTCACTCTCCCACACACGCGGAGCCTTCACTCTCCCACACACACACACGGAGCCTTCACTCTCCCACACGCACGGAGCCTTCACTCTCCCAGACACACACACGGAGTCTTCACTCTCCCACACACACGGAATCTTCACTCTCCCAGACACACACACGGAGCCTTCACTCTCCCACAGACACACACGGAGTCTTCACTCTCCCACACACGCGGAGCCTTCACTCTCCCACACACACACACGGAGTCTTCACTCTCCCACATACACACACGGAGTCTTCACTCTCCCACACACACGGAGCCTTCCCTCTCCCAGACACACACACGGAGCCTTGACTCTCCCAGACACACAACGGAGCCTTCACTCTCCCAGACACACACACTGAGCCTTCACTCTCCCACACACACACACGGAGCCTTCACTCTCCCACACACACACACGGAGCCTTCACTCTCCCACACACACGGAGTCTTCACTCTCCCACACACACGGAGCCTTCACTCTCCCACACGCACGGAGCCTTCACTCTCCCACACATACGGAGCCTTCACTCTCCCACACACACGGAGCCTTCACTCTCCCACACACACGGAGCCTTCACTCTCCCACACACACGGAGCCTTCACTCTCCCACACACACACATGGAGCCTTCACTCTCGCAGACACACGGAGCCTTCACTCTCCCACACACACGGAGCCTTCACTCTCCTACACACACGGAGCCTTCACTCTCGCACAGACAGACATGGAGCCTTTACTCTCCCACACACACACAAGGAGCCTTCACTCTCGCACAGACAGACATGGAGCCTTCACTCTCCCACACACACACATGGAGTCTTCACTCTCCCACACACACACATGGAGCCTTCACTCTCCCACACACACACATGGAGTCTTCACTCTCCCACACACACACACGGAGCCTTCACTCTCCCACACACACACACGGAGCCTTCACTCTCCCACACACACACACAGAGCCTTCACTCTCCCACACACACACACACGGAGCCTTTACTCTCCCACACACGGAGCCTTCACTCTCCCACAGACACACACGGAGCCTTCACTCTCCCACAGACACACACGGAGACTTCACTCTCCCACAGACACACACGGAGTCTTCACTCTCCCACACTCACGGAGCCTTCACTCTCCCACCCACACACACGTAGCCTTCACTCTCCCACACACACGGAGCCTTCACTCTCCCACACGCACACGGAGCCTTCACTCTCCCACAACACACACGGAGCCTTCACTCTCACACACACACACACGGAGCCTTCACTCTCCCCGACACACACACGGAGCCTTCACTCTCCCAGACACACACACGGAGCCTTCACTCTCCCACACACACACACGGAGCCTTCACTCTCCCACACACACACACGGAGCCTTCACTCTCCCCGACACACACACGGAGCCTTCACTCTCCCAGACACACACACGGAGCCTTCACTCTCCCACACACACACACGGAGCCTTCACTCTCCCACACACACACACGGAGCCTTCACTCTCCCACACACACACACGGAGCCTTCACTCTCCCACACACACACAAGGAGCCTTCACTCTCCCACACACTCAGAGCCTTCACTCTCCCACACACACGGAGCCTTCACTCTCCCACACACACGGAGCCTTCACTCTACCTCACACACGGAGCTTTCACTCTCCCACAGACACACACGGAGTCTTCACTCTCCCACACACACGGAGCCTTCACTCTCCCACACACACGGAGCCTTCTCTCTCCCACACACACACACGGAGCCTTCACTCTCCCACACACATACACAGAGTCTTCACTCTCCCACACTCACGGAGCCTTCACTCTCCCACACACACGGAGCCTTCACTCTCCCACACACACGGAGCCTTCACTCTCCCACACACACACACGGAGCCTTCACTCTCCCACACACACACACGGAGCCTTCACTCTCCCACACACACACACGGAGCCTTCACTCTCCCACACACGCACACGGAGCCTTCACTCTCCCACACACACACACGGAGCCTTCACTCTCCCACACACACACACGGAGCCTTCACTCTCCCACACACACACACGGAGCCTTCACTCTCCCACACACACACACGGAGTCTTCACTCTCCCACACACACACGGTGTCTTCACTCTCCCACACACACGGAGCCTTCACTCTCCCACACACATACACAGAGTCTTCACTCTCCCACACACACGGAGCCTTCACTCTCCGACACACACGGAGCCTTCAGTCTCCCACACACACGGAGCCTGCACTCTCCCACACACACGGAGCCCTCACTCTCCCACACACACGGAGCCCTCACTCTCCCACACACACGGAGCCTTCACTCTCCCAGACACACGGAGCCTTCACTCTCCCACACACACGGAGCCTTCACTCTCCCACACACACACACGGAGCCTTCACTCTCCCACACACACACACGGAGCCTTCTCTCTCCCACACACACATACGGAGCCTTCACTCTCCCTCACACACACACGGAGCCTTCACTCTCCCACACACACGGAGCTTTCACTCTCCCACACACACACACGGAGCTTTCACTCTCCCACAGACACACACGGAGTCTTCACTCTCCCACACACACGGAGCGTTCACTCTCCCACACACACACACACACGGAGCCTTCACTCTCCCACACACATACACAGAGTCTTCACTCTCCCACACACACGGAGCCTTCACTCTCCCACACACACGGAGCCTTCACTCTCCCACACACACTGAGCCTTCACTCTCCCACACACACGGAGCCTTCACTCTCCCACACACATGGAGCCTTCACTCTCCCACACACACACACGGAGCCTTCACTCTCCCACACACACACACAGAGCCTTCACTCTCCTACACACACGGAGCCCTCACTCTCCCACTCACACGGAGCCTTCACTCTCCCAGACACACGGAGCCTTCACTCTCCCACTCACACGGAGCCTTCACTCTCCCACACACACACATGGAGCCTTCACTCTCCCACACACTCACACGGAGCCTTCATTCTCCCACACACACACACAGAGCCTTCACTCTCCCACACACACACACGGAGCCTTCACTCTCCCACACACACGGAGCCTTCACTCTCCCACATGCACGGAGACTTCACTCTCCTAGACACACGGAGCGTTCACTCTCCCACGCATACGGAGCCTTCACTCTCCCACACACACGGAGCCTTCACTCTCCCACACACACACACACGGAGCCTTCACTCTCCCACACACACACACGGAGCCTTCTCTCTCCCACACACACGGAGCCTTCACTCTACCTCACACACGGAGCTTTCACTCTCCCACACACACACACACGGAGCCTTCACTCTCCCACAGACACACACGGAGTCTTCACTCTCCCACACACACGGAGCCTTCACTCTCCCACACACACGGAGCCTTCTCTCTCCCACACACACACACGGAGCCTTCACTCTCCCACACACACACACGGAGCCTTCACTCTCCCACACACATACACAGAGTCTTCACTCTCCCACACTCACGGAGCCTTCACTCTCCCACACACACGGAGCCTTCACTCTCCCACACACACGGAGCCTTCACTCTCCCACACACACGGAGCCTTCACTCTCCCACACACACACACGGAGCCTTCACTCTCCCACACACACACACGGAGCCTTCACTCTCCCACACACACACACGGAGCCTTCACTCTCCCACACACGCACACGGAGCCTTCACTCTCCCACACACGCACACGGAGCCTTCACTCTCCCACACACACACACGGAGCCTTCACTCTCCCACATACACGGAGCCTTGACTCTCCCACACACATACACAGAGTCTTCACTCTCCCACACACACGGAGCCTTCACTCTCCCACACACACGGAGCCTTCACTCTCCCACAGACACACACGGAGCCTTCACTCTCCCACAGACACACACGGAGTCTTCACTCTCCCACACACACGGAGCCTTCACTCTCCCACACACACACACGGAGCCTTCACTCTCCCACACACGCACACGGAGCCTTCACTCTCCCACACACACGGAGCCTTCACTCTCCCACACGCACACGGAGCCTTCACTCTCCCACACACACGGAGCCTTCACTCTCACACACACACACACGGAGCCTTCACTCTCCCCGACACACACACGGAGCCTTCACTCTCCCAGACACACACACGGAGCCTTGACTCTCCCAGACACACAACGGAGCCTTCACTCTCCCACACACACACAAGGAGTCTTCACTCTCCCACACACACGGAGCCTTCACTCTCCCACACACACACACGGAGCCTTCACTCTCCCACACACGCACACGGAGCCTTCACTCTCCCTCACACACGGAGCTTTCACTCTCCCACACACACAAATACGGAGCCTTCACTCTCCCACACACACGGAGCCTTCACTCTCCCACACACACGGAGCCTTCTCTCTCCCACACACACACACGGAGCCTTCACTCTCCCACACACACACACGGAGCCTTCACTCTCCCACACACATACACAGAGTCTTCACTCTCCCACACTCACGGAGCCTTCACTCTCCCACACACACGGAGCCTTCACTCTCCCACACACACGGAGCCTTCACTCTCCCACACACACGGAGCCTTCACTCTCCCACACACGCGGAGCCTTCAGTCTCCCACACACACACACGGAGCCTTCACTATCCCACACACACACACGGAGCCTTCACTCTCCCACACACACACACGGAGCCTTCACTCTCCCACACACACACACGGAGCCTTCACTCTCCCACACACGCACACCGAGCCTTCACTCTCCCACACACGCACACGGAGCCTTCACTCTCCCACACACACACACGGAGCCTTCACTCTCCCACATACACGGAGCCTTGACTCTCCCACACACATACACAGAGTCTTCACTCTCCCACACACACGGAGCCTTCACTCTCCCACACACACGGAGCCTTCACTCTCCCACAGACACACACGGAGCCTTCACTCTCCCACAGACACACACGGAGTCTTCACTCTCCCACACACACGGAGCCTTCACTCTCCCACACACACACACGGAGCCTTCACTCTCCCACACACACGGAACCTTCACTCTCCCACACACACGGAGCCTTCTCTCTCCCACACACACACAAGGAGCCTTCACTCTCCCACACACTCAGAGCCTTCACTCTCCCACACACACGGAGCCTTCACTCTCCCACACACACGGAGCCTTCACTCTCCCTCACACACGGAGCTTTCACTCTCCCACACACACAAATACGGAGCTTTCACTCTCCCACAGACACACACGGAGTCTTCACTCTCCCACACACACGGAGCCTTCACTCTCCCACACACACGGAGCCTTCTCTCTCCCACACACACACACGGAGCCTTCACTCTCCCACACACACACACGGAGCCTTCACTCTCCCACACACATACACAGAGTCTTCACTCTCCCACACTCACGGAGCCTTCACTCTCCCACACACACGGAGCCTTCACTCTCCCACACACACGGAGCCTTCACTCTCCCACACACACGGAGCCTTCACTCTCCCACACACACGGAGCCTTCACTCTCCCACACACACACTCGGAGCCTTCACTATCCCACACACACACACGGAGCCTTCACTCTCCCACACACACACACGGAGCCTTCACTCTCCCACACACACACACGGAGCCTTCACTCTCCCACACACACACACGGAGCCTTCACTCTCCCACACACACACACGGAGCCTTCACTCTCCCACACACACACACGGAGTCTTCACTCTCCCACACACACACGGTGTCTTCACTCTCCCACATACACGGAGCCTTCACTCTCCCACACACATACACAGAGTCTTCACTCTCCCACACACACGGAGCCTTCACTCTCCGACACACACGGAGCCTTCAGTCTCCCACACACACGGAGCCTGCACTCTCCCACACACACGGAGCCCGCACTCTTCCACACACACGGAGCCTTCACTCTCCCAGACACACGGAGCCTTCACTCTCCCACACACACAGAGCCTTCACTCTCCCACACACACACACGGAGCCTTCACTCTCCCACACACACACACGGAGCCTTCACTCTCCCACACACTCAGAGCCTTCACTCTCCCACATACACGGAGACTTCACTCTCCTAGACACACGGAGCGTTCACTCTCCCACGCACACGGAGCCTTCACTCTCCCACACACACGGAGCCTTCACTCTCCCACACACACACACGGAGCCTTCTCTCTCCCACACACATACACGGAGCCTTCACTCTCCCACACACACACACGGAGCCTTCACTCTCCCACACACACACACGGAGCCTTCACTCTCCCACACACACACACGGAGCCTTCACTCTCCCACAGACACACACGGAGTCTTCACTCTCCCACATACACACACGGAGTCTTCACTCTCCCGCACACACGGAGCCTTCACTCTCCCGCCACACGGAGCCTTGACTCTCCCAGACACACACACTGAGCCTTCACTCTCCCACACACACACACGGAGCCTTCACTCTCCCACACACACGGAGCCTTCACTCTCCCACACACACACACGGAGCCTTCACTCTCCCACACACACGGAGCCTTCACTCTCCCACACGCACGGAGCCTTCACTCTCCCACACGCACGGAGCCTTCATTCTCCCACACACACACATGGAGCGTTCACTCTCCCACACACACACATGGAGCCTTCACTCTCCCACACACACACATGGAGCCTTCACTCTCCCACACACACGGAGGCTTCACTCTCCCACACACACACACGGAGCCTTCACTCTCCCACACACACGGAGCCTTCACTCTCCCACACGCACGGAGCCTTCACTCTCCCACACATACGGAGCCTTCACTCTCCCACACACACGGAGCCCTCACTCTCCCACACACACGGAGCCTTCACTCTCCCACACACACGGAGCCTTCACTCTCCCTCACACACACATGGAGCCTTCACTCTCCCACACACATGGAGCCGTCACTCTCCTACACACACGGAGCCTTCACTCTCGCACAGACCGACATGGAGCCTTCACTCTCCCACACACACACACGGAGCCTTCACTCTCCCACACACACACACGGAGCCTTCACTCTCCCACACACACACACGGAGCCTTCACTCTCCCACACACACACACGGAGCCTTCACTCTCCCACACACACACACACGGAGCCTTTACTCTCCCACACACGGAGCCTTCACTCTCCCACAGACACACACGGAGCCTTCACTCTCCCACAGACACACACGGAGACTTCACTCTCCCACCCCCACACACAGAGCCTTCACTCTCCCACACACACGGAGCCTTCACTCTCCCACACACACGGAGCCTTCACTCTCCCACAGACACACACGGTGCCTTCACTCTCCCACAGACACACACGGAGTCTTCACTCTCCCACACACACGGAGCCTTCACTCTCCCACAGACACACAAGGAGCCTTCACTCTCCCACAGACACACACGGAGTCTTCACTCTCCCACACACGCGGAGCCTTCACTCTCCCACACACACACACGGAGCCTTCACTCTCCCACACGCACGGAGCCTTCACTCTCCCAGACACACACACGGAGTCTTCACTCTCCCACACACGCGGAGCCTTCACTCTCCCACACACACACACGGAGCCTTCAGTCTCCCACACGCACGGAGCCTTCACTCTCCCAGACACACACACGGAGCCTTCACTCTCCCACAGACACACACGGAGTCTTCACTCTCCCACACACGCGGAGCCTTCACTCTCCCACATACACACACGGAGTCTTCACTCTCCCACACACACGGAGCCTTCCCTCTCCCAGACACACACACGGAGCCTTGACTCTCCCAGACACACAACGGAGCCTTCACTCTCCCAGACACACACACTGAGCCTTCACTCTCCCACACACACACACGGAGCCTTCACTCTCCCACACACACACACGGAGCCTTCACTCTCCCACACACACGGAGCCTTCACTCTCCCACACGCACGGAGCCTTCACTCTCCCACACACACACATGGAGCCTTCACTCTCCCACACACACACATGGAGCCTTCACTCTCCCACACACACACATGGAGTCTTCACTCTCCCACACACACGGAGCCTTCACTCTCCCACACGCACGGAGCCTTCACTCTCCCACACATACGGAGCCTTCACTCTCCCACACACACGGAGCCTTCACTCTCCCACACACACGGAGCCTTCACTCTCCCACACACACGGAGCCTTCACTCTCCCACACACACACATGGAGCCTTCACTCTCGCAGACACACGGAGCCTTCACTCTCCCACACACACGGAGCCTTCACTCTCCTACACACACGGAGCCTTCACTCTCGCACAGACAGACATGGAGCCTTCACTCTTCCACACACACACAAGGAGCCTTCACTCTCGCACAGACAGACATGGAGCCTTCACTCTCCCACACACACACATGGAGTCTTCACTCTCCCACACACACACATGGAGCCTTCACTCTCCCACACACACACATGGAGTCTTCACTCTCCCACACACACACACGGAGCCTTCACTCTCCCACACACACACACGGAGCCTTCACTCTCCCACACACACACAGAGAGCCTTCACTCTCCCACACACACACTCACGGAGCCTTTACTCTCCCACACACGGAGCCTTCACTCTCCCACAGACACACACGGAGCCTTCACTCTCCCACAGACACACACGGAGACTTCACTCTCCCACAGACACACACGGAGTCTTCACTCTCCCACACTCACGGAGCCTTCACTCTCCCACCCACACACACGGAGCCTTCACTCTCCCACACACACGGAGCCTTCACTCTCCCACACGCACACGGAGCCTTCACTCTCCCACACACACGGAGCCTTCATTCTCACACACACACACACGGAGCCTTCACTCTCCCCGACACACACACGGAGCCTTCACTCTCCCAGACACACACACGGAGCCTTCACTCTCCCACACACACACATGGAGCCTTCACTCTCCCACACACACACACGGAGCCTTCACTCTCCCCGACACACACACGGAGACTTCACTCTCCCAGACACACACACGGAGCCTTCACTCTCCCACACACACACACGGAGCCTTCACTCTCCCACACACACACACGGAGCCTTCACTCTCCCACACACACACAAGGAGCCTTCACTCTCCCACACACTCAGAGCCTTCACTCTCCCACACACACGGAGCCTTCACTCTCCCACACACACGGAGCCTTCACTCTACCTCACACACGGAGCTTTCACTCTCCCACAGACACACACGGAGTCTTCACTCTCCCACACACACGGAGCCTTCACTCTCCCACACACACGGAGCCTTCTCTCTCCCACACACACACACGGAGCCTTCACTCTCCCACACACATACACAGAGTCTTCACTCTCCCACACTCACGGAGCCTTCACTCTCCCACACACACGGAGCCTTCACTCTCCCACACACACGGAGCCTTCACTCTCCCACACACACACACGGAGCCTTCACTCTCCCACACACACACACGGAGCCTTCACTCTCCCACACACACACACGGAGCCTTCACTCTCCCACACACGCACACGGAGCCTTCACTCTCCCACACACGCACACGGAGCCTTCACTCTCCCACACACACACACGGAGCCTTCACTCTCCCACACACACACACGGAGCCTTCACTCTCCTTCACACACACACGGAGCCTTCACTCTCCCACACACACACACGGAGTCTTCACTCTCCCACACACACACGGTGTCTTCACTCTCCCACACACACGGAGCCTTCACTCTCCCACACACATACACAGAGTCTTCACTCTCCCACACACACGGAGCCTTCACTCTCCGACACACACGGAGCCTTCAGTCTCCCACACACACGGAGCCTGCACTCTCCCACACACACGGAGCCCTCACTCTCCCACACACACGGAGCCTTCACTCTCCCAGACACACGGAGCCTTCACTCTCCCACACACACGGAGCCTTCACTCTCCCACACACACACACGGAGCCTTCACTCTCCCACACACACACACGGAGCCTTCTCTCTCCCACACACACATACGGAGCCTTCACTCTCCCTCACACACACACGGAGCCTTCACTCTCCCACACACACGGAGCTTTCACTCTCCCACACACACACACGGAGCTTTCACTCTCCCACAGACACACACGGAGTCTTCACTCTCCCACACACACGGAGCGTTCACTCTCCCACACACACACACACGGAGCCTTCACTCTCCCACAGACATATACAGAGTCTTCACTCTCCCACACACACGGAGCCTTCACTCTCCCACACACACGGAGCCTTCACTCTCCCACACACACGGAGCCTTCACTCTCCCACACACATGGAGCCTTCACTCTCCCACACACACACACGGAGCCTTCACTCTCCCACACACACACACAGAGCCTTCACTCTCCTACACACACGGAGCCCTCACTCTCCCACTCACACGGAGCCTTCACTCTCCCAGACACACGGAGCCTTCACTCTCCCACTCACACGGAGCCTTCACTCTCCCACACACACACATGGAGCCTTCACTCTCCCACACACACACACGGAGCCTTCATTCTCCCACACACACACACAGAGCCTTCACTCTCCCACACACACACACGGAGCCTTCACTCTCCCACACACACGGAGCCTTCACTCTCCCACATGCACGGAGACTTCACTCTCCTAGACACACGGAGCGTTCACTCTCCCACGCATACGGAGCCTTCACTCTCCCACACACACGGAGCCTTCACTCTCCCACACACACACACACGGAGCCTTCACTCTCCCACACACACACACGGAGCCTTCTCTCTCCCACACACACGGAGCCTTCACTCTACCTCACACACGGAGCTTTCACTCTCCCACACACACACACACGGAGCCTTCACTCTCCCACAGACACACACGGAGTCTTCACTCTCCCACACACACGGAGCCTTCACTCTCCCACACACACGGAGCCTTCTCTCTCCCACACACACACACGGAGCCTTCACTCTCCCACACACACACACGGAGCCTTCACTCTCCCACACACATACACAGAGTCTTCACTCTCCCACACTCACGGAGCCTTCACTCTCCCACACACACGGAGCCTTCACTCTCCCACACACACGGAGCCTTCACTCTCCCACACACACGGAGCCTTCACTCTCCCACACACACACACGGAGCCTTCACTCTCCCACACACACACACGGAGCCTTCACTCTCCCACACACACACACGGAGCCTTCACTCTCCCACACACGCACACGGAGCCTTCACTCTCCCACACACGCACACGGAGCCTTCACTCTCCCACACACACACACGGAGCCTTCACTCTCCCACATACACGGAGCCTTGACTCTCCCACACACATACACAGAGTCTTCACTCTCCCACACACACGGAGCCTTCACTCTCCCACACACACGGAGCCTTGACTCTCCCACAGACACACACGGAGCCTTCACTCTCCCACAGACACACACGGAGTCTTCACTCTCCCACACACACGGAGCCTTCACTCTCCCACACACACACACGGAGCCTTCACTCTCCCACACACGCACACGGAGCGTTCACTCTCCCACACACACGGAGCCTTCACTCTCCCACACGCACACGGAGCCTTCACTCTCCCACACACACGGAGCCTTCACTCTCACACACACACACACGGAGCCTTCACTCTCCCCGACACACACACGGAGCCTTCACTCTCCCAGACACACACACGGAGCCTTCACTCTCCCACACACACACACGGAGCCTTCACTCTCCCACACACACACAAGGAGTCTTCACTCTCCCACACACACGGAGCCTTCACTCTCCCACACACACACACGGAGCCTTCACTCTCCCACACACGCACACGGAGCCTTCACTCTCCCTCACACACGGAGCTTTCACTCTCCCACACACACAAATACGGAGCCTTCACTCTCCCACAGACACACACGGAGTCTTCACTCTCCCACACACACGGAGCCTTCACTCTCCCACACACACGGAGCCTTCTCTCTCCCACACACACACACGGAGCCTTCACTCTCCCACACACACACACGGAGCCTTCACTTTCCCACACACATACACAGAGTCTTCACTCTCCCACACTCACGGAGCCTTCACTCTCCCACACACACGGAGCCTTCACTCTCCCACACACACGGAGCCTTCACTCTCCCACACACACGGAGCCTTCACTCTCCCACACACACGGAGCCTTCACTCTCCCACACACACACACGGAGCCTTCACTATCCCACACACACACACGGAGCCTTCACTCTCCCACACACACACACGGAGCCTTCACTCTCCCACACACACACACGGAGCCTTCACTCTCCCACACACGCACACCGAGCCTTCACTCTCCCACACACGCACACGGAGCCTTCACTCTCCCACACACACACACGGAGCCTTCACTCTCCCACATACACGGAGCCTTGACTCTCCCACACACATACACAGAGTCTTCACTCTCCCACACACACGGAGCCTTCACTCTCCCACACACACGGAGCCTTCACTCTCCCACAGACACACACGGAGCCTTCACTCTCCCACAGACACACACGGAGTCTTCACTCTCCCACACACACGGAGCCTTCACTCTCCCACACACACACACGGAGCCTTCACTCTCCCACACACGCACACGGAGCCTTCACTCTCCCACACACACGGAGCCTTCACTCTCCCACACGCACACGGAGCCATCACTCTCCCACACACACGGAGCCTTCACTCTCACACACACACACACGGAGCCTTCACTCTCCCCGACACACACACGGAGCCTTCACTCTCCCAGACACACACACGGAGCCTTCACTCTCCCACACACACACACGGAGCCTTCACTCTCCCACACGCACACGGAGCCTTCACTCTCCCACACACTCAGAGCCTTCACTCTCCCACACACACGGAGCCTTCACTCTCCCACACACACGGAGCCTTCACTCTCCCACACACACAAATACGGAGCCTTCACTCTCCCACAGACACACACGGAGTCTTCACTCTCCCACACACACGGAGCCTTCACTCTCCCACACACACGGAGCCTTCTCTCTCCCACACACACACACGGAGCCTTCACTCTCCCACACACACACACGGAGCCTTCACTCTCCCACACACATACACAGAGTCTTCACTCTCCCACACTCACGGAGCCTTCACTCTCCCACACACACGGAGCCTTCACTCTCCCACACACACGGAGCCTTCACTCTCCCACACACACGGAGCCTTCACTCTCCCACACACACGGAGCCTTCACTCTCCCACACACACACACGGAGCTTTCACTATCCCACACACACACACGGAGCCTTCACTCTCCCACACACACACACGGAGCCTTCACTCTCCCACACACACACACGGAGCCTTCACTCTCCCACACACACACACGGAGTCTTCACTCTCCCACACACACACGGTGTCTTCACTCTCCCACATACACGGAGCCTTCACTCTCCCACACACATACACAGAGTCTTCACTCTCCCACACACACGGAGCCTTCACTCTCCGACACACACGGAGCCTTCAGTCTCCCACACACACGGAGCCTGCACTCTCCCACACACACGGAGCCCTCACTCTCCCACACACACGGAGCCTTCACTCTCCCAGACACACGGAGCCTTCACTCTCCCACACACACGGAGCCTTCACTCTCCCACACACACACACGGAGCCTTCACTCTCCCACACACACACACGGAGCCTTCTCTCTCCCACACACACATACGGAGCCTTCACTCTCCCTCACACACACACGGAGCCTTCACTCTCCCACACACACGGAGCTTTCACTCTCCCACAGACACACACGGAGCCTTCACTCTCCCGTACACACACGGAGCCTTCACTCTCCCACACACACGGAGTCTTCACTCTCCCACACACACACTCGGAGCCTTCACTCTCCCACACACACACACGGAGCCTTCACTCTCCCACACACGCACACGGAGCCTTCACTCTCCCACACACACGGAGCCTTCACTCTCCCACACGCACACGGAGCCTTCACTCTCCCACACACATGGAGCCTTCACTCTCACACACACACACACACGGAGCCTTCACTCTCCCTGACACACACACGGAGCCTTCACTCTCCCAGACACACACACGGAGCCTTCACTCTCCCACACACACACACGGAGCCTTCACTCTCCCACACACACACAAGGAGCCTTCACTCTCCCACACACTCAGAGCCTTCACTCTCCCACACACACGGAGCCTTCACTCTCCCACACACACGGAGCCTTCACTCTCCCTCACACACGGAGCTTTCACTCTCCCACACACACACATACGGAGCCTTCACTCTCCCACAGACACACACGGAGTCTTCACTCTCCCACACACACGGAGCCTTCACTCTCCCACACACACGGAGCCTTCTCTCTCCCACACACACACACGGAGCCTTCACTCTCCCACACACACACACGGAGCCTTCGCTCTCCCACACACATACACAGAGTCTTCACTATCCCACACACACACACGGAGCCTTCACTCTCCCACACACACACACGGAGCCTTCACTCTCCCACACACACACACGGAGCCTTCACTCTCCCACACACACACACGGAGCCTTCACTCTCCCACACACACACACGGAGTCTTCACTCTCCCACACACACACGGTGTCTTCACTCTCCCACACACACGGAGCCTTCACTCTCCCACACACATACACAGAGTCTTCACTCTCCCACACACACGGAGCCTTCACTCTCCGACACACACGGAGCCTTCAGTCTCCCACACACACGGAGCCTGCACTCTCCCACACACACGGAGCCCTCACTCTCCCACACACACGGAGCCTTCACTCTCCCACACACATACACAGAGTCTTCACTCTCCCACACACACGGAGCCTTCACTCTCCCACACACATACACAGAGTCTTCACTCTCCCACACACACGGAGCCTTCACTCTCCGACACACACGGAGCCTTCAGTCTCCCACACACACGGAGCCTGCACTCTCCCACACACACGGAGCCCTCACTCTCCCACACACACGGAGCCTTCACTCTCCCAGACACACGGAGCCTTCACTCTCCCACACACACGGAGCCTTCACTCTCCCACACACACACACGGAGCCTTCACTCTCCCACACACACACACGGAGCCTTCTCTCTCCCACACACACATACGGAGCCTTCACTCTCCCTCACACACACACGGAGCTTTCACTCTCCCACACACACACACGGAGCTTTCACTCTCCCACAGAGACACACGGAGTCTTCACTCTCCCACACACACGGAGCGTTCACTCTCCCACACACACACACACGGAGCCTTCACTCTCCCACACACACTGAGCCTTCACTCTCCCACACACACGGAGCCTTCACTCTCCCACACACACGGAGCCTTCACTCTCCCACACACACTGAGCCTTCACTCTCCCACACACACGGAGCCTTCACTCTCCCACACACATGGAGCCTTCACTCTCCCACAAACACACACGGAGCCTTCACTCTCCCACACACACACACAGAGCCTTCACTTTCCTACACACACGGAGCCCTCACTCTCCCACACACACGGAGCCTTCACTCTCCCAGACACACGGAGCCTTCACTCTCCCACTCACACGGAGCCTTCACTCTCCCACACACACACACGGAGCCTTCACTCTCCCACACACACACACACGGAGCCTTCATTCTCCCACACACACACACAGAGCCTTCACGCTCCCACACACACACACGGAGCCTTCACTCTCCCACACACACGGAGCCTTCACTCTCCCACATACACGGAGACTTCACTCTCCTAGACACACGGAGCGTTCACTCTCCCACGCTTACGGAGCCTTCACTCTCCCACACACACGGAGCCTTCACTCTCCCACACACACACACACGGAGCCTTCACTCTCCCACACACACACACGGAGCCTTGTCTCTCCCACACACACGGAGCCTTCACTCTACCTCACACACGGAGCTTTCACTCTCCCACACACACACACACGGAGCCTTCACTCTCCCACAGACACACACGGAGTCTTCACTCTCCCACACACACGGAGCCTTCACTCTCCCACACACACGGAGCCTTCTCTCTCCCACACACACACACGGAGCCTTCACTCTCCCACACACACACACGGAGCCTTCACTCTCCCACACACATGCACAGAGTCTTCACTCTCCCACACTCACGGAGCCTTCACTCTCCCACACACACGGAGCCTTCACTCTCCCACACACACGGAGCCTTCACTCTCCCACACACACGGAGCCTTCACTCTCCCACACACACACACGGAGCCTTCACTCTCCCACACACACACACGGAGCCTTCACTCTCCCACACACACACACGGAGCCTTCACTCTCCCACACACGCACACGGAGCCTTCACTCTCCCACACACGCACACGGAGCCTTCACTCTCCCACACACGCACACGGAGCCTTCACTCTCCCACATACACGGAGCCTTGACTCTCCCACACACATACACAGAGTCTTCACTCTCCCACACACACGGAGCCTTCACTCTCCCACACACACGGAGCCTTCACTCTCCCACACACACGGAGCCTTCACTCTCCCACAGACACACACGGAGCCTTCACTCTCCCACAGACACACACGGAGTCTTCACTCTCCCACACACACGGCCCCTTCACTCTCCCACACACACACACGGAGCCTTCACTCTGCCACACACGCACACGGAGCCTTCACTCTCCCACACACACGGAGCCTTCACTCTCCCACACGCACACGGAGCCTTCACTCTCCCACACACACGGAGCCTTCACTCTCACACACACACACACGGAGCCTTCACTCTCCCCGACACACACACGGAGCCTTCACTCTCCCAGACACACACACGGAGCCTTCACTCTCCCACACACACACACGGAGCCTTCACTCTGCCACACACGCACACGGAGCCTTCACTCTCCCACACACACGGAGCCTTCACTCTCCCACACGCACACGGAGCCTTCACTCTCCCACACACACACACGGAGCCTTCACTCTCACACACACACACACGGAGCCTTCACTCTCCCCGACACACACACGGAGCCTTCTCTCTCCCAGACACACACACGGAGCCTTCACTCTCCCACACACACACACGGAGCCTTCACTCTCCCACACACACACAAGGAGTCTTCACTCTCCCACACACACGGAGCCTTCACTCTCCCACACACACACACGGAGCCTTCACTCTCCCACACACGCACACGGAGCCTTCACTCTCCCTCACACACGGAGCTTTCACTCTCCCACACACACAAATACGGAGCCTTCACTCTCCCACAGACACACACGGAGTCTTCACTCTCCCACACACACGGAGCCTTCACTCTCCAACACACACGGAGCCTTCTCTCTCCCACACACACACACGGAGCCTTCACTCTCCCACACACACACACGGAGCCTTCACTCTCCCACACACATACACAGAGTCTTCACTCTCCCACACTCACGGAGCCTTCACTCTCCCACACACACGGAGCCTTCACTCTCCCACACACACGGAGCCTTCACTCTCCCACACACACGGAGCCTTCACTCTCCCACACACACGGAGCCTTCACTCTCCCACACACACACACGGAGCCTTCACTATCCCTCACACACACACGGAGCCTTCACTCTCCCACACACACACACGGAGCCTTCACTCTCCCACACACGCACACGGAGCCTTCACTCTCCCACACACGCACACGGAGCCTTCACTCTCCCACACACACACACGGAGCCTTCACTCTCCCACATACACGGAGCCTTGACTCTCCCACACACATACACAGAGTCTTCACTCTCCCACACACACGGAGCCTTCACTCTCCCACACACACGGAGCCTTCACTCTCCCACAGACACACACGGAGCCTTCACTCTCCCACAGACACACACGGAGTCTTCACTCTCCCACACACACGGAGCCTTCACTCTCCCACACACACACACGGAGCCTTCACTCTCCCACACACACACACGGAGCCTTCACTCTCCCACAGACACACACGGAGTCTTCACTCTCCCACACACACGGCCCCTTCACTCTCCCACACACACACACGGAGCCTTCACTCTGCCACACGCACACGGAGCCTTCACTCTCCCACACACACGGAGCCTTCACTCTCTCACACACACACACGGAGCCTTCACTCTCCCCGACACACACACGGAGCCTTCACTCTCCCAGACACACACACGGAGCCTTCACTCTCCCACACACACACACGGAGCCTTCACTCTCCCACACACACACAAGGAGTCTTCACTCTCCCACACACACGGAGCCTTCACTCTCCCACACACACACACGGAGCCTTCACTCTCCCACACACGCACACGGAGCCTTCACTCTCCCTCACACACGGAGCTTTCACTCTCCCACACACACAAATACGGAGCCTTCACTCTCCCACAGACACACACGGAGTCTTCACTCTCCCACACACACGGAGCCTTCACTCTCCAACACACACGGAGCCTTCTCTCTCCCACACACACACACGGAGCCTTCACTCTCCCACACACACACACGGAGCCTTCACTCTCCCACACACATACACAGAGTCTTCACTCTCCCACACTCACGGAGCCTTCACTCTCCCACACACACGGAGCCTTCACTCTCCCACACACACGGAGCCTTCACTCTCCCACACACACGGAGCCTTCACTCTCCCACACACACGGAGCCTTCACTCTCCCACACACACACACGGAGCCTTCACTATCCCTCACACACACACGGAGCCTTCACTCTCCCACACACACACACGGAGCCTTCACTCTCCCACACACGCACACGGAGCCTTCACTCTCCCACACACGCACACGGAGCCTTCACTCTCCCACACACACACACGGAGCCTTCACTCTCCCACACACACACACGGAGCCTTCACTCTCCCACACACATACACAGAGTCTTCACTCTCCCACACTCACGGAGCCTTCACTCTCCCACACACACGGAGCCTTCACTCTCCCACACACACGGAGCTTTCACTCTCCCACACTCACAAATACGGAGCCTTCACTCTCCCACAGACACACACGGAGCCTTCACTCTCCCACACACGCACACGGAGCCTTCACTCTCCCTCACACACGGAGCTTTCACTCTCCCACACACACAAATACGGAGCCTTCACTCTCCCACAGACACACACGGAGCCTTCACTCTCCCACACACACGGAGCCTTCACTCTCCCACAGACACACACGGAGCCTTCACTCTCCCACACACGCACACGGAGCCTTCACTCTCCCTCACACACGGAGCTTTCACTCTCCCACACACACACACGGAGCCTTCACTCTCCCACACACACACACGGAGCCTTCACTCTCCCACACACACACAAGGAGTCTTCACTCTCCCACACACACGGAGCCTTCACTCTCCCACACACACACACGGAGCCTTCACTCTCCCACACACGCACACGGAGCCTTCACTCTCCCTCACACACGGAGCTTTCACTCTCCCACACACACAAATACGGAGCCTTCACTCTCCCACAGACACACACGGAGTCTTCACTCTCCCACACACACGGAGCCTTCACTCTCCAACACACACGGAGCCTTCTCTCTCCCACACACACACACGGAGCCTTCACTCTCCCACACACACACACGGAGCCTTCACTCTCCCACACACATACACAGAGTCTTCACTCTCCCACACTCACGGAGCCTTCACTCTCCCACACACACGGAGCCTTCACTCTCCCACACACACGGAGCCTTCACTCTCCCACACACACGGAGCCTTCACTCTCCCACACACACGGAGCCTTCACTCTCCCACACACACACACGGAGCCTTCACTATCCCTCACACACACACGGAGCCTTCACTCTCCCACACACACACACGGAGCTTTCACTCTCCCACACACACACACGGAGCCTTCACTCTCCCACACACACACACGGAGCCTTCACTCTCCCACACACACACAAGGAGTCTTCACTCTCCCACACACACGGAGCCTTCACTCTCCCACACACACACACGGAGCCTTCACTCTCCCACACACGCACACGGAGCCTTCACTCTCCCTCACACACGGAGCTTTCACTCTCCCACACACACAAATACGGAGCCTTCACTCTCCCACAGACACACACGGAGTCTTCACTCTCCCACACACACGGAGCCTTCACTCTCCAACACACACGGAGCCTTCTCTCTCCCACACACACACACGGAGCCTTCACTCTCCCACACACACACACGGAGCCTTCACTCTCCCACACACATACACAGAGTCTTCACTCTCCCACACTCACGGAGCCTTCACTCTCCCACACACACGGAGCCTTCACTCTCCCACACACACGGAGCCTTCACTCTCCCACACACACGGAGCCTTCACTCTCCCACACACACGGAGCCTTCACTCTCCCACACACACACACGGAGCCTTCACTATCCCTCACACACACACGGAGCCTTCACTCTCCCACACACACACACGGAGCCTTCACTCTCCCACACACACACACGGAGCCTTCACTCTCCCACACACGCACACGGAGCCTTCACTCTCCCACACACGCACACGGAGCCTTCACTCTCCCACACACACACACGGAGCCTTCACTCTCCCACATACACGGAGCCTTGACTCTCCCACACACATACACAGAGTCTTCACTCTCCCACACACACGGAGCCTTCACTCTCCCACACACACGGAGCCTTCACTCTCCCACAGACACACACGGAGCCTTCACTCTCCCACAGACACACACGGAGTCTTCACTCTCCCACACACACGGAGCCTTCACTCTCCCACACACACACACGGAGCCTTCACTCTCCCACACACGCACACGGAGCCTTCACTCTCCCACACACACGGAGCCTTCACTCTCCCACACGCACACGGAGCCTTCACTCTCCCACACACACGGAGCCTTCACTCTCACACACACACACACGGAGCCTTCACTCTCCCTCACACACACACGGAGCCTTCACTCTCCCACACACACGGAGCTTTCACTCTCCCACAGACACACACGGAGTCTTCACTCTCCCACACACACGGAGCGTTCACTCTCCCACACACACGCACACAGAGCCTTCACTCTCCCACACACATACACAGAGTCTTCACTCTCCCACACACACGGAGCCTTCACTCTCCCACACACACGGAGCCTTCACTCTCCCACACACACGGAGCCTTCACTCTCCCACACACACGGAGCCTTCACTCTCCCACACACACACACGGAGCCTTCACTCTCCCACACACACACACAGAGCCTTCACTCTCCTACACACACGGAGCCTTCACTCTCCCACACACACACACGGAGCCTTCACTCTCCCACACACACACACGGAGCCTTCACTCTCCCACACACACACACGGAGCCTTCACTCTCCCACACACACACACACAGCCTTCACTCTCCCACACACACACACGGAGCCTTCACTCTCCCACACACACGGAGCCTTCACTCTCCCACATACACGGAGACTTCACTCTCCTAGACACACGGAGCGTTCACTCTCCCACGCACACGGAGCCTTCACTCGCCCACACACACGGAGCCTTCACTCTCCCACACACACACACGGAGCCTTCTCTCTCCCACACACATACACGGAGCCTTCACTCTCCCACACACACACACGGAGCCTTCACTCTCCCACACACACACACGGAGCCTTCACTCTCCCACACACACACACGGAGCCTTCACTCTCCCACAGACGCACACGGATTCTTCACTCTCCCACATACACACACGGAGTCTTCACTCTCCCGCACACACGGAGCCTTCACTCTCCCGCACACACGGAGCCTTGACTCTCCCAGACACACACACTGAGCCTTCACTCTCCCACACACACACACGGAGCCTTCACTCTCCCACACACACGGAGCCTTCACTCTCCCACACACACACACGGAGCCTTCACTCTCCCACACACACGGAGCCTTCACTCTCCCACACGCACGGAGCCTTCACTCTCCCACACGCACGGAGCCTTCACTCTCCCACACACACACATGGAGCCTTCACTCTCCCACACACACACATGGAGCCTTCACTCTCCCACACACACGGAGCCTTCACTCTCCCACACACACACACGGAGCCTTCACTCTCCCACACACACGGAGCCTTCACTCTCCCACACGCACGGAGCCTTCACTCTCCCACACGCACGGAGCCTTCTCTCTCCCACACACACACATGGAGCCTTCACTCTCCCACACACACACATGGAGCCTTCACTCTCCCACACACACGGAGCCTTCACTCTCCCACACACACACACGGAGCCTTCACTCTCCCACACACACGGAGCCTTCACTCTCCCACACGCACGGAGCCTTCACTCTCCCACACACACACACGGAGCCTTCACTCTCCCACACACACACACGGAGCCTTCACTCTCCCACAGACACACACGGAGTCTTCACTCTCCCACACACACGGCCCCTTCACTCTCCCACACACACACACGGAGCCTTCACTCTGCCACACGCACACGGAGCCTTCACTCTCCCACACACACGGAGCCTTCACTCTCTCACACACACACACGGAGCCTTCACTCTCCCCGACACACACACGGAGCCTTCACTCTCCCAGACACACACACGGAGCCTTCACTCTCCCACACACACACACGGAGCCTTCACTCTCCCACACACACACAAGGAGTCTTCACTCTCCCACACACACGGAGCCTTCACTCTCCCACACACACACACGGAGCCTTCACTCTCCCACACACGCACACGGAGCCTTCACTCTCCCTCACACACGGAGCTTTCACTCTCCCACACACACAAATACGGAGCCTTCACTCTCCCACAGACACACACGGAGTCTTCACTCTCCCACACACACGGAGCCTTCACTCTCCAACACACACGGAGCCTTCTCTCTCCCACACACACACACGGAGCCTTCACTCTCCCACACACACACACGGAGCCTTCACTCTCCCACACACATACACAGAGTCTTCACTCTCCCACACTCACGGAGCCTTCACTCTCCCACACACACGGAGCCTTCACTCTCCCACACACACGGAGCCTTCACTCTCCCACACACACGGAGCCTTCACTCTCCCACACACACGGAGCCTTCACTCTCCCACACACACACACGGAGCCTTCACTATCCCTCACACACACACGGAGCCTTCACTCTCCCACACACACACACGGAGCCTTCACTCTCCCACACACGCACACGGAGCCTTCACTCTCCCACACACGCACACGGAGCCTTCACTCTCCCACACACGCACACGGAGCCTTCACTCTCCCACACACACACACGGAGCCTTCACTCTCCCACACACATACACAGAGTCTTCACTCTCCCACACTCACGGAGCCTTCACTCTCCCACACACACGGAGCCTTCACTCTCCCACACACACGGAGCTTTCACTCTCCCACACACACAAATACGGAGCCTTCACTCTCCCACAGACACACACGGAGCCTTCACTCTCCCACACACGCACACGGAGCCTTCACTCTCCCTCACACACGGAGCTTTCACTCTCCCACACACACAAATACGGAGCCTTCACTCTCCCACAGACACACACGGAGCCTTCACTCTCCCACACACACGGAGCCTTCACTCTCCCACAGACACACACGGAGCCTTCACTCTCCCACACACGCACACGGAGCCTTCACTCTCCCTCACACACGGAGCTTTCACTCTCCCACACACACACACGGAGCCTTCACTCTCCCACACACACACACGGAGCCTTCACTCTCCCACACACACACAAGGAGTCTTCACTCTCCCACACACACGGAGCCTTCACTCTCCCACACACACACACGGAGCCTTCACTCTCCCACACACGCACACGGAGCCTTCACTCTCCCTCACACACGGAGCTTTCACTCTCCCACACACACAAATACGGAGCCTTCACTCTCCCACAGACACACACGGAGTCTTCACTCTCCCACACACACGGAGCCTTCACTCTCCAACACACACGGAGCCTTCTCTCTCCCACACACACACACGGAGCCTTCACTCTCCCACACACACACACGGAGCCTTCACTCTCCCACACACATACACAGAGTCTTCACTATCCCTCACACACACACGGAGCCTTCACTCTCCCACACACACGGAGCCTTCACTCTCCCACACACACGGAGCCTTCACTCTCCCACACACACACACGGAGCCTTCACTATCCCTCACACACACACGGAGCCTTCACTCTCCCACACACACACACGGAGCTTTCACTCTCCCACACACACACACGGAGCCTTCACTCTCCCACACACACACACGGAGCCTTCACTCTCCCACACACACACAAGGAGTCTTCACTCTCCCACACACACGGAGCCTTCACTCTCCCACACACACACACGGAGCCTTCACTCTCCCACACACGCACACGGAGCCTTCACTCTCCCTCACACACGGAGCTTTCACTCTCCCACACACACAAATACGGAGCCTTCACTCTCCCACAGACACACACGGAGTCTTCACTCTCCCACACACACGGAGCCTTCACTCTCCAACACACACGGAGCCTTCTCTCTCCCACACACACACACGGAGCCTTCACTCTCCCACACACACACACGGAGCCTTCACTCTCCCACACACATACACAGAGTCTTCACTCTCCCACACTCACGGAGCCTTCACTCTCCCACACACACGGAGCCTTCACTCTCCCACACACACGGAGCCTTCACTCTCCCACACACACGGAGCCTTCACTCTCCCACACACACGGAGCCTTCACTCTCCCACACACACACACGGAGCCTTCACTATCCCTCACACACACACGGAGCCTTCACTCTCCCACACACACACACGGAGCCTTCACTCTCCCACACACACACACGGAGCCTTCACTCTCCCACACACGCACACGGAGCCTTCACTCTCCCACACACGCACACGGAGCCTTCACTCTCCCACACACACACACGGAGCCTTCACTCTCCCACATACACGGAGCCTTGACTCTCCCACACACATACACAGAGTCTTCACTCTCCCACACACACGGAGCCTTCACTCTCCCACACACACGGAGCCTTCACTCTCCCACAGACACACACGGAGCCTTCACTCTCCCACAGACACACACGGAGTCTTCACTCTCCCACACACACGGAGCCTTCACTCTCCCACACACACACACGGAGCCTTCACTCTCCCACACACGCACATGGCGCCTTCACTCTCCCACACACACGGAGCCTTCACTCTCCCACACGCACACGGAGCCTTCACTCTCCCACACACACGGAGCCTTCACTCTCACACACACACACACGGAGCCTTCACTCTCCCTCACACACACACGGAGCCTTCACTCTCCCACACACACGGAGCTTTCACTCTCCCACAGACACACACGGAGTCTTCACTCTCCCACACACACGGAGCGTTCACTCTCCCACACACATGCACACAGAGCCTTCACTCTCCCACACACATACACAGAGTCTTCACTCTCCCACACACACGGAGCCTTCACTCTCCCACACACACGGAGCCTTCACTCTCCCACACACACGGAGCCTTCACTCTCCCACACACACGTAGCCTTCACTCTCCCACACACACACACGGAGCCTTCACTCTCCCACACACACACACAGAGCCTTCACTCTCCTACACACACGGAGCCTTCACTCTCCCACACACACACACGGAGCCTTCACTCTCCCACACACACACACGGAGCCTTCACTCTCCCACACACACACACGGAGCCTTCACTCTCCCACACACACACACACAGCCTTCACTCTCCCACACACACACACGGAGCCTTCACTCTCCCACACACACGGAGCCTTCACTCTCCCACATACACGGAGACTTCACTCTCCTAGACACACGGAGCGTTCACTCTCCCACGCACACGGAGCCTTCACTCGCCCACACACACGGAGCCTTCACTCTCCCACACACACACACGGAGCCTTCTCTCTCCCACACACATACACGGAGCCTTCACTCTCCCACACACACACACGGAGCCTTCACTCTCCCACACACACACACGGAGCCTTCACTCTCCCACACACACACACGGAGCCTTCACTCTCCCACAGACACACACGGAGTCTTCACTCTCCCACATACACACACGGAGTCTTCACTCTCCCGCACACACGGAGCCTTCACTCTCCCGCACACACGGAGCCTTGACTCTCCCAGACACACACACTGAGCCTTCACTCTCCCACACACACACACGGAGCCTTCACTCTCCCACACACACGGAGCCTTCACTCTCCCACACACACACACGGAGCCTTCACTCTCCCACACACACGGAGCCTTCACTCTCCCACACGCACGGAGCCTTCACTCTCCCACACGCACGGAGCCTTCACTCTCCCACACACACACATGGAGCCTTCACTCTCCCACACACACACATGGAGCCTTCACTCTCCCACACACACGGAGCCTTCACTCTCCCACACACACACACGGAGCCTTCACTCTCCCACACACACGGAGCCTTCACTCTCCCACACGCACGGAGCCTTCACTCTCCCACACGCACGGAGCCTTCTCTCTCCCACACACACACATGGAGCCTTCACTCTCCCACACACACACATGGAGCCTTCACTCTCCCACACACACGGAGCCTTCACTCTCCCACACACACACACGGAGCCTTCACTCTCCCACACACACGGAGCCTTCACTCTCCCACACACACGGAGCCTTCACTCTCCCACACACTCACACGGAGCCTTCACTCTCCCACAGGCACACACGGAGTCTTCACTCTCCCACACACCCGGAGCCTTCACTCTCCCACACGCACGGAGCCTTCACTCTCCCACACACACGGAGCCTTCACTCTCCCACACACACACACGGAGCCTTCACTCTCCCACACACCTGGAGCCTTCACTCTCCCACACACACGGAGCCTTCATTCTCCAAAACACACGGAGCCTTCACTCTCCCACACACTCACACGGAGCCTTCACTCTCCCACAGACACACACGGCGTCTTCACTCTCCCACACACCCGGAGCCTTCACTCTCCCACACGCACGGAGCCTTCACTCTCCCACACACACGGAGCCTTCACTCTCCCACACACACACACGGAGCCTTCACTCTCCCACACACCTGGAGCCTTCACTCTCCCACACACACGGAGCCTTCATTCTCCCACACACACGGAGCCTTCACTCTCCCACACACTCACACGGAGCCTTCACTCTCCCACAGACACACACGGAGTCTTCGCTCTCCCACACACCCGGAGCCTTCACTCTCCCACACACACGGAGTCTTCACTCTCCCACATACACGGAGCCTTCACTCTCTCACACACACGGAGCCTTCACTCTCCCACACACACGGTGCCTTCACTCTCCCACACACACACACGGAGCCTTCACTCTCCCACACACACACACGGAGCCTTCACTCTCCCACACACACACACGGAGCCTTCACTCTCCCACACACACACACACGGAGCCTTCACTCTGCCACACACACACACGGAGCCTTCACTCTCCCACACACACACACGGAGCCTTCACTCTCCTACACACACGGAGCCCTCACTCTCCCACACACACGGAGCCTTCACTCTCCCAGACACACGGAGCCTTCACTCTCCGACACACACGGAGCCTTCAGTCTCCCACACACACGGAGCCTGCACTCTCCCACACACACGGAGCCCTCACTCTCCCACACACACGGAGCCTTCACTCTCCCGGACACACGGAGCCTGCACTCTCCCACACACACGGAGCCTTCACTCTCCCACACACACACACGGAGCCTTCACTCTCCCACACACACACACGGAGCCTTCTCTCTCCCACACACACATACGGAGCCTTCACTCTCCCTCACACACACACGGAGCCTTCACTCTCCCACACACACGGAGCCTTCACTCTCCCACACACACGGAGCCTTCACTCTCCCACACACACGGAGCCTTCACTCTCCCACACACACACACGGAGCCTTCACTCTCCCACACACACACACAGAGCCTTCACTCTCCTACACACACGGAGCCCTCACTCTCCCACACACACGGAGCCTTCACTCTCCCAGACACACGGAGCCTTCACTCTCCCACTCACACGGAGCCTTCACTCTCCCACACACACACACGGAGCCTTCACTCTCCCACACACACACACGGAGCCTTCACTCTCCCACACACACACACGGAGCCTTCACTCTCCCACACACGCACACGGAGCCTTCACTCTCCCACACACGCACACGGAGCCTTCACTCTCCCACACACACACACGGAGCCTTCACTCTCCCACACACACGGAGCCTTCACTCTCCCACATACACGGAGACTTCACTCTCCTAGACACACGGAGCGTTTACTCTCCCACGCACACGGAGCCTTCACTCTCCCACTCACACGGAGCCTTCTCTCTCCCACACACACACACGGAGCCTTCACTCTCCCACACACACACACGGAGCCTTCACTATCCCACACACACACACGGAGCCTTCACTCTCCCACACACACACACGGAGTCTTCACTCTCCCTCACACACACGGTGTCTTCACTCTCCCACATACACGGAGCCTTCACTCTCCCACACACATACACAGAGTCTTCACTCTCCCACACACACGGAGCCTTCACTCTCCGACACACACGGAGCCTTCAGTCTCCCACACACACGGAGCCTGCACTCTCCCACACACACGGAGCCCTCACTCTCCCACACACACGGAGCCTTCACTCTCCCAGACACACGGAGCCTGCACTCTCCCACACACACGGAGCCTTCACTCTCCCACACACACACACGGAGCCTTGACTCTCCCACACACACACACGGAGTCTTCTCTCTCCCACACACACATACGGAGCCTTCACTCTCCCTCACACACACACGGAGCCTTCACTCTCCCACACACACGGAGGTTTCACTCTCCCACACACACACACGGAGCTTTCACTCTCCCACAGACACACACGGAGTCTTCACTCTCCCACACACACGGAGCGTTCACTCTCCCACACACACACACACGGAGCCTTCACTCTCCCACACACATACACAGAGTCTTCACTCTCCCACACACACGGAGCCTTCACTCTCCCACACACACGGAGCCTTCACTCTCCCACACACACTGAGCCTTCACTCTCCCACACACACGGAGCCTTCACTCTCCCACACACACGGAGCCTTCACTCTCCCACACACACACACGGAGCCTTCACTCTCCCACACACACACACAGAGCCTTCACTCTCCTACACACACGGAGCCCTCACTCTCCCACACACACGGAGCCTTCACTCTCCCAGACACACGGAGCCTTCACTCTCCCACTCACACGGAGCCTTCACTCTCCCACACACACACACGGAGCCTTCACTCTCCCACACACACACACAGAGCCTTCACTCTCCCACACACACACACGGAGCCTTCACTCTCCCACACACACGGAGCCTTCACTCTCCCACATACACGGAGACTTCACTCTCCTAGACACACGGAGCGTTCACACTCCCACGCACACGGAGCCTTCACTCTCCCACTCACACGGAGCCTTCTCTCTCCCACACACACACACGGAGCCTTCACTCTCCCACACACACACACGGAGCCTTCACTCTCCCACACACATACACAGAGTCTTCACTCTCCCACACTCACGGAGCCTTCACTCTCCCACACACACGGAGCCTTCACTCTCCCACACACACGGAGCCTTCACTCTCCCACACACACGGAGCCTTCACTCTCCCACACACACACACGGAGCCTTCACTCTCCCACACACACACACGGAGCCTTCACTCTCCCACACACACACACGGAGCCTTCACTCTCCCACACACGCACACGGAGCCTTCACTCTCCCACACACGCACACGGAGCCTTCACTCTCCCACACACACACACGGAGCCTTCACTCTCCCACATACACGGAGCCTTGACTCTCCCACACACATACACAGAGTCTTCACTCTCCCTCACACACGGAGCCTTCACTCTCCCACACACACGGAGCCTTCACTCTCCCACAGACACACACGGAGCCTTCACTCTCCCACAGACACACACGGAGTCTTCACTCTCCCACACACACGGAGCCTTCACTCTCCCACACACACACACGGAGCCTTCACTCTCCCACACACGCACACGGAGCCTTCACTCTCCCACACACACGGAGCCTTCACTCTCCCACACGCACACGGAGCCTTCACTCTCCCACACACACGGAGCCTTCACTCTCACACACACACACACGGAGCCTTCACTCTCCCCGACACACACACGGAGCCTTCACTCTCCCAGACACACACACGGAGCCTTCACTCTCCCACAAACACGGAGCCTTCACTCTCCCACACACACGGAGCCTTCTCTCTCCCACACACACACACGGAGCCTTCACTCTCCCACACACACACACGGAGCCTTCACTCTCCCACACACATACACAGAGTCTTCACTCTCCCACACTCACGGAGCCTTCACTCTCCCACACACACGGAGCCTTCACTCTCCCACACACACGGAGCCTTCACTCTCCCACACACACGGAGCCTTCACTCTCCCACACACACACACGGAGCCTTCACTATCCCACACACACACACGGAGCCTTCACTCTCCCACACACACACACGGAGCCTTCACTCTCCCACACACACACACGGAGCCTTCACTCTCCCACACACACACACGGAGCCTTCACTCTCCCACACACACACACGGAGTCTTCACTCTCCCACACACACACGGTGTCTTCACTCTCCCACATACACGGAGCCTTCACTCTCCCACACACATACACAGAGTCTTCACTCTCCCACACACACGGAGCCTTCACTCTCCGACACACACGGAGCCTTCAGTCTCCCACACACACGGAGCCTGCACTCTCCCACACACACGGAGCCCTCACTCTCCCACACACACGGAGCCTTCACTCTCCCAGACACACGGAGCCTTCACTCTCCCACACACACGGAGCCTTCACTCTCCCACACACACACACGGAGCCTTCACTCTCCCACACACACACACGGAGCCTTCTCTCTCCCACACACACATACGGAGCCTTCACTCTCCCTCACACACAAACGGAGCCTTCACTCTCCCACACACACGGAGCTTTCACTCTCTCACAGACACACACGGAGTCTTCACTCTCCCACACACACGGAGCGTTCACTCTCCCACACACACACACACGGAGCCTTCACTCTCCCACACACATACACAGAGTCTTCACTTTCCCACACACACGGAGCCTTCACTCTCCCACACACACGGAGCCTTCACTCTCCCACACACACGGAGCCTTCACTCTCCCACACACACGGAGCCTTCACTCTCCCACACACACACACGGAGCCTTCACTCTCCCACACACACACACAGAGCCTTCACTCTCCTACACACACGGAGCCTTCACTCTCCCACACACACACACGGAGCCTTCACTCTCCCACACACACAAACGGAGCCTTCACTCTCCCACACACACACACACAGCCTTCACTCTCCCACACACACACACGGAGCCTTCACTCTCCCACACACACGGAGCCTTCACTCTCCCACATACACGGAGACTTCACTCTCCTAGACACACGGAGCGTTCACTCTCCCACGCACACGGAGCGTTCACTCTCCCACACACACGGAGCCTTCACTCTCCCACACACACACACGGAGCCTTCTCTCTCCCACACACATACACGGAGCCTTCACTCTCCCACACACACACACGGAGCCTTCACTCTCCCACAGACACACACGGAGTCTTCACTCTCCCACATACACACACGGAGTCTTCACTCTCCCGCACACACGGAGCCTTCACTCTCCCACACACACGGAGCCTTCACTCTCCCAGACACACACACTGAGCTTCACTCTCCCACACACACACACGGAGCCTTCACTCTCCCACACACACGGAGCCTTCACTCTCCCACACACACACACGGAGCCTTCTCTCTCCCACACACACGGAGCCTTCACTCTCCCACACGCACGGGAGCCTTCACTCTCCCACACGCACGGAGCCTTCACTCTCCCACACACACACATGGAGCCTTCACTCTCCCACACACACGGAGCCTTCACTCTCCCACATACACGGAGACTTCACTCTCCTAGACACACGGAGCGTTCACTCTCCCACGCACACGGAGCCTTCACTCTCCCGACACACACGGAGCCTTCACTCTCCCACACACACACACGGAGCCTTCTCTCTCCCACACACATACACGGAGCCTTCACTCTCCCCACACACACACACGGAGCCTTCACTCTCCCACAGACACACACGGAGTCTTCACTCTCCCACATACACACACGGAGTCTTCACTCTCCCACACACACGGAGCCTTCACTCTCCCGCACACACGGAGCCTTCACTCTCCCAGACACACACACTGAGCTTCACTCTCCCACACACACACACGGAGCCTTCACTCTCCCACACACACGGAGCCTTCACTCTCCCACACACACACACGGAGCCTTCTCTCTCCCACACACACGGAGCCTTCACTCTCCCACACGCACGGAGCCTTCACTCTCCCACACGCACGGAGCCTTCACTCTCCCACACACACACATGGAGCCTTCACTCTCCCACACACACACATGGAGCCTTCACTCTCCCACACACACGGAGCCTTCACTCTCCCACACACACACATGGAGACTTCACTCTCCCACACACACACATGGAGCCTTCACTCTCCCACACACACGGAGCCTTCACTCTCCCACACACACACACGGAGCATTCACTCTCCCACACACACGGAGCCTTCACTCTCCCACACGCACGGAGCCTTCACTCTCCCACACATACGGAGCCTTCACTCTCCCACACACACGGAGCCTTCACTCTCCCACACACACGGAGCCTTCACTCTCCCACACACCCGGAGCCTTCACTCTCCCACACACACACATGGAGCCTTCACTCTCCCACACACATGGAGCCTTCACTCTCCTACACACACGGAGCCTTCACTCTCGCACAGACAGACATGGAGCCTTCACTCTCCCACACACACACACGGAGCCTTCACTCTCCCACACACACACACGGAGCCTTCACTCTCCCACACACACACACGGAGCCTTCACTCTCCCACACACACACACGGAGCCTTCACTCTCCCACACACACACACACGGAGCCTTTACTCTCCCACACACGGAGCCTTCACTCTCCCACAGACACACACGGAGCCTTCACTCTCCCACAGACACACACGGAGACTTCACTCTCCCACCCCCACACACAGAGCCTTCACTCTCCCACACACACGGAGCCTTCACTCTCCCACACACACGGAGCCTTCACTCTCCCACAGACACACACGGAGCCTTCACTCTCCCACACACGCACACGGAGCCTTCACTCTCCCACACACACGGAGCCTTCACTCTCCCACACGCACACGGGGCCTTCACTCTCCCACACACACGGAGCCTTCACTCTCACACACACACACACGGAGCCTTCACTCTCCCCGACACACACACGGAGCTTTCACTCTCCCAGACACACACACGGAGCCTTCACTCTCCCACACACACACACGGAGCCTTCACTCTCCCACACACACACACGGAGCCTTCACTCTCCCCGACACACACACGGAGCCTTCACTCTCCCAGACACACACACGGAGCCTTCACTCTCCCTCACACACACACGGAGCCTTCACTCTCCCACACACACACAAGGAGCCTTCACTCTCCCACACACTCAGAGCCTTCACTCTCCCACACACACGGAGCCTTCACTCTCCCACACGCACGGAGCCTTCACTCTCCCACACACACGGAGCCTTCACTCTCCCACACACACACACGGCGCCTTCACTCTCCCACACACACACACGGAGCCTTCACTCTCCCACACACACACACGGAGCCTTCACTCTCCCACGCACACACACACGGAGTCTTCACTCTCCCACACACACGGAGCGTTCACTCTCCCACACACACACACACGGAGCCTTCACTCTCCCACACACATACACAGAGTCTTCACTCTCCCACACACACGGAGACTTCACTCTCCCACACACACGGAGCCTTCACTCTCCCACACACACTGAGCCTTCACTCTCCCACACACACGGAGCCTTCACTCTCCCACACACACGGAGCCTTCACTCTCCCACACACACACACCGGAGCCTTCACTCTCCCACACACACACACAGAGCCTTCACTCTCCTACACACACGGAGCCCTCACTCTCCCACACACACGGAGCCTTCACTCTCCCAGACACACGGAGCCTTCACTCTCCCACTCAGACGGAGCCTTCACTCTCCCACACACACACACGGAGCCTTCACTCTCCCACACACACACACGGAGCCTTCACTCTCCCACACACACACACAGAGCCTTCACTCTCCCACACACACACACGGAGCCTTCACTCTCCCACACACACGGAGCCTTCACTCTCCCACATACACGGAGACTTCACTCTCCTAGACACACGGAGCGTTCACTCTCCCACACACACGGAGCCTTCACTCTCCCAGACACACACACGGAGCCTTCACTCTCCCACACACACACACGGAGCCTTCACTCTCCCACACACACACAAGGAGCCTTCACTCTTCCACACACTCAGAGCCTTCACTCTCCCACACACACGGAGCCTTCACTCTCCCACACACACGGAGCCTTCACTCTCCCTCACACACGGAGCTTTCACTCTCCCACACACACAAATACGGAGCCTTCACTCTCCCACAGACACACACGGAGTCTTCACTCTCCCACACACACGGAGCCTTCACTCTCCCACACACACGGAGCCTTCTCTCTCCCACACACACACACGGAGCCTTAACTCTCCCACACACATACACAGAGTCTTCACTCTCCCACACTCACGGAGCCTTCACTCTCCCACACACACGGTGCCTTCACTCTCCCACACACACGGAGCCTTCACTCTCCCACACACACGGAGCCTTCACTCTCCCACACACACACACGGAGCCTTCACTCTCCCACACACATACACAGAGTCTTCACTCTCCCACACTCACGGAGCCTTCACTCTCCCACACACACGGAGCCTTCACTCTCCCACACACACGGAGCCTTCACTCTCCCACACACACGGAGCCTTCACTCTCCCACACACACACACGGAGCCTTCACTATCCCACACACACACACGGAGCCTTCACTCTCCCACACACACACACGGAGCCTTCACTCTCCCCGACACACACACGGAGTCTTCACTCTCCCAGACACACACACGGAGCCTTCACTCTCCCACACACACACACGGAGCATTCACTCTCCCACACACACACACGGAGCCTTCACTCTCCCACACACACACAAGGAGTCTTCACTCTCCCACATACACGGAGCCTTCACTCTCCCACACACATACACAGAGTCTTCACTCTCCCACACACACGGAGCCTTCACTCTCCGACACACACGGAGCCTTCAGTCTCCCATACACACGGAGCCTGCACTCTCCCACACACACGGAGCCCTCACTCTCCCACACACACGGAGCCTTCACTCTCCCAGACACACGGAGCGTTCACTCTCCCACACACACGGAGCCTTCACTCTCCCACACACACACACGGAGCCTTCACTCTCCCACACACACACACGGAGCCTTCTCTCTCCCACACACACATACGGAGCCTTCACTCTCCCTCACACACACACGGAGCCTTCACTCTCCCACACACCCGGAGCCTTCACTCTCCCACGCACACGGAGCCTTCACTCTCCCACACACACGGAGCCTTCACTCTCCCACACACACACACGGAGCCTTCTCTCTCCCACACACATACACGGAGCCTTCACTCTCCCACACACACACACGGAGCCTTCACTCTCCCACAGACACACACGGAGTCTTCACTCTCCCACATACACACACGGAGTCTTCACTCTCCCGCACACACGGAGCCTTCACTCTCCCGCACACACGGAGCCTTGACTCTCCCAGACACACACACTGAGCCTTCACTCTCCCACACACACACACGGAGCCTTCACTCTCCCACACACACGGAGCCTTCACTCTCCCACACACACACACGGAGCCTTCTCTCTCCCACACACACGGAGCCTTCACTCTCCCACACGCACGGAGCCTTCACTCTCCCACACGCACGGAGCCTTCACTCTCCCACACACACACATGGAGCCTTCACTCTCCCACACACACACATGGAGCCTTCACTCTCCCACACACACGGAGCCTTCTCTCTCCCACACACACACATGGAGCCTTCACTCTCCCACACACACACATGGAGCCTTCACTCTCCCACACACACGGAGCCTTCACTCTCCCACACACACACACGGAGCCTTCACTCTCCCACACACACGGAGCCTTCACTCTCCCGCACGCACGGAGCCTTCACTCTCCCACACATACGGAGCCTTCACTCTCCCACAGACACGGAGCCTTCACTCTCCCACACACACGGAGCCTTCACTCTCCCACACACACGGAGCCTTCACTCTCCCACACACACACATGGAGCCTTCACTCTCCCACACACATGGAGCCTTCACTCTCCTACACACACGGAGCCTTCACTCTCGCACAGACAGACATGGAGCCTTCACTCTCCCACACACACACACGGAGCCTTCACTCTCCCACACACACACACGGAGCCTTCACTCTCCCACACACACACACGGAGCCTTCACTCTCCCACACACACACACGGAGCCTTTACTCTCCCACACACGGAGCCTTCACTCTCCCACAGACACACACGGAGCCTTCACTCTCCCACAGACACACACGGAGACTTCACTCTCCCACCCCCACACACAGAGCCTTCACTCTCCCACACACACGGAGCCTTCACTCTCCCACACACACGGAGCCTTCACTCTCCCACAGACACACACGGTGCCTTCACTCTCCCACAGACACACACGGAGTCTTCACTCTCCCACACTCACGGAGCCTTCACTCTCCCACACACACACACGGAGCCTTCACTCTCCCACACACGCACACGGAGCCTTCACTCTCCCACACACACGGAGCCTTCACTCTCCCACACGCACACGGGGCCTTCACTCTCCCACACACACGGAGCCTTCACTCTCACACACACACACACGGAGCCTTCACTCTCCCCGACACACACACGGAGCCTTCACTCTCCCAGACACACACACGGAGCCTTCACTCTCCCACACACACACACGGAGCCTTCACTCTCCCACACACACACACGGAGCCTTCACTCTCCCCGACACACACACGGAGCCTTCACTCTCCCAGACACACACACGGAGCCTTCACTCTCCCAGACACACACACGGAGCCTTCACTCTCCCACACACACACACGGAGCCTTCACTCTCCCACACACACACAAGGAGCCTTCACTCTCCCACACACTCAGAGCCTTCACTCTCCCACACACACGGAGCCTTCACTCTCCCACACACACGGAGCCTTCACTCTCCCACACACACGGAGCCTTCACTCTCCCACACACACGGAGCCTTCACTCTCCCACACACACACACGGAGCCTTCACTCTCCCACACACACACACGGAGCCTTCACTCTCCCACACACACACACGGAGCCTTCACTCTCCCACGCACACACACACGGAGTCTTCACTCTCCCACACACACGGAGCGTTCACTCTCCCACACACACACACACGGAGCCTTCACTCTCCCACACACATACACAGAGTCTTCACTCTCCCACACACACGGAGCCTTCACTCTCCCACACACACGGAGCCTTCACTCTCCCACACACACTGAGCCTTCACTCTCCCACACACACGGAGCCTTCACTCTCCCACACACACGGAGCCTTCACTCTCCCACACACACACACGGAGCCTTCACTCTCCCACACACACACACAGAGCCTTCACTCTCCTACACACACGGAGCCCTCACTCTCCCACACACACGGAGCCTTCACTCTCCCAGACACACGGAGCCTTCACTCTCCCACTCAGACGGAGCCTTCACTCTCCCACACACACACACGGAGCCTTCACTCTCCCACACACACACACAGAGCCTTCACTCTCCCACACACACACACGGAGCCTTCACTCTCCCACACACACACACAGAGCCTTCACTCTCCCACACACACACACGGAGCCTTCACTCTCCCACACACACGGAGCCTTCACTCTCCCACATACACGGAGACTTCACTCTCCTAGACACACGGAGCGTTCAATCTCCCACACACACGGAGCCTTCACTCTCCCAGACACACACACGGAGCCTTCACTCTCCCACACACACACACGGAGCCTTCACTCTCCCACACACACACAAGGAGCCTTCACTCTTCCACACACTCAGAGCCTTCACTCTCCCACACACACGGAGCCTTCACTCTCCCACACACACGGAGCCTTCACTCTCCCTCACACACGGAGCTTTCACTCTCCCACACACACAAATACGGAGCCTTCACTCTCCCACAGACACACACGGAGTCTTCACTCTCCCACATACACGGAGCCTTCACTCTCCCACACACACGGAGCCTTGTCTCTCCCACACACACACACGGAGCCTTCACTCTCCCACACACATACACAGAGTCTTCACTCTCCCACACTCACGGAGCCTTCACTCTCCCACACACACGGAGCCTTCACTCTCCCACACACACGGAGCCTTCACTCTCCCACACACACGGAGCCTTCACTCTCCCACACACACACACGGAGCCTTCACTCTCCCACACACATACACAGAGTCTTCACTCTCCCACACTCACGGAGCCTTCACTCTCCCACACACACGGAGCCTTCACTCTCCCACACACACGGAGCCTTCACTCTCCCACACACACGGAGCCTTCACTCTCCCACACACACACACAGAGCCTTCACTATCCCACACACACACACGGAGCCTTCACTCTCCCACACACACACACGGAGCCTTCACTCTCCCCGACACACACACGGAGTCTTCACTCTCCCAGACACACACACGGAGCCTTCACTCTCCCACACACACACACGGAGCATTCACTCTCCCACACACACACACGGAGCCTTCACTCTCCCACACACACACAAGGAGTCTTCACTCTCCCACATACACGGAGCCTTCACTCTCCCACACACATACACAGAGTCTTCACTCTCCCACACACACGGAGCCTTCACTCTCCGACACACACGGAGCCTTCAGTCTCCCACACACACGGAGCCTGCACTCTCCCACACACACGGAGCCCTCACTCTCCCACACACACGGAGCCTTCACTCTCCCAGACACACGGAGCGTTCACTCTCCCACACACACGGAGCCTTCACTCTCCCACACACACACACGGAGCCTTCACTCTCCCACACACACACACGGAGCCTTCTCTCTCCCACACACACATACGGAGCCTTCACTCTCCCTCACACACACACGGAGCCTTCACTCTCCCACACACCCGGAGCCTTCACTCTCCCACGCACACGGAGCCTTCACTCTCCCACACACACGGAGCCTTCACTCTCCCACACACACACACGGAGCCTTCTCTCTCCCACACACATACACGGAGCCTTCACTCTCCCACACACACACACGGAGCCTTCACTCTCCCACAGACACACACGGAGTCTTCACTCTCCCACATACACACACGGAGTCTTCACTCTCCCGCACACACGGAGCCTTCACTCTCCCGCACACACGGAGCCTTGACTCTCCCAGACACACACACTGAGCCTTCACTCTCCCACACACACACACGGAGCCTTCACTCTCCCACACACACGGAGCCTTCACTCTCCCACACACACACACGGAGCCTTCTCTCTCCCACACACACGGAGCCTTCACTCTCCCACACGCACGGAGCCTTCACTCTCCCACACGCACGGAGCCTTCACTCTCCCACACACACACATGGAGCCTTCACTCTCCCACACACACACATGGAGCCTTCACTCTCCCACACACACGGAGCCTTCTCTCTCCCACACACACACATGGAGCCTTCACTCTCCCACACACACACATGGAGCCTTCACTCTCCCACACACACGGAGCCTTCACTCTCCCACACACACACACGGAGCCTTCACTCTCCCACACACACGGAGCCTTCACTCTCCCACACGCACGGAGCCTTCACTCTCCCACACATACGGAGCCTTCACTCTCCCACAGACACGGAGCCTTCACTCTCCCACACACACGGAGCCTTCACTCTCCCACACACACGGAGCCTTCACTCTCCCACACACACACATGGAGCCTTCACTCTCCCACACACATGGAGCCTTCACTCTCCTACACACACGGAGCCTTCACTCTCGCACAGACAGACATGGAGCCTTCACTCTCCCACACACACACACGGAGCCTTCACTCTCCCACACACACACACGGAGCCTTCACTCTCCCACACACACACACGGAGCCTTCACTCTCCCACACACACACACGGAGCCTTCACTCTCCCACACACACACACACGGAGCCTTTACTCTCCCACACACGGAGCCTTCACTCTCCCACAGACACACACGGAGCCTTCACTCTCCCACAGACACACACGGAGACTTCACTCTCCCACCCCCACACACAGAGCCTTCACTCTCCCACACACACGGAGCCTTCACTCTCCCACACACACGGAGCCTTCACTCTCCCACAGACACACACGGTGCCTTCACTCTCCCACAGACACACACGGAGTCTTCACTCTCCCACACTCACGGAGCCTTCACTCTCCCACACACACACACGGAGCCTTCACTCTCCCACACACGCACACGGAGCCTTCACTCTCCCACACGCACACGGGGCCTTCACTCTCCCACACACACGGAGCCTTCACTCTCACACACACACACACGGAGCCTTCACTCTCCCCGACACACACACGGAGCCTTCACTCTCCCAGACACACACACGGAGCCTTCACTCTCCCACATACACACACGGAGCCTTCACTCTCCCACACACACACACGGAGCCTTCACTCTCCCCGACACACACACGGAGCCTTCACTCTCCCAGACACACACACGGAGCCTTCACTCTCCCAGACACACACACGGAGCCTTCACTCTCCCACACACACACACGGAGCCTTCACTCTCCCACACACACACAAGGAGCCTTCACTCTCCCACACACTCAGAGCCTTCACTCTCCCACACACACGGAGCCTTCACTCTCCCACACACACGGAGCCTTTACTCTCCCACACACACGGAGCCTTCACTCTCCCACACACACACACGGAGCCTTCACTCTCCCACACACACACACGGAGCCTTCACTCTCCCACACACACACACGGAGCCTTCACTCTCCCACGCACACACACACGGAGTCTTCACTCTCCCACACACACGGAGCGTTCACTCTCCCACACACACACACACGGAGCCTTCACTCTCCCACACACATACACAGAGTCTTCACTCTCCCACACACACGGAGCCTTCACTCTCCCACACACACGGAGCCTTCACTCTCCCACACACACTGAGCCTTCCCTCTCCCACACACACGGAGCCTTCACTCTCCCACACACACGGAGCCTTCACTCTCCCACACACACACACGGAGCCTTCACTCTCCCACACACACACACAGAGCCTTCACTCTCCTACACACACGGAGCCCTCACTCTCCCACACACACGGAGCCTTCACTCTCCCAGACACACGGAGCCTTCACTCTCCCACTCAGACGGAGCCTTCACTCTCCCACACACACACACGGAGCCTTCACTCTCCCACACACACACACGGAGCCTTCACTCTCCCACACACACACACAGAGCCTTCACTCTCCCACACACACACACGGAGCCTTCACTCTCCCACACACACGGAGCCTTCACTCTCCCACATACACGGAGACTTCACTCTCCTAGACACACGGAGCGTTCACTCTCCCACACACACGGAGCCTTCACTCTCCCAGACACACACACGGAGCCTTCACTCTCCCACACACACACACGGAGCCTTCACTCTCCCACACACACACAAGGAGCCTTCACTCTTCCACACACTCAGAGCCTTCACTCTCCCACACACACGGAGCCTTCACTCTCCCACACACACGGAGCCTTCACTCTCCCTCACACACGGAGCTTTCACTCTCCCACACACACAAATACGGAGCCTTCACTCTCCCACAGACACACACGGAGTCTTCACTCTCCCACACACACGGAGCCTTCACTCTCCCGCACACACGGAGCCTTGTCTCTCCCACACACACACACGGAGCCTTCACTCTCCCACACACATACACAGAGTCTTCACTCTCCCACACTCACGGAGCCTTCACTCTCCCACACACACGGAGCCTTCACTCTCCCACACACACGGAGCCTTCACTCTCCCACACACACGGAGCCTTCACTCTCCCACACACACACACGGAGCCTTCACTCTCCCACACACATACACAGAGTCTTCACTCTCCCACACTCACGGAGCCTTCACTCTCCCACACACACGGAGCCTTCACTCTCCCACACACACGGAGCCTTCACTCTCCCACACACACGGAGCCTTCACTCTCCCACACACACACACGGAGCCTTCACTATCCCACACACACACACGGAGCCTTCACTCTCCCACACACACACACGGAGCCTTCACTCTCCCCGACACACACACGGAGTCTTCACTCTCCCAGACACACACACGGAGCCTTCACTCTCCCACACACACACACGGAGCCTTCACTCTCCCACACACACACACGGAGCCTTCACTCTCCCACACACACACAAGGAGTCTTCACTCTCCCACATACACGGAGCCTTCAATCTCCCACACACATACACAGAGTCTTCACTCTCCCACACACACGGAGCCTTCACTCTCCGACACACACGGAGCCTTCAGTCTCCCACACACACGGAGCCTGCACTCTCCCACACACACGGAGCCCTCACTCTCCCACACACACGGAGCCTTCACTCTCCCAGACACACGGAGCGTTCACTCTCCCACACACACGGAGCCTTCACTCTCCCACACACACACACGGAGCCTTCACTCTCCCACACACACACACGGAGCCTTCTCTCTCCCACACACACATACGGAGCCTTCACTCTCCCTCACACACACACGGAGCCTTCACTCTCCCACACACCCGGAGCCTACACTCTCCCACACACACGGAGCCTTCACTCTCCCACACACACGGAGCCTTCACTCTCCCACACACTCACACGGAGCCTTCACTCTCCCACAGACACACACGGAGTCTTCACTCTCCCACACACCCGGAGCCTTCACTCTCCCACACGCACGGAGCCTTCACTCTCCCACACACACGGAGCCTTCACTCTCCCACACACACACACGGAGCCTTCACTCTCCCACACACCTGGAGCCTTCACTCTCCCACACACACGGAGCCTTCACTCTCCCACACACACGGAGCCTTCACTCTCCCACACACTCACACGGAGCCTTCACTCTCCCACAGACACACACGGAGTCTTCACTCTCCCACACACCCGGAGCCTTCACTCTCCCACACACACGGAGTCTTCACTCTCCCACATACACGGAGCCTTCACTCTCTCACACACACGGAGCCTTCACTCTCCCACACACACGGAGCCTTCACTCTCCCACACACACGGTGCCTTCACTCTCCCACACACACACACGGAGCCTTCACTCTCCCACACACACACACGGAGCCTTCACTCTCCCACACACACACACGGAGCCTTCACTCTCCCAGACACACACACACGGAGCCTTCACTCTGCCACACACACACACGGAGCCTTCACTCTCCCACACACACACACAGAGCCTTCACTCTCCCACACACACACAGGGAGCCTTCACTCTCCTACACACACGGAGCCCTCACTCTCCCACACACACGGAGCCTTCACTCTCCCAGACACACGGAGCCTTCACTCTCCCACACACACACACGGAGCCTTCACTCTCCCACACACACACACGGAGCCTTCACTCTCCCACACACACACACGGAGCCTTCACTCTCCCACACACACACACGGAGCCTTCACTCTCCCACACACACACACGGAGCCTTCACTCTCACACACACACGGAGCCTTCACTCTCCCACATACACGGTACCTTCACTCTCCCAGACACACGGAGCGTTCACTCTCCCACGCACACGGAGCCTTCACTCTCCCACACACACGGAGCCTTCACTCTCCCACACAAACGGAGCCTTCACTCTCCCACACACACACACGGAGCCTTCACTCTGCCACACACACACACGGAGCCTTCACTCTCCCACACACACACACGGAGTCTTCACTCTCCCACACACACGGATCCTTCACTCTCCCACACACACACGGTGTCTTCACTCTCCCACACACACGGAGCCTTCACTCTCCCACACACACGGAGCCTTCACTCTCCCACACACACGGAGCCTTCACTCTCCCACACACACGGAGCCTTCACTCTCCCACACACACGGAGCCTTCACTCTCCCACACACACACACGGAGCCTTCACTCTCTCACACACACACACGGAGCCTTCACTCTCCCACACACACGGAGCCTTCACTCTCCCACACACACGGAGCCTTCACTCTCCCACACACACGGAGCCTTCACTCTCCCACACACACGGAGCCTTCACTCTCCCACACACACACACGGAGCCTTCACTCTCCCACACACACACACGGAGCCTTCACTCTCCCACACACACACACGGAGCCTTCACTCTCCCACACACACACTTGGAGCCTTCACTCTCCCACACACACACACGGAGCCTTCACTCTCCCACTCACACACACGGAGCCTTCACTCTCCCACACACACGGGGCCTTCACTCTCCCACACACACGGAGCCTTCACTCTCCCACACACACACACGGAGTCTTCACTCTCCCTCATACACGGAGCCTTCACTCTCCCACACACATACACAGAGTCTTCACTCTCCCACACACACGGAGCCTTCACTCTCCCACACACACGGAGCCTTCACTCTCCCACAGACACAGACGGAGCCTTCACTCTCCCACAGACACACACGGAGTCTTCACTCTCCCACACACACGGAGCCTTCACTCTCCCACACACACACACGGAGCCTTCACTCTCCCACACACGCACACGGAGCCTTCACTCTCCCACACACACGGAGCCTTCACTCTCCCACACGCACACGGAGCCTTCACTCTCCCCCACACACACACGGAGCCTTCACTCTCCCACACACACACACGGAGCCTTCACTCTCCCACAGACACAACCCAAGACTTCACTCTCCCACGCACACGGAGCCTTCACTCTCCCACACACAGACACGGAGCCTTCACTCTCCCACACACCCGGAGCCTTCACTCTACCACACACACGGAGCCTTCACTCTCCCACACACACGGAGCCTTCACTCTCCCACACACTCACACGGAGCCTTCACTCTCCCACAGACACACACGGAGTCTTCACTCTCCCACACACCCGGAGCCTTCACTCTCCCACACGCACGGAGCCTTCACTCTCCCACACACACGGAGCCTTCACTCTCCCACACACACACACGGAGCCTTCACTCTCCCACACACCTGGAGCCTTCACTCTCCCACACACACGGAGCCTTCATTCTCCCACACACACGGAGCCTTCACTCTCCCACACACTCACACGGAGCCTTCACTCTCCCACAGACACACACGGAGTCTTCACTCTCCCACACACCCGGAGCCTTCACTCTCCCACACACACGGAGTCTTCACTCTCCCACATACACGGAGCCTTCACTCTCTCACACACACGGAGCCTTCACTCTCCCACACACACGGTGCCTTCACTCTCCCACACACACACACACGGAGCCTTCACTCTCCCACACACACACACGGAGCCTTCACTCTCCCACACACACACACGGAGCCTTCACTCTCCCACACACACACACACGGAGCCTTCACTCTGCCACACACACACACGGAGCCTTCACTCTCCCACACACACACACGGAGCCTTCACTCTCCTACACACACGGAGCCCTCACTCTCCCACACACAGGGAGCCTTCACTCTCCCAGACACACGGAGCCTTCACTCTCCCACACACACACACGGAGCCCTCACTCTCCCACACACACACACGGAGCCTTCACTCTCCCACACACACACACGGAGCCTTCACTCTCCCACACACACACACGGAGCCTTCACTCTCCCACACACACACACGGAGCCTTCACTCTCCCACACACACACACGGAGCCTTCACTCTCCCACACACACGGAGCCTTCACTCTCCCACATACACGGTACCTTCACTCTCCCAGACACACGGTGCGTTCACTCTCCCACGCACACGGAGCCTTCACTCTCCCACACACACGGAGCCTTCACTCTCCCACACAAACGGAGCCTTCACTCTCCCACACACACACACAGAGCCTTCACTCTGCCACACACACACACGGAGCCTTCACTCTCCCACACACACACACGGAGTCTTCACTCTCCCACACACACGGATCCTTCACTCTCCCACACACACACGGTGTCTTCACTCTCCCACACACACGGAGCCTTCACTCTCCCACACACACGGAGCCTTCACTCTCCCACACACACGGAGCCTTCACTCTCCCACACACACGGAGCCTTCACTCTCCCACACACACGGAGTCTTCACTCTCCCACACACACGGAGCCTTCACTCTCCCACACACACGGAGCCTTCACTCTCCCACACACACGGAGCCTTCACTCTCCCACACACACGGAGTCTTCACTCTCCCACACACACACACGGAGCCTTCACTCTCCCACACACACACACGGAGCCTTCACTCTCCCACACACACACACGGAGCCTTCACTCTCCCACACACACACACGGAGCCTTCACTCTCCCACACACACACTTGGAGCCTTCACTCTCCCACACACACACACGGAGCCTTCACTCTCCCACACACATACACAGTGTCTTCACTCTCCCACACACACGGAGCCTTCACTCTCCCACACACACGGAGCCTTCACTCTCCCACACACACGGAGCCTTCACTCTCCCACACACACGGAGCCTTCACTCTCCCACACACACAAACACGGAGTCTTCACTCTCCCACACACACACGGTGTCTTCACTCTCCCACATACACGGAGCCTTCACTCTCCCACACACATACACAGAGTCTTAACTCTCCCACACACACGGAGCCTTCACTCTCCCACACACACGGAGCCTTCACTCTCCCACAGACACACACGGAGCCTTCACTCTCCCACAGACACACATGGAGTCTTCACTCTCCCACACACACAGAGCCTTCACTCTCCCACACACACACACGGAGCCTTCACTCTCCCACACACGCACACGGAGCCTTCACTCTCCCACACACACGGAGCCTTCACTCTCCCACACGCACACGGAGCCTTCACTCTCCCACACACACAGAGCCTTCACTCTCACACACACACACACGGAGACTTCACTCTCCCCGACACACACACGGAGCCTTCACTCTCCCAGACACACACACGGAGCCTTCACTCTCCCACACACACACACGGAGCCTTCACTCTCCCACACACACACAAGGAGCCTTCACTCTCCCACACACTCAGAGCCTTCACTCTCCCACACACACGGAGCCTTCACTCTCCCACACACACGGAGCTTTCACTCTCCCACACACACACACACGGAGCCTTCACTCTCCCACAGACACGGAGCCTTCACTCTCCCACACACACACACGGAGTCTTCACTCTCCCACACACACACGGTGTCTTCACTCTCCCACATACACAGAGCCTTCACTCTCCCACACACATACACAGAGTCTTCACTCTCCCACACACACGGAGCCTTCACTCTCCCACACACACGGAGCCTTCTCTCTCCCACACACACACACGGAGCCTTCACTCTCCCAGACACATACACGGAGTCTTCACTCTCCCACACACACGGAGCCTTCACTCTCCCACACACACGGAGCCTTCACTCTCCCACACACACGGAGCCTTCACTCTCCCACACACACACACGGAGCCTTCACTATCCCACACACACACACGGAGCCTTCACTCTCCCACACACACACACGGAGCCTTCACTCTCCCACACACACACACGGAGCCTTCACTCTCACACACACACACACGGAGCCTTCACTCTCCCACACACACACACGGAGCCTTCACTCTCCCACACACACACACGGAGTCTTCACTCTCCCACACACACACGGTGTCTTCACTCTCCCACATACACGGAGCCTTCACTCTCCCACACACATACACAGAGTCTTCACTCTCCCACACACACGGAGCCTTCACTCTCCGACACACACGGAGCCTTCAGTCTCCCACACACACGGAGCCTGCACTCTCCCACACACACGGAGCCCTCACTCTCCCACACACACGGAGCCTTCACTCTCCCAGACACACGGAGCCTGCACTCTCCCACACACACGGAGCCTTCACTCTCCCACACACACACACAGTGCCTTCACTCTCCCACACACACACACGGAGCCTTCTCTCTCCCACACACACATACGGAGCCTTCACTCTCCCTCACACACACACGGAGCCTTCACTCTCCCACACACACGGAGGTTTCACTCTCCCACACACACACACGGAGCTTTCACTCTCCCACAGACACACACGGAGTCTTCACTCTCCCACACACACGGAGCGTTCACTCTCCCACACACACACACACGGAGCCTTCACTCTCCCACACACATACACAGAGTCTTCACTCTCCCACACACACGGAGCCTTCACTCTCCCACACACACGGAGCCTTCACTCTCCCACACACACTGAGCCTTCACTCTCCCACACACACGGAGCCTTCACTCTCCCACACACACGGAGCCTTCACTCTCCCACACACACACACGGAGCCTTCACTCTCCCACACACACACACAGAGCCTTCACTCTCCTACACACACGGAGCCCTCACTCTCCCACACACACGGAGCCTTCACTCTCCCTGACACACGGAGCCTTCACTCTCCCACTCACACGGAGCCTTCACTCTCCCACACACACACACGGAGCCTTCACTCTCCCACACACACACACGGAGCCTTCACTCTCCCACACACACACACAGAGCCTTCACTCTCCCACACACACACACGGAGCCTTCACTCTCCCACACACACGGAGCCTTCACTCTCCCACATACACGGAGACTTCACTCTCCTGGACACACGGAGCGTTCACTCTCCCACGCACACGGAGCCTTCACTCTCCCACTCACACGGAGCCTTCACTCTCCCACACACACACACACGGAGCCTTCACTCTCCCACACACACACACGGAGCCTTCTCTCTCCCACACACACACACGGAGCCTTCACTCTCCCACACACACACACGGAGCCTTCACTCTCCCACACACACACACGGAGCCTTCACTCTCCCACACACACACACGGAGCCTTCACTCTCCCACACACACACACGGAGCCTTCACTCTCCCACACACACACACGGAGCCTTCACTCTCCCACAGACACAACCGGAGTCTTCACTCTCCCACGCACACGGAGCCTTCACTCTCCCACACACAGACACGGAGTCTTCACTCTCCCACACACACGGAGCCTTCACTCTCCCACACACTCACACGGAGCCTTCACTCTCCCACAGACACACACGGAGTCTTCACTCTCCCACACACCTGGAGCCTTCACTCTCCCACACGCACGGAGCCTTCACTCTCCCACACACACGGAGCCTTCACTCTCGCACACACACACACGGAGCCTTCACTCTCCCACACACCTGGAGCCTTCACTCTCCCACACACACGGAGCCTTCACTCTCCCACACACACGGAGCCTTCACTCTCCCACACACTCACACGGAGCCTTCACTCTCCCACACACACGGAGCCTTCACTCTCCCACACACTCACACGGAGCCTTCACTCTCCCACAGACACACACGGAGTCTTCACTCTCCCACATACACGGAGCCTTCACTCTCTCACACACACGGAGCCTTCACTCTCCCACACACACGGAGCCTTCACTCTCCCACACACACACGGTGTCTTCACTCTCCCACATACACAGAGCCTTCACTCTCCCACACACATACACAGAGTCTTCACTCTCCCACACACACAGAGCCTTCACTCTCCCAAACACACGGAGCCTTCACTCTCCCACAGACACACACGGAGCCTTCACTCTCCCACAGACACAGACGGAGTCTTCACTCTCCCACACACACGGAGCCTTCACTCTCCCACACACACACACGGAGCCTTCACTCTCCCACACACGCACACGGAGCCTTCACTCTCCCACACACACGGAGCCTTCACTCTCCCACACGCACACGGAGCCTTCACTCTCCCACACACACGGAGCCTTCACTCTCACACACACACACACGGAGCCTTCACTCTCCCCGACACACACACGGAGCCTTCACTCTCCCACACACACACACGGAGCCTTCACTCTCCCACACACACACACGGAGCCTTCACTCTCCCACACACACACAAGGAGCCTTCACTCTCCCACACACTCAGAGCCTTCACTCTCCCACACACACGGAGCCTTCACTCTCCCACACACACGGAGCCTTCACTCTCCCTCACACACACACACGGAGCCTTCACTCTCCCACAGACACACACTGAGTCTTCACTCTCCCACACACACGGAGCCTTCACTCTCCCACACACACGGAGCCTTCTCTCTCCCACACACACACACGGAGCCTTCACTCTCCCACACACACACACGGAGCCTTCACTCTCCCACACACATACACAGAGTCTTCACTCTCCCACACTCACGGAGCCTTCACTCTCCCACACACACGGAGCCTTCACTCTCCCACCCACACGGAACCTTCACTCTCCCACACACACGGAGCCTTCACTCTCCCACACACACACACGGAGCCTTCACTATCCCACACACACACACGGAGCCTTCACTCTCCCACACACACACACGGAGCCTTCACTCTCCCACACACACACACGGAGCCTTCACTCTCCCACACACACACACGGAGCCTTCACTCTCCCACACACACACACGGAGTCTTCACTCTCCCACACACACACGGTGTCTTCACTCTCCCACATACACAGAGTCTTCACTCTCCCACACACACGGAGCCTTCACTCTCCGACACACACGGAGCCTTCAGTCTCCCACACACACGGAGCCTGCACTCTCCCACACACACGGAGCCCTCACTCTCCCACACACACGGAGCCTTCACTCTCCCAGACACACGGAGTCTTCACTCTCCCACACACAGACACGGAGCCTTCACTCTCCCACACACACACACGGAGTCTTCACTCTCCCACACACACACCCGGAGCCTTCACTCTCCCACACACACGGAGCCTTCACTCTCCCACACACTCACACGGAGCCTTCACTCTCCCACAGACACACACGGAGTCTTCACTCTCCCACACACCTGGAGCCTTCACTCTCCCACACGCACGGAGCCTTCACTCTCCCACACACACGGAGCCTTCACTCTCGCACACACACACACGGAGCCTTCACTCTCCCACACACCTGGAGCCTTCACTCTCCCACACACACGGAGCCTTCACTCTCCCACACACACGGAGCCTTCACTCTCCCACACACTCACACGGTGCCTTCACTCTCCCACACACACGGAGCCTTCACTCTCCCACACACTCACACGGAGCCTTCACTCTCCCACAGACACACACGGAGTCTTCACTCTCCCACATACACGGAGCCTTCACTCTCTCACACACACGGAGCCTTCACTCTCCCACACACACGGAGCCTTCACTCTCCCACACACACGGAGCCTTCACTCTCCCACACACACACTTGGAGCCTTCACTCTCCCACACACACGGAGCCTTCACTCTCCCACACACACACACGGAGTCTTCACTCTCCCACACACACACACAGTCTTCACTCTCCCACACACACAGAGCCTTCACTCTCCCAAACACACGGAGCCTTCACTCTCCCACAGACACACACGGAGCCTTCACTCTCCCACAGACACACACGGAGTCTTCACTCTCCCACACACACGGAGCCTTCACTCTCCCACACACACACACGGAGCCTTCACTCTCCCACACACGCACACGGAGCCTTCACTCTCCCACACACACGGAGCCTTCACTCTCCCACACGCACACGGAGCCTTCACTCTCCCACACACACGGAGCCTTCACTCTCACACACACACACACGGAGCCTTCACTCTCCCCGACACACACACGGAGCCTTCACTTCCCAGACACACACACGGAGCCTTCACTCTCCCACACACACACACGGAGCCTTCACTCTCCCACACACACACAAGGAGCCTTCACTCTCCCACACACTCAGAGCCTTCACTCTCCCACACACACGGAGCCTTCACTCTCCCACACACACGGAGCCTTCACTCTCCCTCACACACGGAGCTTTCACTCTCCCACACACACACACACGGAGCCTTCACTCTCCCACAGACACACACGGAGTCTTCACTCTCCCACACACACGGAGCCTTCACTCTCCCACACACACGGAGCCTTCTCTCTCCCACACACACACACGGAGCCTTCACTCTCCCACACACACACACGGAGCCTTCACTCTCCCACACACATACACAGAGTCTTCACTCTCCCACACTCACGGAGCCTTCACTCTCCCACACTCACGGAGCCTTCACTCTCCCACACACACGGAGCCTTCACTCTCCCACGCACACGGAGCCTTCACTCTCCCACACACACACACGGAGCCTTCACTATCCCACACACACACACGGAGCCTTCACTCTCCCACACACACACACGGAGCCTTCACTCTCCCACACACACACACGGAGCCTTCACTCTCCCACACACACACACGGAGCCTTCACTCTCCCACACACACACACGGAGTCTTCACTCTCCCACACACACACGGTGTCTTCACTCTCCCACATACACAGAGTCTTCACTCTCCCACACACACGGAGCCTTCACTCTCCGACACACACGGAGCCTTCAGTCTCCCACACACACGGAGCCTGCACTCTCCCACACACACGGAGCCCTCACTCTCCCACACACACGGAGCCTTCACTCTCCCAGACACACGGAGCCTTCACTCTCCCACACACACGGAGCCTTCACTCTCCCACACACACACACGGAGCCTTCACTCTCCCACACACACACACGGAGCCTTCTCTCTCCCACACACACATACGGAGCCTTCACTCTCCCTCACACACACACGGAGCCTTCACTCTCCCACACACACGGAGCCTTCACTCTCCCACACACACGGAGCCTTCACTCTCCCACACACACACACGGAGCTTTCACTCTCCCACAGACACACACGGAGTCTTCACTCTCCCACACACACGGAGCGTTCACTCTCCCACACACACACACACGGAGCCTTCACTCTCCCACACACATACACAGAGTCTTCACTCTCCCACACACACGGAGCCTTCACTCTCCCACACACACGGAGCCTTCACTCTCCCACACACACTGAGCCTTCACTCTCCCACACACACGGAGCCTTCACTCTCCCACACACACGGAGCCTTCACTCTCCCACACACACACACGGAGCCTTCACTCTCCCACACACACACACACAGCCTTCACTCTCCTACACACACGGAGCCCTCACTCTCCCACACGCACGGAGCCTTCACTCTCCCACACACACGGAGCCTTCACTCTCGCACACACACACACGGAGCCTTCACTCTCCCACACACCTGGAGCCTTCACTCTCCCACACACACGGAGCCTTCACTCTCCCACACACACGGAGCCTTCACTCTCCCACACACTCACACGGAGCCTTCACTCTCCCACACACACGGAGCCTTCACTCTCCCACACACTCACACGGAGCCTTCACTCTCCCACAGACACACACGGAGTCTTCACTCTCCCACATACACGGAGCCTTCACTCTCTCACACACACGGAGCCTTCACTCTCCCACACACACGGAGCCTTCACTCTCCCACACACACGGAGCCTTCACTCTCCCACACACACACTTGGAGCCTTCACTCTCCCACACACACGGAGCCTTCACTCTCCCACACACACACACGGAGTCTTCACTCTCCCACACACACACAGAGTCTTCACTCTCCCACACACACAGAGCCTTCACTCTCCCAAACACACGGAGCCTTCACTCTCCCACAGACACACACGGAGCCTTCACTCTCCCACAGACACACACGGAGTCCTCACTCTCCCACACACACGGAGCCTTCACTCTCCCACACACACACACGGAGCCTTCACTCTCCCACACACACGGAGCCTTCACTCTCCCACACACACGGAGCCTTCACTCTCCCACACACACGGAGCCTTCACTCTCCCACACACACGGAGTCTTCACTCTCCCACACACACGGAGCCTTCACTCTCCCACACACACGGAGCCTTCACTCTCCCACACACACGGAGCCTTCACTCTCCCACACACACGGAGTCTTCACTCTCCCACACACACACACGGAGCCTTCACTCTCCCACACACACACACGGAGCCTTCACTCTCCCACACACACACACGGAGCCTTCACTCTCCCACACACACACACGGAGCCTTCACTCTCCCACACACACACTTGGAGCCTTCACTCTCCCACACACACACACGGAGCCTTCACTCTCCCACACACATACACAGTGTCTTCACTCTCCCACACACACGGAGCCTTCACTCTCCCACACACACGGAGCCTTCACTCTCCCACACACACGGAGCCTTCACTCTCCCACACACACGGAGCCTTCACTCTCCCACACACACAAACACGGAGTCTTCACTCTCCCACACACACACGGTGTCTTCACTCTCCCACATACACGGAGCCTTCACTCTCCCACACACATACACAGAGTCTTAACTCTCCCACACACACGGAGCCTTCACTCTCCCACACACACGGAGCCTTCACTCTCCCACAGACACACACGGAGCCTTCACTCTCCCACAGACACACATGGAGTCTTCACTCTCCCACACACACAGAGCCTTCACTCTCCCACACACACACACGGAGCCTTCACTCTCCCACACACGCACACGGAGCCTTCACTCTCCCACACACACGGAGCCTTCACTCTCCCACACGCACACGGAGCCTTCACTCTCCCACACACACAGAGCCTTCACTCTCACACACACACACACGGAGACTTCACTCTCCCCGACACACACACGGAGCCTTCACTCTCCCAGACACACACACGGAGCCTTCACTCTCCCACACACACACACGGAGCCTTCACTCTCCCACACACACACAAGGAGCCTTCACTCTCCCACACACTCAGAGCCTTCACTCTCCCACACACACGGAGCCTTCACTCTCCCACACACACGGAGCTTTCACTCTCCCACACACACACACACGGAGCCTTCACTCTCCCACAGACACGGAGCCTTCACTCTCCCACACACACACACGGAGTCTTCACTCTCCCACACACACACGGTGTCTTCACTCTCCCACATACACAGAGCCTTCACTCTCCCACACACATACACAGAGTCTTCACTCTCCCACACACACGGAGCCTTCACTCTCCCACACACACGGAGCCTTCTCTCTCCCACACACACACACGGAGCCTTCACTCTCCCAGACACATACACGGAGTCTTCACTCTCCCACACACACGGAGCCTTCACTCTCCCACACACACGGAGCCTTCACTCTCCCACACACACGGAGCCTTCACTCTCCCACACACACACACGGAGCCTTCACTATCCCACACACACACACGGAGCCTTCACTCTCCCACACACACACACGGAGCCTTCACTCTCCCACACACACACACGGAGCCTTCACTCTCACACACACACACACGGAGCCTTCACTCTCCCACACACACACACGGAGCCTTCACTCTCCCACACACACACACGGAGTCTTCACTCTCCCACACACACACGGTGTCTTCACTCTCCCACATACACGGAGCCTTCACTCTCCCACACACATACACAGAGTCTTCACTCTCCCACACACACGGAGCCTTCACTCTCCGACACACACGGAGCCTTCAGTCTCCCACACACACGGAGCCTGCACTCTCCCACACACACGGAGCCCTCACTCTCCCACACACACGGAGCCTTCACTCTCCCAGACACACGGAGCCTGCACTCTCCCACACACACGGAGCCTTCACTCTCCCACACACACACACAGTGCCTTCACTCTCCCACACACACACACGGAGCCTTCTCTCTCCCACACACACATACGGAGCCTTCACTCTCCCTCACACACACACGGAGCCTTCACTCTCCCACACACACGGAGGTTTCACTCTCCCACACACACACACGGAGCTTTCACTCTCCCACAGACACACACGGAGTCTTCACTCTCCCACACACACGGAGCGTTCACTCTCCCACACACACACACACGGAGCCTTCACTCTCCCACACACATACACAGAGTCTTCACTCTCCCACACACACGGAGCCTTCACTCTCCCACACACACGGAGCCTTCACTCTCCCACACACACTGAGCCTTCACTCTCCCACACACACGGAGCCTTCACTCTCCCACACACACGGAGCCTTCACTCTCCCACACACACACACGGAGCCTTCACTCTCCCACACACACACACAGAGCCTTCACTCTCCTACACACACGGAGCCCTCACTCTCCCACACACACGGAGCCTTCACTCTCCCTGACACACGGAGCCTTCACTCTCCCACTCACACGGAGCCTTCACTCTCCCACACACACACACGGAGCCTTCACTCTCCCACACACACACACGGAGCCTTCACTCTCCCACACACACACACAGAGCCTTCACTCTCCCACACACACACACGGAGCCTTCACTCTCCCACACACACGGAGCCTTCACTCTCCCACATACACGGAGACTTCACTCTCCTGGACACACGGAGCGTTCACTCTCCCACGCACACGGAGCCTTCACTCTCCCACTCACACGGAGCCTTCACTCTCCCACACACACACACACGGAGCCTTCACTCTCCCACACACACACACGGAGCCTTCTCTCTCCCACACACACACACGGAGCCTTCACTCTCCCACACACACACACGGAGCCTTCACTCTCCCACACACACACACGGAGCCTTCACTCTCCCACACACACACACGGAGCCTTCACTCTCCCACACACACACACGGAGCCTTCACTCTCCCACACACACACACGGAGCCTTCACTCTCCCACAGACACAACCGGAGTCTTCACTCTCCCACGCACACGGAGCCTTCACTCTCCCACACACAGACACGGAGTCTTCACTCTCCCACACACACGGAGCCTTCACTCTCCCACACACTCACACGGAGCCTTCACTCTCCCACAGACACACACGGAGTCTTCACTCTCCCACACACCTGGAGCCTTCACTCTCCCACACGCACGGAGCCTTCACTCTCCCACACACACGGAGCCTTCACTCTCGCACACACACACACGGAGCCTTCACTCTCCCACACACCTGGAGCCTTCACTCTCCCACACACACGGAGCCTTCACTCTCCCACACACACGGAGCCTTCACTCTCCCACACACTCACACGGAGCCTTCACTCTCCCACACACACGGAGCCTTCACTCTCCCACACACTCACACGGAGCCTTCACTCTCCCACAGACACACACGGAGTCTTCACTCTCCCACATACACGGAGCCTTCACTCTCTCACACACACGGAGCCTTCACTCTCCCACACACACGGAGCCTTCACTCTCCCACACACACGGAGCCTTCACTCTCCCACACACACACTTGGAGCCTTCACTCTCCCACACACACGGAGCCTTCACTCTCCCACACACACACACGGAGTCTTCACTCTCCCACACACACACGGTGTCTTCACTCTCCCACATACACAGAGCCTTCACTCTCCCACACACATACACAGAGTCTTCACTCTCCCACACACACAGAGCCTTCACTCTCCCAAACACACGGAGCCTTCACTCTCCCACAGACACACACGGAGCCTTCACTCTCCCACAGACACAGACGGAGTCTTCACTCTCCCACACACACGGAGCCTTCACTCTCCCACACACACACACGGAGCCTTCACTCTCCCACACACGCACACGGAGCCTTCACTCTCCCACACACACGGAGCCTTCACTCTCCCACACGCACACGGAGCCTTCACTCTCCCACACACACGGAGCCTTCACTCTCACACACACACACACGGAGCCTTCACTCTCCCCGACACACACACGGAGCCTTCACTCTCCCACACACACACACGGAGCCTTCACTCTCCCACACACACACACGGAGCCTTCACTCTCCCACACACACACAAGGAGCCTTCACTCTCCCACACACTCAGAGCCTTCACTCTCCCACACACACGGAGCCTTCACTCTCCCACACACACGGAGCCTTCACTCTCCCTCACACACACACACGGAGCCTTCACTCTCCCACAGACACACACTGAGTCTTCACTCTCCCACACACACGGAGCCTTCACTCTCCCACACACACGGAGCCTTCTCTCTCCCACACACACACACGGAGCCTTCACTCTCCCACACACACACACGGAGCCTTCACTCTCCCACACACATACACAGAGTCTTCACTCTCCCACACTCACGGAGCCTTCACTCTCCCACACACACGGAGCCTTCACTCTCCCACACACACGGAACCTTCACTCTCCCACACACACGGAGCCTTCACTCTCCCACACACACACACGGAGCCTTCACTATCCCACACACACACACGGAGCCTTCACTCTCCCACACACACACACGGAGCCTTCACTCTCCCACACACACACACGGAGCCTTCACTCTCCCACACACACACACGGAGCCTTCACTCTCCCACACACACACACGGAGTCTTCACTCTCCCACACACACACGGTGTCTTCACTCTCCCACATACACAGAGTCTTCACTCTCCCACACACACGGAGCCTTCACTCTCCGACACACACGGAGCCTTCAGTCTCCCACACACACGGAGCCTGCACTCTCCCACACACACGGAGCCCTCACTCTCCCACACACACGGAGCCTTCACTCTCCCAGACACACGGAGTCTTCACTCTCCCACACACAGACACGGAGCCTTCACTCTCCCACACACACACACGGAGTCTTCACTCTCCCACACACACACCCGGAGCCTTCACTCTCCCACACACACGGAGCCTTCACTCTCCCACACACTCACACGGAGCCTTCACTCTCCCACAGACACACACGGAGTCTTCACTCTCCCACACACCTGGAGCCTTCACTCTCCCACACGCACGGAGCCTTCACTCTCCCACACACACGGAGCCTTCACTCTCGCACACACACACACGGAGCCTTCACTCTCCCACACACCTGGAGCCTTCACTCTCCCACACACACGGAGCCTTCACTCTCCCACACACACGGAGCCTTCACTCTCCCACACACTCACACGGTGCCTTCACTCTCCCACACACACGGAGCCTTCACTCTCCCACACACTCACACGGAGCCTTCACTCTCCCACAGACACACACGGAGTCTTCACTCTCCCACATACACGGAGCCTTCACTCTCTCACACACACGGAGCCTTCACTCTCCCACACACACGGAGCCTTCACTCTCCCACACACACGGAGCCTTCACTCTCCCACACACACACTTGGAGCCTTCACTCTCCCACACACACGGAGCCTTCACTCTCCCACACACACACACGGAGTCTTCACTCTCCCACACACACACACAGTCTTCACTCTCCCACACACACAGAGCCTTCACTCTCCCAAACACACGGAGCCTTCACTCTCCCACAGACACACACGGAGCCTTCACTCTCCCACAGACACACACGGAGTCTTCACTCTCCCACACACACGGAGCCTTCACTCTCCCACACACACACACGGAGCCTTCACTCTCCCACACACGCACACGGAGCCTTCACTCTCCCACACACACGGAGCCTTCACTCTCCCACACGCACACGGAGCCTTCACTCTCCCACACACACGGAGCCTTCACTCTCACACACACACACACGGAGCCTTCACTCTCCCCGACACACACACGGAGCCTTCACTTCCCAGACACACACACGGAGCCTTCACTCTCCCACACACACACACGGAGCCTTCACTCTCCCACACACACACAAGGAGCCTTCACTCTCCCACACACTCAGAGCCTTCACTCTCCCACACACACGGAGCCTTCACTCTCCCACACACACGGAGCCTTCACTCTCCCTCACACACGGAGCTTTCACTCTCCCACACACACACACACGGAGCCTTCACTCTCCCACAGACACACACGGAGTCTTCACTCTCCCACACACACGGAGCCTTCACTCTCCCACACACACGGAGCCTTCTCTCTCCCACACACACACACGGAGCCTTCACTCTCCCACACACACACACGGAGCCTTCACTCTCCCACACACATACACAGAGTCTTCACTCTCCCACACTCACGGAGCCTTCACTCTCCCACACTCACGGAGCCTTCACTCTCCCACACACACGGAGCCTTCACTCTCCCACGCACACGGAGCCTTCACTCTCCCACACACACACACGGAGCCTTCACTATCCCACACACACACACGGAGCCTTCACTCTCCCACACACACACACGGAGCCTTCACTCTCCCACACACACACACGGAGCCTTCACTCTCCCACACACACACACGGAGCCTTCACTCTCCCACACACACACACGGAGTCTTCACTCTCCCACACACACACGGTGTCTTCACTCTCCCACATACACAGAGTCTTCACTCTCCCACACACACGGAGCCTTCACTCTCCGACACACACGGAGCCTTCAGTCTCCCACACACACGGAGCCTGCACTCTCCCACACACACGGAGCCCTCACTCTCCCACACACACGGAGCCTTCACTCTCCCAGACACACGGAGCCTTCACTCTCCCACACACACGGAGCCTTCACTCTCCCACACACACACACGGAGCCTTCACTCTCCCACACACACACACGGAGCCTTCTCTCTCCCACACACACATACGGAGCCTTCACTCTCCCTCACACACACACGGAGCCTTCACTCTCCCACACACACGGAGCCTTCACTCTCCCACACACACGGAGCCTTCACTCTCCCACACACACACACGGAGCTTTCACTCTCCCACAGACACACACGGAGTCTTCACTCTCCCACACACACGGAGCGTTCACTCTCCCACACACACACACACGGAGCCTTCACTCTCCCACACACATACACAGAGTCTTCACTCTCCCACACACACGGAGCCTTCACTCTCCCACACACACGGAGCCTTCACTCTCCCACACACACTGAGCCTTCACTCTCCCACACACACGGAGCCTTCACTCTCCCACACACACGGAGCCTTCACTCTCCCACACACACACACGGAGCCTTCACTCTCCCACACACACACACACAGCCTTCACTCTCCTACACACACGGAGCCCTCACTCTCCCACACGCACGGAGCCTTCACTCTCCCACACACACGGAGCCTTCACTCTCGCACACACACACACGGAGCCTTCACTCTCCCACACACCTGGAGCCTTCACTCTCCCACACACACGGAGCCTTCACTCTCCCACACACACGGAGCCTTCACTCTCCCACACACTCACACGGAGCCTTCACTCTCCCACACACACGGAGCCTTCACTCTCCCACACACTCACACGGAGCCTTCACTCTCCCACAGACACACACGGAGTCTTCACTCTCCCACATACACGGAGCCTTCACTCTCTCACACACACGGAGCCTTCACTCTCCCACACACACGGAGCCTTCACTCTCCCACACACACGGAGCCTTCACTCTCCCACACACACACTTGGAGCCTTCACTCTCCCACACACACGGAGCCTTCACTCTCCCACACACACACACGGAGTCTTCACTCTCCCACACACACACAGAGTCTTCACTCTCCCACACACACAGAGCCTTCACTCTCCCAAACACACGGAGCCTTCACTCTCCCACAGACACACACGGAGCCTTCACTCTCCCACAGACACACACGGAGTCCTCACTCTCCCACACACACGGAGCCTTCACTCTCCCACACACACACACGGAGCCTTCACTCTCCCACACACGCACACGGAGCCTTCACTCTCCCACACACACGGAGCCTTCACTCTCCCACACGCACACGGAGCCTTCACTCTCCCACACACACGGAGCCTTCACTCTCACACACACACACACGGAGCCTTCACTCTCCCCGACACACACACGGAGCCTTCACTCTCCCAGACACACACACGGAGCCTTCACTCTCCCACACACACACACGGAGCCTTCACTCTCCCACACACACACAAGGAGCCTTCACTCTCCCACACACTCAGAGCCTTCACTCTCCCACACACACGGAGCCTTCACTCTCCCACACACACGGAGCCTTCACTCTCCCTCACACACGGAGCTTTCACTCTCCCACACACACACACACGGAGCCTTCACTCTCCCACAGACACACACGGAGTCTTCACTCTCCCACACACACGGAGCCTTCACTCTCCCACACTCACGGAGCCTTCACTCTCCCACACACACGGAGCCTTCACTCTCCCACGCACACGGAGCCTTCACTCTCCCACACACACACACGGAGCCTTCACTATCCCACACACACACACGGAGCCTTCACTCTCCCACACACACACACGGAGCCTTCACTCTCCCACACACACACACGGAGCCTTCACTCTCCCACACACACACACGGAGCCTTCACTCTCCCACACACACACACGGAGTCTTCACTCTCCCACACACACACGGTGTCTTCACTCTCCCACATACACAGAGTCTTCACTCTCCCACACACACGGAGCCTTCACTCTCCGACACACACGGAGCCTTCAGTCTCCCACACACACGGAGCCTGCACTCTCCCACACACACGGAGCCCTCACTCTCCCACACACACGGAGCCTTCACTCTCCCAGACACACGGAGCCTTCACTCTCCCACACACACGGAGCCTTCACTCTCCCACACACACACACGGAGCCTTCACTCTCCCACACACACACACGGAGCCTTCTCTCTCCCACACACACATACGGAGCCTTCACTCTCCCTCACACACACACGGAGCCTTCACTCTCCCACACACACGGAGCCTTCACTCTCCCACACACACGGAGCCTTCACTCTCCCACACACACACACGGAGCTTTCACTCTCCCACAGACACACACGGAGTCTTCACTCTCCCACACACACGGAGCGTTCACTCTCCCACACACACACACACGGAGCCTTCACTCTCCCACACACATACACAGAGTCTTCACTCTCCCACACACACTGAGCCTTCACTCTCCCACACACACGGAGCCTTCACTCTCCCACACACACTGAGCCTTCACTCTCCCACACACACGGAGCCTTCACTCTCCCACACACACGGAGCCTTCACTCTCCCACACACACACACGGAGCCTTCACTCTCCCACACACACACACACAGCCTTCACTCTCCTACACACACGGAGCCCTCACTCTCCCACACACACGGAGCCTTCACTCTCCCAGACACACGGAGCCTTCACTCTCCCACTCACACGGAGCCTTCACTCTCCCACACACACACACGGAGCCTTCACTCTCCCACACACACACACGGAGCCTTCACTCTCCCACACACACACACAGAGCCTTCACTCTCCCACACACACACACGGAGCCTTCACTCTCCCACACACACGGAGCCTTCACTCTTCCACATACACGGAGCCTTCACTCTCCCACACACACACACACGGAGCCTTCACTCTCCCACACACACACACGGAGCCTTCTCTCTCCCACACACACACACGGAGCCTTCACTCTCCCACACACACACACGGAGCCTTCACTCTCCCACACACACACACGGAGCCTTCACTCTCCCACACACACACACGGAGCCTTCACTCTCCCACACACACACATTCGGATCCTTCACTCTCCCACAGATACAACCGGAGTCTTCACACTCCCACGCACACGGAGCCTTCACTCTCCCACACACAGACACGGAGCCTTCACTCTCCCACACACCCGGAGCCTTCACTCTCCCACACACCCGGAGCCTTCACTCTCCCACACACACGGAGCCTTCACTCTCCCACACACACGGAGCCTTCACTCTCCCACACACACACACGGAGCCTTCACTCTCCCACAGACCCACACGGAGTCTTCACTCTCCCACACACCCGGAGCCTTCACTCTCCCACACGCACGGAGCCTTCACTCTCCCACACACACGGAGCCTTCACTCTCCCACACACACACACGGAGCCTTCACTCTCCCATACACCTGGAGCCTTCACTCTCCCACACACACGGAGCCTTCACTCTCCCACACACACGGAGCCTTCACTCTCCCACACACTCACACGGAGCCTTCACTCTCCCACAGACACACACGGAGTCTTCACTCTCCCACACACCCGGAGCCTTCACTCTCCCACACACACGGAGTCTTCACTCTCCCACATACACGGAGCCTTCACTCTCTCACACACACGGAGCCTTCACTCTCCCACACACACTGAGCCTTCACTCTCCCACACACACGGTGCCTTCACTCTCCCACACACACACACGGAGCCTTCACTCTCCCACACACACACACGGAGCCTTCACTCTCCCACACACACACACGGAGCCTTCACTCTCCCACACACACACACAGAGCCTTCACTCTCCCACACACACACACGGAGCCTTCACTCTCCTACACACACGGAGCCCTCACTCTCCCACACACACGGAGCCTTCACTCTCCCAGACACACGGAGCCTTCACTCTCCCACACACACACACGGAGCCTTCACTCTCCCACACACACACACGGAGCCTTCACTCTCCCACACACACACACGGAGTCTTCACTCTCCCACACACACACGTTGTCTTCACTCTCCCACATACACGGAGCCTTCACTCTCCCACACACATACACAGAGTCTTCACTCTCCCACACACACGGAGCCTTCACTCTCCGACACACACGGAGCCTTCAGTCTCCCACACACACGGAGCCTGCACTCTCCCACACACACGGAGCCCTCACTCTCCCACACACACGGAGCCTTCACTCTCCCAGACACACGGAGCCTGCACTCTCCCACACACACGGAGCCTTCACTCTCCCACACACACACACGGTGCCTTCACTCTCCCACACACACACACGGAGCCTTCTCTCTCCCACACACACATACGGAGCCTTCACTCTCCCTCACACACACACGGAGCCTTCACTCTCCCACACACACGGAGGTTTCACTCTCCCACACACACACACGGAGCTTTCACTCTCCCACAGACACACACGGAGTCTTCACTCTCCCACACACACGGAGCGTTCACTCTCCCACACACACACACACGGAGCCTTCACTCTCCCACACACATACACAGAGTCTTCACTCTCCCACACACACGGAGCCTTCACTCTCCCACACACACGGAGCCTTCACTCTCCCACACACACTGAGCCTTCACTCTCCCACACACACGGAGCCTTCACTCTCCCACACACACGGAGCCTTCACTCTCCCACACACACACACGGAGCCTTCACTCTCCCACACACACACACAGAGCCTTCACTCTCCTACACACACGGAGCCCTCACTCTCCCACACACACGGAGCCTTCACTCTCCCAGACACACGGAGCCTTCACTCTCCCACTCACACGGAGCCTTCACTCTCCCACACACACACACGGAGCCTTCACTCTCCCACACACACACACGGAGCCTTCACTCTCCCACACACACACACAGAGCCTTCACTCTCCCACACACACACACGGAGCCTTCACTCTCCCACACACACGGAGCCTTCACTCTCCCACATACACGGAGACTTCACTCTCCTAGACACACGGAGCGTTCACTCTCCCACGCACACGGAGCCTTCACTCTCCCACTCACACGGAGCCTTCACTCTCCCACACACACACACACGGAGCCTTCACTCTCCCACACACACACACGGAGCCTTCTCTCTCCCACACACACACACGGAGCCTTCACTCTCCCACACACACACACGGAGCCTTCACTCTCCCACACACACACACGGAGCCTTCACTCTCCCACACACACACACGGAGCCTTCACTCTCCCACACACACACACGGAGCCTTCACTCTCCCACAGACACAACCGGAGTCTTCACTCTCCCACGCACACGGAGCCTTCACTCTCCCACACACAGACACGGAGTCTTCACTCTCCCACACACACGGAGCCTTCACTCTCCCACACACTCACACGGAGCCTTCACTCTCCCACAGACACACACGGAGTCTTCACTCTCCCACACACCTGGAGCCTTCACTCTCCCACACGCACGGAGCCTTCACTCTCCCACACACACGGAGCCTTCACTCTCGCACACACACACACGGAGCCTTCACTCTCCCACACACCTGGAGCCTTCACTCTCCCACACACACGGAGCCTTCACTCTCCCACACACACGGAGCCTTCACTCTCCCACACACTCACACGGAGCCTTCACTCTCCCACACACACGGAGCCTTCACTCTCCCACACACTCACACGGAGCCTTCACTCTCCCACAGACACACACGGAGTCTTCACTCTCCCACATACACGGAGCCTTCACTCTCTCACACACACGGAGCCTTCACTCTCCCACACACACGGAGCCTTCACTCTCCCACACACACGGAGCCTTCACTCTCCCACACACACACTTGGAGCCTTCACTCTCCCACACACACGGAGCCTTCACTCTCCCACACACACACACGGAGTCTTCACTCTCCCACACACACACGGTGTCTTCACTCTCCCACATACACGGAGCCTTCACTCTCCCACACACATACACAGAGTCTTCACTCTCCCACACACACAGAGCCTTCACTCTCCCAAACACACGGAGCCTTCACTCTCCCACAGACACACACGGAGCCTTCACTCTCCCACAGACACACACGGAGTCTTCACTCTCCCACACACACGGAGCCTTCACTCTCCCACACACACACACGGAGCCTTCACTCTCCCACACACGCACACGGAGCCTTCACTCTCCCACACACACGGAGCCTTCACTCTCCCACACGCACACGGAGCCTTCACTCTCCCACACACACGGAGCCTTCACTCTCACACACACACACACGGAGCCTTCACTCTCCCCGACACACACACGGAGCCTTCACTCTCCCAGACACACACACGGAGCCTTCACTCTCCCACACACACACACGGAGCCTTCACTCTCCCACACACACACAAGGAGCCTTCACTCTCCCACACACTCAGAGCCTTCACTCTCCCACACACACGGAGCCTTCACTCTCCCACACACACGGAGCCTTCACTCTCCCTCACACACACACACGGAGCCTTCACTCTCCCACAGACACACACTGAGTCTTCACTCTCCCACACACACGGAGCCTTCACTCTCCCACACACACGGAGCCTTCTCTCTCCCACACACACACACGGAGCCTTCACTCTCCCACACACACACACGGAGCCTTCTCTCTCCCACACACATACACAGAGTCTTCACTCTCCCACACTCACGGAGCCTTCACTCTCCCACACACACGGAGCCTTCACTCTCCCACACACACGGAACCTTCACTCTCCCACACACACGGAGCCTTCACTCTCCCACACACACACACGGAGCCTTCACTATCCCACACACACACACGGAGCCTTCACTCTCCCACACACACACACGGAGCCTTCACTCTCCCACACACACACACGGAGCCTTCACTCTCCCACACACACACACGGAGCCTTCACTCTCCCACACACACACACGGAGCCTTCACTCTCCCACAGACACACACGGAGTCTTCACTCTCCCACACACCTGGAGCCTTCACTCTCCCACACGCACGGAGCCTTCACTCTCCCACACACACGGAGCCTTCACTCTCGCACACACACACACGGAGCCTTCACTCTCCCACACACCTGGAGCCTTCACTCTCCCACACACACGGAGCCTTCACTCTCCCACACACACGGAGCCTTCACTCTCCCACACACTCACACGGAGCCTTCACTCTCCCACACACACGGAGCCTTCACTCTCCCACACACTCACACGGAGCCTTCACTCTCCCACAGACACACACGGAGTCTTCACTCTCCCACATACACGGAGCCTTCACTCTCTCACACACACGGAGCCTTCACTCTCCCACACACACGGAGCCTTCACTCTCCCACACACACGGAGCCTTCACTCTCCCACACACACACTTGGAGCCTTCACTCTCCCACACACACGGAGCCTTCACTCTCCCACACACACACACGGAGTCTTCACTCTCCCACACACACACGGTGTCTTCACTCTCCCACATACACGGAGCCTTCACTCTCCCACACACATACACAGAGTCTTCACTCTCCCACACACACAGAGCCTTCACTCTCCCAAACACACGGAGCCTTCACTCTCCCACAGACACACACGGAGCCTTCACTCTCCCACAGACACACACGGAGTCTTCACTCTCCCACACACACGGAGCCTTCACTCTCCCACACACACACACGGAGCCTTCACTCTCCCACACACGCACACGGAGCCTTCACTCTCCCACACACACGGAGCCTTCACTCTCCCACACGCACACGGAGCCTTCACTCTCCCACACACACGGAGCCTTCACTCTCACACACACACACACGGAGCCTTCACTCTCCCCGACACACACACGGAGCCTTCACTCTCCCAGACACACACACGGAGCCTTCACTCTCCCACACACACACACGGAGCCTTCACTCTCCCACACACACACAAGGAGCCTTCACTCTCCCACACACTCAGAGCCTTCACTCTCCCACACACACGGAGCCTTCACTCTCCCACACACACGGAGCCTTCACTCTCCCTCACACACACACACGGAGCCTTCACTCTCCCACAGACACACACTGAGTCTTCACTCTCCCACACACACGGAGCCTTCACTCTCCCACACACACGGAGCCTTCTCTCTCCCACACACACACACGGAGCCTTCACTCTCCCACACACACACACGGAGCCTTCTCTCTCCCACACACATACACAGAGTCTTCACTCTCCCACACTCACGGAGCCTTCACTCTCCCACACACACGGAGCCTTCACTCTCCCACACACACGGAACCTTCACTCTCCCACACACACGGAGCCTTCACTCTCCCACACACACACACGGAGCCTTCACTATCCCACACACACACACGGAGCCTTCACTCTCCCACACACACACACGGAGCCTTCACTCTCCCACACACACACACGGAGCCTTCACTCTCCCACACACACACACGGAGCCTTCACTCTCCCACACACACACACGGAGTCTTCACTCTCCCACACACACACGGTGTCTTCACTCTCCCACATACACAGAGTCTTCACTCTCCCACACACACGGAGCCTTCACTCTCCGACACACACGGAGCCTTCAGTCTCCCACACACACGGAGCCTGCACTCTCCCACACACACGGAGCCCTCACTCTCCCACACACACGGAGCCTTCACTCTCCCAGACACACGGAGTCTTCACTCTCCCACGCACACGGAGCCTTCACTCTCCCACACACAGACACGGAGCCTTCACTCTCCCACACACACACACGGAGTCTTCACTCTCCCACACACACACCCGGAGCCTTCACTCTCCCACACACACGGAGCCTTCACTCTCCCACACACTCACACGGAGCCTTCACTCTCCCACAGACACACACGGAGTCTTCACTCTCCCACACACCTGGAGCCTTCACTCTCCCACACGCACGGAGCCTTCACTCTCCCACACACACGGAGCCTTCACTCTCGCACACACACACACGGAGCCTTCACTCTCCCACACACCTGGAGCCTTCACTCTCCCACACACACGGAGCCTTCACTCTCCCACACACACGGAGCCTTCACTCTCCCACACACTCACACGGAGCCTTCACTCTCCCACACACACGGAGCCTTCACTCTCCCACACACTCACACGGAGCCTTCACTCTCCCACAGACACACACGGAGTCTTCACTCTCCCACATACACGGAGCCTTCACTCTCTCACACACACGGAGCCTTCACTCTCCCACACACACGGAGCCTTCACTCTCCCACACACACGGAGCCTTCACTCTCCCACACACACACTTGGAGCCTTCACTCTCCCACACACACGGAGCCTTCACTCTCCCACACACACACACGGAGTCTTCACTCTCCCACACACACAGAGCCTTCACTCTCCCAAACACACGGAGCCTTCACTCTCCCACAGACACACACGGAGCCTTCACTCTCCCACAGACACACACGGAGTCTTCACTCTCCCACACACACGGAGCCTTCACTCTCCCACACACACACACGGAGCCTTCACTCTCCCACACACGCACACGGAGCCTTCACTCTCCCACACACACGGAGCCTTCACTCTCCCACACGCACACGGAGCCTTCACTCTCCCACACACACGGAGCCTTCACTCTCACACACACACACACGGAGCCTTCACTCTCCCCGACACACACACGGAGCCTTCACTCTCCCAGACACACACACGGAGCCTTCACTCTCCCACACACACACACGGAGCCTTCACTCTCCCACACACACACAAGGAGCCTTCACTCTCCCACACACTCAGAGCCTTCACTCTCCCACACACACGGAGCCTTCACTCTCCCACACACACGGAGCCTTCACTCTCCCTCACACACGGAGCTTTCACTCTCCCACACACACACACACGGAGCCTTCACTCTCCCACAGACACACACGGAGTCTTCACTCTCCCACACACACGGAGCCTTCACTCTCCCACACACACGGAGCCTTCTCTCTCCCACACACACACACGGAGCCTTCACTCTCCCACACACACACACGGAGCCTTCACTCTCCCACACACATACACAGAGTCTTCACTCTCCCACACTCACGGAGCCTTCACTCTCCCACACTCACGGAGCCTTCACTCTCCCACACACACGGAGCCTTCACTCTCCCACGCACACGGAGCCTTCACTCTCCCACACACACACACGGAGCCTTCACTATCCCACACACACACACGGAGCCTTCACTCTCCCACACACACACACGGAGCCTTCACTCTCCCACACACACACACGGAGCCTTCACTCTCCCACACACACACACGGAGCCTTCACTCTCCCACACACACACACGGAGTCTTCACTCTCCCACACACACACGGTGTCTTCACTCTGCCACATACACAGAGTCTTCACTCTCCCACACACACGGAGCCTTCACTCTCCGACACACACGGAGCCTTCAGTCTCCCACACACACGGAGCCTGCACTCTCCCACACACACGGAGCCCTCACTCTCCTACACACACGGAGCCTTCACTCTCCCAGACACACGGAGCCTTCACTCTCCCACACACACGGAGCCTTCACTCTCCCACACACACACACGGAGCCTTCACTCTCCCACACACACACACGGAGCCTTCTCTCTCCCACACACACATACGGAGCCTTCACTCTCCCTCACACACACACGGAGCCTTCACTCTCCCACACACACGGAGCCTTCACTCTCCCACACACACACACGGAGCTTTCACTCTCCCACAGACACACACGGAGTCTTCACTCTCCCACACACACGGAGCGTTCACTCTCCCACACACACACACACGGAGCCTTCACTCTCCCACACACATACACAGAGTCTTCACTCTCCCACACACACGGAGCCTTCACTCTCCCACACACACGGAGCCTTCACTCTCCCACACACACTGAGCCTTCTCTCTCCCACACACACGGAGCCTTCACTCTCCCACACACACGGAGCCTTCACTCTCCCACACACACACACGGAGCCTTCACTCTCCCACACACACACACACAGCCTTCACTCTCCTACACACACGGAGCCCTCACTCTCCCACACACACGGAGCCTTCACTCTCCCAGACACACGGAGCCTTCACTCTCCCACTCACACGGAGCCTTCACTCTCCCACACACACACACGGAGCCTTCACTCTCCCACACACACACACGGAGCCTTCACTCTCCCACACACACACACAGAGCCTTCACTCTCCCACACACACACACGGAGCCTTCACTCTCCCACACACACGGAGCCTTCACTCTCCCACATACACGGAGCCTTCACTCTCCCACACACACACACACGGAGCCTTCACTCTCCCACACACACACACGGAGCCTTCTCTCTCCCACACACACACACGGAGCCTTCACTCTCCCACACACACACACGGAGCCTTCACTCTCCCACACACACACACGGAGCCTTCACTCTCCCACACACACACACGGAGCCTTCACTCTCCCACACACACACACGGATCCTTCACTCTCCCACAGACACAACCGGAGTCTTCACTCTCCCACGCACACGGAGCCTTCACTCTCCCACACACAGACACGGAGCCTTCACTCTCCCACACACCCGGAGCCTTCACTCTCCCACACACCCGGAGCCTTCACTCTCCCACACACACGGAGCCTTCACTCTCCCACACACACGGAGCCTTCACTCTCCCACACACACACACGGAGCCTTCACTCTCCCACAGACCCACACGGAGTCTTCACTCTCCCACACACCCGGAGCCTTCACTCTCCCACACGCACGGAGCCTTCACTCTCCCACACACACGGAGCCTTCACTCTCCCACACACACACACGGAGCCTTCACTCTCCCATACACCTGGAGCCTTCACTCTCCCACACACACGGAGCCTTCACTCTCCCACACACACGGAGCCTTCACTCTCCCACACCCTCACACGGAGCCTTCACTCTCCCACAGACACACACGGAGTCTTCACTCTCCCACACACCCGGAGCCTTCACTCTCCCACACACACGGAGTCTTCACTCTCCCACATACACGGAGCCTTCACTCTCTCACACACACGGAGCCTTCACTCTCCCACACACACTGAGCCTTCACTCTCCCACACACACGGTGCCTTCACTCTCCCACACACACACACGGAGCCTTCACTCTCCCACACACACACACGGAGCCTTCACTCTCCCACACACACACACGGAGCCTTCACTCTCCCACACACACACACAGAGCCTTCACTCTCCCACACACACACACGGAGCCTTCACTCTCCTACACACACGGAGCCCTCACTCTCCCACACACACGGAGCCTTCACTCTCCCAGACACACGGAGCCTTCACTCTCCCACACACACACACGGAGCCTTCACTCTCCCACACACACACACGGAGCCTTCACTCTCCCACACACACACACGGAGCCTTCACTCTCCCACACACACACACGGAGCCTTCACTCTCCCACACACACACACGGAGCCTTCACTCTCCCACACACACACACGGAGCCTTCACTCTCCCACACACACGGAGCCTTCACTCTCCCACATACACGGTACCTTCACTCTCCCAGACACACGGAGCGTTCACTCTCCCACGCACACGGAGCCTTCACTCTCCCACACACACGGAGCCTTCACTCTCCCACACACTCACACGGAGCCTTCACTCTCCCACAGACACACACGGAGTTTTCACTCTCCCACACACCCGGAGCCTTCACTCTCCCACACACACGGAGTCTTCACTCTCCCACATACACGGAGCCTTCACTCTCTCACACACACGGAGCCTTCACTCTCCCAGACACACGGAGCCTTCACTCTCCCACACACACACACGGAGCCTTCACTCTCCCACACACACACACGGAGCCTTCACTCTCCCACACACACACACGGAGCCTTCACTCTCCCACACACACACACGGAGCCTTCACTCTCCCACACACACACACGGAGCCTTCACTCTCCCACACACACACACGGAGCCTTCACTCTCCCACACACACGGAGCCTTCACTCTCCCACATACACGGTACCTTCACTCTCCCAGACACACGGAGCGTTCACTCTCCCACGCACACGGAGCCTTCACTCTCCCACACACACGGAGCCTTCACTCTCCCACACAAACGGAGCCTTCACTCTCCCACACACACACACGGAGCCTTCACTCTGCCACACACACACACGGAGCCTTCACTCTCCCACACACACACACGGAGTCTTCACTCTCCCACACACACGGATCCTTCACTCTCCCACACACACACGGTGTCTTCACTCTCCCACACACACGGAGCCTTCACTCTCCCACACACACGGAGCCTTCACTCTCCCACACACACGGAGCCTTCACTCTCCCACACACACGGAGCCTTCACTCTCCCACACACACGGAGCCTTCACTCTCCCACACACACGGAGCCTTCACTCTCCCACACACACGGAGCCTTCACTCTCCCACACACACGGAGCCTTCACTCTGCCACACACACGGAGCCTTCACTCTCCCACACACACGGAGCCTTCACTCTCCCACACACACGGAGCCTTCACTCTCCCACACACACGGAGCCTTCACTCTCCCACACACACACACGGAGCCTTCACTCTCCCACACACACACACGGAGCCTTCACTCTCCCACACACACACACGGAGCCTTCACTCTCCCACACACACACACGGAGCCTTCACTCTCCCACACACACACTTGGAGCCTTCACTCTCCCACACACACACACGGAGCCTTCACTCTCCCACACACATACACAGAGTCTTCACTCTCCCACACACACGGAGCCTTCACTCTCCCACCCACACGGAGCCTTCACTCTCCCACACACACGGAGCCTTCACTCTCCCACACACACGGAGCCCTCACTCTCCCACACACACACACGGAGCCTTCACTCTCGCACACACACACACGGAGCCTTCACTCTCCCACACACACACACGGAGTCTTCACTCTCCCACACACACACACGGAGCCTTCACTCTCCCACACACAGACACGGAGCCTTCACTCTCCCACACACACACACGGAGCCTTCACTCTCCCACACACACACTTGGAGCCTTCACTCTCCCACACACATACACGGAGCCTTCACTCTCCCACACACATACACAGAGTCTTCTCTCTCCCACACACACGGAGCCTTCACTCTCCCACACACACGGAGCCTTCACTCTCCCACACACACGGAGCCTTCACTCTCCCACACACACGGAGCCCTCACTCTCCCAGACACACACACGGAGCCTTCACTCTCCCACACACACACACGGAGCCTTCACTCTCCCACACACACACACGGAGCCTTCACTCTCCCACACACACACACGGAACCTTCACTCTCCCACACACACACACGGAGCCTTCACTCTCCCACACACACACACGGAGCCTTCACTCTCCCACACACCCGGAGCCTTCACTCTCCCACACATATGGAGCCTTCACTCTCCCACACACACGGAGCCTTCACTCTCCCACACACACGGAGCCTTCACTCTCCCACAGACACACACGGAGCCTTCACTCTCCCACAGACACACACGGAGTCTTCACTCTCCCACACACACGGAGTCTTCACTCTCCCACACACACACAAACTTCACTCTCCCACACACACACACACGGAGCCTTCATCTCCCACACACACACACGGAGCCTTCACTCTCCCACACAGACACTCTGAGCCTTCACTCTCCCACACACACACACAGAGCCTTCACTCTCCCACACACACACACGGAGCCTTCACTCTCCCACACACACGGAGCCTTCACTCTCCCACATACACGGAGCCTTCACTCTCCCACACACACACACACGGAGCCTTCACTCTCCCACACACACACACGGAGCCTTCTCTCTCCCACACACACACACGGAGCCTTCACTCTCCCACACACACACACGGAGCCTTCACTCTCCCACACACACACACGGAGCCTTCACTCTCCCACACACACACACGGAGCCTTCACTCTCCCACACACACACATTCGGATCCTTCACTCTCCCACAGACACAACCGGAGTCTTCACACTCCCACGCACACGGAGCCTTCACTCTCCCACACACAGACACGGAGCCTTCACTCTCCCACACACCCGGAGCCTTCACTCTCCCACACACCCGGAGCCTTCACTCTCCCACACACACGGAGCCTTCACTCTCCCACACACACGGAGCCTTCACTCTCCCACACACACACACGGAGCCTTCACTCTCCCACAGACCCACACGGAGTCTTCACTCTCCCACACACCCGGAGCCTTCACTCTCCCACACGCACGGAGCCTTCACTCTCCCACACACACGGAGCCTTCACTCTCCCACACACACACACGGAGCCTTCACTCTCCCATACACCTGGAGCCTTCACTCTCCCACACACACGGAGCCTTCACTCTCCCACACACACGGAGCCTTCACTCTCCCACACACTCACACGGAGCCTTCACTCTCCCACAGACACACACGGAGTCTTCACTCTCCCACACACCCGGAGCCTTCACTCTCCCACACACACGGAGTCTTCACTCTCCCACATACACGGAGCCTTCACTCTCTCACACACACGGAGCCTTCACTCTCCCACACACACTGAGCCTTCACTCTCCCACACACACGGTGCCTTCACTCTCCCACACACACACACGGAGCCTTCACTCTCCCACACACACACACGGAGCCTTCACTCTCCCACACACACACACGGAGCCTTCACTCTCCCACACACACACACAGAGCCTTCACTCTCCCACACACACACACGGAGCCTTCACTCTCCTACACACACGGAGCCCTCACTCTCCCACACACACGGAGCCTTCACTCTCCCAGACACACGGAGCCTTCACTCTCCCACACACACACACGGAGCCTTCACTCTCCCACACACACACACGGAGCCTTCACTCTCCCACACACACACACGGAGTCTTCACTCTCCCACACACACACGTTGTCTTCACTCTCCCACATACACGGAGCCTTCACTCTCCCACACACATACACAGAGTCTTCACTCTCCCACACACACGGAGCCTTCACTCTCCGACACACACGGAACCTTCAGTCTCCCACACACACGGAGCCTGCACTCTCCCACTCACACGGAGCCCTCACTCTCCCACACACACGGAGCCTTCACTCTCCCAGACACACGGAGCCTGCACTCTCCCACACACACGGAGCCTTCACTCTCCCACACACACACACGGTGCCTTCACTCTCCCACACACACACACGGAGCCTTCTCTCTCCCACACACACATACGGAGCCTTCACTCTCCCTCACACACACACGGAGCCTTCACTCTCCCACACACACGGAGGTTTCACTCTCCCACACACACACACGGAGCTTTCACTCTCCCACAGACACACACGGAGTCTTCACTCTCCCACACACACGGAGCGTTCACTCTCCCACACACACACACATGGAGCCTTCACTCTCCCACACACATACACAGAGTCTTCACTCTCCCACACACACGGAGCCTTCACTCTCCCACACACACGGAGCCTTCACTCTCCCACACACACTGAGCCTTCACTCTCCCACACACACGGAGCCTTCACTCTCCCACACACACGGAGCCTTCACTCTCCCACACACACACACGGAGCCTTCACTCTCCCACACACACACACAGAGCCTTCACTCTCCTACACACACGGAGCCCTCACTCTCCCACACACACGGAGCCTTCACTCTCCCAGACACACGGAGCCTTCACTCTCCCACTCACACGGAGCCTTCACTCTCCCACACACACACACGGAGCCTTCACTCTCCCACACACACACACGGAGCCTTCACTCTCCCACACACACACACAGAGCCTTCACTCTCCCACACACACACACGGAGCCTTCACTCTCCCACACACACGGAGCCTTCACTCTCCCACATACACGGAGACTTCACTCTCCTAGACACACGGAGCGTTCACTCTCCCACGCACACGGAGCCTTCACTCTCCCACTCACACGGAGCCTTCACTCTCCCACACACACACACACGGAGCCTTCACTCTCCCACACACACACACGGAGCCTTCTCTCTCCCACACACACACACGGAGCCTTCACTCTCCCACACACACACACGGAGCCTTCACTCTCCCACACACACACACGGAGCCTTCACTCTCCCACACACACACACGGAGCCTTCACTCTCCCACACACACACACGGAGCCTTCACTCTCCCACAGACACAACCGGAGTCTTCACTCTCCCACGCACACGGAGCCTTCACTCTCCCACACACAGACACGGAGTCTTCACTCTCCCACACACACGGAGCCTTCACTCTCCCACACACTCACACGGAGCCTTCACTCTCCCACAGACACACACGGAGTCTTCACTCTCCCACACACCTGGAGCCTTCACTCTCCCACACGCACGGAGCCTTCACTCTCCCACACACACGGAGCCTTCACTCTCGCACACACACACACGGAGCCTTCACTCTCCCACACACCTGGAGCCTTCACTCTCCCACACACACGGAGCCTTCACTCTCCCACACACCTGGAGCCTTCACTCTCCCACACACACGGAGCCTTCACTCTCCCACACACACGGAGCCTTCACTCTCCCACACACTCACACGGAGCCTTCACTCTCCCACACACTCACACGGAGCCTTCACTCTCCCACAGACACACACGGAGCCTTCACTCTCCCACATACACGGAGCCTTCACTCTCTCACACACACGGAGCCTTCACTCTCCCACACACACGGAGCCTTCACTCTCCCACACACACGGAGCCTTCACTCTCCCACACACACACTTGGAGCCTTCACTCTCCCACACACACGGAGCCTTCACTCTCCCACACACACACACGGAGTCTTCACTCTCCCACACACACACGGTGTCTTCACTCTCCCACATACACGGAGCCTTCACTCTCCCACACACATACACAGAGTCTTCACTCTCCCACACACACAGAGCCTTCACTCTCCCAAACACACGGAGCCTTCACTCTCCCACAGACACACACGGAGCCTTCACTCTCCCACAGACACACACGGAGTCTTCACTCTCCCACACACACGGAGCCTTCACTCTCCCACACACACACACGGAGCCTTCACTCTCCCACACACGCACACGGAGCCTTCACTCTCCCACACACACGGAGCCTTCACTCTCCCACACGCACACGGAGCCTTCACTCTCCCACACACACGGAGCCTTCACTCTCACACACACACACACGGAGCCTTCACTCTCCCCGACACACACACGGAGCCTTCACTCTCCCAGACACACACACGGAGCCTTCACTCTCCCACACACACACACGGAGCCTTCACTCTCCCACACACACACAAGGAGCCTTCACTCTCCCACACACTCAGAGCCTTCACTCTCCCACACACACGGAGCCTTCACTCTCCCACACACACGGAGCCTTCACTCTCCCTCACACACACACAGACGGAGCCTTCACTCTCCCACAGACACACACTGAGTCTTCACTCTCCCACACACACGGAGCCTTCACTCTCCCACACACACGGAGCCTTCTCTCTCCCACACACACACACGGAGCCTTCACTCTCCCACACACACACACGGAGCCTTCTCTCTCCCACACACATACACAGAGTCTTCACTCTCCCACACTCACGGAGCCTTCACTCTCCCACACACACGGAGCCTTCACTCTCCCACACACACGGAACCTTCACTCTCCCACACACACGGAGCCTTCACTCTCCCACACACACACACGGAGCCTTCACTATCCCACACACACACACGGAGCCTTCACTCTCCCACACACACACACGGAGCCTTCACTCTCCCACACACACACACGGAGCCTTCACTCTCCCACACACACACACGGAGCCTTCACTCTCCCACACACACACACGGAGTCTTCACTCTCCCACACACACACGGTGTCTTCACTCTCCCACATACACGGAGCCTTCACTCTCCCACACACATACACAGAGTCTTCACTCTCCCACACACACGGAGCCTTCACTCTCCGACACACACGGAGCCTTCAGTCTCCCACACACACGGAGCCTGCACTCTCCCACACACACGGAGCCCTCACTCTCCCACACACACGGAGCCTTCACTCTCCCAGACACACGGAGCCTGCACTCTCCCACACACACGGAGCCTTCACTCTCCCACACACACACACGGTGCCTTCACTCTCCCACACACACACACGGAGCCTTCTCTCTCCCACACACACATACGGAGCCTTCACTCTCCCTCACACACACACGGAGCCTTCACTCTCCCACACACACGGAGGTTTCACTCTCCCACACACACACACGGAGCTTTCACTCTCCCACAGACACACACGGAGTCTTCACTCTCCCACACACACGGAGCGTTCACTCTCCCACACACACACACACGGAGCCTTCACTCTCCCACACACATACACAGAGTCTTCACTCTCCCACACACACGGAGCCTTCACTCTCCCACACACACGGAGCCTTCACTCTCCCACACACACTGAGCCTTCACTCTCCCACACACACGGAGCCTTCACTCTCCCACACACACGGAGCCTTCACTCTCCCACACACACACACGGAGCCTTCACTCTCCCACACACACACACAGAGCCTTCATTCTCCTACACACACGGAGCCCTCACTCTCCCACACACACGGAGCCTTCACTCTCCCAGACACACGGAGCCTTCACTCTCCCACTCACACGGAGCCTTCACTCTCCCACACACACACACGGAGCCTTCACTCTCCCACACACACACACGGAGCCTTCACTCTCCCACACACACACACAGAGCCTTCACTCTCCCACACACACACACGGAGCCTTCACTCTCCCACACACACGGAGCCTTCACTCTCCCACATACACGGAGACTTCACTCTCCTAGACACACGGAGCGTTCACTCTCCCACGCACACGGAGCCTTCACTCTCCCACTCACACGGAGCCTTCACTCTCCCACACACACACACACGGAGCCTTCACTCTCCCACACACACACACGGAGCCTTCTCTCTCCCACACACACACACGGAGCCTTCACTCTCCCACACACACACACGGAGCCTTCACTCTCCCACACACACACACGGAGCCTTCACTCTCCCACACACACACACGGAGCCTTCACTCTCCCACACACACACACGGAGCCTTCACTCTCCCACAGACACAACCGGAGTCTTCACTCTCCCACGCACACGGAGCCTTCACTCTCCCACACACAGACACGGAGTCTTCACTCTCCCACACACACGGAGCCTTCACTCTCCCACACACTCACACGGAGCCTTCACTCTCCCACAGACACACACGGAGTCTTCACTCTCCCACACACCTGGAGCCTTCACTCTCCCACACGCACGGAGCCTTCACTCTCCCACACACACGGAGCCTTCACTCTCGCACACACACACACGGAGCCTTCACTCTCCCACACACCTGGAGCCTTCACTCTCCCACACACACGGAGCCTTCACTCTCCCACACACACGGAGCCTTCACTCTCCCACACACTCACACGGAGCCTTCACTCTCCCACACACTCACACGGAGCCTTCACTCTCCCACAGACACACACGGAGTCTTCACTCTCCCACACACCTGGAGCCTTCACTCTCCCACACGCACGGAGCCTTCACTCTCCCACACACACGGAGCCTTCACTCTCGCACACACACACACGGAGCTTTCACTCTCCCACACACCTGGAGCCTTCACTCTCCCACACACACGGAGCCTTCACTCTCCCACACACACGGAGCCTTCACTCTCCCACACACTCACACGGAGCCTTCACTCTCCCACACACTCACACGGAGCCTTCACTCTCCCACAGACACACACGGAGCCTTCACTCTCCCACATACACGGAGCCTTCACTCTCTCACACACACGGAGCCTTCACTCTCCCACACACACGGAGCCTTCACTCTCCCACACACACGGAGCCTTCACTCTCCCACACACACACTTGGAGCCTTCACTCTCCCACACACACGGAGCCTTCACTCTCCCACACACACACACGGAGTCTTCACTCTCCCACACACACACGGTGTCTTCACTCTCCCACATACACGGAGCCTTCACTCTCCCACACACATACACAGAGTCTTCACTCTCCCACACACACAGAGCCTTCACTCTCCCAAACACACGGAGCCTTCACTCTCCCACAGACACACACGGAGCCTTCACTCTCCCACAGACACACACGGAGTCTTCACTCTCCCACACACACGGAGCCTTCACTCTCCCACACACACACACGGAGCCTTCACTCTCCCACACACGCACACGGAGCCTTCACTCTCCCACACACACGGAGCCTTCACTCTCCCACACGCACACGGAGCCTTCACTCTCCCACACACACGGAGCCTTCACTCTCACACACACACACACGGAGCCTTCACTCTCCCCGACACACACACGGAGCCTTCACTCTCCCAGACACACACACGGAGCCTTCACTCTCCCACACACACACACGGAGCCTTCACTCTCCCACACACACACAAGGAGCCTTCACTCTCCCACACACTCAGAGCCTTCACTCTCCCACACACACGGAGCCTTCACTCTCCCACACACACGGAGCCTTCACTCTCCCTCACACACACACACGGAGCCTTCACTCTCCCACAGACACACACTGAGTCTTCACTCTCCCACACACACGGAGCCTTCAATCTCCCACACACACGGAGCCTTCTCTCTCCCACACACACACACGGAGCCTTCACTCTCCCACACACACACACGGAGCCTTCACTCTCCCACACACACACACGGAGCCTTCTCTCTCCCACACACATACACAGAGTCTTCACTCTCCCACACTCACGGAGCGTTCACTCTCCCACACACACGGAGCCTTCACTCTCCCACACACACGGAACCTTCACTCTCCCACACACACGGAGCCTTCACTCTCCCACACACACACACGGAGCCTTCACTATCCCACACACACACACGGAGCCTTCACTCTCCCACACACACACACGGAGCCTTCACTCTCCCACACACACACACGGAGCCTTCACTCTCCCACACACACACACGGAGCCTTCACTCTCCCACACACACACACGGAGTCTTCACTCTCCCACACACACACGGTGTCTTCACTCTCCCACATACACAGAGTCTTCACTCTCCCACACACACGGAGCCTTCACTCTCCGACACACACGGAGCCTTCAGTCTCCCACACACACGGAGCCTGCACTCTCCCACACACACGGAGCCCTCACTCTCCCACACACACGGAGCCTTCACTCTCCCAGACACACGGAGTCTTCACTCTCCCACGCACACGGAGCCTTCACTCTCCCACACACAGACACGGAGCCTTCACTCTCCCACACACACACACGGAGTCTTCACTCTCCCACACACACACCCGGAGCCTTCACTCTCCCACACACACGGAGCCTTCACTCTCCCACACACTCACACGGAGCCTTCACTCTCCCACAGACACACACGGAGTCTTCACTCTCCCACACACCTGGAGCCTTCACTCTCCCACACGCGCGGAGCCTTCACTCTCCCACACACACGGAGCCTTCACTCTCGCACACACACACACGGAGCCTTCACTCTCCCACACACCTGGAGCCTTCACTCTCCCACACACACGGAGCCTTCACTCTCCCACACACACGGAGCCGTCACTCTCCCACACACTCACACGGAGCCTTCACTCTCCCACACACACGGAGCCTTCACTCTCCCACACACTCACACGGAGCCTTCACTCTCCCACAGACACACACGGAGTCTTCACTCTCCCACATACACGGAGCCTTCACTCTCTCACACACACGGAGCCTTCACTCTCCCACACACACGGAGCCTTCACTCTCCCACACACACGGAGCCTTCACTCTCCCACACACACGGAGCCTTCACTCTCCCACACACACACACGGAGTCTTCACTCTCCCACACACACACAGAGTCTTCACTCTCCCACACACACAGAGCCTTCACTCTCCCAAACACACGGAGCCTTCACTCTCCCACAGACACACACGGAGCCTTCACTCTCCCACAGACACACACGGAGTCTTCACTCTCCCACACACACGGAGCCTTCACTCTCCCACACACACACACGGAGCCTTCACTCTCCCACACACGCACACGGAGCCTTCACTCTCCCACACACACGGAGCCTTCACTCTCCCACACGCACACGGAGCCTTCACTCTCCCACACACACGGAGCCTTCACTCTCACACACACACACACGGAGCCTTCACTCTCCCCGACACACACACGGAGCCTTCACTCTCCCAGACACACACACGGAGCCTTCACTCTCCCACACACACACACGGAGCCTTCACTCTCCCACACACACACAAGGAGCCTTCACTCTCCCACACACTCAGAGCCTTCACTCTCCCACACACACGGAGCCTTCACTCTCCCACACACACGGAGCCTTCACTCTCCCTCACACACGGAGCTTTCACTCTGCCACACACACACACACGGAGCCTTCACTCTCCCACAGACACACACGGAGTCTTCACTCTCCCACACACACGGAGCCTTCACTCTCCCACACACACGGAGCCTTCTCGCTCCCACACACACACACGGAGCCTTCACTCTCCCACACACACACACACGGAGCCTTCACTCTCCCACACACATACACAGAGTCTTCACTCTCCCACACTCACGGAGCCTTCACTCTCCCACACTCACGGAGCCTTCACTCTCCCACACACACGGAGCCTTCACTCTCCCACGCACACGGAACCTTCACTCTCCCACACACACACACGGAGCCTTCACTATCCCACACACACACACGGAGCCTTCACTCTCCCACACACACACACGGAGCCTTCACTCTCCCACACACACACACGGAGCCTTCACTCTCCCACACACACACACGGAGCCTTCACTCTCCCACACACACACACGGAGTCTTCACTCTCCCACACACACACGGTGTCTTCACTCTCCCACATACACAGAGTCTTCACTCTCCCACACACACGGAGCCTTCACTCTCCGACACACACGTAGCCTTCAGTCTCCCACACACACGGAGCCTGCACTCTCCCACACACACGGAGCCCTCACTCTCCTACACACACGGAGCCTTCACTCTCCCAGACACACGGAGCCTTCACTCTCCCCACACACACGGAGCCTTCACTCTCCCACACACACACACGGAGCCTTCACTCTCCCACACACACACACGGAGCCTTCTCTCTCCCACACACACATACGGAGCCTTCACTCTCCCTCACACACACACGGAGCCTTCACTCTCCCACACACACGGAGCCTTCACTCTCCCACACACACACACGGAGCTTTCACTCTCCCACAGACACACACGGAGTCTTCACTCTCCCACACACACGGAGCGTTCACTCTCCCACACACACACACACGGAGCCTTCACTCTCCCACACACATACACAGAGTCTTCACTCTCCCACACACACGGAGCCTTCACTCTCCCACACACACGGAGCCTTCACTCTCCCACACACACTGAGCCTTCTCTCTCCCACACACACGGAGCCTTCACTCTCCCACACACACGGAGCCTTCACTCTCCCACACACACACACGGAGCCTTCACTCTCCCACACACACACACACAGCCTTCACTCTCCTACACACACGGAGCCCTCACTCTCCCACACACACGGTGCCTTCACTCTCCCAGACACACGGAGCCTTCACTCTCCCACTCACACGGAGCCTTCACTCTCCCACACACACACACGGAGCCTTCACTCTCCCACACACACACACGGAGCCTTCACTCTCCCACACACACACACAGAGCCTTCACTCTCCCACACACACACACGGAGCCTTCACTCTCCCACACACACGGAGCCTTCACTCTCCCACATACACGGAGCCTTCACTCTCCCACACACACACACACGGAGCCTTCACTCTCCCACACACACACACGGAGCCTTCTCTCTCCCACACACACACACGGAGCCTTCACTCTCCCACACACACACACGGAGCCTTCACTCTCCCACACACACACACGGAGCCTTCACTCTCCCACACACACACACGGAGCCTTCACTCTCCCACACACACACACGGATCCTTCACTCTCCCACAGACACAACCGGAGTCTTCACTCTCCCACGCACACGGAGCCTTCACTCTCCCACACACAGACACGGAGCCTTCACTCTCCCACACACCCGGAGCCTTCACTCTCCCACACACCCGGAGCCTTCACTCTCCCACACACACGGAGCCTTCACTCTCCCACACACACGGAGCCTTCACTCTCCCACACACACACACGGAGCCTTCACTCTCCCACAGACCCACACGGAGTCTTCACTCTCCCACACACCCGGAGCCTTCACTCTCCCACACGCACGGAGCCTTCACTCTCCCACACACACGGAGCCTTCACTCTCCCACACACACACACGGAGCCTTCACTCTCCCATACACCTGGAGCCTTCACTCTCCCACACACACGGAGCCTTCACTCTCCCACACACACGGAGCCTTCACTCTCCCACACACACACACGGAGCCTTCACTCTCCCATACACCTGGAGCCTTCACTCTCCCACACACACGGAGCCTTCACTCTCCCACACACACGGAGCCTTCACTCTCCCACACACTCACACGGAGCCTTCACTCTCCCACAGACACACACGGAGTCTTCACTCTCCCACACACCCGGAGCCCTCACTCTCCCACACACACGGAGTCTTCACTCTCCCACATACACGGAGCCTTCACTCTCTCACACACACGGAGCCTTCACTCTCCCACACACACTGAGCCTTCACTCTCCCACACACGCGGTGCCTTCACTCTCCCACACACACACACGGAGCCTTCACTCTCCCACACACACACACGGAGCCTTCACTCTCCCACACACACACACGGAGCCTTCACTCTCCCACACACACACACAGAGCCTTCACTCTCCCACACACACACACGGAGCCTTCACTCTCCTACACACACGGAGCCCTCACTCTCCCACACACACGGAGCCTTCACTCTCCCAGACACACGGAGCCTTCACTCTCCCACACACACACACGGAGCCTTCACTGTCCCACACACACACACGGAGCCTTCACTCTCCCACACACACACACGGAGTCTTCACTCTCCCACACACACACGGTGTCTTCACTCTCCCACATACACGGAGCCTTCACTCTCCCACACACATACACAGAGTCTTCACTCTCCCACACACACGGAGCCTTCACTCTCCGACACACACGGAGCCTTCAGTCTCCCACACACACGGAGCCTGCACTCTCCCACACACACGGAGCCCTCACTCTCCCACACACACGGAGCCTTCACTCTCCCAGACACACGGAGCCTGCACTCTCCCACACACACGGAGCCTTCACTCTCCCACACACACACACGGTGCCTTCACTCTCCCACACACACACACGGAGCCTTCTCTCTCCCACACACACATACGGAGCCTTCACTCTCCCTCACACACACACGGAGCCTTCACTCTCCCACACACACGGAGGTTTCACTCTCCCACACACACACACGGAGCTTTCACTCTCCCACAGACACACACGGAGTCTTCACTCTCCCACACACACGGAGCGTTCACTCTCCCACACACACACACACGGAGCCTTCACTCTCCCACACACATACACAGAGTCTTCACTCTCCCACACACACGGAGCCTTCACTCTCCCACACACACGGAGCCTTCACTCTCCCACACACACTGAGCCTTCACTCTCCCACACACACGGAGCCTTCACTCTCCCACACACACGGAGCCTTCACTCTCCCACACACACACACGGAGCCTTCACTCTCCCACACACACACACAGAGCCTTCACTCTCCTACACACACGGAGCCCTCACTCTCCCACACACACGGAGCCTTCACTCTCCCAGACACACGGAGCCTTCACTCTCCCACTCACACGGAGCCTTCACTCTCCCACACACACACACGGAGCCTTCACTCTCCCACACACACACACGGAGCCTTCACTCTCCCACACACACACACAGAGCCTTCACTCTCCCACACACACACACGAAGCCTTCACTCTCCCACACACACGGAGCCTTCACTCTCCCACATACACGGAGACTTCACTCTCCTAGACACACGGAGCGTTCACTCTCCCACGCACACGGAGCCTTCACTCTCCCACTCACACGGAGCCTTCACTCTCCCACACACACACACACGGAGCCTTCACTCTCCCACACACACACACGGAGCCTTCTCTCTCCCACACACACACACGGAGCCTTCACTCTCCCACACACACACACGGAGCCTTCACTCTCCCACACACACACACACGGAGCCTTCACTCTCCCACACACACACACGGAGCCTTCACTCTCCCACACACACACACGGAGCCTTCACTCTCCCACAGACACAACCGGAGTCTTCACTCTCCCACGCACACGGAGCCTTCACTCTCCCACACACAGACACGGAGTCTTCACTCTCCCACACACACGGAGCCTTCACTCTCCCACACACTCACACGGAGCCTTCACTCTCCCACAGACACACACGGAGTCTTCACTCTCCCACACACCTGGAGCCTTCACTCTCCCACACGCACGGAGCCTTCACTCTCCCACACACACGGAGCCTTCACTCTCGCACACACACACACGGAGCCTTCACTCTCCCACACACACGGAGCCTTCACTCTCCCACACACTCACACGGAGCCTTCACTCTCCCACACACACGGAGCCTTCACTCTCCCACACACTCACACGGAGCCTTCACTCTCCCACAGACACACACGGAGTCTTCACTCTCCCACATACACGGAGCCTTCACTCTCTCACACACACGGAGCCTTCACTCTCCCACACACACGGAGCCTTCACTCTCCCACACACACGGAGCCTTCACTCTCCCACACACACACTTGGAGCCTTCACTCTCCCACACACATGGAGCCTTCACTCTCCCACACACACACACGGAGTCTTCACTCTCCCACACACACACGGTGTCTTCACTCTCCCACATACACGGAGCCTTCACTCTCCCACACACATACACAGAGTCTTCACTCTCCCACACACACAGAGCCTTCACTCTCCCAAACACACGGAGCCTTCACTCTCCCACAGACACACACGGAGCCTTCACTCTCCCACAGACACACACGGAGTCTTCACTCTCCCACACACACGGAGCCTTCACTCTCCCACACACACACACGGAGCCTTCACTCTCCCACACACGCACACGGAGCCTTCACTCTCCCACACACACGGAGCCTTCACTCTCCCACACGCACACGGAGCCTTCACTCTCCCACACACACGGAGCCTTCACTCTCACACACACACACACGGAGCCTTCACTCTCCCCGACACACACACGGAGCCTTCACTCTCCCAGACACACACACGGAGCCTTCACTCTCCCACACACACACACGGAGCCTTCACTCTCCCACACACACACAAGGAGCCTTCACTCTCCCACACACTCAGAGCCTTCACTCTCCCACACACACGGAGCCTTCACTCTCCCACACACACGGAGCCTTCACTCTCCCTCACACACACACACGGAGCCTTCACTCTCCCACAGACACACACTGAGTCTTCACTCTCCCACACACACGGAGCCTTCACTCTCCCACACACACGGAGCCTTCTCTCTCCCACACACACACACGGAGCCTTCACTCTCCCACACACACACACGGAGCCTTCTCTCTCCCACACACATACACAGAGTCTTCACTCTCCCACACTCACGGAGCCTTCACTCTCCCACACACACGGAGCCTTCACTCTCCCACACACACGGAACCTTCACTCTCCCACACACACGGAGCCTTCACTCTCCCACACACACACACGGAGCCTTCACTATCCCACACACACACACGGAGCCTTCACTCTCCCACACACACACACGGAGCCTTCACTCTCCCACACACACACACGGAGCCTTCACTCTCCCACACACACACACGGAGCCTTCACTCTCCCACACACACACACGGAGTCTTCACTCTCCCACACACACACGGTGTCTTCACTCTCCCACATACACAGAGTCTTCACTCTCCCACACACACGGAGCCTTCACTCTCCGACACACACGGAGCCTTCAGTCTCCCACACACACGGAGCCTGCACTCTCCCACACACACGGAGCCCTCACTCTCCCACACACACGGAGCCTTCACTCTCCCAGACACACGGAGTCTTCACTCTCCCACGCACACGGAGCCTTCACTCTCCCACACACAGACACGGAGCCTTCACTCTCCCACACACACACACGGAGTCTTCACTCTCCCACACACACACCCGGAGCCTTCACTCTCCCACACACACGGAGCCTTCACTCTCCCACACACTCACACGGAGCCTTCACTCTCCCACAGACACACACGGAGTCTTCACTCTCCCACACACCTGGAGCCTTCACTCTCCCACACGCACGGAGCCTTCACTCTCCCACACACACGGAGCCTTCACTCTCGCACACACACACACGGAGCCTTCACTCTCCCACACACCTGGAGCCTTCACTCTCCCACACACACGGAGCCTTCACTCTCCCACACACACGGAGCCTTCACTCTCCCACACACTCACACGGAGCCTTCACTCTCCCACACACACGGAGCCTTCACTCTCCCACACACTCACACGGAGCCTTCACTCTCCCACAGACACACACGGAGTCTTCACTCTCCCACATACACGGAGCCTTCACTCTCTCACACACACGGAGCCTTCACTCTCCCACACACACGGAGCCTTCACTCTCCCACACACACGGAGCCTTCACTCTCCCACACACACACTTGGAGCCTTCACTCTCCCACACACACGGAGCCTTCACTCTCCCACACACACACACGGAGTCTTCACTCTCCCACACACACACAGAGTCTTCACTCTCCCACACACACAGAGCCTTCACTCTCCCAAACACACGGAGCCTTCACTCTCCCACAGACACACACGGAGCCTTCACTCTCCCACAGACACACACGGAGTCTTCACTCTCCCACACACACGGAGCCTTCACTCTCCCACACACACACACGGAGCCTTCACTCTCCCACACACGCACACGGAGCCTTCACTCTCCCACACACACGGAGCCTTCACTCTCCCACACGCACACGGAGCCTTCACTCTCCCACACACACGGAGCCTTCACTCTCACACACACACACACGGAGCCTTCACTCTCCCCGACACACACACGGAGCCTTCACTCTCCCAGACACACACACGGAGCCTTCACTCTCCCACACACACACACGGAGCCTTCACTCTCCCACACACACACAAGGAGCCTTCACTCTCCCACACACTCAGAGCCTTCACTCTCCCACACACACGGAGCCTTCACTCTCCCACACACACGGAGCCTTCACTCTCCCTCACACACGGAGCTTTCACTCTCCCACACACACACACACGGAGCCTTCACTCTCCCACAGACACACACGGAGTCTTCACTCTCCCACACACACGGAGCCTTCACTCTCCCACACACACGGAGCCTTCTCTCTCCCACACACACACACGGAGCCTTCACTCTCCCACACACACACACGGAGCCTTCACTCTCCCACACACATACACAGAGTCTTCACTCTCCCACACTCACGGAGCCTTCACTCTCCCACACTCACGGAGCCTTCACTCTCCCACACACACGGAATCTTCACTCTCCCACGCACACGGAGCCTTCACTCTCCCACACACACACACGGAGCCTTCACTATCCCACACACACACACGGAGCCTTCACTCTCCCACACACACACACGGAGCCTTCACTCTCCCACACACACACACGGAGCCTTCACTCTCCCACACACACACACGGAGCCTTCACTCTCCCACACACACACACGGAGTCTTCACTCTCCCACACACACACGGTGTCTTCACTCTGCCACATACACAGAGTCTTCACTCTCCCACACACACGGAGCCTTCACTCTCCGACACACACGGAGCCTTCAGTCTCCCACACACACGGAGCCTGCACTCTCCCACACACACGGAGCCCTCACTCTCCTACACACACGGAGCCTTCACTCTCCCAGACACACGGAGCCTTCACTCTCCCACACACACGGAGCCTTCACTCTCCCACACACACACACGGAGCCTTCACTCTCCCACACACACACACGGAGCCTTCTCTCTCCCACACACACATACGGAGCCTTCACTCTCCCTCACACACACACGGAGCCTTCACTCTCCCACACACACGGAGCCTTCACTCTCCCACACACACACTCGGAGCTTTCACTCTCCCACAGACACTCACGGAGTCTTCACTCTCCCACACACACGGAGCGTTCACTCTCCCACACACACACACACGGAGCCTTCACTCTCCCACACACATACACAGAGTCTTCACTCTCCCACACACACGGAGCCTTCACTCTCCCACACACACGGAGCCTTCACTCTCCCACACACACTGAGCCTTCTCTCTCCCACACACACGGAGCCTTCACTCTCCCACACACACGGAGCCTTCACTCTCCCACACACACACACGGAGCCTTCACTCTCCCACACACACACACACACAGCCTTCACTCTCCTACACACACGGAGCCCTCACTCTCCCACACACACGGAGCCTTCACTCTCCCAGACACACGGAGCCTTCACTCTCCCACTCACACGGAGCCTTCACTCTCCCACACACACACACGGAGCCTTCACTCTCCCACACACACACACGGAGCCTTCACTCTCCCACACACACACACAGAGCCTTCACTCTCCCACACACACACACGGAGCCTTCACTCTCCCACACACACGGAGCCTTCACTCTCCCACATACACGGAGCCTTCACTCTCCCACACACACACACACGGAGCCTTCACTCTCCCACACACACACACGGAGCCTTCTCTCTCCCACACACACACACGGAGCCTTCACTCTCCCACACACACACACGGAGCCTTCACTCTCCCACACACACACACGGAGCCTTCACTCTCCCACACACACACACGGAGCCTTCACTCTCCCACACACACACACGGATCCTTCACTCTCCCACAGACACAACCGGAGTCTTCACTCTCCCACGCACACGGAGCCTTCACTCTCCCACACACAGACACGGAGCCTTCACTCTCCCACACACCCGGAGCCTTCACTCTCCCACACACCCGGAGCCTTCACTCTCCCACACACACGGAGCCTTCACTCTCCCACACACACGGAGCCTTCACTCTCCCACACACACACACGGAGCCTTCACTCTCCCACAGACCCACACGGAGTCTTCACTCTCCCACACACCCGGAGCCTTCACTCTCCCACACGCACGGAGCCTTCACTCTCCCACACACACGGAGCCTTCACTCTCCCACACACACACACGGAGCCTTCACTCTCCCATACACCTGGAGCCTTCACTCTCCCACACACACGGAGCCTTCACTCTCCCACACACACGGAGCCTTCACTCTCCCACACACTCACACGGAGCCTTCACTCTCCCACAGACACACACGGAGTCTTCACTCTCCCACACACCCGGAGCCTTCACTCTCCCACACACACGGAGTCTTCACTCTCCCACATACACGGAGCCTTCACTCTCTCACACACACGGAGCCTTCACTCTCCCACACACACTGAGCCTTCACTCTCCCACACACACGGTGCCTTCACTCTCCCACACACACACACGGAGCCTTCACTCTCCCACACACACACACGGAGCCTTCACTCTCCCACACACACACACGGAGCCTTCACTCTCCCACACACACACACAGAGCCTTCACTCTCCCACACACACACACGGAGCCTTCACTCTCCTACACACACGGAGCCCTCACTCTCCCACACACACGGAGCCTTCACTCTCCCAGACACACGGAGCCTTCACTCTCCCACACACACACACGGAGCCTTCACTCTCCCACACACACACACGGAGCCTTCACTCTCCCACACACACACACGGAGCCTTCACTCTCCCACACACACACACGGAGCCTTCACTCTCCCACACACACACACGGAGCCTTCACTCTCCCACACACACACACGGAGCCTTCACTCTCCCACACACACGGAGCCTTCACTCTCCCACATACACGGTACCTTCACTCTCCCAGACACACGGAGCGTTCACTCTCCCACGCACACGGAGCCTTCACTCTCCCACACACACGGAGCCTTCACTCTCCCACACACTCACACGGAGCCTTCACTCTCCCACAGACACACACGGAGTTTTCACTCTCCCACACACCCGGAGCCTTCACTCTCCCACACACACGGAGTCTTCACTCTCCCACATACACGGAGCCTTCACTCTCTCACACACACGGAGCCTTCACTCTCCCAGACACACAGAGCCTTCACTCTCCCACACACACACACGGAGCCTTCACTCTCCCACACACACACACGGAGCCTTCACTCTCCCACACACACACACGGAGCCTTCACTCTCCCACACACACACACGGAGCCTTCACTCTCCCACACACACACACGGAGCCTTCACTCTCCCACACACACACACGGAGCCTTCACTCTCCCACACACACGGAGCCTTCACTCTCCCACATACACGGTACCTTCACTCTCCCAGACACACGGAGCGTTCACTCTCCCACGCACACGGAGCCTTCACTCTCCCACACACACGGAGCCTTCACTCTCCCACACAAACGGAGCCTTCACTCTCCCACACACACACACGGAGCCTTCACTCTGCCACACACACACACGGAGCCTTCACTCTCCCACACACACACACGGAGTCTTCACTCTCCCACACACACGGATCCTTCACTCTCCCACACACACACGGTGTCTTCACTCTCCCACACACACGGAGCCTTCACTCTCCCACACACACGGAGCCTTCACTCTCCCACACACACGGAGCCTTCACTCTCCCACACACACGGAGCCTTCACTCTCCCACACACACGGAGCCTTCACTCTCCCACACACACGGAGCCTTCACTCTCCCACACACACGGAGCCTTCACTCTCCCACACACACGGAGCCTTCACTCTCCCACACACACGGAGCCTTCACTCTCCCACACACACGGAGCCTTCACTCTCCCACACACACGGAGCCTTCACTCTCCCACACACACGGAGCCTTCACTCTCCCACACACACACACGGAGCCTTCACTCTCCCACACACACACACGGAGCCTTCACTCTCCCACACACACACACGGAGCCTTCACTCTCCCACACACACACACGGAGCCTTCACTCTCCCACACACACACTTGGAGCCTTCACTCTCCCACACACACACACGGAGCCTTCACTCTCCCACACACATACACAGAGTCTTCACTCTCCCACACACATGGAGCCTTCACTCTCCCACCCACACGGAGCCTTCACTCTCCCACACACACGGAGCCTTCACTCTCCCACACACACGGAGCCCTCACTCTCCCACACACACACACGGAGCCTTCACTCTCCCACACACACACACGGAGCCTTCACTCTCCCACACACACACACGGAGTCTTCACTCTCCCACACACACACACGGAGCCTTCACTCTCCCACACACAGACACGGAGCCTTCACTCTCCCACACACACACACGGAGCCTTCACTCTCCCACACACACACTTGGAGCCTTCACTCTCCCACACACATACACGGAGCCTTCACTCTCCCACACACATACACAGAGTCTTCTCTCTCCCACACACACGGAGCCTTCACTCTCCCACACACACGGAGCCTTCACTCTCCCACACACACGGAGCCTTCACTCTCCCACACACACGGAGCCCTCACTCTCCCAGACACACACACGGAGCCTTCACTCTCCCACACACACACACGGAGCCTTCACTCTCCCACACACACACACGGAGCCTTCACTCTCCCACACACACACACGGAACCTTCACTCTCCCACACACACACACGGAGCCTTCACTCTCCCACACACACACACGGAGCCTTCACTCTCCCACACACCCGGAGCCTTCACTCTCCCACACATATGGAGCCTTCACTCTCCCACACACACGGAGCCTTCACTCTCCCACACACACGGAGCCTTCACTCTCCCACAGACACACACGGAGCCTTCACTCTCCCACAGACACACACGGAGTCTTCACTCTCCCACACACACGGAGTCTTCACTCTCCCACACACACACAAACTTCACTCTCCCACACACACACACACGGAGCCTTCATCTCCCACACACACACACGGAGCCTTCACTCTCCCACACAGACACTCTGAGCCTTCACTCTCCCACACACACACACGAAGCCTTCACTCTCCCACACACACGGAGCCTTCACTCTCCCACACAGACGGAGCCTTCACTCTCCCACACACACACACGGAGCCTTCACTCTCCCACACACACGGAGCCTTCACTCTCCCACACACACGGAGCCTTCACTCACCCACACACACACACGGAGCCTTCACTCTCCCACACACACGGAGCCTTCACTCTCCCACACACACGGAGCCTTCACTCACCCACACACACACACGGAGCCTTCACTCTCCCACACACACACACGGAGCCTTCACTCTCCCACACACACGGAGCCTTCACTCTCCCACACAGACACTCTGAGCCTTCACTCTCCCACACAGACACTCTGAGCCTTCACTCTCCCACACACACACACGGAGCCTTCACTCTCCCACACACACGGAGCCTTCACTCTCCCACACACACACACGGAGCCTTCACTCTCCCACACACACGGAGCCTTCACTCACCCACACACACACACGGAGCCTTCACTCTCCCACACACACACACGGAGCCTTCACTCTCCCACACACACACGGAGTCTTCACTCTCCCACACACACGGAGTCTTCACTCTCCCACACACACGGGGACTCATCCTGTATCACATTCATCTCAATGTTCTGAGCATTTTCAATGCTGCCTGCTGGGTCTCACTATCAGTTGTCCATCTGAGCTGACCTGCATCTCCACCCATCCACCCACTGACCACACTCCCATGTAGCATCTGATCCTCCCCATCACAACTCTTGTCTCAATTTCAATTTGGACAGCACGATGCGAATTCAGTTTTACTTTCACTCCCCTGTCCTTTACCCTCTCCCAGTCACCCATTTCCTTTTCGCAATCACAGTTGACGCCCCCCCCCTCCCCCCACCCCCCCCCCCCCCCCCCCCCCACCCCCCAGCCCCACCCGCCGGCATCATCTTCCACCCCCTGTCCGTGACTTACCAGCCACAACCCTTTTCCATCGGGGATGTCCTGGTGAAAGTGCACATTCCCTTCCTTCCCAAAAACCCCACCCCCATCCACACTCACCTCCCCGTCCTCCTCCTCCCCACCCCCAGAGTCTGTGTCTGCCTCTGGGTCTTCACTAACCACCCTCGCTGTCCCTTCTACCGCTACCGTCGAACCCTCACCCTCCCACCCTACTGCCTCGATCTCCCCTCGGTCATTCTCACCATTCCCTCACACTGCACTCGCCCTCAATTCACTCCCCAGGCGGCAATCTTGGACCCATCAGACCCCTCCCTTGCATGTTCATTTGGACACCGCCCCCTCTGGACCCCTTCCTCCCTCCGGACCCCTTCTTCCCCCCCGAAACTCCTTCCCCCCTCCAGACTCCCTTCCCTGGAACCCCTTCCCCACTCTGGACCCCTTCCCACCCCCAGGAACCCTTTCCCCACTTTGGACCCCATCCCACCCCAGAACCCACCCCCACAACACCTGTCCGCCCACCCACTCTCTCACCCCACCGCCCCTGCCTAGCCCCTCCCCCTTCCTGATTCCTTCAGACACCCTTACTTCCTCCGCCACCCTTAGTCCTCCCCTCCCTGACTCCTTCCTCCAGCCTCACTTCTTCCTCCAGCTTTACTCCTTCCCGCTTCCCGACTTCTTCCTCCACCCTTATTCCCTCCCCTCTCCTCACTACTTCCCCCCTCCAAACTCCTTCCCTTACATCTTCTGCCCCTCTTGTACCTACCTCCCCAATTGCTATCTTCTTCCCCATTATCCCCTTCTGCCCTGATACTCCCTCCCCTCTCCAACCTCCCTCTCAACACCTTCAATCCCCCTCCCAACCTCACCCCCCCAACACCTTCATTCCCCTCTCCAACCTCCCTCTCAACACCATCATTCCCCCCTCCCGACCTCACCCCAACACCTTCATTCCCCCCTCCCAACCTCACCCCCCCAACACCTTCATTCCCCCCTCCCAACCTCACCCCCCCAACACCTTCATTCCCCCCATCCCAACCTCACCACCCCCAACACCTTCATTCCCCTCTCCAACCTCCCTCTCAACACCATCATTCCCCCCTCCCAACCTCACCCCAACACCTTCATTCCCCTCTCCAACCTCAACCCCCCCGACACCTTCAATCCCCCTCCCAACCTCAACCCCCCAACACCTTCAATCCCCCCTCCCAACCTCACCCCAACACCTTCAATCCCCCCCTCCCAACCTCACCCCCCCAACACATTCATTCCCCCCTCCCAACCTCACCACCCCCGACACCTTCATTCCCCCTCCCAACCTCACCCCAACACCTTCAATCCCCCTCCCAACCTCATCCCCCCAACACCTTTATTCCCCCCTCCCAACCTCACGCCAACACCTTCAATCCCTCCCTCCCAACCTCACCCCAACACCTTCAATCCCTCCCTCCCAACCTCACCCCAACACCTTCAATCCCTCCCTCCCAACCTCACCCCAACACCTTCAATCCCCCCTCCCAACCTCACCCCAACACCTTCAATCCCTCCCTCCCAACCTCACGCCAACACCTTCAATCCCTCCCTCCCAACCTCACCCCAACACCTTCAATCCCTCCCTCCCAACCTCACGCCAACACCTTCAATCCCTCCCTCCCAACCTCACCCCAACACCTTCAATCCCCCTCCCAACCTCACCCCAACACCTTCAATCCCTCCCTCCCAACCTCACCCCAACACCTTCAATCCCTCCCTCCCAACCTCACGCCAACACCTTCAATCCCTCCCTCCCAACCTCACCCCAACACCTTCAATCCCCCTCCCAACCTCACCCCCCCCAACACCTTCATTCCTCCCACCCCAACCTCACCCCCACCAACACCTTCATTCCTGCCTCCCAACCTCACCCCCCCACGACACCTTCATTCTCCCGCCCCATCCTTATCCCCCCCCCACACCTCTTCCTCTCCCAGTCGATCCTAGGCTGTCCTCTCCCACCCCCTTGACCATCACCCGTTGTGAGCATCAATGGTAACTTTCGATCATCCATGAGCTGCTTCGCAGCAGAGCCATGTCCATGAGGATCCACCCGGCGTGCCATGGACGTTCCTCCAGTGTGCTGTAGCTGTCGGGTTCCAGCATCTTCCACTCCTCAGATGTCAGCAATGTGAGCAAGGCCCTGGCGGTAAGTCCCGACTTCTGCCCGTCACACTTGTCAAGACGTGTTCTGCACCAGCGTGTTTTCCCGCTGATGTGAGTGGACAATCTAGCAGGGGTGGGGATGATTCCGGCGGGCTGGCATTTTAAAGATTTGCCGATGTATTACAATGAGGTTTCCGACATTGGATGGTGGGGAGCGAGGCCCACCATCGACAGCTGAGCGGACAATTGCAAACTGGCTTCACGACATCGTGAAACTGCTTTTTGGCCTTCTGGCCATATTGTCTGCTCATGCTGCTGAACGTACCCAACAGCAGCGGGCACGGAAAGTTCTGCCTGAAGTCCTGTCTTCACATTGAGGATACTGTCGTGTTGCATGGCACTACCACCATGTCAAATTGGCCATCCATGAGGCGCTGTGGGCCATCAGCAGCAGCAGAATTGTACTCATCCACAATCTGTAACCTCATGGCCCGGCATGTCCCCACTCTGCCATTCCCATCAAGCCAGGGAATCAGCCCTGGTTCAATGAAGAGTGCAGGAGGACATGCCAGGAGCAGCTCCAGGCATACCTGAAAATGAGGTGTCAACCTGGTGAAGCTACAACACAGGACTACTTGCATGTCAAACAGCATAAGCAGCAAGTGATAGACAGAGCTAAGCGATCCCACAATCAACAGATCAGATCTAAACTCTGAAATCCTACCAGACACGCATAAGTTCCTTCACTGTTGCTGGGTCAAAATCCTGGAACTCCCTCCCTAACAGCACTGTCAGTTTATCTACACCAAATGGACTGCAGCAGTTCAAGGAGGCAACTCACTACCACATTCTCAAGGGCAAATAGGGATGGGCAATAAAAGTGCTGGCCTAACCAGCGATGCCCACATTCTGCGAATGAATAAAAAAACTCCAGTCGTGAATGGTGGTGGACAATTAAACAACTAACTGGAGGAGGAGGCTCCACAAATATCCCAAAGGCAATGATGGGGGAGACCAGTACATCAGTGCAAAAGACAAGGCTAAGCTTTTATATCCATCTTCAGTCGGAAGTACTGAGTGGGTGATCAATCTCGGTCTCCTCCGGAGGTCCCCAGCATCACAGACTTTAGCCAATTCGATTCACTTCACATGATGTGAGGAAACAGCTGAAGGCACTGGATACTGCAAAGGCTATGGGCCCTGACAATATTCCGGCAAAAGTACTGAAGACTTGTGCTCCAGATTAGCTGTGCCCCTAGACAAGCTGTACCAGGACAGCTAGAACACTGGCATCTACCCAGCAATGTAGAAAATTGCCCAGGGATGTTCTGTCCACAAAAAGCAGGACAAATCCAACCCGGCCAATTACCGCCCTGTAAATCTACTGTCGGTCATCAGCAATGTGACGAAAGGTGCTGTCAACAGTGCTATCAAGCAGCACTTACTCAGAAATAACCTGCTCACTGACGCCCAGTTTGGGTTCCACCAGGGCCACTCAGCTCCTGACCTCATTACAGCCTTGGTTCAAACATGCACAAAAGAGCTGAACTCCCGAGGTGAGGTGAGAGTGACTGCCTTTGACATCAAGGCCGCATTTGACTAAGTGTGACATCAAGGAGCCCTAGCAACACTGGAGTCAATGGGAATCAGGGGGAAAACTTTCCATTGGTTGGAGTCATACCTAGCACAAAGGAAGATGGTTGTGGTTGTTGAAGGTCAATCATCTCAGTCCCAGGACATCACTGCAGGAGTTCCTCAGGATAGTGTCTTCGGCCCAACCATCTTCAGCTGCTTCATCAATGACCTTCCTTCCATCATAAGGTCAGAAGTGGGGATGTTCGCTGATGATTGCACAATGTTCAGCACCATTTGCGACTCCTCAGATACCGAAGCATGTTCAAATGCAGCAAGACCTGGACAATATCGAGGCTTGGGCTGATAAGTGGCAAGTAACATTTGTGCAACACAAATGCCAGGCAATGACCAACTCCAACAAGAGAGAATCCAACCATCTCCCCTTGACATTCAATGGCATCACCATCACTGAATCCTCCACAATCAACATCCTGGGGGTTACCATTGACCAGAAACTGAACTGTGGTTACAAAAGCAAGTCAGAGGCTGGGAATTCTGCAGAAAGTAACTCACCTCCTGACTCTCCAAAGCCCATTCACCATCTACAAGGCACAAGTCAGGAGTGCGATGGAATACTCTCCACTTGCCTGGATGAGTGCAGCTCCAACAACACTCAGGAAGGTCAATGCCATCCAGGACAAAGCAGCCTGCTTGATTGGCACCCATTTACCACCTTAAGCATTCACTCCCTCCACCAGTGACGTACAGTGGCAGCAGTGTGTACGATCTACAAGATGCGCTGAAGCAACTCACCACAGCTCCTTTGACAGCAACTTCCAAATCCACAAGCTGTACCACCTTGAAGGACAAGGGCAGCATATGCATGGGAACACTGCCACCTCCATGTTCCCCTGCAAGCCACACACCACCCTAGCTTGGAAATATATCACCTTTCCTTCAATGTTGCTGGGTCTAACAGCTCTGTGGGTGTATCACATGGACTTCAGCAGTTAAAGAAGCCAGCTCACCACCACCTCAAAGAAATTCAGGATGGGCAATAAATACTGGCCTAGCCAGTGACATCCACATCCCATGACAGAATAAAAAAATAGAAATCATGTTCTTTCCTCACCTTTTGCCTGTGCTCTGCAGTTAGAAGGAAGGGATAGTGGCATAGTGGTAATGTTACAGGTCTAGTAATCAAGAGGGCCAGACTAAGATCTGAGCAACATGAGTTCAAATCCCACCACAACAGTTGGTGGAATTTAAATTGAGCTAATAAATCAGGAACTAAAAATACTGGTCTCAGTAATAATGATCAGGAAACTATCTAATTACCATAAAAATCATTTGGTTCACTAACTTCCTTCAGCCTAACATCTGTCATATGGAAAATGGTAGGATCCATTATTTAGGAGGTAAGAGCAGGACATTTAGAAAATCATAATGCAGTTAGGCAGAACCTGTGTGGTTTTGTGAAAGGGAAGTAACCAGCAAGGTGGATGAAGGAGAGCCAGTAGGTGTGGTGTACTTAGATTTCCACAAGGCATTTGATAAGGTACCACGTTAAAGTTTACTACACAAAATAAAAGGCCATAGTGAAAGGGGTAACAAATTAGCATGGACAGAGGATTCGTTAGCTAACAGGAAACAGAGAGTAGGGATAAATGAGTCACTTTTGGGTTGGCAGGGCGTTCCTAGTGGAGTGCTACCTCAACTATTTACAACCTGTATCAATGATTTGGATGAAATGACCAAACATACGGTAACTAAATTTGCTGATGGCACAAAGATAGGTAGGAAAGTAAGTTATCAAGAGGGCATAAAGAGTCTACAAATGGTTTTAGATAGGTTTAGTGAGGGGGCAAAAATTTGCCTAATGGGGTATATTGTAGGAAAATGTGAACTTGTCCACTTTGGCAGGAAGAATAGAAAAGCAGCGTGTCATTTGAATGGAGATAGACTGCAGAACTCTGAGGTACAGAGGGCTCTGGGTATCCAGGTACATGAAGCACAAAAGGTTGGCATGGAGGTATAGTGAGGGATTAGGAAAGCAAATGGAAAGTTAGTGTTTATTGTGAGGAGAATCAAGTATAAAACTAGGGAAGCATTGCTACAGCCGCATAGGGCCTTAGTTAGACCACATCTGCAGTAATGTGTACAAGTTTAGTCTCCTTACTTAAAAATATATATAATTACATTAGGAATAGTTCAGAGAAGGTTCACCAGGTTGATTCCTGGGATGAAGGAGTTGTCTTATGAGGAAAGAATGAGCAGGTTGGATCTAAACCCATTGGAGTTTAGAAGAATGAGAGGTGATCTTAATGAAACATAAAAAGTCCTGAGGACCTGACACAGTGGATGCTGAAAGATGTTTCCCCTTGTTGGGGAGTCTAGAACTGGGAGACAACATTTAAAAATGACGAGTCTCCATTTAAGATTGAAATGAGGAGAAATGTTTCCTCTCAGAGGGTCATTAGTCTGTGGAATTCTCTTCCCCAGAGAGCAATGGAGGCTGGGTCATTGAATATATTCAAGGTCGAGTTAGACAGATTCTTGATTGACAAGGGAGTTGAGGATTATTGGGACAGGCAGGAAAGTGGAGTTGAGGCCTCAGTCAGATCAGTCGTGATCTTATTGAATGGTGGAGCAGTCTCAAGGAGCCAAATGGTCTGCTCCTCTTAATTCTTGTGTTCAGGAGGAGAAAATCTGCCATCCTTACCTTGGTCTGGCCTCCATGTGACTCCAGACCCACAGGAATATGGTTGACTCTTAACTGCCCTCTGAAATGGGCAATAAATGCTGACCCTGCCAATGCATCTCCCTTGGACCCACTCGGAACTCCATCTCCCACAGTTTTGCCCACTCACTGTATTCCACCCCTCTCTGTGATCCTCTGCAAATTCCTCCCCCCCCCACCCATCTCCACCACTGGTTACTTAATATCATCTGCAAATTTGGATATATAACTTTCTGTACTTTCACCTGAGTAACATAAATATTGTTACGACCGAGTGAAGAGGAGTCAGATGGCTGCCCTCTTTGTCCTCCCCTCGCTTGATCACACCAGGTTTCTGTTTATTTGAAAAGTGCCAATTCCGTGAGTACTTAACTGTTTGTGTGCTGTGACCAAAAAGAACCAATAGGACAGAGATAAAAACAAAGAAAACTGCGGAAGCTGGAAATCCAAAACAAAAACAGAATTACCTGGAAAAACTCAGCAGGTCTGGCAGCATCGGCGGAGAAGAAAAGAGTTGACGTTTCGAGTCCTCATGACCCTTCGACAGAACTTGATTTCGAGTCCAAGAAAGAGTTGAAATATAAGCTGGTTTAAGGTGTGTGTGTGGGGGGGCGGAGAGAGAGAGAGAGAGACAGAGGTGCTTGTGTAGACAAACAAGCAGTGATAGAAGCAGATCATCAAAAGATGTCAGTGACAATGGTACAAAAGAACACATAGGTGTTAAAGTTAAAGTTGGTGATATTATCTAAACGAATGTGCTAATTAAGAATGGATGGTAGGGCACTCAAGGTACAGCTCTAGTGGGGGTGGGGGGAGCATAAAAGATTTTAAAATATTTAAAAATAATGGAAATAGGTGGGAAAAGAAAAATCTATAAAATTTATAGGGAAAAAAAGGGGAAAAAAGGGGGAAACAGAAAGGGGGTGGGGATGGGGGAGGGAGCTCACGACCTAAAGTTATTGAATTCAATATTCAGACCGGAAGGCTGTAAGGTGCCTAGTCGGAAGATGAGGTGTTGTTCCTCCAGTTTGCGTTGGGCTTCACTGGAACAATGCAGCAAGCCAAGGACAGACATGTGGGCAAGAGAGCAGGGTGGAGTGTTAAAATGGCAAGCGACAGGGAGGTTTGGGTCATTCTTGCGGACAGACCGCAGGTGTTCTGCAAAGCGGTCGCCCAGTTTACGTTTGGTCTCTCCAATGTAGAGGAGACCACATTGGGAGCAATGAATGCAGTAGACTAAGTTGGGGGAAATGCAAGTGAAATGCTGCTTCACTTGAAAGGAGTGTTTGGGCCCTTGGACGGTGAGGAGAGAGGAAGTGAAGGGGCAGGTGTTACATCTTTTGCATGGGCATGGGGTGGTGCCATAGGTGGGGGTTGAGGAGTAGGGGGTGATGGAGGAGTGGACCAGGGTGTCCCGGAGGGAGTATGACAGCGTTTCTTGAGTTTAACAAAGAGTTTAGCTTTATTATACCTAAACTGAGGTAAGGCAAGTAATAAAATACACACCAATTTTGCTTCCACACTGGAAGTTTCCATAAAAGAAGTAAGTGGGTGTACAGTGTGTAGTTTGGTGACTCGGCTGACTGCGGGCTGAATGTGATGGTCTTGACGCTTCCGATTTAAAGATGTGGACGACTGGGTTGGCTAGTCTTTGGGCTGGATTGGATTCTTTTTAAGAAATCTCTGTCCTGCATGATCACAGTCAGCAAACAAAGCTAGAAGCTTACCAGAAAAAAGGAGGGAGAAGGGACCGCACTTAAGTTTTTAAAATTTGTTTATGGGATGTGGTCAGCATTTATTGCCCATTCCTAGTTGCCCTTGAGAAGGTGGGGGTGAGCTGCCTTCTTGAACTGCTGCAGTGCATGTGGTGTGGGTACACCCACAGTGCTGTTAGGGAGGGATTTTCACCCAGCGACAGTGAAGGAACGGTGATACATTTCCAAGTCAGGATGGTGAGTGACTTGGAGGGGAACTTCCAGGTGGTGGTGTTGCCATGTGTTTGCTGCTGTTGTCCTTCTAAGTGGCAGTGGTTGTAGGTTTGGAAGGTGCCTAAGGAGCCTTGGTAGTCAGTCTTCTCCCTAAGATGCATGTCCTCAGTTCTCTTGAGAAAACATGCACTTAAAACATACAAAGGGTTTAGCTTGTCATGTGACCTTCCTTTTCCAGCTGTTAGGGGAAATTCAGATAAAGGTATTTTCTGTGCATTCCAAAGGTGACTTGATGAGGTCATGTGTGGTAGGTAACCTAGCCAGTGTCCCATTGTCCAGCTGATTAGACTTAATGGCCTGTCTCCAACAGTTGAACACCTCAAGTGATTGCCATAGATGCCTTGCTAATAAGACAGGAGATGAGAGTCCTTTAGACTCCCCTGAAGTCATTGTCTTTGATGGGTTTTGCAGGTAGACTGACTCCAATGAATTGGAATGGGGAACGTATAGTAATGCAAATTGAGGTTTGCCATCTTGGGCTGTTAATTCCAATCACTTTAGTCACTGTGTTTTTAAAAAGTCTGTTCTTAAAAGTTCAATTCAGGTTTCCAGCCAGTGGATTGAAAGTCATTACTTGGCAAAGAGCACATCTTCATGAATATATATGCTTGTCATATCCCACCATTCAGAGAACAGCCCCTTTCTTCCCACACTCTGTCTCCAACCACACAACCAGTTGCCAGCCTAGAAGAGTGCTGTATGAATTGAACTTCTGTCAATAATCAGGGGTTTTGTGGTGCAGTAGGAGGTAGTGTCCCTGCCAAAAGCTCCAGGACTTAATGGCCAAGGAAGGTGAATTCATAATGCAGCCAAACAGGTTGAGTATCAGGCTCTCTTTACAGTTTTAAATCCCCTCTCATTCCTCAATTCTAACCATTCCGCCTTCTCTGGTTGCTTTTATCCTCTCTCGCTGACGTTGTGATAGCAGCCGTGATCGGACTAAACGCCCGACACCAGATTCCTGAAGCAGCTGCTCTACTCGGAACTCAGTCCCACCACGAGGCTCCCAGGAGGACAGCAGAAACACTTTAGGGATGTCCTCAAAGCATCCCTGAAGAGGCCAATCATTCCCGCTGACTCATGGGCATCCCTGGCTTGTGACCGACCAAAGTGGAGGAGGCTCATTCCGGAAGACACCAAACACACCGAGAGACTTCGCCAGGAACGTGCAGAGGGCAAGTGGAGGCACCAGAGAGTGCGCCCAAACCTTCAAACAACCCATCTCTCCAGCCCTCCAGCAAGCACCACCTGCCCCACATGTGGCAAAGTCCGCAGATCATGCATTGGTCTTATCAGTCATTTCAAAACCCATCAAACCCAGAGCGGGAGCAAGTCCTCCTCAATCCGAAGGGACTGCCTAAGCAGGAGAAGATCGCTGATCAATAATCCCTTCTCTCCCATTTGTCCAGATTCCTGGGCTGGATTTTTCGGATGGCAGGTTTTTTTACAGTCTTTCCCAGATGTGGGCATCGCTAACTTGGCCAGCATTTATTGCCCATCCCTAATTGCCCTTGAGAAGGTGGTGGTGAGCTGCCTTCTTGAACCGCTGCAGTCCATGTGGTATAGGTACACCCACAGTGCTGTTAGGGAGGGAGTTCCAGGATTTTGACCCAGCGACAGTGAAGGAACGGTGATATATTTCCAAGTCAGGATGGTGAGCGGCTTGGAGGGAACTTCCAGGTGGTGGTGTTCCCATCTCTCTGCTGCCCTTGTTCTTCTCAGTGGTAGAAGTCGCAGGTTTGGAAGGTGCTGTTAAAGGAGCCTTGGTGAGTTGCTGCTGTGCATCTTGTAGATGGTACACACTGCTGCCACTGTGCGTCGGTGGTGGAGGGAGTGAATGTCTAAGGTGGTGAATGGGGTGCCAATCAAACGGGCTGCTTTGTCCTGGATGCTGTCAAGTTTCTTGAGTTTTGTTACACTCACCCCCCCCTCCTTGCCACCAATAAAGCCGTTGGGGAATCCATCCCCGCTGCTGATGTGACACGCTGTGGAGCATTCATTGGATGGAAGTGGGCCTTCAACCTTTACCTAAGAGGTCAGCAGCTCTCAAGCCCCACAGAATGGAGCCCAGGATGCAGGTAAATCCGAGGATCTCTCAGCAGGGTCAAAAGAGCTTACCCTTAGGTGTGGGGGGGGGTGGAAGAGAACATGGAGGGGGGGGCCCTTGAGGGAGACACCACCCCCCTCCATTTCCATCTGAGGCCCATGCAGGCTAATCCGCCAGGGTTTCCCCCCCACTCTTCACCTCCCTCGCTGGTCTCAGAATTGAGGCCAGGCCTCAGTTAGAGTGAGGGTGGGGCCTAAATCCCATAAAATTGCTGCCAGGTCAGGTAGACAACAGGAAAGAGAATGGCAGAATTTAACCCCTCCCGTCTGCAAACTCACCCTTTGGGGAGAGTAAAATTCTGCCCTGTCTTATCTGAAGAATATTTAACTTCTAATCGGGACCAGTTTGTCTTGTAAAGACCACCATGTCGGAACCTCAAAATTGAATCTGAGCCTCTAATTTACTCATAGGATGATACGAATTAGGAGCAGGAGTTGGCTATTCAGCTCCTTGAGCGTTCTCCACCATTTAGTAAGATCGTGGCTGATCTGATTGTGGCCTCAACTCCTGGCAACCTTTGACTCCCTTGTTCTCAATCGTTTCTTATGCTCTCTGTGTTTGCATATAAAACTCTTATTCAGGCAAGAGGCCTACCGTGTCCTCCAGTCCTGAAGCTGCCATGCCAACAGCAATCGTCACTCTTGCTATAACTACAGTAGTTTAATGATTTCAGTCAATCCCTTCCCTATCTAAATCACTGTTTCTGTTCTGTCCTTGTCTTAAAAAACTGATCATTAGCGTTTTTAAACCGCCCCCCCCGCCTCACCGACCTCACATTTGTCAGTTTAAAGTCCTGTTTGCTCCCCTTATTTGTCCTTTCCCGGGGCCCTCGGGCCAGGTTTGGTTCAGAGATGAACTTCAGTTGACTTTTCCTATTCCTTGATGTTCCTAATGTGTTTGAGTGAATCGTGTGCAGCCTTTTGCCGGCGCCTGTTTTGATCAAAGCCTGTTCTGCTCTGCCTCTGGCTGCTGGCCGTGGAGCTGAGGTTCTGCAGAGCCTGTCACTTTAAACCCCAAACCCCATGAGCAAAGTGGAACTAACTGCTGGGCGAGATCCCAGGGGAAGGAGGGAGCAGTGCCAAGCTCTGTCTGTCTCTGTCAGGCGAGTGCAGGGCAGGTGGGGGTGGGGTGTGGGGATGCAGTCAAACTCTTTGGAGCTCCATGACTGGCTTTTGGTTGAATGTGTGGCACAGAGCCCTCTGATTGGATGAGCTTGTCTCTGGAATCTGATTGGGTGAGAGGATCCAGGAAGTGGAGGTTGCCCCCAGCTGTTGCTGAGTTTACTGTAAAAACAAACTTCATCGGGATTTCCTGTCGACCTCAGGCTGGCTGCTGCCACCATGACGGTAATGTGTAACTTGATTTTCTGTGCCCAGGGTTGTTTTATATGGCTTTGCTGCTTCAGCTGGGAAGTTCAGGCGGATGGGGCTGTGTGTGAGAGTGGGTGTGTTTGAGTGTTTCTGAGTGTGTGTATGTTTGGGAGAGTGTGTTTGAAAGTGTCTGTATGTTTGAGTATGTGTGCTTGAATATGTGTGTTTGAGTATGTATGTGAGTGTGTCTGGCTGTGTGTCTGTGTCTTTCTGTGTGTCTGGGTGTGTGTCTGTGTCTTTCTGTGTGTCTGGGTGTGTCTCTGTGTGCATCCTTCTGTGCATCTGGGTGTGTGTATGTGTCTCTGTGTGCGTCTGGGTATGTGTATGTGTCTCTCTGTGCATCTTTCTGTGCGTCTGAGTATGTGTATGGGTCTGTGTGTGTGTCTGGGTGTGTGTATGTGTCTCTGTGTGCATCTTTCTGTGCGTCTGAGTATGTGTATGGGTCTGTGTGTGTGTCTGGGTGTGTGTATGTGTCTCTCTGTGCGCCTGGGTGTGTATATGTCTTTGTGTGCGTCTTTCTGTGCATCTGGGTGTGTGTACGTGTCTCTCTGTGTGTATGTGTCTCTGCGTGCGTCTTTCTGTGCGTCTGGGTGTGTGTATGTGTCTCTCTGTGCGTCTGGGTGTGTGTATGTGTCTCTCTGTGCGTCTTTCTGTTGCGTCTGGGTGTGTGTATGTGTTGCTGTGTGCGTCTGGGTGTGTGTATGTGTCTCTGTGTGCGTCTTTCTGTGCGTCTGGGTGTGTGTGTGTGTCTCTCTGTGCGTCCGAGTGTGTGTATGTGTCTCTGTGTGCATCTGGGTGTGTGTATGTGGCTCTGTGTGCGTCTTTCTGTGCATCTGGGTGTGTGTATGTGGCTCTGTGTGCGTCTTTCTGTGCGTCTGGGTGTGTGTATGTGTCTCTCTGTGCGTCTGGGTGTGTGTATGTGTCTCTCTGTGCGTCTTTCTGTTGCGTCTGGGTGTGTGTATGTGTTGCTGTGTGCGTCTGGGTGTGTGTATGTGTCTCTCTGTGCGTCTGGGTGTGTGTATGTGTCTCTGTGTGCGTCTTTCTGTGCGTCTGGGTGTGTGTATGTGTCTCTCTGTGCGTCTGAGTGTGTGTATGTGTCTCTGTGTGCATCTGGGTGTGTGTATGTGTCTCTGTGTGCGTTTTTCTGTTGCATCTGGGTATGTGTATGTGTCTCTGTGTACACCTGGGTGTGTGTATATGTCTCTCTGTGCATCTTTCTGTTGCGTCTGGATGTGCGTCTCTGTGTGCATCTCTCTGTATGCCTGGGTGTCTCTGTGTGCGTGTGTCTGTATGCGTGTGAGAGACACCTGCTTTTGGCAGTCTTTCTCAGGCAAAAGATTTAAAGAGTAGGGAGGACAGTTGTTGTTGGTCCTGGGCCATGCTGTTGTGTCAGGATTGTTGTTCAAAGAATTTAACCGCAGGAGGAGGTAGTTTAAATTTTCTTTCGCTTCCCATTAGTTGCAGATGCTGTTTTGTGTTGTGGCGCTGTGCTTGTTCCCCCGTGTTTACTTGCTGTGTGTGTACTCTACCTGTAAATTTTGTACATGTTCTGCTTTTGTTTTATGTTTCTGTAGTTTTCTTCTCATTAGACATTTTGATAAACTGTTTTTAACTTGCTCAGTGTGTGCACATGTTCCAGCTCACTGCACGTCTGTGTGTTTTTACACAGTGTGTGTGCATGCTCTCGATTATTGTGTGTGTGCATGTGTGTGTGTGTGCGTGCTCTCGCTCACCCAGTGGAGTTACAGCAGTCAAGATCGGAGGAGGCAACGAAACTTTAAGGGTCAAGCCATCTCCCATCAGGGGAGAGGGCAGGCCATGGGTGGATTGTCTCCAGCTCCTCTTCTCCTGATGACCAACATACACCAAATTCACAGCACAGAAGTGGCCATTTGGCACAACAGCTCGCTGCTGCTGTTTCTGCTGCAAAGGAAGCACCCCTCTTCATCTCACCCTACCCTTCTACTCCTTTCTACCCTGTATCGTTATCGTTTAAATGCGTCTATACTATTCACCTCAACTACTCTCTTTGGTAGCGAGTTCCACATTCTCGCCACTATTTGCGAATGGAAGTTTCCCCTGAGTTCTTTATTGGATTTACAGCTCCTTCGCAGAATTCAAAATTTTCAAACCCCAGTAAAAATCAGTAATACTGGAGTTTCGCTTTAAGGTATACAAGACCGGTTACAATGGCCCTTGGCCTGGGAATGGCATATGACCCAGAGGTACAGGAAAAGGTAGCGAAGGAACTCAGTGGTGTCTCCGAGGAGGAACTACCTCCCAGCGAAGCTGTAGTTAACCCCCGGTGTTAGTTTTAGCACACGTGACAACATGTTGGCATAAAATGCCTTGAGTTGTTGATTTTGAACGGGTTAATGGCACATTGAGATGGCCTGGGCAGGGATTGAAATGCAGGCGCATTATGCAGCGCCCCAATCACGGAGAGAATTGAACCCTGAGGGAGGTTGGAAGATGCCCTTTGCCAAGGGAGAATTGGGGAGGACCTGATTTTCCTCTGCGATTAGAATTGGGAAATTTGTACACTTTCCGGGGAAGTGGCTTCAATACCGTATCATTGAGTAGGATTTGCCTATGCCACCACCTCACCTTTTACATGAGGAGGAGTTTCTGTCTGACAATCCTTCAACTCACTCCCAATAGCAAAATACTCAAGTTCTGTCGAAGGGTCATGAGGACTCGAAACGTCAACTCTTTTCTTCTCCGCCGATGCTGCCAGACCTGCTGAGTTTTTCCAGATAATTCTGTTTTTGTTTAGCAAAATACTCTGTCCTGATTTTTAACCTATGATTCAGTAATGTTAAAATAAGGAAGAAGACGTCACCCCCCCCCATCCCCCTCACCAATCCCACGGCGTCCCTACTACGTCCCAAAGCTAACCTGCTCTTTTGAACAGGTGAGCAGGACATCCATGCTGAGCTGGTGGGTCCTCTTGAACGACAGCTGATGCTCCAGTGCAGTACTGAGGGAGTGCTGCACTGTTGGAGATGCTGTCTTCCGGATTAGACGTTTAACCGGAGCCCCATCTGCTTGTTCGGGTTGTCTTGGCCGATACTCATCTCTCAATCAACATCACAAAATACAGATTATCTGATTGTTATCACATTGCTTGCTGCTAGTGGGAGCTTTCTGTGCTCAAGTTAGCTGCCTCGTTTCCTACTTTATAACTTTACAAGTGATTACACTTCAAAAGATTGTCTGTAAAACACTTTGAGATGTCTCGTAGTCATGAAAAGTGCGATTATAAATGCAAGTCTTTTTTATATGTGCAGCTTAGGGACTCGGCCTGCTACTTTAGGCCTAAGCAGGGCCTTCTTTCCCCACCAAGCCAATCCTGTCAGGTGAAGGTGAGACTGTGGGCCATAGAGGCCCAGGCAGGTTGAGTTACCAATTTTCATTGTCGGTTTTGTTGTGGGAAGTTAAGAGCAGAAGTTCATCTCCATCCTGGTCCCAGAAGGATGCCTGAGCTACACTGCTACCCCCCCCCCATCTCCCCCCCCCCCCCCCGCCACAACTCCCTGCCACACACACTCCGATTCCCCTTTCCAAACCACGTACCCGACTGGTGGGGACCGCACCAGAGATTAGTGGAGGCTGGGCCAATGAATTTATTCAAGGCTGAGTTAGATTCCTGATCGACAAGGGAGTCAAAGGTTCTGGGGGGGGGGGGGGGGGACAGACAGGAAAGTAGAGTTGAGACCCCAACCAGACCAGCCATGATCTTATCAAATGGCAGGGCGGGCTCGATGGGCTGAATGGCCTTCTCCTGTTCCCAAGTCCCATGTTCCTAGCAACGGCTGCCTCTCTGTCATGTTCTACTCTCCTACCCATCGAGGTGAAGGTGCAGTGAAAAATTGTTTGATTGACAATCAAGAATCATCCAATTTTGCAAAGAAGAGCCAGTGCTCTACCCATCGGAGTGGGAGGGTGGATTCCTTTTATTCCTTCTTAGGATGTGGGCATCGCTGGCAAGGCCAGCATTTATCGCCCATCCCTAATTGCCCTTGAGAAGGTGGTGACGAGGCGCCATCAAGAATGGACCTGCTGGGGAGGAACCAATGGAGGGAGGGTGGGGCTGGTCACCTGGAGGTCAGAGGTGATGACCCTACCCGGAGTGAGGGATGTGATCGAGGCCGGGTGGGACTCCAGTGGGTGGTTTGGTATATGAAACCCAGCTGTTAACGTCAGCCAAGTCTGTCCAACCCCAGACACCCCCCTGCTCGGGCCGTTCACTTCAGGGTTTATCTACACCAGACCCCAGGCCCTCTATCCCATCCCTATCCTCCACCTTCACAACTGGGGCCTGTGATCCAGCACAGAAGATGTTTAAAGCTATGAGAGTGAGATTTGCCACTGGATGATGATGATGATGATGATGATGAGGACCTGTGTGCTGCCTGCGCCAAACCTGTATCGTGGGAAAGTTGGGAGGGGGTGGGGGGATGTAGGGATAATGTTTCCAGTGGGAGCTGCTATGGAAAGCCGACTGAGACACAGAATGTTGCGTTACTGCTTTGTCCAGCCCAGCGCCAGCCTGTTCCTGCCTCAAGGTGTGAGAGTAATCAGCCCGTTTTAATTACCAGGGTTCAGGCAGCAATTCGACACACTGGCCAGCTCAAAGTGTTTTATAGAGGAGGCCTTCCACTAGTTTATAAGAAGTAGAATAAATAACTAGGAGTAAATTACAGGCTTGAAATAAATCAAACGGTTCCGAAGGTTTAATCTACTATTCCTGCTACAACATGCGTTTATATAGCGCCTCGAATGTAGCAAAATGTCCCAAGCTGCTAAACAAGAATGGAAGATGTTAGGACAGGTCACCAAAAGCTTAATCAAAGAGAGAGGTTTCAAGGAGCGTCTTATTGGAGGAGGGAGAGGTATAGAGGTGGAGAGGGTTAGGGAGCAAATTCCAGAGCTTAGGGCCCTGACAGCTGAAGGCACGGCCTTAAACGGTGGAATGATTAAAACTGGGATGCACAAGAGGATAGAATTGGAGGAGAACAGAGATCTTGGAGGTTTGTCGGCCTGGAGGAGGTTACAGAATTATCTAGAACGAGTGAAGAGGGCACTCAGTAGAGCACTTACTTCCGCCACATTGTGTTAATTCAATATTATTAAAATGATACCGTTCCTCCTTGCGGCTTTTCCATGCTTGGTTCACGGTCTGTAACTAAAATCTGAAAAAATAAATTATTTTTATTAAGAGCTTCCATCTCACTGAGGAGTTTTGTTGAAGTCTGTCCATTAGTTTTTGAGAGATATTGTTTACAGACAGACTAACAGGGATGAAAACATTAGCTTCAGTGGCGGAGGTAATAGCAAATACCCAGGAGAGAGTTACAGGCCGGAATCTAACTGAGGCAGGTGGTTTGTATAGAGAATAACAGATGCCCAGAATTGAGTCACAGACTTAAATAGCGGAGCAAGTGACTGCTTTAGAAAACAGATTAGTGTATATGTCATCACGTTTACTGCACACAACAATAGCAATAATTGATTCGCCAGCAAGAAGGCAAGACGGCCATGTTCTGTCGTCAGTGGGTCTGATTTCAACCCTTGTTGCTGTTTGTTTCAGAATGTGGAGTCTCTGTGTCAAAAACCCTGGATTGCACTTCTTCTGTATCCCGTAACCTGTTGCGTGCTCCCTGGTATCATCTTTGAACCCTGTGCAATGATGAAACCATGGATTCACTGACTTGCTATGAGCAATGCCACAGGAGATATACTGGCAAGGAAGTGCATTGAGCTGAGGGAAATGATTGCTCTGCCCAAGACATTCAGGCGGCTGCTTGTTGGGTGTCCAGAGCGAGTGTCCACCTGGGTTCTGGCAGTGTTTGAGTGAGATACAATTGTGGCTTGCGTTGGTCACTAAGGGCCGTGCAGTTTTGGATGGCTTTGCAAACCAGGAGGGTGCAGGGTGAGGGAAGGTCGCATTGCGGCTCTCTGAACCAAACTCTTTCATCATGACATTGAGCTGCATTTTGCACAACCCCAGAGGTTGTGAATATTTCAAATAAAGACTTTTTTATTCTTTCATGGGATGGGGCATCATTGGCTGGGCCAGGATTTATTGCCCATCCCTAATTATCCTTGAGAAGGTGGTGGTGAGCTGCCTTCTTGAATTGCTGCAGCCCACCAGGCATAAGTACACCCGCAGTGCTGTTAGAGAGGGAGTTCCATGAATTTAACCCAGTGTTAGTGAATGAACGGAGATATAGTTCCAAGTCAGGATGGTGTGTGTGGCTTGGAGGGGAATTTGCAGTGAATGGTGTTGCCAAGCGATTGCTGCTCTTGTCCTTCCAGATGCTAGAGGTCGCAGGTTTGGACAGTGCTGTCGAAGGAGCCTTGGCAGGTTGTAACATCTTGTAGATGGTACACTCTGCTACCACTGTGTGTCGGTGGTGGAGGGAGTGGTTGTTGGAGATGGTTGATGGGGTGCTATACAAGTGGGCTGCTTTGTCCTGAATGGTGTCGAGCTTCTTGAGTGTTGTTGGAACTGCAACTCATCCAGACAAGTGGGGAGTATTCCATCACACTCCTGACTTGTACCTTGTAAATGGTGGGCAGGCTTTGGGGAGTCAGGAGGTGAGTTACTCGCTGCAGAATTCCCAGCCTCTGACCTACTCTCGCAGCCACAGTATTTACATAGTGACTCATTACTGATCAGAGCTGCACTGGAGTCAGGTACAATGTTAGCAGTGTGTTTCTCAATGATTTGGATTGGCTTGTAGTATATTTTATATGAAAAAATGAACAGATCTAGTTAATGTGACAACAGTGGCTGACCTTTCCTGCCCTAACGCACATTTACAAACAGGGATTGAGGTGGTTTATATTAGGTGCTGGGCATAAGAGGGGAAGTAAAAAGGTACTTTATTTTGCTTGTGGAGTTGATAAAGTTGTGGAAAATGTCATCAGGGAATGAGATTGAAGTGTACAGTGTGTGAGTTAATAGGCAATTGGATGGACATTGTAACCTCTGCAGACCAGAATGTTTGGGACCAAGTCATTTTTGAGTTTTGGGATCGTCTGGATTATAGAACGATGTCAGAAAGCCGAACCACCAGTGTGCTCACTGGTACCGGTCCAAACTGGTCTCGTATGCCTTAAAATGGATCTCCAGTTTGGACCGGTACCAATCATTTCCAAGGTTTACTGGTTTCTCCTTCTGGATGTGAACCGGAAAACACTGTGGATGTAAATATTTACCTAAAACATTAGGCAGGGCTGAAACATTATAATGCAGTAATAAAAATTGTTTTACTTATACTTATAAGTTCGACTTATCTTCCACGCTTCTGCTGCCGCTGTGCGTACTGAAATGATGCCATGTCTGCTTAAAAAATTCTCGGAAGGCTGGTGCTTCCAAGCGGGAGACTCCTGGATGGGAGAGGTTATAGTGTATCACTGGAGGGTGAGGAGACGCGGTGACTGGGTGAAAAGGTGGGGTTGAAGGATATACATAAATAGAAGCACAGACACCTAGTAGACACACGCACTCACACATACAAACTAACCTCACTTACATGGGTGGAAGGAAGTAAAGAAAGATGGACTGGTCTACACCCCTCACAGCCACAAGCAGTTTTGAAGCGCAGTCACGATTGTAATGTAGGAGAATTTGTTTTGTAGCAACGATTGGAAATACAAATCCTCCATTCTTTCAGTGAACAGACGCCTACAGGGTCCCAATCCTATACCAGTCAACTCAATACCCTGCAAATCTATCAATTATTCAGCCACTCAGCTTCTAGTCATTTGACTGAGAGAAACCAGCTCCAAAGTAGAGACCCTATTAACCCATTCCCGGTCCCCATCCCCCACCTCCCCGAGATTCTGCAAGGGCTGACTGCTTCTGGAATCAGTCAGTGCTAGTGTCAGATGGATGGGCCTGTTCTCCATTGTCCACCCTGACTGGGGATCCCCTTCCTAATCCCAGAGAGCAGGATGGAGGAGGAGGCCGGGGACATGGGGTGGGGGGGTGGTGGGTGGAGTTGGAGGAGAAGGCCGGGGACGTGGGGACATGGTGGGGTGGGGTGGTTTGGGAGGGACACGGGGGGACTGGGGTGGGGGGAGTGGTGCAGAGTCTGACTCCAGACCCCCCTTTCACTGTCACGCTGGCTGACATCAGCCGGTGTATCTGAGACTGGGGTTCAAAGCTGGGGAAACCTTGCTGTGGGTGCTCAGCGTGTGCTGGAAGGGGGGACGAGTGCCGCACCTGTTTTTATTCTGAAACGCATTTTGCCCCCTTGGGCCAGGCTGGATATCAACCTTGGTGATGAACACTGTGCAATCATCAGCGAGCATCCCCACTTCTGACTTTATGACATACATAAGGCACCCCCTGAATGATGTGCCCCCCCTTCCTGCCTCTTCACCAAAGTAGCTCAGAAAGAAAACGGCCTTTCCATTCTCACCCGCCTGTCACTGCGTAATATGACAGTGAAGGATTGAGGTTCTAAATGGGCAATAATTGGCCACCTAAGGCCTCCAATAGGTCTATGGATGGGCAAGCTAGTGGGTGCCTTACCCATCCACTGTATTATAGGGAACAGGTCAGGAGTGGGTAAGAAGGCAGTGACACTAGCCACCTGTCATATTTTATGGGTCCTTCCCTCCCCACTGCAGGGGCAGTAAAATCCAGCCCAATGTTGGGGAACTGGGGTGATTGGTCTCCAACAACCACAACCATCTTCCTGTGTACGAGGTATGACTCCGACCAGCTGAGAGTTTTCCCCCTAATTCCCATTGACTTCCATTTTACTCAGGATTCTTGATGCTACACTTGGTCAAATGCTGCCTTAGTGTCAAGGGCCGTTACTCTCACCTCACCTCGGGAGTTCAGCTTTTTTGCTCATGTTTGGACCTAGGCTGTAATGAAGTAAGGATTCGAGTGGTTCCTGGTGGAAGCCAAACTGAGCATTGATGAGCAGGTTGTGCCCCTTTACAACACTGTTGACTTTGCACCACCCATCACTTTGCTGATGATTGAGAGTGGACTAATGGGCAGTAATTGGCCGGATTGGACTTGTCCTGCTTTTTGTGGGCGGGATACACCTGGGCAATTTTGCACATTGTTGGGCAGATGCTTGGCTAGTCCTGGAGCACAAGTTTTCAGTACAATAACCGGGATGTTGTTGAGTTATAGTTTTTGCTGTATCCAATGTGCTCTGCCGGTTCTTGATATCATGTGGAGCGAACCAAATTGGCTGAAGATTGGCATCTCTATGGCTGAAGATTGGCATCTCTATGGCTGAAGATTGGCATCTCTATGGCTGAAGATTGGCATCTCTATGGCTAAAGATTGGCATCTCTATGACCGGAGACCTCAGGAGCGGTACTTGTGGCTGAAGATAGCTGCAAATGCATCAGCTTTGTCGATTATGTCCTCATGCCTGGCTCTGTCACCATTGAGGATGGGGATATTTGCAGAGCCTCCTCCTCCCACTTACCCTTAATGTCATCATTAGCACATTCCTCCGCTCATATCACCACCGTCAACATCCTTTTGTCCTTTTGTCTACGACATCTTTGACAATCTCTTCTTTGCCTCCACCTATCACTGGCCCTCCATCCAGCTCTACCTGTCCCACCCACCTCAACCAGCTTATATTTCACCTGATTTCTTATTCCCTCAGTTCTGTTGCAGGGTCATGCGGACTCGAAACGTTAACTGTGTTCCTCTCCGCAGATGCTGTCAGACCTGCTGAGTTTTTCCAGCTGTTTTCATTCATAACTGGATGTGGCAGGACTGCAGGGCTTTGATCTGATCAGTTGCTGAGGGATCGTTTGGCTCTATCGCATGCTGCTTCCACTGTTTAGCATGGTCCTGTGTTGTAGCTTCACCAGATTGCCAGCTTGTTTTCAGGCACACTTGGTACTGTTCCTGACTTGCTCTTTTACACTCCTCATTGAACCAGAGTTCATCCCACTGGGATGTTTTGCACTCGGCCTCTAAGGAACAGGCTTCTTGAATAATTGCCTCCAAATTCAGCCATAAGTCAACTTAAAGGGGAACAGGCACCACATCATAAAGCAAATTGGGGGCAGGAAAAAAGACTTGCATTTATATAGCGCCATTCATGACCACAGGACATTCCAAAATTACTGCCAATGAAGTATTTTTGAGGTGTGTTCACTGTTGTAATGTAGGTAGTGCAGCAGTCAGTTTGCACACAGCAATTGTTTTATTAGCACACAGCACACACTCTGTTTTGTGATTTTGATTGAGGGATAAATATTGACCCCAACACTGGTGATAACTCCCCCGCCCTTCTTCAAAATGGTGCTGTGGAATCTTTTATGTCTGCCTGCGAGGGGCCTCAGTTTAATGCCTCACCTGAAAGGCAGCTTCTCTGACAATGCAGCATTTCTTCAGTATCGCACTGTAGTGTCAGCTTTGACTTTTGTGCTCAGTAGGAGGCTAAAGAGCCTATTCATTCCTGGCTGAGAGATCAGTACATTGAACATGCCAAGGCTGAGGCTGCACTCCAAGCTTTGAGAAATGAAGTGACTGCGGAGAATGGCTCACTGTCAGCACATTGCACACTGCTTTGCTGGCAAGATCGCAGCCCCACTCCACCGTTCTGGGCTGATCTTTGCAGGACCTTAAAGATTAGTTTCTGTGTTCCAAAGAAATGCATACTCTACCTGTAAATACACATCCAGAGACTCCGGTTCCCTTAATCGTTTGACGGCCGCCTGTCGGAGTATTTGTTCTGCCCCTTGGTGCCAGAATGTGAAATTCATCCCCTGAGGGTTTCTCTTTAAGATTGTCAATCCAGGGACCTTTTTCAATCAGGAATTAATAGCGGACACTTTTTTATTTTCCCTCATCTGAGGTAATCCTGGTATCTGTTCCCCTTTGGAAAATACGACTGGGGAATGAATGAATTTGGAAGCAATTAATCAAGAGGCCTGTCCCTTTAACGATCACAATGTAAAACATCCCAACATACAGGAAAAGAGTCCATACAGACTGGTCCTGAGGATAGTAACTGATAAAGATTATTTTGTCTCTTTTGTGTTACTCTTTCATGAGATAAGGGCATCGCTGGCAAGGCCATCATTTGTTGCCCATCCCTAATTGCCCTTGAACAGAATAGTTTCCTTTAGAGGTTAGCTGAGCCATCTCCACCTTAAACGGTAGACCCCTTATTCTAAAACTGCGTATCCTGGTTCTAGTCTCTCCCACAGGTGGAAACATCCTCCCAGTATCTACCCTATCAAGTCCCCTCATCTTGCTAGAGGAGCTACAAGAGCAACTTGAGGTGATGAATTGAGTCTGTCAGTCAAGAAAAAGACCGACTGATATGTTGCCCTGTGGATGTGGGTTTATGCCCACAATCTCCATTTATAGATCTTCTCCTGGCACCTCGGCCTAGTCCCTCATGGTCTGGTAGTGTGTTAACAGGCTGTAATCCGCTGGGATTTGGACTTGGTGGCTCCTGGGCTCTTTCTTCCAGCTGGGAGGCTGAGCCTCTGACTGTGGCTCTCTGTTACCAGCTAGAAATGGGCTTGGTTAATTCAACGGCCAGACAAATGGTCTGAAATGCCTGAAAGGGTGGTGGGAGCAGATTAAATTATAACTTGCAAAAGGGAATTGGATAAATACTGGGAGGGGGTACCAGGGGAATGGGACTGGTTGGATTGATCTTTCAAAGAGCTGGCACAGGCACAATGGGCCAAATGGCCTCCTCCTCTACTGTTGGCTCTCATTGTTTGGGTCAATTGAGTAAGAGGCTAAGTAAATTAGACTTTTATTCGCTGGAGTTTGGAGGAACTAGAGACTCTCTCTCAAGATTCTGAAGGGACTTGACAGAGCGGACGCTGAGAGATTGTCTCCACTGGTCGGGGAATCTAAAACACGGGGGCCACAGTCTCAGGATAAGGGGCCGATCATTTAGGATGAGGTGATTTGAGATGAGGAGGAATTTCTTCACTCAAACGGTTGTGAATCTTTGGAATTCTCTGCCCCAGAGGGTTGTGGATGCTCCATCATTGAATACATTTAAGGCTGGGATATACAGATATTTGGAACCTCAGGGAATTAAGGGGTATGGGGAGCGGGCAGGAGAGTGGAGTTGAAGCCCAAGATCGACCATGATTGTCCTGAGTGATGGAGCAGGCTCGATGGGCTATGTGCTCTACTCCTGCTCCTATTTCTTATGTTCTTACGTTCTTTATTATGGTTTGTATGCCCTCTTTAACATGACAAACGTTCAGATGGGCTTCATAGAGAGTGAAGAGAAAGGGGGTGGGTGCTGAAGCAGCAAGGGAGAGATCAGTGTGCTAACAATAAGCCTGGCTGAAGAGCTAACTTCTTACCAAGTTCTTTTGAAGAGGCGAGTGAATTGGAGAAGCTGAGACGTTCAGGGAGGAGATTTCAGAAAGTTAGGGCCAAGACGGCCGATTCTTCCTCTGTTTCTCAAACAGGAAATAATCACAGAACTGGGAAGGAAACGAGCCTTGTGTAGCTGTGCTGTGCCTCGTCCAGCCAGCTTTTCTTACTGTTCTGTTGTTACAGAGGAGCGTTGTCAGCTTTCTGTTTTCAACCCCACCCTCGTGGAAATGTCCTAACGTCCTCCAGTATCTCAGGTGCCCCTTGCACAGGGGCAGCTAGATGTTTGTACATGGAGGTCATCAGTCAGAGGTGAATCCAGTACTCTCCTCCTCACCTGATGTGCGTCCATCCCGGTGCCCAGCAGGAGTCACTCAGGAGCAGGGACCCGGCTCCCTCTTTTCCTTCTCTAATAGTGGATCATTCGTAATAACGAAGCCAAACTTCACGAACTGCACCCAGCCCTGAGCGTGGCCCCATATCCTTCCAGAGCCATTCGGGAGATTACAGACTGGAGTTTGCATCCACTGGGGAGATTACAGGCCAGATAACACTGGGGAGATTACAGACCTGAGCTTAGATCCACTGGGGAGATTACAGGCCAGATAACACTGGGGAGATTACAGTTCTGAGCTTAGATCCACTGGGGAGATTACAGGCCAGATAACACTGGGGAGATTACAGACCTGAGCTTAGATCCACTGGGGAGATTATAGGCCAGATAACACTGGGGAGATTACAGACCTGAGTTTAGATCCACTGGGGAGATTACAGGCCAGATAACACTGGGGAGATTACAGGCCAGATAACACTGGGGAGATTACAGACCAGATAACACTGGGGAGATTACAGACCTGATTTTAGATCCACTGGGGAGATTACAGACCAGATAACACTGGGGAAATTACAGACCTGATCTTAGATCCACTGGGGAGATTACAGACCTGAGCTTAGATCCACTGGGGAGATTACAGACCTGAGTTTAGATACACTGGGGAGATTACAGACCAGATAACATTGGGGAGATTACAGACCTGATCTTAGATCCACTGGGGAGATTACAGACCAGATATCACTGGGGAAATTACAGACCTGATCTTAGATCCACTGGGGAAATTACAGACCTGAGCTTAGATCCACTGGGGAGATTACAGACCTGAGCTTAGATCCACTGGGGAGATTACAGACCTGAGTTTAGATCCACTGGGGAGATTACAGACCTGAATTTAGATCCACTGGGGAGATTACAGACTAGATAACACTGGGGAGATTACAGACCTGAGTTTAGACCCCTGCCCTCCGTCTGGTGTTGTTCACTTGTTGGGGAGATGGTTCTGCCCTTCTTGTAAGAAAACCTTTTCCCCAGCGGCCACTGCATCCTTTGGAGCTGACTGAAAGGCTTGGGCCTAAGTGCAGAAGTGTTTCTGGACCCTGAATGTTACGATTACTGACTGCTGCCTGGATGGAATGAGCCAGAACTCTTCTGGCGATTGCTGTTTCAGTGGTTCTGTTTTACTGAAGCTTTTTCTTGGTTGTCAGGAGGCTAAATGGGTTGACCCCAAACTCCAGCAAAGATGGATCTGTTAATGGCTAACTACCTTGGCTGAGTTTTTTGATGAGGTAACAGAAAAGGGTGTTTTTTAGACTGGAGGAATGTAGAGTGGTGTTTCCCCAGGGTTGGTATTCAGTCTACTACTTTACTCGATCCATATTAATAACCTAGGCTTGGGTGTTCAGGGCAAAACTTTAAGATTTGCAGATGACACATCAGTTGGAAATATTGTGAACTGCGACGAGAATAGTGACAGACTTCAAGGAGGGCGTAGACAGGCTGATGGAATGGGCGGACACATGGTAGATTAAATTTAATGCAGCGAAGTGTGAACTGATACATATTGGTAGGAAGAGTGAGGAGAGGCAATATAAAATAAAGGGGGGTAAAATTCTAAAAAGGGTGCGGGAGCAAGAGAGTCCTGGGGCTAGATGTGCACAGATAATTGAAGGTGATAGAATAGGCTGAGAGAGTGTTTCAAAAGGTATGTAGGATCCTGGGCTTTATAAATAGAGACATAGCTGGAATTTTCTGGTCCCATTGGTGTTAAGCGTCATGGCGAGCAAGTGGCCTCAAGAGGGTGAGGGCTGAGGAGGCAGTCTCCAGAGGAGATGAGGCCAGGTGGAGATGTGAGGGTGTGTGTGAGAGAGTGAGTGGTGATGTCCCTTGAGCTGGCAGTGAATGAGATGCCAGTGAATGTGTGATGGGCTTGTGAGTGTGTGAATTTAGAGCGATAAGATGGTCACCTTACCCTGGTGGCACGGATGAGATCATTCATCCGTTTTCTGCACTGGATGACCAACCTCTTGTGTGCAGCATTGGCACTGACCCCCTCTGCCACCGCCTCCCAAGCCGGAGTGCTGAGACCGATGGGCCTCCTGCGGTCAGAGTGGGGTAGAGGACATCGCGATGGCCCTCCACGAGGTCTGGAAGGCAGCCCGGGGTTGCGTCACTGAATCGGGGGGGGGGTGGGGGCTGTACTCTTCTTGACTTTTGGGGCCATGTCTTCAGTGGAGCAGCCCTGGGCTGCGATCATTGAGAAGTGTGCGTGCGGCTGCAGTTTAAATGTGGTACCCTGCGTGAGGAAGCAGCGAGTTAATGGCGTGGGGAGCAAAGGTCACCGCCAGCGAGGCGGCGTGTTTCCTGTGGCTGCATAATTAATGAGGCGGGATTGGGACAATACGGAGTGAAAACCCGCCATTGTGGCTGGCCGGTAAAATGACTTTTTTCCTGCCCACTACTGCACTTAGTGCAAATCTGGGATGATTCCGCCCATAGAATACAAAAGCTATGATGAAACTTTTATGAAACACTAGTTCAGCCTCAACTGGAGTATTGTGTCCAATTCTGGGCTCCACACCTTAGGAAGGATGTGAAGAGTTCAGAAAAGATTTACGAGCAAAGTTCCAGGGATGAGGGACTTCAGTTACGTGGATAGATTGGAGAAGCCGGGGTTGTTCTCCTTGAGGAGATTTGATAGAGGTTTTCAAAAGCACGAGGGGCCGAGACAGAACAGATAGATAGAAACTGTTCCCACTGGCGGAAGGATCAGGAACCAGAGGACATTAATTTTTAGGTGGATGGCAACAGAACCAAAGGTGACAGGAGGAAAAACAATTTTATGCAACAAATGGAATGCACCATCCAAGAGGGCAGTGCAGGCAGATCCAACTGGGGCTTTCTGAAAGGAATTGGATAATTAGCCAAAGAGAAAAAGTTTGCAGGACTATGGGACAGGGCGGAGAGGTGGGACTAGGTAAATTACTCTGGCATGGAGATGGTCGAATGGCCTCATTCTGTGCTGCAACCATTCTATGATTCATCCATCACCCTGTACTCGCTGACCCATATTGGCTTTGTCTGTCTTGTTTTCAAATCCCTCCATGACTTCACTCCTCCCTATGCCTGTAAACACCAGCTCCACAACCTTCCGAGATATCTACACCCCACCAATACCGGCCTCTTGAGTATCCCCAGTTTTAATTGTTCCACTAATGGAGGCCATTGCCTTCAGCAGTCTAGGTCTCAAGCTTTGGAATTCCCCCTCTCAATGTTTCAACCTCTCTCCTCCTTTAAGACGCTCCTTAAACCTCCCTCTTTGACCAAGCTTTTGGTCACCTATGCTGAGATCTCTTGTTTGGTAACGCTCCACTGAAACTCCTTAGGGCGTTTAGATCTACTAAAGGCGCAATACAAATGCGGGTACAGGTGCTATCCAGTTGCTGCTGCTTCGCTGCAGGATATATCTAGTTTAAAATGAGCAAGTTAACAAGCACAGATGGGCAGCGCCACTTCAACCCTACCCCAATGGGGTGAAGGGCCCGGCTGGGGGTGGGGACCAAACTATATGAAAATGTGACTCAATTTGGCGAGGGAATTTCTAGAGTTTTACCCGGAGGCTGGACTTCCTCCTGTGAACAAAGCAGCCGGTGTAAATTCCAAACAGTTGCACTGTGTGGCTTCAACTGGCTTTATTTGTCTGAGATTTAACCATAATGTTTGCGTTTCATCTGTGCTTTTGGCAACCAGCCACTGGGGGAAGGGTCAGATTGTATGGGAGAGGATGGGCAAAGGATCAGGGAGAGGGTGGAAGTGTGAATGAGAGGGAGAGTGGTAGGAGGGAGAACGAGAGGGGCACCAGAGTGTGGGGAGGAGGGGCATAGGGAGTGAGAGCATGTGGAATGGAGGGAGCGAATGTGTGGGAGGGGAGGGAAGAGAGGGAATGAAAGCACAGGAGTGAAGGAGAGAGAGCAAACGATGGGGAGGGTGAGCTCGTGAGAGAGGGTGGACAAGAGGGATGGAGGGTGGACAAGTGAGGGGTCAGAGAGAGGAGGAGGGAGGGCGAGAGGGAGAAAGGGAGGGCAGGGGTGTGAGGGAGGGAGGGAAGGTGAGTGGGAGAGAGAGGGACAGAGAGGGTGACCTGGAGGGAGGGAGGGAGAGTGAAAGGGAAAAAGGGTGGGAGGCAGGGAGGATGGCACGGGGGACAGGAGGAAGGGAGGCGGTACGAGAGACGGGGGAAGGGTGAGCGGGTGGGAGAGCGAGGGAGGGAGGGAGGGCAAGTTAGCAGGAAGGAGGATGAGCCGGACGGAGGGAACGTGTGGGGAGGGAGGGAGAGCGGGTGTTCAGGGAGGGTGGGCAATAGGGAGGGAATGAGGGTGAGGAGAGGAGGGAGTGTGAGGAAGGGAGAGTGAGAGGGAGGGAAGGTGAGGCGGGGAAGGGTGAAGCGAGGAGGGGGGGGGATGGGAAGGAGGAGAGCTGAGGCAGCTCCTGTGTTGCAATAGCAGCCTGTGTCTGCCAGTGTGTCCGGCCCCTCTGTTCTGAGCCAGAGGGAGACAACACTGCAGCTGCTGTTCCAGAGGGCTGGAGCTGGAGTTCAGACTCGCCAGAGATACATGTGAACCCTGAACTCTATCCCAATGAGAAAGGGGGTGGGGCAGATTTACACAGTGAGGCCTGCTGTCTTGCTGTTTTGGAAATCTGGAATGAGAAATACCATCTCGGAGCCAAAGGAAACTCATCGAGGGGCTGGCTGCTGGGCCTAGGAAGGAGGAAACATGTAACTGTGCTGTGTACAAGTGGCAGGGAGAGGAGCTGAGGCAGGAGTCAGGCAGCCCAGCTCCCAGCCTCCCATTATGGTGAGTGAGTGCAGAAGTTTAAAAAGTTGCTTTGAAAGTGAGAGAATGTACTCTCTGTTTTAACTTTATTGAGAGTCTAGGATTTGGCAGGAGTTGTGAGGGTTTTTGTTAAAGGGAATGATTCCCTGTTTTGTTTGTTGCCTTTTAAATCTTGAGGAAGTAAATTGGAGGATTGTGGTTTTATACTGGGGGTTATGTATTAAGTAATTTTTACTGTCTCTCTTTCTCATTCACCCACTCTCCTCTTTCTGTCTCATATATTCTGGCTCAGCCATTCTCCCTCTCTCTCTCTTCCTTGTTTTTTCTCCCAAACTTTTTTTTATCTCGCACTGTTTCTTCCTCTTGTTCTCACTCACTCTGTCACTCTTTCTCTCCTTCACCCTCAGCCTCTTGTTCTCTCACTCTCTCTCACAATTGCTCTGGCTTTCTATCTCTCTCTCTCTCTCTCTTGTGTCATTGCAACATAACATCCTTTGGAGTGTTTTAAATCTGAGGATTATAGAAAGGATGTCGGTAGTGGTGAAGTTTAACCCCCATTGACCAGCCCCCCTGCTGTTTGTCTGTCTCTTGCTTTGTTCTCACCGGGCTGGAGTGTCTGACTGTTGGTGGGGATAGTCAGAATTGCATCAATGTCATCGCTAACTCCGAGTGATATACAACAATTGTTCCATCGATAACTCACTCCCCCCTCTGTCTCCACAACCACGTGACTGAACTCTGAAAGTCAGTGTAATGTGTCAACCTCATACCATCCCAACAGCAGTTCCAGTAACACTGCCAACACTGGGTGGATGGATTCAGTCGCATAGAATGTACAACACAGAAACAGGCCCTTCAGCCCATCATATCAACGCCTGTATTGGATACTAGCCCCCTACGTCATCTCACCCTACCACTACATCCTTCGATTCCTTTCTATCGTGTGTTTATCTAGCTTCTTAAACACATATTGTGGTGGCGATTTCCAAATTCTAACTACTTGCTGGATAAACAAGCTTCTCCTCAATTCCTTATTGAATTTATTCATAACTAGCTTATGTTTATGATCCTTTTTCTGGGCTTCTCTACAACTACCTTAGCAAAACCTTTCATAATCTTAAAGACCTCTACCAGGTCACCTCTAGGCTTTCTTTTTTCTGGAGAAAGCCCCAGCCTGATGGGTTTAACTCTCCGTATCGGCACCATGCTAGTAAATCTTTCTATTTTTGCATCCTTTCCAGTGCTTCTAATGTTCATTTTATAATGGGCCAGCATTGTTCACAGCATTCCAAGTGTGCTCAGGGGAGTTCTCCCCAGTGCCCTGGCCATTAGTGGTGATGTCACCAGGCTGGTAATCTAGAGGCCGAGGCTAATGACCTGGGGACATGGGTTCAAATCCCACCACAGTAGCTGGTGGAATTTAAATTCAATCAATAGATTTAAAAAAAAAATCAGGCTAGGCTCAGTAATTGTGATCTTTAGGATTTCATTAATTATCATAAAAAACCAAAACCAGCTGATTCACTTAAGTCCTTTTAGGGAAGGAAATCTGCTGCCTTTATCTGATCTGGCCTACGTGTGACTCCAGACCCACAGTAATGTGGTTGACTCTTAACCTGTCCTCTGATATGGCCCAGCACACCACTCAGTTCCAGGGCAATTAGAGATGGGCAGCAAATAGAGCTGCCAACTGTGATTAAATGTATTCCTGGAGATTTCCCCTCATGACTTGCCTCCATGCTCCAGCCATTAGTCGCCCGACACATCCATCCTAGTGATACGCTTCCTTCCTAGGCCAATTGGAAAGCAAAAAAGACTCATTACCCAATTGGCTGATGCTTGACTGTCAACCCAAGCTGCCTTTTCTTTCCCATTTTCAATATTTTTATACCTGGCAAAGAGAGTTATTCAAAGAAAACGACCAAAAAAAAAAACCCCAATCTTTTTTAATGTCCCGATGATTTTTCCCCAGGGTTGCGCACAGCAGTGTCCCGGAGATTGAGCTTCAATTCCTGGAGACTACAGTCCAACCCTGGAGCGCTGGGAGCGGACGCCCACATCCCATGAGTGAATTTAAAAAAAAGCTTCTGTGCCTGAAAGCTGGTTCTTGGCAATTATTTGTCAAAGCACTGCCCAGTGCTATGATTTTTTTTACTGCAGATCAGCTGATGAGGGAGGAATTAAATCTGCCTCAGTCTGAGCAGGGATTATACTCCTTGCTGTTGGCACTGATCTGATCCATGAACTAGCTGCCTAGCCAACTGAGCCCCCCTCTGTTTTTTGACGGTTACCCCTCTAGAAATTAACTGCTGCCTTTTGGTTTATTTTTCTCATGGTCTCATTAACCTGCTTTGCCACTTGTTTAGTGGTTTGTGAATCTGTACCTGCAGATCTCTCCGTTCCTTTACCCTGTCTAAGACTGACCTTTTCCAAGGAGTGCATGACTTCCATATTCTTCCTACCAGAATGTGCCATCTCACATTTGTCCATGTTGAAGTGCGTTTGCCAATTACATGCCCATCCGTCAACTTTATTAATGCCTTGTCACTGCCTTCCTTAATATGATAGTGGGCCCTCAAACCTGAAGTCGTCCACAACTTTCGAAGCTAAACTTGCTGATACCCGAGTCCCAGTGGTTTATGTGAGTAGCGAGCAGCAGTGGTCCCAGCACCGATCCCCGCAGATCGCCCTCCGCCAGTCTAAAATTTTCATCCACCGGCCGGGTAGCGAGAGATTCCCGGCTCGATCTGCCAGCCTCTGGGGGAGGTGCCCGCCAAAGGCCGTGGGGAGCAGTTGCCGGCCGCAGTCGGGACAGTTTGACCCGAGCAGAAGTTTGCAGGCAGTGTTCACAGCTCCCCTGTGGGGCCACGAGCCACAAGCCTCTGAAACTCCGGCCTGGCTCCATGGGAATAGTGGAGAGTAGGACCTACCTACCTGTGCAAGTGAGCCAGCAAGGCCGGAGCACCGGGTGTGAGTTTTTTTTGGCAGGAACCAGCCTGTCGAAGGCACTCCGGATAATCTCTCAGCCCGGGAATGGGGCCGGGAATCCCGGAATCGGAACCCGTCTGCCATTTCTAAAGGGCTCCCGAAGCCTCCAAAATTCAGTTCCTTACTTTCTGTTTTTTGGTGTTGCCAGCTTGCTGTCCGTTCTGTTCCACATCCCCTGTCTCCACACGTTCTGACCTTAGTCATGAGTTTATCATGCAGTAGACGTTTTGAAACCCAAATAAATTATACCTATCGCATTCTTCTTTATCCACCCTTCCTGTAACTTCAGAGAATTCAACATATCCAGTGAAGCATGACTCTTCAGTTTGAAACCCATGTTTTTTTAACATATTTGAGATTTTTTTCCTATTACACCTTTAATCAAAGATCCCATTATCTTTCCTACCATCAGCATTGAACTAACTGATCTATAACCCCCTGGATTTGGTCTATCTCCCATTTTAAATATAGGGATCACATATGCCATTCCACTCACACTAACCCCTTTTCTAATGTATGTGAGTATTAGTCCTGTAGCGATCTCCTCCCAAGCTTATTTCATTCTGTGCAGATGCAATCCATCCCAGCCAGCGATTTTACCCACTTAAGGTTAATTATCTCTCCCCTTTCTAGCTTCAATGTCTTTATATTTTTTTTGCTCTCTTTGAATGTGATGCCTCCCTGGTAAATACCATTAAACTGCTGTTTGAGAGTTTCTTGTGTGTAAACCTTAGTGATCCTAAACCCTATCCTGATTTTTCACATGCTATTGATGTGTCTTTAGAATATAGTCCTTTATATTCCTTGATACTTTAAGTTTATAGTTTCTCTTTGTCTCAGTAATTGTTTTTTTTAATTTCTTTCCTAATCTTTATGGTTAGCTCAGTTACCAGGTGGCTAGAGTGTGATGCAGAATGATACTAACCCCTTCCCCTCCCTTCAACATCCCCCCACTCCATTACCCCCTCATCATCCCCCTCATTCCCTCCCTCATTCTCCCCTCCCCTTCTCCAAACCCCTCCCTTCTTCCCCTCCCATTTAACCTCCCCCTCCACCTCCTCTGTGTTCTTACCCCCACCCCCTACATCCCCCTCCCTCCCTCCCCCCTCCCCTCCACCCCTCACCCTTTCTCCTCCATCCCCCTCTACCCTCTCACCCCCTGCCCCTCTCACCCCCTGCCCCTCTCACCCCCTGCCCCTCTCACCCCCTCCCCCTATCACCCCCTCCCCCTCTCAATCTCCCCCTCCCTCCTCATGGTTCAACCCCCATAACAGTGGTAGTAGTTCATGGAGGCTTCTCTACTTGCCTTGCCCCATGTTTACGGGATGGTACCCCTCAAGTTATATATAATCAATTGTCCCTCTCTAGTGGGGAGAGATGCCAATGGCCCTTTCTGGACAATGCCTAATTCTCCTAGTTTACCAACCTAATGCATTCCCATGTATCTTCCTCCTTTGTTGTCTGGGTATTTAGTGTATATGTTTTTCTTTAGCTTCACTTTATTTATCCATTGTATGTCATTACAGACTATTTTATCCATTGTATGTCATTACAGACTATTTTATCCATTGTATGTCATTACAGACTATTTTATCCATTGTATGTCATTACAGACTATTTTATCCATTGTATGTCATTACAGACTATTTTATCCATTGTATGTCATTACAGACTATTTTATCCATTGTATGTCATTACAGACTATTTTATCCATTGTATGTCATTACAGACTATTTTATCCATTGTATGTCATTACAGACTATTTTATCCATTGTATGTCATTACAGACTATTTTGTTCCTGCCTTTCAGCAGGAGATATTTCTTCAGAACTTTATTGATCATTGTTTTAAATGTTTTCCACTGGTGTTCTGTTTTATTGTTAGTAAATTTCTCCAATTTTCCCGAGTTCCACTGTCACCTTTTTAAAATCGTTTTTTTCCCCCTATTTATTACTTTGCCTTTATTTTCCCCCCAATCTTTTTCTTAAACCGTGTTGCATTGTTTTCCTGAAGATTTGATCACATGACTTTTGTCCTCCAGCCCAGTGAATCGACCTTTCTCACCCTCTGATTTTTAATTTTTTAAATTCATTCATGGGATGTGGGCATCGCTGGCTGGGCCAGCATTTATTGCCCATCCCTAGTTGCCCTTGAGAAGGTGGTGGTGAGCTGCCTTCTTGAACCGCTGCAGTCCATGTGGTGTAGGTACACCCACAGTGCTGTTAGGGAGGGAGTTCCAGGATTTTGACCCAGCGACAGTGAAGGAACGGGGATATGTTTCCAAGTCAGGATGGTGAGTGACTTGGAGGGGAACTTCCAGGTGGTGGTGTTCCCATCTATCTGCTGCCCTTGTCCTTCTAGAGAGTAGTGGTCATGGGTTTGGAAGGTGCTGTCTAAGGAGCCTTGGTGAATCCCTGCAGTGCTAATAACTAAATAATAATAAATAAATAAACCAATAACTGAAAAATTAAAGTATTTAACGAAAACAATTTTTTTTAAAAAAGCTAAGAGCAAAATATTGCGGATGCTGGAAATCTGGAGTAAAAGCAGAAAGTGCTGGAAAATCTCAGCATGTCAGGCTGCATCTGTGGAGAGAGAAACAGGTTTAATGATTTGAGTCCAATATGGGTTCGGAAGAAGAGTCATATTACATTCGAAATGTTAACTCTGTCTCTCTCCGCAGATGCTGAGTATTTCCAGCACCAGAAAGTGCTGAAATTTTTGCAGAAATAGACATGTTTATATTTTTAAAAAAAACAGAATTTTCTTTAATAACCTTATAATTTTTTTTCCCGGGTGTTGCTCACCGTGGCAGATTAATCTGTTATGCCGTTGATCCAGAAAGGTCGGCAACTCTAGATGTGAGGAGTCAATGTTCTAATGCGCAGTCCCATCTCTATTGGCGTTTTTTCTACCTGTTCCTGTTTTCCATTCCTTCCCCTCCCCCACCTCAGCCAGAATGTGACTCACTCAGGAGGGCGGCCCTTCATCTGCCTGAGGCAAGAATTCTTGAGACTGGCCAATTTTCAGCAGAAATATCTCGGAGTAGGATTAAACGTCATGTATTTTCATTTCTTAGAACCACTCATAGCATCTGACACGCACATGAGAGTAACCTTTGCGCCTAACAAGCACATCCACCCACTGAGTATATAATCCTGTCTCATCCATGCAGTGCTGGGGATGTGAGAGGGGTAGGCATTTTAACCCTTTAAGAACTACAGGGGAAGTTGTCTCTCTGCTGCTTTGCTCGTGAACACCTGTTGCATAGGGCCACAGAAACAAGAGGATGTCGTTCAGCCCCTCAAGCCTCTTTCCCCTTTCATTTAGATTGTGACCAATGTGCATATTAACTCCATCTACTTGCCTTACTTCCATAACCCTTAATAAATACCCTACCCAGCAAATATCCATCTGTTGCACAGTAAGAGTTTTATGTGTTTTTTTTTTGTTGGACCTGGGCATCACTGACTAGCCCAGCATTTATTGCCCATCCCTAATTGCCCTTGAGAAGGTGGTGGTGAGCTGCCTTCTTGAGCCGCTGCAGTCCATGTGGTGTAGGTACACCCACAGTGCTGTTAGGGAGGGAGTTCCAGGATTTTGACCCAGCGACAGTGAAGGAACGGCGATATATTTCCAAGTCAGGATGGTGAGTGACTTGGAGGGGAACTTGCAGATGGTGGTGTTCCCATCTATCCACTGCCCTTGTCCTTCTAGATGGTAGTGCTAATAGGTTTGGAAGGTGCTGTCTAAGGAGCCTTGGTGAGTACCTGCAGTGCATTTTATAGATGGTACTCACTGCTGCTACTGTGAGTTGGTGGTGGGGGAAGTGAATGTTTGTGAGTGGGGTGCCAATCAAGTGGGCGCTTTGTCCTGGATGGTGTCAAGTGTCTTGAGTGTTGTGGGAGCTGCACTCATCCAGGCAAGTGGAGAGTATTCCATCACACTCCTGACTCATGCTTTGTAGATGGTGGACAGGCTTTGGAGAGTCAGGAGGTGAGTTACTTGTTGCACGATTCCTAGCCTCTGACCTGCTCTTGTAGCCACAGTATTTATATGGCTGGTCCAATTCACTTCCTGGTCAATGGTAACCCCCAGGATGTTGATAGTGGGGGATATAGTGATGGTAATGCTATTGAACATCTCTTGGTGATGGTCATTGCCTGACACTTGTGTGGCATGAATGTTACTTGCCACTTGTCAGCCCAAGCCTGGATGTTGTCCAGGTCTTGCTGCATTTGGACATGGACTGTTCCAGTATCTGAGGAGTCGCGAATGGTGCTGAACATTGTGCAAACATCAGCGAACATCCCCATTTCCAACCTTATGATGGAAGTAAGGTCATTGACGAAGCAGCGAAGATGGTTGGGCCTAGGACACTACCCTGAGGAACTGCTGCAACGATGTCCTGGAGCTGAGATGACTGATCTCCAACAACCATAACCATCTTCCTTTGTGCTAGGTATGACTCTAACCAGCGGAGAGTTTTCCTCCTGATTCCCATTGACTCCGGTTTTGCTAGGGCTCCTTGATGCCACACTCGGTCAAATACGGCCTTGATGTCAAGAGTAGTCACTTTCACTTCAGCTTGGGAGTTCAGCTCTTCTGTCCATGTTTGAACCATGGCTGTAATGAGGTCAGGAGCTGCGTGGCCCTGGTGGAACCCAAACTGGGTGTCAGTGAGCAGGTTATTGCTAAGTAATAGCTCGATAGCACTGTTGATGACCCCTTCCATCACTTTACTAATGATCGAGAATAGACTGATGGGGCGGTAATTGGCCGGGTTGGATTTGTCCCACTTGTTTGAGTACAATTTTGTGTCTAATTGCCCTTGAGAAGGTGGTGGTGAGCTGCCTTCTTGAACCGCTGCAGTCCATGTGGTGTAGGTACACCCACAGTGCTGTTAGGGAGGGAGTTCCAGGATTTTGACCCAGTGACAGTGAAGGAACAGCGATATATTTCCAAGTCAGGATGGTGAGTGACTTTGGGGGCGGGGGGGGAACATTTTGATGATTGCAACTTGAATTTTAAAATTGGAGCGCCATGGCAGTGGCACATTGTCTTGTCACCTATCCACTCCTGCCACAGCGGAGGAGGTGTCAGGGGACCCTTGGCTCACCCATGGGCCAGTTAAGGCCCTGAATTGTCAATTAATGTCCACTTAAGGTCCTCCTCTGCCACCTCTGGGATTTTACTTGCGGCCATGGGAGTCCGATGTTTTGTGTCCAGCCCAGCAGGTGATACCTGGCGGACTGGTGGCCAGGCAGTGGGGTGGGGTGGCTCCTTTTCGGGCCCCCTGTCTGAATAAGAAGCCCCCCTCTCCAAGGTATTTCCCCCTCACCTCCTTTCCCTTCCTCCCTGTCCTGTCCAACCCGACCCCCCCACCCCACTTGTTGGGTTTGCCAGCCTGGTCCCAGCAAGAGGCTGGATTTAACTTCATCCAAGCTCCATTGCTGAACGCCTTCTTTGGTGACTGCCTGCAGTCCCAGCTGTGGCCACCGCTCTCTGTGGCGATGCTGGGACCAGCCAGCTGCTGACCATTCGATTGGCCAGGAGCTCTTGGAGGCAGGACTTCTCAGTTGGGGAGGATGGCTTGCCTAGAACCAATTAATGGCCCGGAGGTTGTAGAATGGCTGCAGGACAAGCCTGCCAACCCACCCTTGACTTGCTGTGGGGATGAAGACTCCATCCCCAGCGTATAATTCAACCCAGCGTACCCATGCACCTGCTGCACTTGTCCTTCTTAGTGGTGAGAGGTAGTGGGTTTGGAAGACGCTGTTGAAGGAGTTTTTGGTGAGTTGCTGCAGTGTATTTTATAGATGGTACATGCTGCTGCCACTGTGCATCGATGGTGGAGGGAGTGAATGTTAAAGGTGATAGATGGGATGCCAGTTAAGTGTCCTGGATGGTGTTGAGCTTCTTGATGAAGCTGTTAATGGAACTGTGTTAATCCAGGCAAATAGACAGTATTTCATCACGTTCCTGAATTGTACCTCGTAGATGGTGAACATGCTTTGGCAAGTAAGGAGGTGAATTACTCGCTGCATAATTCCCAGCCTCTGATCTGCTCTTGTAGCTACTTGTCCAGTTCAGTTTCTGGTCATTAGTGCCCTCCAGGATGTTGATAGTGGGGATTCAGCAATGGTAATGCTTTGAATGTCAAGGGGAGATGGTCATTGCCTGGCATGTGGTGTGATGCGAATGCTCACTTACCACTTATCAGCTCAAGCCTGAATGTTGTCCAGGCCTTGCTGCATTTGGATACAGACTTGTTTAGTATCTGTTGAGTTGCAAATGGTACTGAGCACTGTGTGATCATCAGTAAGCACTCCCACCTCTGACCTTATGGTGGAAGGAAGGTCATTGATGGAGCAACTGAAGATGGTTGGGCCTAGGATACCAGGAGCTACTGCAGTGATGTGACCCCAACATCCACAACTATCTTCCCTTATGCTAGATGTGACAAGAGATTTCCCCCTGATTCTCTTAATTTCTGTTTTGCTAGTGGTTCTTGATGCATTGATGTCAAGGGCAGTCATTCTCACTCACCTCTGGAATTCAGCTCTTCTGTCCATGTTTGTACGAGGGCTGTAATGAGGCCTGAAGCTGAGTGGTACTGGCAGAATTGGTGTAACCTTGCCACATAGGCCTGTATTTTTTTATAAAAACAAAAGACTGCAGATGCTGGAACTCCAAAACCAAAACAGAATTACCTGGAAAAACTCAGCAGGTCTGGCAGCATCGGCGGAGAAGAAAAGAGTTGACGTTTCGAGTCCTCATGACCCTTCGACAGAACTGAACTGTATTTTTTTATATTCTTTCAGAGGACATGGGTGTCGCTGGCAAGGTCAGGATTCTTCTAGCCCATCTCTCATTGCCTTTGAGAAGGTGGTGGTGAGCTCCCTTCTTGAGCCGCTGCAGCCCATGTGTTGTAGGTACACCCACAGTGCTGTTTGGGAGGGCGTTCCAGGTTTTTGACCCAGCGACAGTGAAGGAATGGTGATATAATTCCAAGTCAGGATGGTATGTGGCCTGGAGGGGAACTTCCAGGTGGTGGTGTTTCTATGCATCTGCTGCCCTTGTCCTTCTAGGTGGTAGAGGTTGTGGGTGCTGTCGAAGCAATGCATTTTGTAGATGGTACACACTGCTGACACTGTGCGTCGGTGGTGGAGGGAGTGGATGTTGAAGGTGATGAATGAGGTGCCATTCGAGTGGCCTGCTTTGTCCTGGATGGTGTTGAACCTCTTGAGTGTTGTTAGAGCTGTACTCATCCAGGTAAGTGGAGAGTATCCCATCACGCTCCTGACTCGTGCCTTGTAGAAGGTGGACAGGCTTAGGGGAGTCAGGAGGTGAGTTACCTGCCACAGAATTCTCAGCCTCTGACCTGCTCTTGTAGCCACAGTATTTATATGGCTGGTTCAGTTCAATTTCTGGTAAATGGACAATTGGTTTGGAGGTATGAGGCAGAACGTTGGAATGAAGAGAATGAACCCTGATTGACAGGATGTGATAATGTTTCCCAGGGATCTGTACAAGCTCTTCACTCATGACCTTGGAGGAAGGAATATTGAGTTCAATGTCTATATTTGCAGGAGACACTAATCTACCAGACACAGTGGATTGTGCTGACGAGAGCAGCAAGTTGCAAAGGAATGTAGATGGCTAAAGTGAGTCAGAAAATTGGCAGATGGAGTTCAATGTGGGGAAATGTGAGGTCACAAAAAGACAAGTTAGAATGGTTTCCAAATGAAAAGGGATTAAGAATTGTGAAGAAACAAAGATTTGGGCATTCCTATGCACCAATCACAAATGAACTTAAGAATATAAAAGATAGGAACTGGAGTGGGCCAGTTATCTCTGCAAACCTGCTTCCTCATTCAATAAGATGATGGCTGATCTTTTTACTCAACTCCAGCTCCCTGTATTCTCCCCATTCCCTTAATTCCCTTAGCACCAAACAAATCTATCTGTGTCTGTCTTGAATATATTCAACAACTGAGTATTCATAGTTCTTTGGCATCGAGAACTCCAAAGATTCACGTAACTTTGAGGGAAGAAATGTTTCCCCACCTCAGTCCAAAATGGCTGACCCCTTACCCTGAGACTGTGATCCTGTGCTCTAGACTCCCAGACCAGGGGAAGCATTTTCTCAACATCTGTCAAGCCCCTTCAGAATTTTATATCTTTCTCTGAGACCAATTCTCATTCTTCTAAACTTCAGGGAATATAGGCCTGGTCTACTCAATCTCTCCTCATAGGACAATCTCCTCATTGCAGGAACCATTCTAGTGAACCTTCATGATGCTCCCTCTAGGTACAGGTACAAAAAATAATCAGAAAGGCTAATGGAATGTTGGTCTTTACATCAGAAGGATGAGAATGTATAAGGGGAGAATGTTATGCTTCAGTTGTGTAACGTCTCGATCAAACCCTACATGGAGTGTTCAGTTCTGAGCATTGCCCTCAGGGGGAATATATTGTTTCTGGAGGGGTTTAAGAACAGATTGATCAGAACAATATCGAGGTTTAAAGGATTACATTATAAGGACAGGTTTGATAAACCTTGTTTGTGCTCCCTTGAGTTTAGTAGGTGAAGGGATGATCAAAATGCTGTGTTTGAAATGGAGGGTTTTCACTCAGTAAATACTATTTCCTCCTATGGGAGAATCAAGATCAAGGGAGCATAATTTGTTTTAGAATTATTATTCTTGAGATTTAGGAATCACTGCAAGGCCAGCATTTTATTGCCTATCCCTAGTTGCCCTTGAGATAAGGGTGCTGGGCCTTCTTGAACTGCTGCAATCCATATGGAGATGGGCTTCCTCATGGCTGTTAGGAATGGTGCACTCCAGATTTTAACCCAGCGATGATGAAGGCAGAATGAGGATACTTCCAAGTCAGGATGGCCCAACCTCCAAGCTTATCTGCACTCCTTTGGTTGCACAATTGCTTCTGAGCCAGAAGGCTGTGGTTTTAAGCCCCTCTCCAGGAGTTTAAGCCTAGGCTGGTGGTTCCTTGGTTGAGGGAGTATTACATTGTCAATGGTGTGGTTTATTTGGATAAGCTGTTAAACTGAGGTCCCATCTGCCAGTTCTGTCAGGTGAAGGTAAACCCATCTACAGGTAGAGCAATGAGGCGGCCAAAGCTGACTAACTGGTCATTGATCTAATTTGCTGTTCATGGGATCTTTTTGTTTGCAATTTGGCCTTTCTAGTTACCTGTATAACAATATTCACCACACTTCAAATGTCATCAGTTGGCGGTGTAAATATTTTGGAACATGATGAAGTGCTTTATATAATTATAACCCATTTCGTTTCCTGCATCAGTCATGGAGGGACTGAGGGCAGATTTTGCCACCAAGAGAGTGATGGGGGTCCAGAGGTCACTGCCTAGAGGGTAAGGTGGTGTCGTGCTAATACCACTGGGCTAGTAATCCAGAGGCCCAGGCTAATGCTCTGGGGTTGCATGTTTAAATCCCACCAAGGCAGTGGTGCAATTAAATTCAATTCATAAATTCGGCTAATTAAAATAAATCTGAAATATAAAGCTGGTCTCAATAATGGTGACCATGAAACTATCACTGATTGTTGTAAGAGCCCATCTGGCTCGCTAATGCCCTTTAGGGAAGGAAATCTGCCATCTTTACCTGGTCTGACCCACCTGTAACTCCAGAGCTCCAATGTGATTGACTCTTAACTGCTCCCAAAGGATGGGCAACAAATACTGGCCTTGCCAGTGATGCCACACCCCACGAATGAATTAAAAAAGGCTGATAGAGGCAGAAACCCTCGTTGCTTAAAAAAAAAACTACTTGGATATGCACTGGGAATGCTGTAACCTACAGGGCTGCGGACCAAGAGCTGGAAGCTGGGGTTAGGCTGGACAGCTCATTTCTGGCTGGCACAATGGACCGAATGACCTCCTCCTGTGCTCAAATTTTGATTCCCTCTTACTGTGGGATAGTGGTTAGAAACAACAATCCAGGCTGAAGACCCTCTCCTTAGGCCCAGAGAGCTGAGGTGACAAGAAAGGCTGACATTTCAGCAGCGCCCCTCACCACCTCAGGACCTCCCGAGGCGCTCCACACGTTTGAAGTTCGGTTACTGTTGTAATTCAGGGAACACAGCAGCCAATTTGCACAAAGCAAGCTCCCACAAACAGCAATGTGATAATGACTAAATAATCTATGATGTTGATTGAGCAATCAATATTGGCCAGGACACTGGGCCTGCTCTTTTTCAAAATATCATCATGCGACCTTTTCCATCCACAGAGCTTTGGTTTAACATGCCACCTAAAGGATGGTACTTCAGAGAGTGCAACACTGGGAGGTTTTGTGCCCAGCCCAGGGGGGTGGGGACTTGAACTCATGGCCCTTCTGACTCAGAGGCAAGAATGCTACCCACTGAGCCAGGGCCCATTCTCAGCTCACTAACCCTCTTCTAAACACACAGCCTATCGGATTGATTCCTTGGAGAATGCAGAAAAGTAAACTGGACATAAATGCCGAATGATCTCATTGCTACTACATTCATGGCCCGAGTACTTGGTAGGCCAAGCATGCAAAAAAAAAAGACCACCTGGACCCTCCCCCTGCCTGTGGACAGCTGCCAAACATTGGCGACAATCTCTCTAGCCCAGTACCTGTTTAATATGGTAGTAGTGCACTAGAGCTGGACATACATGGAAATTGGGGTTCATATGGCACCCCTCTCATTGCCTGGCTTAGAGACTGGCAGTTGGCTTTTATCACTGCATGACCTGGCTGTGGGCTTTCTTTGCAGTGGAGGTGGCTGGGCACTAGTTTGGCAATGCTGCAGTCACTCACAGGCCGACCTGTCAAAGAGGATGTATGGGTGGTCAGTAACCTTAGCCCCAGACCACAAGGCAGGATTCCTCCCAGGGAGGGAGTGTTCCAGCCTTGCAGAGACAAGTGGGCCTCTTATCTCAGGAGGTGGCGGATGGGGAGGTGGTGTGAGTTATGTGCCTCTGACACTGCAGCACTGACTCGGCACTGCATTGAGAGTGGGGGGGGGGGGGGGGGGGGCAGCCAAGATTCTGGCTGTCTTCCGACTCAGAGACGAGAGTGCTACCCCCTGAGCCACGAGAATGGATCTTGGAAATCCAAGGAAGGGAGCATTGGGAAAAGTCAGATTTGGAGCTATGCAGTTTGTAAGTATGTTATGCTTCACGTCTGTCTCTTTAATTTAGGGTAAAATGAAGGGGGTCAAGTCAGGCAGATCCCAGAACAGGTCACAACAGGCCTGGGTGAGATGGCTGTTCAAAATTAAAGGGAGACCCAGGTGTGTTGGAAGGAAGATGGAAGGTGTTCATACTTGGAGACAATGGCAGCAGCAGTTGTGTTTACATGTTAGACTGTTAGGCCCAGATTTTCATTCCCTGCTCGGCGAGCCTGACCTCTATAAATGTCCTCCAGCTGGTCGGATTTTCGGTCGGGGTGGAGGCTAAAACAGGAGTCGGGGCGGGTGACTCCGGAATGAATGCACACGCTTCTGGGTGTGGAGACGAGTTGTATGCAAGGCCTGTCTCTGTGGCCCGGCACTATGTTTATGGAAACAAAAAACATTCCTCCAGCCCTCACCCCTCCCACACTCCCTCTGCCCCATCCAAGCCAACCCATGCCCCCAACCCACCACCCTTTGCCCTTACCCCCTTCATGCCAACTCACCAAGTATCTTTGGACAGTTCATTGACAGTTTTGGCACTTCCTGGATAGTTTTGACAGATGTGACACCGGGACAGCAGCTCAATATGTCCTTGACAACTGGACAGTTCCTTGACAGCTGGACAACTCTGACAGCTGGACAGTTCCTTGACAGCTGGACATCTCTGACAGCTGGACAGTTCCTTGACAGCTGGATAACTCTGACAGCTTGACAGTTCCAATGAGCTTATGCATAAAAAGTGCATAGTCATGTTCAATTTTAACAATCCCAGAAGGTGCCTTACCTCTCCTAAAGGCATCCTAGGATGCTATCCAAAGGGGTACCTTATCTCTCCAAAGGGGTACCCTGGCTGTCCATACGCATCCACCGAGTTCAGACCTCCTCTTACCTCCTCTTACCTCTAATCTGCACACTCCGGATTCTACCCTCCTGTTCTTCCAGAATCCTGCTTCCGTGGAGGTTGTTGGTGATTTAACTGGTCAGCTGCTCCCGTGAATAGTGCATGTGTGAACCCCAGCCTGTCCCCAGTCCTGCCCCTGTGATTTGGGAAATGCCAGGTTTGACTTAGAATTTTAGGCCATTTCCGGAATTTTCACCATGATGAAGAGCCTCTCCATTGTGTCGAAAATCTGGCCTCTAGACTCCAAAGCCCCAGGAAGGTGTTAGAATGTCAGGTTATAAATAGTTATGCTTTAACCTGTCAATTTACTCACAAGATAAAAGAGAGCTAGAGTCTCAAGGATTTCTCTCTGGAAACAAGGCCCATGTGATTCAAATTGCCATAGAAATGGACGTTGAGGGGTAAGGGTTTCCAAGATGCTCTAAAACTCTAAGACAAAGGCAGTGTTGCAGGATCCAGGAGAGAAGGAGCTGTTAGAGACTGAAAGTCTCTATGGTTCACTGCGCAGGAATGCAGGTGAGAACTTGCACTCAGTTTGAAAGACCAAATTAATGAGGATCTGAAACAAGGCTGGAAGATTTACCCAACTTGTGCTAGAGGGAGAATCGCCAGGAGATAATTTCGCCATGAAAGACAGTTCTGGGGTTAAAAGTTACCAGGCTGTGAAAGGAAAGGGACAGAAGTAAACCCTTGGGAGCTAAGAATCACTTTGGACTGGGTCTGGGAAAATTGAATGACTATTTAAATTTCACTGTTACCTGCGAAGTGGGTTTTTTGATTGATTGTGTTAGAAATAAAAGAGGATTGTCCTATTTTGTAGTTTAAAATATAAGTTGCCTAAACAGTAGTGTTTAGTTAATAGTGCTTTTGGTCTCTTTGTTACAGTAAATGTCTTAAACATGAAATCTTGAGATGTTATTTCTTCAGCTATCAAGTGGAAATTCAAATTATTTTTTTTAAAGTTACTGGTCTCTATGGGGATCATAACAGGAGCCAACAAAAGTATGGGCAAGCGTCTAGCCAGTGGTGGGACTGAGTTAGTCTTACAGGTGACTGATGTTATAGAATTGTGTGCACAGAGACTCTGTGTGTTTGAGATTGTGTTATGGAAAGCCTTTGTCCTGCTGCAGTTTGCTGTTACTTTTTGACCCAATATCTCCTACTTTGGCTGTGTGTCAAATTTTTGACCTCTTGTAGAAGTTCATCACTGAGGTGGAGACTTTTAGGTGAAAAAATCACATCCGTATCTTCATACTTGCTGAAAGCCTAAGAAAGAAATCACATACAGTCTGCGTACAACGGGTGTAACACTTGGTAGGTTCCAAAAGCCTTGACTTTCACCTGCCAGAAGCATCTGAGGATTGTCTGAACAGTGAGATGATAGTTCGAACACATTGCCTGGGAAACTGGCATGGGCCTCAGAATCCTTTGTCCTGAATGCACTGTCCCAAATCCCAGGGGTCAGCCAGGCAGCGAGTAAAGTGTCCAGGCCCTTCCGGGCGGGAAATAAAAGGAATTAATCGGGCCTGCTCTTCGATCAAGTACCTCAGGCCTGGCATGATCAACATTTAACTCTGAGGGCCTCACTGGAGCTCACAGCAGCTTTCAGTCAATGTTGAGGCTGAACAAGGGGAAAATCATGTGATGTTCCCAAGGTAGCCTGGGATCAGACCCCCCCCACCCCCATCCCAGGATGAGGGGAGGCAGAGATTCACCTGCTCCCTCCCAACCAGAAGCGACGGCAGTTCTTACCTGGTCCAGATCCAGGTTCCTTCCCAGATTTTGCCACCTGCCTACTCTTTGCTTCTTTTGGAATTCCACTTTAGTAATTGACCTGTCAAGAGCACAACCTAATCTCAAGGGGAAGTCTTAAATTACATGGGGTTCTGATAGTGAAACTAAGGAGAAATTGCCTCCAGTGTCAAGAGGGTTGGTAACCAGGGAACACAGGGGGAGGTGAGGAGAATTAATTTTAACGTAATGAATTGTTGTGATCTGGAATGTGCTCCATGAATGGACAGTGGAAGCAGATTCAATAGGAACTCTCAAAAGGGAATAGGATAAATAACCTAAAAAAGAGCAGCTCCATGAGGTAAGATCGGGGGGAGTGAGACAAATTGGATCCCTCAAAGAGCTGATGTAGATACAAAGGGCCGAATGGCCTCCTTCTGTGCTGTAAGATTCAATGGGTGATAAACTATTAAGGCTAGTCTTCTGTTAGAGCATTACAGAAACAAATCTTACAATGTTGAAGAGCCTGTGGGATTATTTGGTAAAATAACTGGGATGTTTACATTTAATTGAGTGAAGTGAAGATTATTCTTTTCTTTGTTTTTCCACCTTCAGCCAGATCTGCTGAATTTCAAGAAGGGCTGGATGTCCATACTTGATGACCGTGGTGAGGTGGGTATCTGTCCGCAAACTTGTACTTATGGGCGGAAAAATCATTTGCTGGAATTTTCCACGGAAGAACATTTGTCCTTGTGGGAGGAGGTCTTGTGGTGCAGTGGGTAGCATCCCGGCCTTCGAGCCAGAAGCTCTGGGTTTGAATCCCACCCCAGGACTCGATGGCCAAGGAAGGTGCGTTCATAACTTGGCCAAACCGGTTGAGTATCAACTTACAAATCCTTCCAACGTACGCCAATGACAGGCGGTAAGGGTGGGAGAGATTCCCGGTCAGCCATGTTTTGGGAAGAAAATTGGAGCCTCTCCCATCACTATCCATAGCTCCAACTACAACTGACATGTAAAAGTGCAGGTTGCTCAGCAGGTCGGATTCCTTGAAGGGGGGCGGTGGGGTGTGGGGGGCAGTCGGCCAGTGTGGATCAGATTGGTGCCAATAGCGCAGAGTTGATCCCTGTTCTGGCTGGGGGTGGATTGGGGACCTGCCTCCTTGCACTAGCTGTGGTGGAGACCACAGGGCTGTGGGTTGGATCTGCAGAGGACATGAGAAAGGAGATCCCTTTGTCATTTAGCTGAACCAATCATCTGCCGTAATGTCAATCTTTTTTGATTACCCTAACGTCATTTTGTCTCGGTTGTTAATGTAGCTCAAATATTAACCATCAACTTAGCTTTGATACAAATGTTGATATTGCTGAGGAGTTTGTTCAGATTTTCACACTGACTCGATTTACTTTGGAAATGGACTTTGACCTGGATCTCTGCCAAATATTGTTCTGGATTTGACTCAGTTGTTGCCCACACATTTTTGAAGGTGACAGGATAAGTTGGGAAAGCTGTTTAAAAAGCATACCCATTCCTTTTTATATATACTTGCATCGGATGTGAGTGTCACATGGCAAGGCAAATTTATGCCCATCCCTAATTGTCTGTGAGGAGTCAGTGGTGAGCCGCAGCCTTGATCTGCAGTCCAGCTGGTGCAGGTACACCCACAGTGCTGTTAGGAATTAGGATTTTGGCCCAGTGACAGTGAAGGAATGTCGCTATAGTTCCAAGTCAGGATGGTGAGTGACTTGGAAGGGAACTTGCAGTTTGAAAGGAAGTTATGCTAAGCCTTTATAAGTCACTAGTTAGGCATCAGTTAGGTCCAATTCTGGGCATCACACTTTAGGAAGGATGTCTAAACCCTGGAGAGGGTATAGAAGAGATCTACCAGGATGATGCCAGGGCCAAGGGTCCTCAGTTCTGTGGAGAGTCTGGAGAAGCTGGGGTAGCTCTGCTTAGAGCAGAGAAGATTAAGGGAAGATTTAATAGAGATATTCACAATTATGAATGGTTTTGATAGAGTAAATAAGGAGAACTGTTTCCAGTGGTAAGCGTGCCAGTAACCAGAGGGCACAGATTTAAGGAAATTGGCAAAAGAGCCAGAGGTGATATGAGGAAACATTTTTTTGCACAGCGAGTTGTTTCGACCTGTAATGCGCTGCTTGAAGAATGGTGGAAGTAGATTCAATAAGAATATTTTCAAAAACAAATTGGATAAGCACTTGAGGGAACCATTTTGTAGGGTATTGGGGAAAGGGAGGGGTACTGGTTACAACTGGGTAGCTCTTTCAAAGAACCAGCACAGGCATGATGGCCTCCTTCACTGTGTGACACGATGATTCACTCCTTGCTGAGATGGAGCATTCTGGAGTCTTGTCCAAGAGTGTAAGCGAGTTTAACTGTGTAAGAAAAAAAAAACCACAATCAGAGTTCCTGCTGCCACCACTAAGTCTTGAAGGATATACTTTCTGTAGAGGGAATGTAACGGAGGCTCACCAAACTAATCTCTGGGATTGCCTTATGAGGAAAGATTGAGGAAACGGGGCCTGTATTCTCTAGAATTTCAAAGGATGAGAGATGATCTCATTGAAATTTAACAAAATTCTTACAGGATGTGACAGGATAGCTGTGGATAGGATGTTTCCCCCTGGCTGGTGAGCCTAAAACCAGGGGACATAATCTCAGGATATGGAGCAGGCCATTTAAGACTGAGATAAGGGGGAATTTCTTCACTCAGAGGATAGTGGATCTTTGGAATTCTTTACCCCAGAGGGTTGTGGAAACTCAATCACTGAGCATGTTCAAGACTGAAATCAATAGATTTCTGGAGACTAATGACATCAAGGGACATGGAGATGGTGTTGGAAAGTGGAGTAGGGGCAGATGATCAGCCATAATCTGTCTGAATGGTGGAGCAGGCTCGATGGGCTGAATGGCCTGTTCCTGTTCCTATGGTTCTTGCTAAGGTCACTTTCCTTTTTGCTCCATCAGCTATCTCCACTCATGAACCTCAGACTAAAGTACTCAATGCCAATCTTCTATTTGATTGTAAAAATCATCACAGACAAATCCCATCCAGTCTACACCTGCACAATTCCAGTGTTGATCGTTGGATAGCAAGATTCCTGGAAGAATTTTTCCCTTCCTTTAAACTAGGAACGTTGAGGCCAGTTATCGTTCCAAGGCCTTGATGCTACAGCCTGAGGGTTTGACGCTGGAGCCTTCCAGGTGCAGTGTGTACATGTGTGACTCTGCTGTTGACCAGATAAACTCAAGGGGCTATTGTGGAGGCACATGTTTCTCATTGATCCACCCTCCTCTCAAATGTGAAATGATATGATTATTGTCCTCTTTCAGTGGAAGAAACACTGGTTTGTTCTGACGGACTCCAGCCTGAGATATTACAGAGACTCCACAGCAGAGGAGGTAAGGGCTTTGACCAGCCACGAACTGCACCCCCAGAACCTATTAACAATTCACAGTTGCCAAAAAGAGAAGGTTAGAGTTCATAAGGAAGGATACATTGGGTAGGAATTGACAATGGCTTGGCGGTGTAGTATGTGAAGTACATTGCAGATTATTGTGGTAACATGGTTAAAAACAGGCACTAAATGGGTGCTATGTGAATAAGACGTCCCAGTTTGGAAATCTGACTTCACACAATTTTGATCCGAATCGCCATAATTGGTTACCATAAGTACGAAACCAGATACCTGCATGTTTAGCACTCAAGTGCTGATTAGGCACATTTTTCTTGGTGTTGTATGGAAGGGGTGGAGTGCACTGGCTGACACACAGCAACAGGTTTCAGAATGGCTGAAGGGCCCCTTCTGAGAGGGTGCACAGAATCTTGGACTTGGCACTGGAGATCTTGGTGGAGGGGCTCCAGAGGAGGAAGAATGTCCCGTAGTCAAGGATGCCACCTCACCCTCCACGTCCCATACCCATAGGCAGCAAGGATGCCACACTGACCTCCGTGCACTCCTGTGGTGGCTGGTACTGCTCAATCTGACCTCACACCTTCCTCCCATTCCCCTGGCAGACCAAGGGGGCCCCCTAGTTTGATCCCAGTCACCAAGCCCTCCCTTTCTCCTGGTGACTCCTGTAAGGTGTCCAATAGAAAGAGCCCTGATGAAGCTTTCAGAAAAATTCTAGCATAAAGGTTGATAGTGCAGGTGAAGTCTTGTTAAAGTGTCCCATGATGTGTTTGAAAAGACACTCCTGTTTGAAAGTCTGGTATTAGAATACAGTTTTGGTCCTAATGACCACAATTGATTACCATGATTTAACTGGAGGTATCAAGCCAGATACCAACATGTTTAGAAGCAAGTGATATACCTTTAGATTAGTCTCAAAACCTTATACAGTGACTATTTTTCCCTGGCTTAACTGGACACTGTTAGGAGAGGGTGTTGGAATAGACATTAGCTGCCAAAATGCTGTGCAGCCTTTTTAACAGATGCAAGTATCTTTGGGGGAGATGGTGGCCTAGTGATAATGTCACTGGATCAGCAATCTAGGGGCCCAGTCTAATGTTCTGGGGGGGTGTCATGGGTTCAAATCCCACCATGGCAGCTGGTGGAATTTAAATTTGATTAATCATAAAGAAAAAATAGAATTGAAAGCTAGTCTCAGTAATGGTGATTATAACACTGCCATCAATTGTAAAAAAAAACCATCTGGTTCTCTAATCCCCTTTAAGGAAAGGAACCTGCCATCCTTACCCAGTCTGGTCCACAGTAACATGTGACTCCAGGCCCACAGTAATGTGGTTGACTCTGAAAAGGTCTAGCAAGCCACTCAGTTCGTTTGGGGATGGGCAACCAATGTTGGCCTTGGCCAGTGACACTGCATTTCATTAAAGAGTTTTTGAAAAGGTTAATTTAAGTGTTAATCAGCTGCTTAAGACCTTTTGAGTGGCTGCCTCTAGAGCTGGCTTCAACTCCTTCACCAAGATGGCATCCAGCATTAAACTGGTGTTTCAGCTCAAGACACCATCTTGGACACCACAAAGACCTTTAGCACCTGAAGTATCCAGGAAAAATAGCCCCCATTGTCTTTTCTCTCTGTGGACACAGGCTCAAATCCAGATGGATGGAATAGAAATCTCTCTGCCGCCTGGGAAGTCTTGCAGCACAGTGAGTTAGAGTCCCACTCGAGGACTTGTTGGCCAAGGAAGATATGTTCAAAATGTGGCCAAACAGGTTGAGTATCAACCTGCAAATCCTTCCAACACACGCCAATGGCAGGCGGTAAGACAGGGAGAGATTCCTGATCAGTCATGTGATGGAAAGAACAGTGGAGCCTCTGCCATCACTATCCATAGCTCCAGATTACAACATGCATTTAAAAGTGAATGTTACCGCAGTAGTGAAAGCACCTTGCTCTACTTGCTGCAAAGGTTTTGACCAATTTCCAGAGGACACCATAAACGAATGAATAACTTAGTACTGACATTTACCACTCCCGAGAGGGTACGAGGCTATAGAAAATATACTGTATTGACCATATGGAGGTTAAGGTGAAAGCATTTTGTGGGAGGGGATCAAGGTTAAATTTGTGTCCAGTGTGGTAGGAGGGGTTACAATGCTAATATCAAACCAGAGTGTGGTTAGACTGTGGAACTTGAGGTGCAGCTACATGAATAGTGCAGATGCACTTGAGGGGAAGCTGAATAAACATACAGGAAGAAAGGAATAGAAGGATATGCTGATAGGGTTTTATGGGGTCAGAGGAAGCTCATGTGAAGCATGGATACTGGCACAGACTAGTGGGGCCGAATGACCTGTTTCTGTGCTATACCTTTAATGACCTATATTCTGCTCCCCCCAGTTTTGGCTGGGATTTTGAACATGCATCTTGTAGAGCAAAGGAGAAATGTACGCGTTCCTCTTGTGTTGGACTTGTAGCCAAATGGTTATTGTCGAAAGGTATTGGTTCCCTGCTGTGTTCTACCAGACTGTGGAGTTGAACATTTACTCAACTTTTTTCTCTTGTCCTATCAGACTGACGAACTGGATGGAGAGATCGACTTAAGAAGCTGTAACGATGTAACCGAGTACCAGGTTCAACGGAACTATGGATTCCAGATCCATGTGAGCAGACTCTCCTCTCATTCCCAGTGTGTGTGTGCGCTTGGGATTTTCCACAGTCCGGTCAGCTTGTTCAACCTGAAGTCAAAGATCCTGGCTCGGAGTTTGCTTGGAACTGCGGAACACTTCCTCCACACTTCCAGCAATTTACCCAAGGGCGAGCACCAACGGATACACCTGAAGTGAATCTCACTTTCATACTAAAGTGCTCCCACTTCATGAGCCAATTTTTGTGGCCCTTCTGTTTTCCCACCTTGTTCTTGCTCGTTGTGAAAACACACGTTAGAACCACCAAGGGAATTATAAAAACAAATGCTATTGTTGGAGCAAAAACAAAAATAGCTGGAAAAACTCAGCAGGTCTGACAGCATCTGCGGAGAGGAGCACAGTTAACGTGTCGAGTCCGTATGACTCTTCATCAGAACCGTTCTGAAGAAGTCATACAGACTCGAAATGTTAACTGTCTTCCTTTCCACAGATGCTGTCAGACCTGCTGAGTTTTTCCAGCTATTTTTGTTCTTGTTTCAGGTTTCCAGCACCCGCCGTATTTTGCTTTTATGCTGTTGTTGGAGTCTTGACCCAGGGTTTGGAAGCAAACCTATTGTTCCCCTGGGTACCTCTAAACTCTCTCGGTTTCGTTCCCCTTTCAGTCTCTCCGATTACTGCCTCAGCTCCAACCTTCCCCTGTTTTAAGGCTTTTAGACGCACTATTCCTTGGCCCTGTTCACTCACCCACCTCACCAACACTCCCTGTTCAAATCCCACCAGTCTGTTTGCATCCTGCTCACAGTACTGGGATAGCCCTGGTCGTAGATACCATGTTCTGCAACATGTCTGACACTGTTCCCCTTCAGGTTCACTGCTGCCTTTGATGAAGTTGATTCCTCCATTATCCTCGGTTGCTGATCCTGTGGTGGATGAGGCAAAAGGCAACGTGGTATTGAGGAAGCCTCGGAGAGCATGCCGAGGAGAATGTTACCAGGATGAGGGACTTCAGTTTTGTGGAGACTGCAGAAGCAGGGATTGCTCTCCTCAGAGCGCTCCTAAGGAGCGATTTGATAGAGGTGTTCAAAACCATGAGGGGTCTTGATGGGGTAAATAAGGAGAAGCTGTTTCCACTGGCAGGAGATTTTAATGGTATGTTAATTATATTGTTAGGATACATAGGTGAAGAGCATTGTTTAATCAAGTACTTTGAACAAGTATAAATAGGGGATAGCTGGGACACTGGTTTGGGTGGGAGGAGAGCTGTAAGACTGAACAGGTCTATAAACTCTCTCAATAAAGAAAATCTCTGCGTTTTGCTTTTGGCTTCACCAAGTGGCTTGGATCCTGGTTAACAGGAGGGTTTAAAATAATTGGCAGATTTAAAATAATTGACAAAAGGAAATGAAGCCAAATGATTTTTCTCAGCAAGTTGCTGTGATCTGGAATGCACTGCCTAAAAGGGCGGTAGAAGTAGCTTCAAGTAGTAACTTCCAGAAGGAAATTAGATAAATACTTGAAGAGAAAGATTTTACAGGGCTATTGGGAAAAGGCAGGGAAGTGGGGCTAATTGGAAAATTCTTTCAAAGGGCTAGCACAGACACAATGGGCTTAATGGACTTCTTCTGTAATGTTCTTTGGAACTGTTTCCGCTACAGGAGGGTCGATAATCAGAAGAACACAGCTTTAAGGTAATTGGCTAAAAGAACCAGAGGGGAGATGAGGAGAATTTTTTTTACACAACGAGTTATTATTCTGATCTGGATTGTGCTGCCTGAGAGGGCGGTGGAAGCAGATTCAGTAGCAACTTTCCAAAAGCAACTAGATATATATTTGCAAGGAATTGCCAGGGGAAGCCATGATGGTAGAAAGCAACTAATAACAGCAACTTGCATTTATATAGCACCTGGAATGTAGAAAAATGTCCCAAGGAGCTTCACAGGAGCATAATCAGGCAAATATTGACACTGGGCCAAAGTAGGAGATATTAGCCTTTCATGACCTCAGGATGATCCATAGAGATGTACAGCCAATGAAGGAGTTTTGAAGTGTAGTCATTTTTGTAATGTAGGAATTGCTGCAGCCAGTTTGTGCACAAGATCCCTCAATCCAGCCCAAGCCTTCCCTCAACCAACCAGCAGCAGAGCTCAGGGTGCTGAGGTCAGCTGGAGCATCTCCAGGCGGAATTGACTAGCTCAAAGCAGATGGGGAGACGATCCCGGGACCTTTGCGAATTCGTATGGCTTGATCTACTAGCTTATATAACCTATGAATGCCTCAAATGAAACTGCCTCCACCACACTCTCGGGCAGTGCATTCCAGACCTTAACCAGATTCTCCAGCTGCACGTATGTTATGAACATACGAACAAAGAGCAGGAGTAGGCTATTCAGCCCCTCGAGCCTGCTCTGCCATTTAATAAGGTCATGGCTGATCGGATGGTAATCTGAAATCTGTATCCCACCTCCCCCCGATAACCTATCAGCCCCTCGCTTACCAAGCATCTATCCACCTCCACCTTAAAAATATTCAAAGACTCTGCTTCCACCACCTTTTCAGGAAGAGAGTTCCAAAGACTCTCAACCCTCTGAGTGAAAAAATGTTGCCTCATCTCTGTTTTAAAAGGGCACTCCTTATTTTTAAACAGTGACCCCTAGTTCTAGATTTTCCCACAAGAGGAAACATCCTCTCCACATCCACCCTGTCAAGACCCCTCAGGATCTTATATGTTTCACTCAAGTTGCCTCTTACTCTTCTAAACTCCAGCGGATACAAGCCTAGCCTGTCCAACCTTTCCTCATGAGACAACCTGCCCATTCCAGGTATTAATCTAGTCAACCTTCTCTGGACTCTCCCAACGCATTTACGCTGCATCACATTCACAACCACTCGCCATGTGAAAAAGTTTCTCTTCATGTCTCCAGTGCTTCTTTTGCCAATTACCTTAACTCTGTGCCCTCTCGTTCTTGATTCTTCCATGAATTGGAACAGTTTCTCCCTAGCTACTCTGTCCAGACCCCTCATGATTTTGAATCCCTCCATCAAATCTCCTCTCAACCTTCTCTTCAAGGAAAACAGTCATAACTTCTCCAGTTGATCTATGCAGCTGAAGTTCCTCATCCCTAGAACTGTTCTCGTGAATCTTTTCTACACTCTCTCTCTAATGCCTTCACATCTTTCCTAAAGTGTTTAGCTCAGAACTGGACACAGTATTCCACTTGAGGATGAACTTATCTGCATCACATAAACGTATGAATTAGGAGCAGGAGTAGGCCACTCGGCCCTCGAGCCTGCTGCACCATTCAATAAGATCATGGCTGATCTGAATGTAACCTCAACCCCGCATTCCTCCCCACTCCCGATAACCTTTCACCCCCTTGCTTATCAAGAATCTATCTACCTCTGTCTTAAAAATATTCAAAGATTCTCCTTCCACTGCCTTTTGAGGAAGAGATTTCCAAAGACTCACAACCTTCTGAGAGAAAAATTTCTCCTAATCTCTGTCTTAAACGAGTGACCCCTTATTTTTAAACAGTGACCCCTAGTTCTAGACGCTCCTACAAGAGGAAACATAATTTCCACACGCACCCTTTAAAGACCCCTCAGGATCTTTTATGTTTCAATCAAATTGCCTCTTACTCTTGTAAACTCCAGCGGATACAAGCTTAGCCTGTCCAGCCTTTCCTCATAAAACGACCCACCCATTCCTGGTAGTCTAGTGAACCTTCTCTGAACTGCTTCTAATGCACTTGCATCCTTCCTTAAGTAAGGAGACCAATACTGTACACAGTACTCCAGATGTGGTCTCACCAATGGCCTGTACAACTGAAGGATAACCTCCCTACTTTTGTATTCAGTTCCCCTCACAATAAATTATAATATTCTATTAGCTTTGCTAATTATTTGCTGTACCTGCCCACAGCTTCAAATTGCTTCTTCCATGTGTCTGCTCATTTCGACAGTCTATGTCCTCCAAGAGTCTGCTGCTACCCTCCTCACTATTTACTGCATTCTCACATTTTGTCTCTACAGATTTCAAAACTGCATTCCCTGCACCCAAGACTAGGTTATTAATATTTAACAAGACAAGCAGTGGTCCTAACACTGACCTTGGGAAACCCCTCTGTATACTGTCTGACAGGATAGACATCCGCCCACTGCTATTCTCTGCCCCCTATCCTGAGCCAATTACGTCCCCAGGTTACCACTGTCTCTTTATCATCACGTGCTCCTGTTTTTCAGACGAAAGAATCCATTTATACCCTGTCAGCGATGACTTCTGGGATCCGGAGGAACTGGATTGAGGCACTTCGAAAGAACGTCCGTCCGACCACCGCACCAGATGTGACAAAGTGAGCTGCAGAGAATTTACAGACACAGAAACAAGCCATTTGGCCCGATTGGTCCATGCTAGTATTTATGCTTCACATGAGCTTCCTCGCCCTTACTTAATCTCATCGTATCAGCTCTCTGTTCCTTTCCCTCTTGTACTTCTCTAACCTCCCCCTTAATTGTAGCTGCGCTATTCACCTCAAATACTCCTTGTTTCAGCTAAACGAAATAAGTGACAGCCATTCGCTGGTTCATTCCTCAAACAACACCTGGCAGTTAACTGTCAATCACATTCAACTGGTGCACTCTCCCTGGCAATGTCGCTTACCAGTCAGAGTCTACTTGCCAACCAATCAGCACTCTCTTCTTCTCATACAGTACAAGTTGTTGTTCCCTTTACATTTGGTATTCTTGTGAATTATCCTGATGAGTACAAGATGAAAAGCTTCGACGAAATGTCTTATTTTTCAGCAATGCTCCCTGTGTAGTGAGTCCTTACCTCTCTGGGTAAAGGAGTTTCCTCTAAATTCCCCACTGGATTTAGTAGTCACCATCTTATATCGATGGCCTCTAGTTTTTGCCTAAAACAAGTTCGTCTGTATTTGTGTGCTGACGTGTATAAAGCTTCAGGCCGCTCTCTGAAAGTGTTTTATTTATTCATTCATGGGACGTGTGCATTGATAGCTAGGCCAGCATTTATTGCCGATCCCTAAAGGTGATTGTGAGCCACCTTCTTGAACCTCTACAGTCCATGTGCTGTTAGGGAGGGAGACCCAGGATTTCGACTCAGTGACAGTGGAAGGTGATATAGTTGCAGGTCAGGATGGTGTGAATGAGGAAGAGCTGCTGAGGTAACGGGGAGGGAACGGGGGTAACGGGGAGGGATTGGGGTGAATAAGTGGAGGGAACGGGTGGTGTAGAATTCTGAATAAAGGGTGTTTTGAAGTTTGGATCTCGGTTGCAATGGTGAATGATGTTCCTTAGATTTCAGTCCTGTATTGATTTAACTGTTGATAAGATATGGAAATGGGTCTTGCTTATTTGGTTTAATAAAATGTTTTCTCATATCTACTCTCTTTTTTCCCTTTTCCACTTGCTGCTGCTCAGGAGGAACACTTGGATGAAAACCCCGCCTTCAAGATCCAGGTTAGTGTCTGTGACAGTGCCGTTTATTTTAATGAACAGCCTTTTCCTGCTGCTTCCCCTGGACATGATCTCGCAGTCATCGGCAATCAGGGCAGAGCATGGAAACAATGAGTGAATTGTAACTTTTAACAACGTTGTTAGTGCCTTTCACCTGGAAGTTCCTCGAGGATCCTTCCAACCCGATTGTTGAGTCACCCAATGTAAACAGTTCCCTTGCACTTCCACTCAGGTGGCAGCAGGAGATTCGGGAATTTCCCCAGGAAGTTTCTCAATAAGCTTCCGTCTCTTTTTAAATCAGAAATAATTTTCATAACGGAGAGTGAAAACAAGGGCAGAGGAAGAGCAAGTTAACCTGTCTTCAGGGATTGTGAGATCAAGCCTGTCCACAGGGATGGAGGGGACAGGCCCTTTGGCAGGGACGATGAATAGAAAGATTTACATTTATATTGAGGCTTTAATGACCTCAGAATATCCCAAATCCCCTAAAAGCCAATGATGCACTTTTTGAAAAAAGCAAAATACTGCGAATGCTGGAAATCTAGAACAAAAACAAAAATACCTGGAAAAACTCAGCAGGTCTGACAGCATCTGCGGAGAGGAACACAGTTAACGTTTCAAGTCTGTATGACCCTACATCAGAACTAAGACGTGTAGAAATTAGATGATATATAAGCTGGTAGAGGGGGTTGGGACAGGAGAACTCGATAGGGAGCCAGTGATAGGTGGAGTCCAAGAAGAGATTGCCAAAGATGTCATAGACTAAAGGACAAAGGGGTTTTGACAGTGGTGATATTATCTAAAGGATGTGCTAATGAGGACATTAAGGGAAGCAAGCTAGTGGCAGATGGCCCTAGTGGGGGTGGGGTGGTGGGAAGGAATCAAAATGGGCTAAAAGGTGGAGATGAAACAACAGATCGAAATAAATTTAAAAATCCCTTCCCACCACCCCACCCACACTAGAGCCTTCTGCCACTAGCTTGCTTCCCTTAATGTCCCCATTAGCACATTCTTATTAATATCACCACTGTCAACACCCCTTTGTCCTTTTGTCTATGACATCTTTGGCAATCTCTTCTTGGCCTCCACCTATCACTGGTTCCCTATCGAGCTCTCCTGCCCCGCCCCCTTCTACCAGCTTGTATTTCATCTCATTTCTATATGTCTTAGTTCTGATGAAGGGTCATACAGACTCGAAACGTTAACTGTATCCCTCTCCGCAGGTGCTGTCAGACCTGAGTTTTTCCAGGTATTTTTGTTTATGCACTTATTGAAGTTTGATTGCTGTTGTAATGTATGAAAAGCAGCAGTGAAATTGCACACAGCAAGATCCCACAACCAGCAATGCGGTAATGACCAGATAATCTGTTTTAGTAATGTTAATTGAGGGATAAATATTGAACAGGATGCCCAGTAGAACTCCCCTACTCTTCTCCCAGTAATGCAACGGGATCTTTTATGCCCACCAGACAGTGCCTCGGTTAAACACCTCATTCAGAACACAGCACCTTGGGCAGTGTAGTCCTTTCTTTCTGCACTGGGAGTCTCAGCCTAGATTTGGTGCTGGAGTGGGTCTTGAACCCACAGACTTCCGAGAGTGCTATCCACTGAGCCAGTTGACTGGAGCCCGCTGACTGGATGTGGCCTGCCTATTAGATTTGTGTGAAACATTACTTGTGATGGAGCAGTAGTGGGCTACTGCGAATTCAATAAAATTTTGTGGGGGGCATGTTAGCAGATTGCTGACGCCTCCAAATTGGCACCTGTTCTGATCCCCTGGGCTGTGTATAGATTATAAATGTTATATTTGCCTGGATGAGTGCAGCCCCAACTACACACAAGAAGCTCAACACCAGCCAGGACAGAGCAGCCCCGCTTGATGGGCACCCCATCCAACACCTTAAACATTCACTCCCTCCACCAGTGATGCACAGTAGCAGCAGTGTGTACCATCCACATGATGCACCGCAGCAATTTGTCAAGCCTCTTTGGATAGCACCTTCAAAACCCATGAAGTCCCCTGCCTGGAAGGACGAGGGCAACAGACACTTGGGAACACCTGGAAGTTCCCCTCCAAGTCACTCACCGTCCTGATTTGGAAATATAATCACCGTTCCTTCACTGTGGCTGGGTCAAAATCCTGGAACTCCCTCCCTAACAGCACTGTGGGTGTAGCTACACCACATGGACTGCAGCGGTTCAAGAAGGCGGCTCACCACCACCTTCTCAAGGGGCAACTAGGGATGGGCAATAAATGCTGGCCCAGCCAGTGATGCCCCATCCTGTGAAATAATATATATTTAAAAGACGTGGTCATTTTCAATTAGTGAGCGGGTGCACTGGCTTTGTTTCTTAATCGGCCTCACCCTGGAGTATCTCTACAAGGAGTGAGGACTTGCTGACGAACCAGACGTTTGTAATGAGATCACAGGGTTGGGGAAAATTATGGGACAAATGCTAACCCTTTGTTCAAAGGCAAAGCTTCTTGGAATAGACGATCCCGGAACGGTGAGGATCTCCTGGGCAGGAAACCTGTAAGTTCCTGAACAGAGAGGAAGTGAGAGAATCTGTACTTCCTCCTCGGAGCAGGAAGCTGATGAGAGACTTCACCTCGTTACCATCCTGTTGCTGTGCAGCCAGTAATAGTCATGTTGACCGACACCTACAAGGGGTTGAGTTTGCTCAGTTGGCGGAAATTAGGTCCCTGGCCTGTTTCCAGCCAGTTGATATAAAATGATTGTGTCCTTGGAGAATTGGGTGTAGTTGTGGGTGAATCTGGCAGTTTCCTATCAAGGAGAGGAGGGAAGTTCTTCCAGTCACTGATTGTGTGAAAAATGAGAGAACAGCAAGGCACTTCCTGCTTTTTCACTCATTAAGGTTTTCATTAAAACTCTTGCCCCTCTCCATGGGGTTTATGTCCTGAAGATGGAGCTGATATTCTCAGGACGTTCCACTTCCAGGAAAAGCCACCAGGATTAATACTATACACAATCCTGGGATTACTGCAACTTCAGGCTGAGTCTGTGCCGCACACATTTTAATCTCATTTCCCTGTACCTCCCTGAATCCCTGGAGTACTGTGTACAGTTTTTGCCTCCTTACCTAAAGAGAGACATATTTGCCTTAGAGGGAGGGCAACAAAGGTTTAAAAGATTGAGGATCAGGAGATTGCCCTAAGAGAGATTGAGTAAACTAGGCCCATATTCCCTGGAGTTTGGAAGACTGAGAGGTGATCTCATTGAAACGTAAAACCCTTAAGACGCTCGACAGGGCAGATATTGGGAAGCTGTTTCCCCTGGCTGGGGAATCTAGAACACGGGGACACAGTTTCAGAATGTGGATGTTTAGGACTGAAATGAGGGGAAATTCCTTCACTGAAAGGGTTTGTGAAATCTTTGGGATTCTCTATCCCAGAGGGTTGTGAATGCTCAGTCAGTCAGTATATTCGTGTCAGGGATTGATTTGGGATTCTCTATCCCAGAGGGTTGTGGTTGCTCAGTCAGTATGTTCGTGTCAGAGATTGATTTTTGAGCGCTAAGGGATATGGGGATAGAGCGAGAAAGTGGAGTTGAGCTAGGTCAGCAGCCCCAATTGCGTTGAATGGTGGAGCAAGAAACTCTTGCCTCTGTTCCTTATGTAAGTATGTAATCCCATAAAGACCACCCGCCCTGCCTGTGCCAACATTTACCTACCACACGAGCAGATAGTCTTGATCACGTTTGCCCATCCTGTTCCCCGATCCCTTCTCCCTCTTTATCCATCTCTGTAATCTACCCGTCCACATTGACATCGTTTCTGCCTCACCACTTAACCCTGGAATGAATTCCACAGTGTCACACTCTGTTTCTCCGGCCCTCTGTTTCAAGTCTCATATTTATTATTGTACCTGAGGCTCCTAACTCTCAACCCCTCCGACTACTGGAAATAGTCTGCTCTTAATATATCACCCGTAATCTGTGTTCTTCTGAGGAAAAAAGACCCAAATTTTCACATCTTTGTATTTTCTCATAGTAGCCAGTATCCTAGTGAATCCACATTGTATTTTCTGTAAAGCCTTAGTATCCCTTCCATAGTTTGAAGCCTAACACTGCACTCAGTTCTTTAACTGAGGTCTTATTTAAATCTTACATACAGTAAAATCCTGATGTGTCAAATCCCAAAGGACCCACCCACAATTTGTGTTGAATGTAGCTTCATGATAGCCTAGGAGGCGCCATTCCCACATGAATGGATATCTATATAACACGATATGCCTACAAACACGGTCTACGTCAAAGACAACAGATTCCAATGCCACATGAAAACATAGTAAAGCAGTAAATGTGTGAGGAAGTGTTTATTCTATTTGTTCACACCTAACAATGGACTGAACTTACATTACAACATGTCCGGAGTTGGCTCCAGAAAATGTGGGTAATCTTTTGCTGCTGGACACACTGTCTTCAAACCCGAGTGATACAGTGCACCACGTCTTCAATGGGGTCAAACTCAATTTCAGTGTTTTCGTGCTACAGTGCGAAACCCCAGAGCGTTCCTACAGCCTTTGTGGCATCGGCTAGGGAAACAGGCAAGCAGCTGGGCGTTCGTCAGACTCCTCAGGGTCATTGGCCTCTTCGGGCTCCATGATTTCACGTTCTTGTCTGGTCTAACTCCGCTCTGATTGGTTGGTGCAGTCATATGACAAGCTTAGACAAGTTCAGCTAACCCGGAGTTACTGATGCTGAATTTCGGCTTATCACGGGCATCATTCTGTGGGATTTGTTATCCTGCTGGTAGGAATGGTTGACCTCTTTGACAAAACTGGAGTTTCCTGTCACCTGAGCTTGACTCATTGTGATTTCATCGTAGGCTCTTAGCTTTTATATTTTATACCACTTGGAGTCAAACCTAGCACAAATGAAGATGGTTGTGGTTGTTGGAAGTCGATCATTCAAGTCCCAGGACATCGCTGCTGATGTTCCTCAGGGTAGTGTCCTAGGCCCAACCATCTTCAGCTGCTTCAACAATGACCTTCCCTCCATCATAAGGTCAGAAGTGGGGATGTTCACTGATGATTGCACAACGTTCAGCACCATTCGTAACTCCTCAGACACTGAAGCAGTCAAGTCCATGTAAGACCTGGATAGCATTCAGGATTGGGCTGATGAGTGGCAAATAACAATCACACTACACAAGAGTCAGGCAATAACCATCTCTGACAAGAGGGAATATCAACTGTCTCCCCTTGACGTTCAACAGTATTGCTATCGATGAATGCCTCACTATCAACATCCTGGGGAGTTAGCATTGACCAGAAACTGAACTCGACCAGCCATATAAATACTGTGGCTACAAGAGCAGGTCAGAGGCTGGGAATCCTGCAGTGAGTAACTCAGCTCCTAGCTCCGCAAAGCCTGTCCATCATCTACAAGGCACAAGTTAGGAGCTTGATGGAATACTCTCCACTAGCCTGGATGAGTGCGGCTCTCACAACACTCAACAAGCTCGAGACCATCCAGGACAAAGCAGCCCCGCTTGATTAGCAGCCCATTCATCACCTTAAACATTCACTCCCTCCACCAGTGACGCATGGTAGCAGCAGTGTGTACCATCAACAAGATGCACTGCAGCAGCTCACCAAGGCATCTTCGACAGCACCTTCCAAACCTGCGATATCTACCACCTAGAAGGACAAGGGCAGCAGATAGATGGGAACACCACCACCTGGAAGTTCCCCTTCAAGTCACGCACCATCCTGACTTGGAAATATATCGCCGTTCCTTCACTGTGGCTGGGTCAAAATCCTGGAACTCCCTCCCTAACAGCACTGTGGGTGTACCTACGCCACATGGACTGCAGCGGTTCAAGAAGGCAGCTCACCACCACCTTCTCAAGGGCAACTAGGGATGGGCAATAAATGCTGGCTCAGCTGGTGATGCCCACATCCTGTAAAAGAATAAAACAAAAGTGAAATTCAGTTGATTTCCTTTTGACTTTCTCATCCTGAGGTGCTGCTTTTAGTATCTTGTGAACCCATCCCCTCCAAATCCCTCCTCCTTTACCATTCAGGGAATAATTACTCTTCTTTAAAAGATCAGCTTATTGACATTGAATTCTTCTGCTACTTTTTCAGCAATTATCTTATCAGCATCTCCTTACAGCTTCCTCTGCATTTCTTAAGAACTGACCATATCTGCTATTTTGGCCTCATCTGCAAATTTCAACGCCACTCCCTTTTGACCTACATCCGAATCCTCGATATACAGAAATAGCCTTGGAACAGAGCCCTGTGGGACACCGCCGCCCACTTCAACCACACTGCAAATGTGCCTTGAACTGTCACTCGCTCTGTATTGTTCCTCCTTACCAGTTTTTAATCCAGTTTGCTATCCTCCCCCAGCTTCATACTGCTGCTCAAAGGCTTTTCTCTATCCATGTTCTCTGTAACAGCAGCAATTCCTCTGTCCACTGTGCCTGTTACCATCACCAAAGATTTCTAGCACGTTTGTCAAGCACAATCGTTCCTTTTGAAATCGGCGCTGGCTGTTATTATTTTTTTCTTCTTTATCTAAATACATGGTCATTTCTTCCTTAATTAAAGGCTCTAGAATCTTCCATGCCACAGATGTTAAACTAGCTCCCTGTAATTATCAGCATTAACTCTGTCTCCCTTTTTAAAAATGGGTTATACACAGGCCAAATCCCACAGACGAGAGCCCTGACATATTTCCAAAACCACGCCACATCTCAGAATGTCTCCAATGGGGCATTTTCTCTTCCCTGTTATGGTCCAGAATTGATGACCATGCCTTCAAGCTGCCTGGGCCCTAAGCTTTGGAATTCCCTCCCTAAAGCGGGGGGGGGGGGTGGAAACTCTAGTTAGACCCCCATCTAGAGAACCGCGCTTAATTCTGGACATCCCACTTCAGAAAGAGCATATCGGAGTTGGAGTGAATGCAGCCGGAATTTACCAGATTGATACCCTGAAACGGTTGAATCATGACATACTGCAGAGACTTGGCTTGCATTACCTCGAATATAAGGGTGACCCAATTAAGGTGGTTAGGATGCTTAAAGGAGTTGATCAGGTAGATAGAGAGAAATTGTTTCCTTTGTAAGGGGGTGTTCAGAACAAGTGGGGTGGTGGCTGGGGAGTGCATCACCTTAATATGAGAGCCAGGGTTGATGTCAGGAAGCAGTTCTTTCACATAAAGAGGTTGTACAAATCTGGAACTCACTTCTTCAAAAAGACTGTTGAGGCTGGGGGTCAACTGAAAAATTTCAAAACCAAGATTGCTGGATTCTTGGAAAAACTCAGTAGGTCTGACAGCATCCGCGGAGAGGGATACAGTTGACATTTCGAGTCCATATGACCCATCGTCAGATGAAGAGTCATTCGGACTCGAAACGTCAACTGTGTCCTGACACGGATGCTGTCAGGCCTGCTGAGTTTTTCCAGGTGTTTTTATTTTTGTTTTAGATTTCCAGCATCCGCAGTATTTTGCTTTTATATTATATTACTGGATTCTTGGAGGGGAAGGGAGGTTAAGGGTTTTGGAATCAAGGCAGGTAGATGAAGGTAAGATACAAATCAGCTCTAATCTTATTGAACGGCAGGAGGGGCTGAATGGGCCTCCTCCTGTTTTAATGTTCCATGTACCAGAGGCCAGGGGTTGCGACTGACCTGTCTGCGCCTGTCACTAGACTGAGTGTGGACGAGCTCTTTTCGAAGTGGGACAGTTTTTAGTTGAGAGTGTGGGAGGGCTGGCTCTGAGCCTCTCTGCGCAACTGATTGACAATGAGCCCTGCAGGTCCTGGGTTGGATCGCTGGCTGAGTTGGTAGTTCTCACTGGGGGAGATGGATGGGCACTCTGCAGCTAGCCACAGATGCCTGAGCTCGAAGGAAAGCCGTCATCACTGCTCCTGATCCTCTTCATTTGTCTAATGCTCAGTTTGTCGCTTGTCTAAACCAGTCACCATTTACCAATGTTCAACGCCTGGGTGGGGTCCTGGAAAGTGCCTGGCATCATGGAACCATATCCTAGAATAAATCAGCATCTTCAGGAGAGGCCAGGAAGGGAGGGAAAATCCCAGGATCCGGGCGTGTAAGAGGATCAGTGGGAATGTCACTGGGCTGGTAATCCAGAGGCCCCAGGCTAATGTTCAGGGACATGGTGTTCATATCCCACCACGGCCACTGGTGGAATTTAAATTCACTGAAAAGCCAGTCTCAGCGATGGTCACCGTTGTTGTATAATCCCGTTTGGTTCACTATATGCCCTTTAGGGAAGGAAATCTGGCGGCCTGGCCTGCATGAGACTTCAGACTTAGAGCAATGTGGTTAACTCTGCAACAGCCTAGCAAACCCCTCAGTTCAGGGGCAGTTAGGGATGGGCAACAAATGCTGGCCTTGCCATTGGGAGCCGCATTCCATGAAAGAATTGGAAAAGAAACTGCTGATGTCTTCGTGTGGTTTGATGTCAAGCGTTACCTGATCCACGTTCCAGTGAAGCTCCTTGGGGCCTTGTATTGCATTAAAGATGCTTTACAAATGCAAATTGTTGTTGTACCCAGATGATTTAGTGGTGATTTGTTTCAATAATCCCATTTTTTTTCCCTACATCCTAGTTTAACAGACAGCAACAAAGAGAATACTTTCCGTGAGACGATAGCGAGACGGAATGTAGCGAGACAGGAAGCAGCGGCTGCAGACAGGACACGGCTAGACGTCCAGCGGAGCAGCCGCCGAGCGGACAGCCACGAGCAGCGCCTGCCCACGCTGGAGACGGTGGAGCTGGAGCCCGTCCAGCCAGCGCGGGGGTCGGACGCCTCCAAGGCCGAGGAGCTGCAGCGCGAACAGGCTCAGCGGATAGTCGAGCGCAGCAGGTGGTTCGAGTCCACCACCCTGAACGACTGCCCGCCAAGGACAGGGGCGGACTGGACCTCCCAGACCCTCCAAATCCCCGACCCCCTCAGCAAAGACATCGAGGTGAAGTGGCAGGAGCTGGAGCGTATCCCGCTGCGGGACCACAAGCAGGTCCCCATCAAGTGCTTGCGATCCCTCAATCCCAGCGTGAACGACAGCGGGACATCAGGAACCACAGAGCGACTGAAGAAGGAGGTAATGATTGGAATTGTGGGTGGGGGGTGTGGGGGCAGCATTGGGTTAATAGCTCAGAGACAGACCCATCTTGTCCATGCCAGCATTGGTCCTCCATCCTCCCACCCGTCTCCATCTCAACCTTGCAGCATACCCTTCCATTCCTTTCTGCCTTGTGTTTAGCGAGCTTCCCCTTTAGTAGATCGGTGCTCGTCACCTCAGCCATCCCCATGTGGCAGTGAGCTCCACGTTCAAACCACTGACCGCGGCCGTTGAGAAATTAGTTTAACCAAAGACCCCAGCACGCTTTTCAAATCCTGATGTTGTTTCCCCCCCTTCCCCGGCCTTCACAGCCTCTGGCGGTCTCACCTTGGACAGTTGACGGGTCAGAGGTCATGGTGGACAGCAGCCACTGCTGGTTAGGCAGGGAGCAGACGACTGGGAGGTCCCGAGTTCTATCCTGAAGTCTCGCTCCTTTCCCCACTCTTCCTGCTCCTCTAGGACATTCCTTATAACGTAACTCTGATTCCAAACTTCTGCTCACCTGTTCTAATATCTCCTTGTGTGGTTTTGCATCAAATTATGTTCGATAACGCTGTTGTGAACCTTGCGCATTTGACTAAGCTAAAGGCGACATGTAAATGCAGGTTGCTGTTGGTGGCCGAATTTACTTGTTTCTTTCATAACATTTTATTTTGGGTTTATTGGTTCAGGTGCCCACGGGCAGCTTTAATCTCTGTTTAATACATCGTGGGATTTCCTTATCCACCATATCGCAGAATGTTGTTCTCAGGAGAGGACCACTTACTGTGCAAGGGTGATACTTCACCATTCGGCAGACCTAGTGCTCTGATGGTTTATCATTGTGAGATTAGCAGAGAAATTTCAGATTGGAAACACTTTTTTTTGTCCTTCAGGGCCCTGGCCTCCTGAGAACTGGTCTGTCACTGTCCAAAAAGAAGGGCTTGCCTTTCGTGACCTTTACAGCCAATGAAGGTCTTTATGAAATGCAGCCACTGTTATAATGTAGCAAGCACGGCAGCTAATTTGTGCACAGCAAGCTCCCACAGACAGCAATGTGGTAACCAGCTGGAACAAAGGAACATAGGGCTTAGGAGCAGGAGTAGGCCATTTGTCCCTTCGATCATAGCTGATTTGGTTGTGGTCTCAACTTCACTTTCCTGTCTGCTGCTTTTAATGACCTTGGTTGTTTGGCCAGGAGACCAGGGAGAACTCCCCTTCTCCTCTTCAGAATAGACCATTACATCCTGTGAGGGCAGACGAGACCTTGGCCTAATGTCTCATCTGGAAGATGGCACTGCTGATAGTGCAGCACTCCCTTCGTACTGGCCCTGGCAGTGTTACCCAGGAGTATCTGCTCAAGTCTCCGGAGTTGGTCTTGAAGCTGTGATCCTCTGATTCAAGTGAGATCTCTACCCGCTGAGCCAAGACTGAAGCACTCATCCCACGCAGGAACCCTGCCAGCCAGCAGAGGAAACTCCCCTCTCATCAGCAGGCGTGGGGGGGTCATATTCAAATGTAGGAAAGAACGAGATGCTGGCCTACAGGGTTAATACATTCCATTCTCCCAAGCACAGCTCAGTCTGTCTGCACAATGGTACAGCTGTGAGGACAGTGCTGACACTGAACTTCAGGAGTGGGTGTGTAAATTTATTTCTCTGATTATATTCATCAGAAGCATGAAAAAGATCATTTCAGCTTTGGACCGTGTCTGACAACAGCAACACAGATCTGTCCAAACCTGTGGCAAAGAAAGGAAAACTTAGAAACAGAAATGTTTCACAAGGGGAGATCGCTTGTGGAGTTTAAAAATGGGTTCATGTGCCAAATTAATTATAAATGTTTTTTGCACCACCAACTTCATTTCACCTCTCCACTGGTGCCCTGCATCTGCCAAGTCAGTGGTGTAACAGGAATGAAGACGAGCAGTGTGGCTGTCAGTGGAATGGAGGGATTACTGACTGTGGAAATGCTTTTTGTTGTTGGTGAAGTGGGGAGTTTGGGTAAATAATCCAAGCTGGTTGGTGGTCCCCAAACCAGGACACAGAGATTTCCTTTATTGGGAGAGTTTATTGACTTGTTCAGTCTCACAGCTCTCCTCCCACACAACCCAGTGTCCCAGCTATCCCCTATTTACACTCTCTCAAAGACAATAAATACCCACCACTTGTTTCTATTAACCTTAACAATATAATTGACATTTACAAACCTTTAAGAATGTAATTGATAAGACATTGAGAAGGTTCAGCATTGGGGAGCACGTGGTCTCCGGTGAGCTGGATCGTACCTGTATCAGGCAGCTGGGTGTGCAGGGACCCTGACCCCATCATGCTGCTCCTCCATTTACTCTTGTTGCTCCTTCATTTCTTCCTCCTCCAAGGATGCAGAGTGGTCAACACCTTCCTCCTCCTGTAGTTTGAGTCTTAATAACATTAGATTATAAATAGGAGCAGGAGCAGGTCATTTGGCCCCTCCAGCCTGTTCCCACCAATCAGTAAGTTCATGGTTGACCTGATTGTGGCCGTAACTCCACTTTCCTGCCTGTCCCCCTCCCCCTTAACCCTTGACTCCCTTGTCGATCAAGAGTCTGTCCAACTCAGCCTTGAATATACTCACTGACCCAGCCTCCACTGCTCTGAGGGAGAGCATTCCAAAGACTAACAACTCTCAGAGAAGAAATTCCTCCTCATCTCCATCTTTAGTAGGAGATCTCTTATTTTGAAACCATCTTATTACCAATGAGGGGAAACACCCTGTCAAGCCCCCTCAGAATCTTACATGTTTCAATAAGATCACCCCTCATTCTTCTAAACACCAATGGGCATAGACCCAACCTGCTCAACCTATCCTCATAAGAAAACCTCTTCATCCCAGGAATCAGCCTAGCGAACCTTCTCTGAGGCAATGCAAGTATTTACCCTCCTGAAGTAAGGGCGTTCCGGACACCCTCGCTGGTGCAGACTGAAGGGCAGCCCCCAGATCTGTCCAGGTACCTGAACTGCATCTTCAGCAGCCCAGTGGCTTGCTCAGTGACCACTCTTATGCTCGATTGTGCCCTTTCTCTGCGTCAGTGGTAGAACTCCTCACAGGTTTCATCAGCCATGTCCTTGGAGGGCATTCCTTGTGTCCAAGGAACCATCAGCTGAATATGCTTGCAGCTTGGAAGATCTTTGGGAATCTTGACTGGTGAAGAATGAAAGCAGCTGTCAGCTTCCTTGGTATCGTGTGTGAACACGTTGTAGTGGTTACACACCAGCTGAACACTGATGGAGTGAGATCTCTTTTTGGTTGATAAATGCTGCTGGTTGATCTGAGGGGGCCTTTCATTGTCATTTGGGAGCAATTTCTGACTCCTCGGACTTGGTGGGAGGGGCTTCTAGATGTTGCAGAAACTCCGAGGGCGTTCTCATGGCCAAGGTGGAGGTAAATGGCAGCCTTGGCAAACATGGCATTGGCTGCCTGGGAGATGTGAAATCCTGCACATGTCACTAGCAGATCCCTGGAAGGAGCTGGAAGTAAAGAAATGCAGAGAGGCGTTCACTTTGACGGTTGCTGGTGATGTGTGCGCTGTCCTGGCGGGGCCTGCGCTGTCCCGGCGGGGCCTGCGCTGTCCCGGCGGGGCCTGCGCTGTCCCGGCGGCATCTGCGCTGTCCCGGCAGAGCCTGCGCTGTCCCGGCAGGGTCTGCGCTGTCCCGGCGGAGCCTGCGCTGTCCCGGCAGAGCCTGCGCTGTCCCGGCGGGGTCTGCGCTGTCCCGGCAGAGCCTGCGCTGTCCCGGCGAGGTCTGCTCTGTCCCGGCAAGGTCTGCGCTGTCCCGGCGGGGTCTGCGCTGTCCCGGCGGGGTCTGCGCTGACCCGGCGGAGCCTGCGCTGTCCCGGCGGGGTCTGCGCTGTCCCGGCGGAGCCTGCGCTGTCCCGGCGAGGTCTGCGCTGTCCCGGCAGAGCCTGCGGTGTCCCGGCGAGGTCTGCGCTGTCCTGACCCACAGAGCAGGAGATCTCCCAGGAGGCGGCAGATGTCAGCAATGTCCTGCTGAGAAATCCCTGAACATCCAGAGGTCCTGTTGCTCTGTCCTGTCAGAGAGCTGACCCTCTGTCTGTGGACCCTGTGCTGAGGGCATCACCTTCTGTGGACTGGAGCCCTCTGTCTGTCCCCTCTGTCCTGTGGAGCAGCGCGTGGGGCTGAGGAGGGAGCAGCGGGTGTGGGTCTGAGGAGGGAGCAGCGGGTGTGGGTCTGAGGAGGGAGGAGGGAGCAGCGTGTGGGGCTGAGGAGGGAGCAGCGCATGGGGCTGAGGAGGGAGCACCGTGTGGGGCTGAGGAGGCAGGAGGGAGCAGCGTGTGGGGCTGAGGAGGGAGCAGCGCGTGGGGCTGAGGAGGGAGCAGCGCGTGGGGCTGAGGGAGGAGGAGGAAGGAGGGAGCAGCGCGTGGGGCTGAGGAGAGAGCAGCGTGTGGGGCTGAGGAGGGAGGAGGGAGCAGCGTGTGTGGGGCTGAGGAGGGAGGAGGGAGCAGCGTGTGTGGGGCTGAGGAGGGAGGAGGGAGCAGCGTGTGTGGGGCTGAGGAGGGAGGAGGGAGCAGCGTGTGTGGGGCTGAGGAGGGAGGAGGGAGCAGCGTGTGTGGGGCTGAGGAGGGAGGAGGGAGCAGCGTGTGTGGGGCTGAGGAGGGAGCAGCGCGTGGGGCTGAGGAGGGAGGAGGGAGCAGCGTGTGGGGCTGAGGAGGGAGCAGCGTGTGGGGCTGAGGAGAGAGGAGGGAGCAGCGCGTGGGGCTGAGGAGGGAGGAGGGAGCAGCGTGTGGGGCTGAGGAGAGAGGAGGGAGCAGCGTGTGGGGCTGAGGAGGGAGCAGCGTGTGGGGCTGAGGAGGGAGGAGGGAGCAGCGCGTGGGGCTGAGGAGGGAGGAGGGAGCAGCGTGTGGGGCTGAGGAGGGAGCAGCGCGTGGGGCTGAGGAGGGAGGAGGGAGCAGCGCGTGGGGCTGAGGAGGGAGCAGCGTGTGGGGCTGAGGAGGGAGGAGGGAGCAGCGTGTGGGGCTGAGGAGGGAGGAGGGAGCAGCGTGTGGGGCTGAGGAGGGAGCAGCGCGTGGGGCTGAGGAGGGAGGAGGGAGCAGCGCGTGGGGCTGAGGAGGGAGGAGGGAGCAGCGTGTGGGGCTGAGGAGGGAGCAGCGCGTGGGGCTGAGGAGAGAGGAGAGAGCAGCGTGTGGGGCTGAGGAGGGAGGAGGGAGCAGCGTGTGTGGGGCTGAGGAGGGAGGAGGGAGCAGCGTGTGGGGCTGAGGAGGGAGCAGCGTGTGGGGCTGAGGAGGGAGGAGGGAGCAGCGTGTGGGGCTGAGGAGGGAGGAGGGAGCAGCGTGTGTGGGGCTGAGGAGGGAGGAGGGAGCAGCGTGTGTGGGGCTGAGGAGGGAGGAGGGAGCAGCGTGTGGGGCTGAGGAGGGAGGAGGGAGCAGCGTGTGGGGCTGAGGAGGGAGGAGGGAGCAGCGTGTGGGGCTGAGGAGGGAGGAGGGAGCAGCGTGTGGGGCTGAGGAGGGAGGAGGGAGCAGCGTGTGGGGCTGAGGAGGGTGGAGGGAGCAGCGTGTGGAGCTGAGGAGGGAGGAGCAGCGTGTGGGGCTGAGGAGGGAGGAGGGAGCAGCGTGTGGGGCTGAGGAGGGAGGAGGGAGCAGCGTGTGGGGCTGAGGAGGGAGGAGGGAGCAGCGTGTGGGGCTGAGGAGGGAGGAGGGAGCAGCGTGTGGGGCTGAGGAGGGAGCAGCGCGTGGGGCTGAGGAGGGAGGAGGGAGCAGCGTGTGGGGCTGAGGAGGGAGGAGGGAGCAGCGTGTGGGGCAGAGGAGGGAGGAGGGAGCAGCGTGTGGGGCTGAGGAGGGAGGAGGGAGCAGCGTGTGGGGCTGAGGAGGGAGCAGCATGTGGGGCTGAGGGAGGAGCAGCGTGTGGGGCTGAGGAGGGAGCAGCGTGTGGGGCTGAGGAGGGAGGAGGGAGCAGCGCGTGGAGCTGAGGAGGGAGGAGGGAGCAGAGCGTGGAGCTGAGGAGGGAGCAGCGCGTGGGGCTGAGGAGGGAGGAGGGAGCAGCGTGTGGGGCTGAGGAGGGAGCAGCGTGTGGGGCTGAGGGAGGAGCAGCATGTGGGGCTGAGGGAGGAGCAGCGTGTGGGGCTGAGGAGGGAGGAGGGAGCAGCGTGTGGGGCTGAGGGAGGAGGAGGGAGCAGCGCGTGGGGCTGAGGAGGGAGGAGGGAGCAGCGCGTGGACCTGAGGAGGGAGCAGCGCGTGGGGCTGAGGAGGGAGGAGGGAGCAGTGTGTGGGGCTGAGGGAGGAGGGAGCAGCGTGTGGGGCTGAGGAGGGAGGAGGGAGCAGCGTGTGGGGCTGAGGAGGGAGGAGGGAGCAGCGTGTGGGGCTGAGGGAGGAGGAGGGAGCAGCGCGTGGGGCTGAGGAGGGAGCAGCGTGTGGGGCTGAGGAGGGAGCAGCGCGTGGGGCTGAGGGAGGAGCAGCATGTGGGGCAGAGGAGGGAGGAGGGAGCAGCGTGTGGGGCTGAGGAGGGAGCAGCGTGTGGGGCTGAGGAGGGAGGAGGGAGCAGCTTGTGGGGCTGAGGAGGGAGGAGGGAGCAGCGCATGGGGCTGAGGAGGGAGCAGCGTGTGGGGCTGAGGAGGGAGCAGCGCGTGGAGTTGAGGAGGGAGGAGGGAGCAGCGTGTGGGGCTGAGGGAGGAGCCGCGTGTGGGGCTGAGGGAGGAGCAGCGCGTGGAGCTGAGGAGGGAGGAGGGAGCAGCGCGTGGGGCTGAGGAGGGAGCAGCGCGTGGGGCTGAGGAGGGAGGAGGGAGCAGCGTGTGTGGGGCTGAGGAGGGAGGAGGGAGCAGCATGTGTGGGGCTGAGGAGGGAGGAGGGAGCAGCGTGTGGGGCTGAGGAGGGAGGAGGGAGCAGCGTGTGGGGCTGAGGAGGGAGGAGGGAGCAGCGCGTGGGGCTGAGGAGGGAGGAGGGAGCAGCGCGTGGGGCTGAGGAGGGAGCAGCGTGTGGGGCTGAGGAGGGAGCAGCGTGTGGAGCTGAGGAGGGAGGAGGGAGCAGCGTGTGGGGCTGAGGAGGGAGGAGGGAGCAGTGTGTGGGGCTGAGGAGGGAGGAGGGAGCAGCGTGTGTGGGGCTGAGGAGGGAGGAGGGAGCAGCGTGTGGGGCTGAGGAGGGAGGAGGGAGCAGCGTGTGTGGGGCAGAGGAGGGAGGAGGGAGCAGCGTGTGGGGCTGAGGAGGGAGGAGGGAGCAGCGTGTGGAGCTGAGGAGGGAGGAGGGAGCAGCGCGTGGGGCTGAGGAGGGAGGAGGGAGCAGCGCGTGTGGGGCTGAGGAGGGAGCAGCGTGTGGGGCTGAGGAGGGAGCAGCGCGTGGGGCTGAGGAGGGAGCAGCGTGTGGGGCTGAGGAGGGAGGAGGGAGCAGCGCGTGGGGCTGAGGAGGGAGGAGGGAGCAGCGTGTGGGGCTGAGGAGGGAGGAGGGAGCAGCGCGTGGGGCTGAGGAGGGAGCAGCGTGTGGGGCTGAGGAGGGAGCAGCGCGTGGAGTTGAGGAGGGAGGAGGGAGCAGCGTGTGGGGCTGAGGAGGGAGCAGCGCGTGGGGCTAAGGAGGGAGGAGGGAGCAGCGTGTGGGGCTGAGGAGGGAGGAGGGAGCAGCGTGTGGGGCTGAGGAGGGAGCAGCGCGTGGAGTTGAGGAGGGAGGAGGGAGCAGCGTGTGGGGCTGAGGAGGGAGCAGCGTGTGGGGCTGAGGGAGGAGCAGCGTGTGGGGCTGAGGGAGGAGCAGCGTGTGGGGCTGAGGGAGGAGCAGCGTGTGGGGCTGAGGGAGGAGCAGCGTGTGGGGCTGAGGAGGGAGGAGGGAGCAGCGTGTGGGGCTGAGGAGGGAGGAGGGAGCAACGTGTGGGGCTGAGGAGGGAGGAGGGAGCAGCGCGTGGGGCTGAGGAGGGAGGAGGGAGCAGCGTGTGGGGCTGAGGGAGGAGCAGCATGTGGGGCAGAGGAGGGAGCAGCGTGTGGGGCTGAGGAGGGAGGAGGGAGCAGCGTGTGAGGCTGAGGAGGGAGCAGCGCGTGGGGCTGAGGAGGGAGGAGGGAGCAGCGCGTGGGGCTGAGGAGGGAGCAGCGCGTGGGGCTGAGGAGGGAGGAGGGAGCAGCGCGTGGGGCTGAGGAGGGAGCAGCGCGTGGGGCTGAGGAGGGAGGAGGGAGCAGCGTGTGGGGCTGAGGGAGGAGCAGCGTGTGGGGCAGAGGAGGGAGCAGCATGTGGGGCTGAGGGAGGAGCAGCGTGTGGGGCTGAGGGAGGAGCAGTGCGGGGCTAAGGAGGGTTCAGGCTGCTTGCAACTCCTCTGTTACTCCTGGTACTGTTGGTGTTACTGGTGCCGCTGGCCTTGACCCTGATGAAAAGTCCAGGGTAGAGCTGCATCATCTGTCCCCTTGTCACATTGAGGGCTGACAGCAGGGAACTGCAGTCAGGAAATGTTTAAGGTAGCAAAAAGGCTTGGAAATCATCTCCAAAAGAGTGAAAGCTCCCTCACAGGACATATCTTGTGAACAAAAGCCTTTCACTTGGATGGAGAAGCAGCTGATGGTGTTAATTAAGTAAAGGTTTCCCTGGCCAGTGAGCCTCTCATGCCGGCTGTGTTCCCATCTTGTTGACCCTGGTGAGTTTCTGATGGCCCAGGGAACCCGTGCGTTTCAAACTGGATTCTGCTCCAGCCACAGAAAAACAGCTCTTATCAAAATCACAAATGATATCCTGTGTGATTGTAACACAGCTACATTTTCCCTCCTTACTGACAATTTTTAAAATTCATTCCCGGGATGTGGGTATCGTTGGCTGGGCCAGCATTTATTGCCCATCTCTAGTTGCCCTTGAGAAGGTGGTGGTGAGCTGCCTTCTTGAACCGCTGCAGTCCATGTGGTGTAGGTACACCCACAGTGCTGTTAGAGTGGGAGTTCCAGGATTTTGACCCAGTGACAGTGAAGGAATGGTGATATATTTCCAAGCCAGGATGGTGAGTGACTTGGAGGGGAACTTCCAGGTGGTGGTGTTCCCATGTATCTGCTGCCCTTGTCCTTCTAGATGGTAGTGGTTGTGGGTGTAGACGATGCTGTTGAAGGATTCTTGGTGCATTCTTGCAATGCATCTTGTAGATGCGAAGATAGGCAGGAAAGCAATTTGTGAGGATACAGAGGGCGGAATCATCCTAGATTTGCACTAAGTGTGGTAGTGGGCTTGAGAAACGACGTTTTACCCTCCGGCCGCAATAGCTGTTTTCATGCCCGTATCGTCCACTTCCTGTCTCATTAATTATGCAGTCGCTGGAAACACACTGTCTCACTGGCCGGCAGCCTCTGAATCACCCGCTACGCCGTTTCTTCACTGTTTCCTCATTCCAGGTGCCATTTCTAAACTGCAGCCGTGCACACGGTTCTCAATGCTCACGGCCCAGGACTGCTCCAGTGAAGACATGGCCCTGAAAGTCAAGGAGAGTTCAGTGACCCGTCAATTCCGGCGAGCAGGGCTTATAATGAGATGCTAAATTATTGAAATGATGTCAATGTGCGGAGGTGGGAAACACAGCCCACCATTGACGGGTGGAGCAGACAATCACAAACTGGGTTTTTTTGGCCTTTCAATGGTCTGCTCATTCCGCCAAACATGTCTGCGGCCAACGGAAGTGGAAAATTCCACCCAGAGTCTGCAAAAGAATATAGATAAGTTGTGAGAGGGCAAAAATTTGGCAGATGAAGTATTGTGTGAGACAAATGTGACGTCCATTCTGACAGGAAGAACAGAAAAGCAGAATATTATTTAAAGAGAGAGACTGCAGAACTCTGGTACAGAGGAATCTGAGTATCCTGGTGTATTAATCACATGGAGTTAATATGCAGGTAACTAGGAAGGCAAATGGAATGTTGGCTTTTATTGCAAGGGGAATAGAATATGAAAGTAGAGAAGTCTTATTGCAACTTGTGCAGGGTATTGGTGAGACTACACCTAGAGTACTGTGCACAGTTTTGGTCTCCTTACTTCAGGAGGAAGCAGTTCAGAGAAGATTTACTCAGCTGATTCCTGGGATGAAAGGGTTGTCTCATGAGGAAAGGTTCAGCAGGTTGGACCCATATACTCATTGGAGCTTAGAAGAATGAGAGGTGATCTTACTGTAACATGTAAGAATCTGAGGGTGCTTGACTGAGTAGATGCTGAGAGAATGGGGGGGAATGTAGAACTAGGGGCATGGTTTAAAACAAGGGGTCTGGCATTTAAGACAGAGATGAGGAGGAATTTCTTTTCTCAGAGGGTTGTTAGTCTTTGGAATCCTGTTTCTCAGCGAGCTGGGTCATTTAATATATTCAGGGCTGAATTAGGCAGATTTCTGATTGACAAGGGGGTCAGGGTTATTTGGGCAGACAGGAAAGTGGAGTTAAGGCCACATCAGATCAGCCATGATCTTATTGACGGGCAGAGAAGGCTCGAGGGGCCGAGTGGCCTACTCCTAGTCCTGTTTCTTATGTTCTAATGTTCTGCTCCTCGATCTGTCTTCAGCCTTTGACACAGTTGACCACAGCATGCTCCTCCAATGCCTCGTGTACAGCTGGGTGGAACTGTGATAGTTTCTTTTCCCACTTCTGCACCGTTCCCTCTGGTGGCCTCTAAGGATCAATCCTTGGCCCCCTCCTATTTCTCATCTACATGTTGCCCCACGGCAACACATCCAGAAGGACAGTGTTAGTTTTCACGTGTATGCTCATGACCCCCAGCTCTACCTCACCACCACCTCTCTCTTGACTCCTCCACTCTTGCTAAATTATCAGACCGCTTATCCAGCATCCAGTACTGGGTTTATTTTTCTGTGTTCATTCACAGGATGTGGGTGTCACTGGCAAGGCCAGCATTTATTGCCCATCCTTAATTGCCCTTGAACTGAGTGGCTTGCTGGGCCATTTCAGGGGGCAGTTAAGAGTCAACCACATTGTTGTGGGTCTGGAGTCACATGTAGGCCAGACTGGGTAAGAATGGCAGATTTCCTTCCCTAAAGGGCATTAGTGAACCAGATGGGTTTTTTATGATAATTGATGATAGTTTCATGGTCACTGAGGCTAGCTTTATACTCCAGATTTATTCATTGTGTTTTAAGTTCTACCAGCTGTCATGGATGGGATTTGAACCCATGTCCCCAGAGCATTAGACTGGGCCTACAAGATTACTAGTCTAGTGACGGTACCTATTTATGGCCTAAATGAGCAGACATTTTCTTCAATTAAGTATTGGGAAGAGAGAAGACATTGTTTGCAGCCTTCATTCCAAACTCCTTTCCCTAGCTTCCAATTCCATCCCTCCCCTGGTAACAGCCTGAGATTAAACCCGTCTGTTTGTGACTTGTGTGTCACATTTGATCCCCAGAAGAGCTTCTGACCTCATCTTTGTGCCATCACCATATTTCCACCTCCGTCACCGCTGTCTCAGCTCATCTGCTGCTTAACCCCTCATTCCTGCCTTCATCCTTCACGACCTCTTGACGTGATTATTCTGACACACTCCTGGCTGCTTTCCCACATTCTACCCTCTGTAAACTTGAGATCCATCCAAAACTCTTGCCCATGTCCTAATTAGCAGCAGGTCCTGTTCCTCCATCACCCCTGTGCCCATTGACCTACATTGGCTCCCGGTCAAGCAATACCTTGACTTTAAAATTCTCATCCTTGATTTGTAATCACGCCATGGTCTTACCTCTTCCTATCTCTCTAATCTCCTACAGCCCTCTGAAATATCTGTACTCATCTAATTCTGGCCACATCCCTCATTTTAATCGCTCCACCATTGGCGGCCAAGCCTTCAACTGCCTGGGCCCCAGGCTCTGGAATTCCCTCCCTACATCCCTCCACCTCTCTACCTCCCTTTCCTCCTTGAAGATACTCCTCAAAACCTACCTCTATGATCACTTGCCCTAATATCTCCCCATATGACTGGGTGTCATATTTTGTTTTATAATGCTCCGGGTGAAGTCCTTTGGGATGTTTTATTGCATTAAGGGTGCTGTATAAACATAAGTTGTTGTTGTTTTGAATGCAGGAATAAATCTTCAGCCGCTTGCCTTTTTGCACATTTAAGTCACAGATCCGCTTGTCCGGAAGGGTTTCCCACGCACCTTAACAGGAGCACCGTCTAAACGCAGAGCTCGGTGGGTTCCTGACAAGCTAACACTTTGTCCTTCCCCTTCTTAAAGCCCCACGTGCGCTGACACCGCCCCCTCCCAACCCCACTCGGCCCTTGGAGTTTACATTCCCCTTCAGGGGTGAGGTCTCAGATCGATGACCTTGTGTCACAGCTGGGTGATGCCAGAGGTTTAACAGGTCTTAAGCAATACAGAGGCAGGAGAAGGTGGTGGTGGTGGTGGGGGGTGGGGGCTGGGGGGAGTTGGGGGAAGGGGGGTGAGGTAAGTACAAAAGGGAAGGTCAGTGATGGAGTGGGAGGTAGAAGAGACTGAACGACGAAAGGACTGATGGTGCATGGCAAAAAAAGGAGACAGTAAAGAAACAAAAGATGGGGGTAGAGGAGGTGTGAGTGGAAATGGCCCAACCATCAAAAAAAAGATGGAGACATTTTGATTGTGTAAGAATCTACGGATCTTGGTCCCAACACGCTCACCATCCTGCTGGGAATCCTGGATAATCCGTATGACAGGAAAGTTTACAAGCTGTTTTCGAGGATTGGAAAAGTTTTCTTTCTTCCTCAAATTTCAGATCTCCTCCCTGAATGCGCAGCTGGATCAAGCCAGGAGAGAGCTGGAATCTTTCCAAGAACAAAGCAGTCGGCTGCACGGGCAGTTCAACTCCCCCAGAACGCAGGTTCCCAAAGGCTTCATCTCTCAGGTAGGGAGCTCGCTCGACACAAGTAAAGGTTGTTTGGCTGGATTTCCACCATTAAGGAGTAGCTTGGTCATAGACTGATGGGTTCTGACTGTGGGCACTAGCACTCAATCCCACTAAGTACCTTGAGGAAAGAGACATGGTGAGCCAAATGGTATCCTTCTTTCTGTGCTCTATTGCAATGCACTCCTGGCTGGTCTCCTACATTCTACCCTCTGTAAGTATGAGGTCATCCAAAAATGTTGTCTGAGTCTTAGCTCACAGCAAGTCCCATTCCCCTATCACCCCTGTGCTCACTGACATACACTGGCTCCCAGTCAAGCAATGTCTCGATTTCAAAATTCCTTGTTTTCAAATGTCTCCATGGCTTCCCTATCTCTGTAACCTCCTCTAGCCTCACAACCCTCTGAGATACCTGCACTCCTCTAATTCTGGCCTCTTGAACATCCCCGATTATAATTGTTCCACCATTAGCAGCCGTGCCTTCAGCTGCCTGGGCCCCGAGCTCTGGGACTCCCTCCCTACATCACTCGGCCTCTCTACCCGACTTTCTCCTTGAAGATGCCCCTCGAAACCTAGGTTTTGATACTGGTCACCTGACCTAATATCTCCTTTTGTGTCATATTTTGTTTTATAACGCTCCTGTGAAGTTCCTTGGGATGTTTAATTACACTTATTAAATATACTATATGTAAATATAAGTGGTTGTTTTAAGACCCTGTGACACTGTCTCGGTGGTATATGTTGCCATGAGCACACACTAGTCCAAGCAGCATCTCACCTGGCCTGATGCTGTCCTTACCAGGAGAGTCATTTGGAGCATAAACAGAAAATGCTGGAAAAACTCAGCAGGTCTAGCAGCAGCTGTAGAGAAAATAAAAACAGAGTTAGCGTTTTGAGTCCGTATGACTCTTCAGAGCTAAAGAGAAGTGAAAATGTGATGAAATTTATACTGTTTAAGGAGGGTGGAGCGGGTGAAGCTGGACAGAAGCCCAGCGATAGGTGGGGACAAAGGAGAGATAGCCAGAGATGTCATGGACAAAAGAACAAAGGGGTATTAATGATAGCGGTTCTGGCTAAAGGAGGTGCTAATGGTGGCATTAAGGTCAGAAAGCAGAATGTGATGGTAGCAGGACATTTAGAATGTCTCATAGGAACAGAAGGAGGCCATTCAGCCCCTCGAGCTTGTTCCGCCATTCAGTTAGATCATGCCTCATCTGTATCTTATCTCCATCTACCCACCTTGCTTCCATAACTAATAATGCTCTTGTCGAACAAAAATGTATCAATCTCTTTTTTCAATTGACCCTTCCAGCAGCAACAGCTTTGTTTGGGGGAGAGAGTTCTAGATTTCCACTCCCTTTTGTGAGAAGGAGTGCTTCCTGACATTACCCCTGGTTTTAAGGTTACGCCCTTTTGTTCTGAATCCCCCCCCCACCAGAGGAAACAGTGTCTCTCTATCTGCCCCATCAACTCCTTCCAGCGTCTGAAACCTTCTATACCCAAGGAAAGGAGAGGCTGGCCTGCGCAATTTTGTTCTTGTAATTTTAGTCCTGGGGCCTTTCTGCTCTGTCCAGCCGGTAAGCACTGAGGTTATTTTGCCACCATCAATCCTCGCCCCATAAAACATTTGGCCTCTGATCCTTTCAACATTTCAGGAAACCTGCGAGCGTAGCTTCTTGGAGATGGAGGATTCCCATCGGAAAGCAATGGAGGAACTTCAGCGGCAACATAAACGGGATTTAGAGAAGGTCCAACACGACAAAGACCGATTACTGTCCGAGGAAACCGATGCCACCATCTCTGGTAAGAGCAGATACTCACTACATTAACAGGTGGAGCGAGGCAGGTTTGATCTTGCACTTTATGCTGCAGGTCTAAAATAATTTGCCTAGAGACACTTTTCTCTAGGGGTGGGGTTACTCTACGGCTCTACTTCAAAGAAAGACCTGCCTGTTGATAGCACCTTTTATGACCTGATGATGTCCTAAAACACTATACAGTGAATGAAGTACTTTTGAAATATAGTCACTATTATAATGTAGGGGGCATGCAGCCAATTTGTGCACAGCAAGTTCCCACAAGCTGCACTGTAATAATGGACAGATAATCTGTTTTTGTGATGCTGGTTGAGTGATAAATATTGGCCAGAACCTCTGCTCCTCTTCAGCATATTTGACGTCCAGCTATGAGCAGACTGGGCCTTGGCTTTCATACCTCATCCATAAGATAGCCGGTCTGACAAAACAGCACCCCCTCAGTACCTCACTGTAGTGTCAGGTCTTAGGCTCAAATCCCTGGAGCGGGACTTGAACCCCCAACCTTGGGACTGGGAGGTGAGAGTGCTGCCACTGAGCCAGGCACCTGTTGAATGACATTGCTGTCTGTTTACCATTGATAATGATGACTGGAGATGACCGGGGTGTCATGCCCGTGTACAGGAAACTTCAGTCAGGTGACTTTAGGATTCTGTGGACTCTGATGTCAGTGACGTTCCTGAGGAAAATCTTCCTGAGTATCTGACCAGTCAGTCCAATGTGTACTGCTGATCAGTGATAACCAAATTCACCTCATTACCTGCCAAATCTTAAACACTATCCTTAGTTGGATTTTGAACATTTCATTTACATTTCACAATTTTAAGAAAGGGAAGTGATGTTTGACAAAATCTATTTGAAGATACAGATCAGTGAGTTAAAAACTCAGTGGTGGGAAAGCTTTTAAAAAAACAATAATCTGGGTCTAAGTTAACATTTGGATAACTGAGGATTAATTAAGGAAAGCAAGCATTGATTTGTTAAAGGCAAGTCATGTTTAGCTAATTAAATTGAGTTTTTTGAGGCAACAGAGAGTAATGAGTATGTGGTAAAGTGAGTGCTATGTACCTTTAAGAGAATGTAGTTAACTGACCATGTGACTGTATCGACCAATCGGTATACAGCAGGGGCTACTTGGGTAACTTAAGTCTAGAGCTGGAAGTGATTTAAGATGCACACGTAGTGTTAGTGTCCTGTTCTTAGTTCCCATAAACCACCAGTGTTTGTTCAGTTAATCGGTCTCTCTGCCTATATTGTTTCAAGCACCAACTAATGTGTGAATATCAAGGCCGCAGCTTGCATTTGCTGGACAAAGCAAACTGGACAACCTAAAACATAAAAGAGAGAGTTTGCTGAGAGTAATGTCGTTGATGTGGTGTACATGGACTTCCAAAAGGCATTTGATAAAGTGCCACATAATAGGCTTGTCAACAAAGCTGAAGCACTTGAATTAAGAGGAACGATGGCAGCAAAGCCACACAGTTGGCTGAGTGGCAGGAGGGTAGACTGGAGGGTGGTTTACAGAGGGTACCCAGCAGCCGGTAACGGGATCACTGCTTTTGTTGATCTATATTAATGAATTAGACTTGGGTGGGCAGGGCACAGTTCCAAAATTTGTGGCTGACACAAAACTGGGAAGTACTGTGAACAGTAAGGAGGATAGCGATAGATTTCAAGAAGACATAGACAAGCTGGTGGAATGAGTGGAGTCGTGACAGACAAAGTTAAATGTAGAGAAGGGTGAAGTGATTCATTTTGGTAGGAAGAATAAGGAGAGAGACAATATAAAATAAAGTGTAGAATTCTGAAGGTGGTGCGGGGGCAGAGAGACCTGGGGGTTTTGGTGCCTAAATAGTTGCATGTGGTCGAGAAGGCATATGGAATCCTAGGTTCAATAAAAAGCCAGGAAGCTGTAATGAAACTTTGTAAAACTCTGGTTCAGCTCCAACTGGAGTATTGTGTCCAATTCTGGAACTGCATTTTTAGGAAGGATGTGAAGGCCTTAAAGAAATATAGAAAAGATTCCCAAGAATGGTTCCAGGGGCGAGGGACTTCAGATTGGAGAAGCAGGGGTTGTTCTTCTGAGAGAAAAGGTTGAGAACAGGTTTGAACAGAGCTGTTCAAAATCATGAGGAAGCGAGACAGAGTAGATAGAGAGAAACTGTTCCCACTGACGGAAGCGTCAAGAAGTAGAGGACACTGATTTAAGGTGATTAGCAAAAGAATCAAAGGTGATTTGAGGGGAAACTTTGTTAATGCAGTGAGTGAGATCTGGAATGCACTGCCAGAGTGTGTGGTGGAGGCAGATTCAATCAAGGCTTTCAAAAGAAAAGTGGATAAGCACTGGCAGAGAAAAATTTGCAGGGCTATGGGGAAAGGGCGGGAAAGTGGGACTAGCTGAGCTGCTCTTGCAGAGAGGCTCAGACCGGCCCAATGGCCTCCTTCTGTGCTTTAACCATTCTACAATCCTACGACTCTCTGAAACGAGCAGAGTACATAAGAGGGAGTCAGTGGATGTAGTCTATTTGGATTTTCAGAAAATATTTGATATGATGCCACTCAAGACGTTTTTACACAAGATTAGGGCTCGTGGAATGGGGGTGATATATCAGCATCGACTGAGAAGTCATTAATGGATAGAATAAAAGGGTAGGAATGTACGGGTCATTTTGCTGCTGGCAGGGTGCAGCTAGTAGAGTCTCCCCCACAAGTATCAGTGCTTGCGCCTCAGCAATTTAAAATTAATTTCAATGACTTAGAGGAGGGGACTGAGTGTAACAGCTTCATTTGCTGACAATATAAAGCTAGGTGGGAAAATAAGCTGGGAGGAGGATATAAGAAGGATGGTTGGAGCGATGGAAGATGGTGACATTGTGGTAATGTCACTGGACTGGTAATCCAGAGGCCCAGGCTAATGCTCTGGATCCATGGGTTCAAATCCCACCCACAGCCGCTGGTGGGATTTTAATTCAATTAATAAAATCTGAAATTCTGAAGCTGGTCTCAGACATGGTGACCATGAAACTATCATCGATTGTTGTAAAAACCCACCTGGTTCACTAATACCCCTTTAGGGAAGGAAATCTGCTGTCCTTACCTGGTCTGCCCTACATGTGACTCCAGACCCATAGCAACGAAGGTTGACTCTTAACTGCCCCCCGAAATGGCCGAGCAAGGCAGGGGCAATTAGGGATGGGCAATAAATGCTGGGCTTGCCAATGAAGTCCACATCCTGTGAAAGAATAAATAAAAAAGGGCAGCTAGTGGATATAGACAGGTTAAGTGATTGGGCAGACGGAAGTGTAATATGATGACGTGTGGAATTATCCACTTTGCCAGAAAAAATGGAAAAGCAGTGTATTTTTTCAAAGATTCCCAGGTAACGTTGGTGTTCTTAGAGATACGGGGGGGGGGGGGTCCTTGTACACGAATCCAAGGAAGTTAGCAAGCAATTAGGAAGGCACATGGTATATCAGCCTTTTATTGCAAGAAGGTTGGAATATTAGAATAAGAAAGTCTTACTGAATTTATACAGGGCTTTGGTGAGCCCTCACCTGGGGCCCTGTGTACAGTGTTGGGGCAGCATGTTGGGGTAGACAGCACCCCCCCCGCCTGCCCCACCATTGGAAGTAAAGTTGACGTGGAGCTGACCCACTCCATGCCTGCCGGCTGCTCAGCCATAAGGCTTTACGAGAGGGCGGGTTGAATCGGGGCAGCTGTGTGGAGACTTCTGCCCCTCGCTGAGGTCCCCCCCCTGCCCCCATTCCCCCCCCCCCCACCCCACCCGGGGCGCTGCCAGCCCATCCAGTTGGGCGGCAGGCAGCTCCATCAGCGCCAAGACGCATTGACGGCAACTGCCAGCACTGCAGCCAGGATGGAGAAGCGGGCCCAATGAATCCAAGAGACAGGTAAGGCTCAGGTGTTGGGCAGGGAGGGTTTGGGTAGGTTAGGGAGGGGCGGTGGGGTTTGGGGCGGTGAGTTTAATGCAGCGGGTGAGTACGAGGGGGGGTCTTTCTTAGGGAGCCACACCCTAACCCGCAAAGGGCAGCCCCCTGAAGAAAGTACCCTCGCCTTCCTTCCTGCCCATTGAAAAATGTATTTGAAAAATCCTACTCCTACCTGTCCGCCCACACTGACCGTTTTATGGCGTGGGCAGCATATTATCGCGGTCAGTTGGCTTGGTAACAAGCCCAATGACCCTTGATTATCTGTTTAAATATGGTGGGTGGGCAACCGATTTCTGTACCCCCTCCCCAAATTATGGGGGTGAGCTCGGTTGTTTCACGTGCCCCCCCCTCCTGTTCAAACCACGCCTGGGGGAGGCACAAAAATGCAGCCCTTGGTCTCTGTAAGGAAGGATACATTTGCCCTAAAGGGGGTGTAACAAAGATTCACTTGCTCGATTCATGGGATGAGAGGGCTGTCCTATGAAGACAGGTGTCTCGTGATCCAGACAGGAGAGAGAGGAAAGTGGAACTTTGTTATCCTCTCACCATCAGTGCCCATAAGCAGAGGTGTCTTTTGGGCCAGGATTTTACAGCTCCTCCCGCCTGACAGGATATTATGGTCCTGCTGAACTGAATGGACATTTAAATATCTCGCCACGTCTGTCTGGGGGAGACACGCCACATCATCCTGGCCTTGAATTATTTTTAAAGTAGACTGTGGCACGTTTCTCCAAACCTGCAGTTTATATGATCTAATTTTATAAATAACATGCAGCAAACACTCTTTATGATTGACTCAGAAGGTTAGTTTATTTCAAACCCAGTGGCGGGGGGTGGCAGGGTGATGTTCGCAATCTCTCGCTCTCTCACTCACACTCTCTCACTCACACTCTCTCACTCTCACTCTCTCACTTTGTCACCCTCTCTCTCACCCTCTCTGTCACCCTCACTCACACTCTCTCTCACACTCTCTCTCTCTCTCTTTCTCACACTCTCTCACACTCTCTCTTTCTCTCTCTCACAATCTCTCACTCTCTCTCTCTCTCTCACTCTCTCTCTCACTCTCTCTCTCACTCACACTCTCACTCTCTCACTCTCTGTCTCACACTCTCACTCTCTCTCTCACACTCTCACTCTCTCTCTCTCACACTCTCTCTCTCTGTCACTCTGTCACTCACACTCTCACTCTCTCTCACTCTCTCTCACACTCTGTCTCACTCTCTCTCACACTCACTCTTTCTCTCACACTCTCACTCTTTCTCTCACACTCTCACTCTCTCTCTCACACTCTCTGTCACTGTCACTCACACTCTCTCTCTCACTCTCTCTGTCTCACACTCTGTCTCACACTCTGTCTCACACTCTGTCTCACACTCTGTCTCACACTCTGTCTCACACTCTGTCTCACACTCTGTCTCACACTCTCACTCACACTCTCACTCACACTCTCACTCACACTCTCACTCACACTCACTCTCTTTCTCTCTCTCACACTCACTCTCTTTCTCTCTCTCTCACACTCTCTCTCACTCACTCACTCACTCACTCACTCACTCACTCACTCACTCACACACTCTCTCTCTCTCTCACTCTCTTTCTCTTGCACACATGCACACGCTAAGCGGGATAGAAAAGATGGCTTTTACAACTACGGATAGCAACAGTAAAAGAACCACAGAAGTGAATATTAGTTCACGTGATTTCCAGAGTCCGAAAGTCAAAGTCCAGAGGGGTTTCCTTTGTGGCGGAGTTCAGTTCAGGTGAGTTCCTGGTTGGAGACAGCAGCATGAAAGTCCTTGAAAGTGAATGAGGATGCAACATGATGAGGTTTCTGTTCCTTGTCTGCTTGGCAGGTGATGGGCAGATGTTTTTAATATAAAACCGGCTTTGAGGAGTTAAGAGGCGGTGACCAGCTGCTTGGTCAGCCAGAGGACCTGCTGCTGGTGTTCTTTCAAGTTGGTATTAAATTAGCAGACTGAGCTGTGAGGCTAGAAATGTAATATTAAAATAGTCCAAAGGTTTAGAAACATGGGGGTCATGTGATATGGCCCATGCAGTTTCTGTGCTCTGGCCAAAATCAATTATTTACCTTAGGACTGAAATGGTGGCTGTTAACACCTCTTCAGGTATAACGGGTTTAGATGTCTCTATCTTTGTTATTGTCCAGGCTGGTGGGGAGTCAGTTCATCTGTTAGCCATCTAGTTTCGTAATTATAATGTGGCCTTACAATGGAGTGTAAAATTTCACAAGGATGAGAGTGTAACTCTTTTGTTGTTATAATCTCTGTTGTAAGCTTCCAGAACAGATGGCCAATCTTGTGAGTCATGTGGTCTGTAGCAGCCATCTTTCGGTTCAGTAAAATGTTAAAATAGGTTTGATTTTTAAACAGCTTACGATCCCTTTCATGTCTTAGGGACATGACAAAAGGAACATAGGAAATAGGAGCTCGAGCAGGCCATCCCGCTTCTCAAACCTGCTCTGCCATTCAACTTGATCATGGCTGATCTTCAAACTCAATGCCACTTTTCTGCACTATTCCCATTTCCCTTGATTTCTTTAATATCCAGAAATCTTTCAATGTCTGTCTTGATTATACTTAATGACTGAGCCTCCACAGCCCTCTGGGATAGAGGATTCCAAAGACTCACTGGCCTCTGAGTGAAGAAATTCCTTCTGATCTCAGTCCTAAATGGTCTACCTCTTATTCTGAGACTGTGTCCCTTCTTCTAGATGTCCCCCCAGCCAGGTGAAGCATCCTTCCTGCATCGACTCTGTTGAGCTCTGTAAGAACTTTGTACACTTCAATGACACCACCTCTCATTCTTCTAAACTCTGGGGAATACAGGCCCAGTCTCCTCAATCTCTCCTCGTAGGACAATCGCGTCATTCCAGCAATTAGTCTGGTGAGCCTCCATTGCAGCCCCTCTACAACAAGTACACCCTTCCTTAGGTAAGGAAACCAAAACTGCACACAGTACTCCAGGTAGAGTCTATCCAAGGCTCTATTCAAATGCAGCAAGACACCTTTACTCTTGAGTATAGTAGAATGGGTCAATGTTCCCTGGAGCCCAAATAATGAGAGGTGATCTCATTGAAAGGTATAATTTTCCAAAGAGGGCTGTTTACCCAGGCTGGAGAGTTAACTGGAGGGGCAGAGTCTCAGGATAAGGGGTTGGCCATTTAGGATTGAGATGAGGAGAAATCTCTTCATTCAGAGCTGTAAATCGTTGGAATGCTTGACTGCATGGTGTTGTGGGTGTTCAGCTGATGAGTGTTCAAGACTGAGATCGACAGATTCCTGGGCAGTAAGGTGAATCGAGGAACGTGAAAATAAGTTCAGCCATGATCCTATTGAATGACAGGGCAGGTTCAAGGCCTACTCCTGCTCCTACTGCTTTTGTAGCTTTATACTGTAGCTTTGAGATCGTCTGTGTGTTGTGTCTACCCCAGTTACCTCATGAAAGAAAATCTAACCATATGAATTGACGATGATTTCATAAATGGGCATTTATCCTCATGAATCAGCGGAGGGAAAAGAGAGAAACATTTGAGTTGAGACAAAACAAAGGAAGGAAATACAAGAGGCATCAGTGAACGGGCACATGACCTCATGAGCAGAGGTCAAAATCATTTTTTTTCCCCAAGGGCCCTTCTTGAGATTTATTACCTGAAAGCTTAACCCCTGACAACCGTTCTAAAGTGTGAAATACTGAATAAAAGGTCTTTTGTTGACTCAGTTGGTGTGACGCTAAGCCCAGAGACACCTGGAAGATCCCAGATTCAAACCCTAATCTGTGTGAGGTTTTCACGCCTTGACCGAGACACCCCAGGAGAGCTGGGATTTGGCCAAACCGTTTCTCGGCCAGGGAGGGGAGAAATGAGGTGGGTTTCAGCCTTCAGTGAAGCCTGTGGATGTGAGTGGAGGATAAGATTGGGATCAGCTACGATGCTTTGCACAGTCAAATAGCTCGGTCTCCAGTCTCTCAGTTCCAGAAAAACGACTGGGGTAAGGAACTGGGGTGAGCCGCCAGAGAATTCGGAGTCACCTCTCTGGAGGGAAAGGAGAGAGGGCGGACGAACTAGGATAGGGGGAAAAAACACAAGGAAGTAGATAACTGAGTGGCAGCGGTGAGTGTAGTAAGAGGAAATTAGAGTTACACAGGCATGGCAGAGGTTATGTATGACATGTTTAAGCTGTAAACAGGAGGTGACACAATGGAACAGTCCAGAGTTGAAAGCCTGTGACCCAGTGGTGTAGGGGTGAAGGTTTAGGCTCTGCCAAGGCCGGGAATGGAGGTGGACGGGACCCAAAAATTGAGATGCTGCCCAGCCTGCCAGTACCTCGCCCCCCCGCCCCCCTCCCCCGCCCCCCCTCCCCTGCCCCCCTCCCCCGCCCTTCCTGATATCGGCTACAAGGCAGGCCTGCAGTTAGGCTCAGCAGGAGCCTTGGTAAACAGGGCTTGAGGAGGTTGACTGTGAATTTCCAGTCGGCCTATTCCCAACGTGAAACGAAGACAACCAAAGGCCAACCTAGAGGGACCTCCACCCCTCACCCCTGACATTGATGGCCTGGATACTTTCTCTATTGTTTAATTTTGTTTTAAAGTGACTGAAAAGGCACCTTCCTGTCGAATCACCCTCCTTGTTACTCGCCCTTTATTGTAGTCAGGTGCTCCTCTGAAGCTGGAAGGCTTCTGATTGGCCCTCCAGCTTCAAGACCCTGCCCACCATCCTTAATTGGACAGGGAACCTGTCTTCATGCCATATGGGGGGCGGGGGGTTAAGGGCCCCAGTCAAAACCCCAACAAGTGACAGTTCTCCCTCGGGAGCAGATTCAAGACCCAGAAACAGGCCTGGCTCGTGTTTCTCGTCTAGACTCAGCTTGTAGTGTGCATCAACCAACATACGTGTTTGGAGTCAGTTACGGAGAGAAAGTGGGAGGTGCCTGAGGAGAAGAGGCTCAATGAGGGCCTGGTGGAGGTTGTCCTATAGAATCGGAAGGATGGAGGGTTCACTCGGAGGCCAGCAGAGGCTGATCCAACAGTTCATTGGAGGTTCTTTCCTCTGGAAAAGAGAAACCTGAGGGTGACCTAACAACCTCACAAGATCGTAAGAATTTAAGAAATGGGAGCAGGAGTAGGCCATTCAGCCCATCGAGCAGGCTCCGCCATTCGGCCCACCGAGCAGGCTCCGCCATTCGGCCCACCGAGCAGGCTCCGCCATTCGGCCCACCGAGCAGGCTCCGCCATTCGGCCCACCGAGCAGGCTCCGCCATTCGGCCCACCGAGCAGGCTCCGCCATTCGGCCCACCGAGCAGGCTCCGCCATTCGGCCCATCGAGCAGGCTCTGCCATTCAATAAGATCATGGCTGAGCTGATTCTGGCCTAAAAACTCCTCTTTCCTGCCTGCCCCCCATAACCCTTTGTCGATCAAAAATCTAACTCAGCCTTGGATGTATTCAGTGATCCAGCCTCCACTGCTTTTCTGGGGTAGGGAATCCCACAGACTAATGACCCTCTGAGAGAAGATCTTTAAAATTCTGAAAGGATTCAATAGGATATATATTGAGAAGATATTTCTACTTGCTGCGGGGGGGGGGAACCAGTACTAGAGGCTATAAATATAAGATAGTCGCCAATAATCCCAATAAGAAATTCAGGAGAATCTTCTTTACCCAGAGAGTAGTGAGATTGTGGAATTTACTCCTACAGGGAGTAGTCAGGGCAAATAGTATCGATGCATTTAAGCAGAAGCTAGACAAACCTATGAGGGAGAAAGGAGTAGAAGAATATGCTGGAAAAACTCAGCAGGTCTGGCAGCATCGGCAGAGGAGAGCACAGTTGACGTTTCATGAGGACTCGAACCGTCAACTGTGCTCTCCTCCACCGATGCTGCCAGACCTGCTGAGTTCTTCCAGGTATTTCTGTTTCTGTTTTTGTTTTGGATTTCCAGCATCTGCAGTTTTTTGCTTTTATGTCTTTTTTATATAGAAGAATATGCTGATAGGGTGGGAAAAGGCTTGTGTGGACCATAAACACCAGCATAGACCAATTGGGCCGAATAGCCTGTTTCTGTGCTGTAAATTCTATGCAAGCCATTGACATACGCTGTAACAAGTGACCTCAACACTGATCCCCGTGACCCCTGAGCATGTGAACACCCCTCACTTCACAACTCCCGTTTTCTGTGTCTGGTTTAGCCAATTCCTGAACTTTACCTTTCATTTCATTCCTTTGTTACGTAACCCTCCCGGTTTGAACGAACATATGCAAATTCTCACCTCTTCCATAACACAAAGACTCTCCCTCATAGGTTTAATGGAGAAATGCAGTTTGTGGTTACAGCCTCACTATTATGAAGCCAGGCCACTCACGGTATGAACCATCCAGTGATTCATAACAACAATAGCGGCCTTAGCACACAGCACAACATCCCGAGAGGCTCCAGAGGAGCGTTATTAGGGAAAAATTAATGCAAGGCCACCTGAGGAGATATTAGAGTTAGGTGACCAAAAGCTTGGTCAAGGAGTTGAGTTTTAAAGATCGTCTTAAAGGAGGAAAGGGAGGTAGAGAGAGACAGAGAAACGTAGGCAGGGAATTCCACAGCTTAAGGCTTTTGGCTTTTTCACCAATCAAGCAATTAAAATTGGGGATGTACAAGAGGCCAGAACTGGAGGAGTGCCAGGATCGCGAGAGGGTTTGTACGGCTGGGGATGCTGACACAGATAGGGAGAGGTGAAGCCAGCGAGGGATTTGAAAACAAGGATGAGAACCTTTTAAAAGTGAGATGTGGCTGGAGTGGGGGCCAGTGTAGGTCAGTGACCACAGGTAGGCCAGGGGTTAGGGGAAATGGGACTTGACAGGTGGGACTTTAGCTGTAGACTGATAACAAACGATTCTGGGACACACACAGCCAGCTGGTTACCTGTTGTCAATGGTTGTCTAAAAGAAAAATGTGAAAGAAATGAATTTCAGCCGTGACTGGTCTTTGTTCCGTGTTGCAGCCATTGAAGCTGTGAAGAAGGCCCATCGGGAGGAGCTGGAGAGACTGCAGAGCACCCAGAACAGTGCAAACAACAATGACTTGGAGAGGCTTCGTAAGCAGCACCAGTGAGTATGGCTCGTCTCTTGGGAATCACAAAGCCGTGTGCGTGTGTGCGCGCGTGTGCGTGCGTGCGTGTGTGTGACCCGTGTGTGGAGTGTGTGTGTGCATGTGGACCTGTGTGTGTGCATGTGGACCCGTGTGTGTCTGTGGATGCATGTGTGTGTGGACCCATTAGAAAGGGGCACCAGCTAGCTGCGTTTCTTGAGTGGGTGTTTAATCTAGTTTTCAGTTCTAGTATAGAAAAGTAGAATTTTATTGGCACCACCCTGTCAGCCAGACACACAGCCAGCCGTCTGTTTTACAGCAGACACAGCCTATTCACTGAAACATTGTCTATTTAAACAGCACACTAGAGCAAACAGTCCACAGAGTCTATTTAATAAGGGTCTGTATGAACTACAGCAAACAGAACTCATGACTAAAACTGCAATAGTCTCTCCAGATGAAAGCAGGATTATTTATCCAGCAAAGTACAGTAATTGGAGGATAGTTATATGATACAAATTCTGTATGAATCCCAGTGACTTACAGCAGTGATTCATACTTTGGGTGTTTGTGTTGATGTGACAGTCTATTAGCTTATTTGGAGTTGTTCACTGGTTCTCCCGCAGGCAGGAGCTGGAGTCGCTGCAGCGGGAGCTACAGGTGCTGTCAGAACAATACTCCCGCAAGTGCTTGGAGATCAACTACCAGATGAAGGAGACCCAGCTGCGAGAGAAAGACCTGTCACGGAGCCAGCGGGAGAACGAGGAGCTGCTGCGACAAAACCAGGTAACCGGGGCGAGGAGGATTGTGACCTGGCAGTGAGGCCCACGCCAGAAATGGTAGCTCCTCAGGGACACGCGCCTCCCTGCGCTGAGGGAGGGGCGATATGAAATAAAAGATGGGGTGAGAAAAGGACACAGCGCCTATTATCCACTGCTAGCAATCCTGATGTGTTATAGACCTAAAAGCCAGAATGCAGCTTAACTGAAAAGTGTTGACCCCGCCAGCCTCAGGCAGCGCAGTGATCCACATGGTCCCGTACAAAATGGCTGCATTGACCCTTCCAGATTCTGTGCCGGGCTCACTAGGAATCTACAATGAGTTCAGCTGAGGAAAACTGGGTGGGTTTTTGGTGATTCTACTATGGGCATGTTTGAGATCATGACTAGATCCCTCCTGATGGTAAATGAGATAAGGCAGATACACCCTGCGGCCTTGTCTCCCAGTATGTTGTTATGTGTTAAAAACAAAAACAAAAAAACTGCGGATGCTGGAAATCCAAAACAAAAACAGAATTACCTGGAAAAACTCAGCAGGTCTGGCAGCATCGGCGGAGAAGAAAAGAGTTGACGTTTCGAGTCCTCATGACCCTTCGACAGAACTTGAGTTCGAGTCCAAGAAAGAGTTGAAATATAAGCTGGTTTAAGGTGTGTGTGTGGGGGGCGGAGAGTCTCTCTCTCTCCGCCCCCTCCACACACACCTTAAACCAGCTTATATTTCAACTCTTTCTTGGACTCGAACTCAAGTTCTGTCGAAGGGTCATGAGGACTCGAAACGTCAACTCTTCTCCGCCGATGCTGCCAGACCTGCTGAGTTTTTCCAGGTAATTCTGTTTTTGTGTTGTTATGTGTTTTCTGGTGAGCCCAGAATTTGCCCTGTTTGTACCGCAGGTTGAGCTCGGAGCGTCAAATGGCAATAAGAAAACAAACTCCGCTGGTGTGATGCTTTCTTAATTGCCCTCCAGAGATTTGAAGCTGACGTATTTCAAGCTGACACTCCAGTGTAGTGCTGCACTGTCAGAGGTCACGTCCCTCGGTTGTGACATTAAACTGCGGCCCCACCTGCCCTCTCAGGTGGATGTGAAAGATCCCAAGGCACTATCTTTGAAGGAGGAGCAGGAGAGTTCTCCCCGGTGTCCTGGCTGACTTTCATCCCTCAGCCAACAACACGAGAAACAGATTATTTTTTGGTCGCTATCACGTTGCTGTTTGTGGGAGCTTGCTGTGTGTAATTTGGCTGCCGTGTTTCCTACATTATAACAGTGACTACGCCTCAAAAGTACTTCATTGGCTGTGAAGCACTTTGGGATGTTCTGAGGTTGTGAAAGGTACCACAGAAATGCAAGCCTATCTTTACTTTTCTGAATTTCTTGTCTACTCCCAAGGATCTAGAACACCCTAAACTTCCCCACTGTCAGAGACAGTCCGTCTAGACCTCCTGGGTTAGGTTGCTCATGGGGTGGGGGGGGGGTGGAGCACGAGGTAAAGGGATTGAGGGATAAATCCACCTGTGGCCAAATAGCGATCCACACTGTCAAATCCCGGGCAACACTTCACTGATTGAGGCCCCATTCCCAACGAGGCAGGCCCCAGGGCATAAAAAATAGGGAGTAAAAGGAAGAGGGACTCCATTAACCCCACCGTTGGTCTACTCTGGGAGCTCGGGACTGGCTGGAAGGTTAAATGATTCCTCAGGTAAGATAGTGTCTCCAGCCACTGGACACTAAAGCTTCGTTTACAGTGCAGAATGTCACAGCTGTTTAAAAGCCTGTGGCATGTGCTGTTTCCGCTGCAGTGTACATTTAGAGTAATGGGCACCCAAAAGTGAAGCTGTAATCTTATCTTGAGGAACCAGCTGACAGGACAAATGAGTTCCCTGCCATTCACTTCCCTTCTGGTGAGGCCTGTCTAAAGGTCCCCTCAGAATCGACAAAACTTTGACCACCCACTCTCGGCAGCATTAAACGAGCAAGTCCCCGGGATGTCCTGTGCCTTCTCCTTTCCGCTGCTCGTTCCCCCTTTTTCTGGAATAAGGTGCAAAATTCTCAGCCTAGCGTGGAGACGTCTCCTTACTTTGCCAGTATAGCTTCAGGTTAAATGGAAAAAAATATTTGCCAATTCTCACCAGTTCTCGAGACGTTATGTTAACCTTGTACCTGACCTTCAGGGACTATACCTGTGCGGAGCTCTGTGGTCTCCAGAGCTGGAGAAGGCACAAGAAAGATTCACAAGGATGATAGTTAAAGTTATCAGAAAAGGCTGAAAAGTTGGGACTTTTCCTTGGTAAAGAGAAGGCTGAGTGGTGACTGGTGGAGACCTTTAAAATTAAAAGGACCTGATAGGGTGGACATAACAGAAAACAATTCCATTTGTGAGAGAGACCAACACTAATGGTTATAAATATAAGCTAGTCACTAATATATCAAATCAGAAACTCGAGACAAACTTCTTTAGCTAGAGAATGGTTTGAAACTCCTTCGAAAGCACCTTCCAGACCCGTGACCACTACCACCTAGACGGACAAGGGCAGCAGACACATGGGAACACCACCACCTGCAAGTTCCCCTCCAAGTTACTCACCATCCTGACTTGGAAATGTATCGGCCGTTCCTTCACTGTCAAAATCCTGGAACTCCCTCCCTAACAGCGCTGTGGGTGCACTTACACTACATGGACTGCAGCGGTTCAAGAAGGCGGCTCACCACCACCTTCTCAAGGGGCAGCTAGGGATGGGCAATAACTACTGGCCCAGCCAGCGATGCCCACATCCCACGGACGAATAAATAAACAAAAAGAAACTCGCTACTACAGGAAGCAGTTGAGGCGAAGAGCTCCGATACATTTGAGGGGAAGCTGGATCAGCAGGCGCGGGAGAAAGGAGTAGAGGATTTGTTGATGGAGTTAGATGAGGAAGAGCGGGAGGAGGCTTGTGTGGAGAATAAACAACAGCACAGAGCAGCTAGACTGAATGTGACTTCCGTGGAATTGCAACAGGGATAGGTTTCGCTGGGAATGCACACAGTACAGAAACAAGTCTCCATTTAACCGAAGTCTTCCATGTGATTGTGTTACTCCAGAATATTCAGTGCATGTCTTAGATTGGGGAAAATGCTCCAAGGGTAAATGAAGCGACATTGATGGCAGCTTGCAGCTAACATGCTGACCTTTGCTGACCTCGTGAGACCTTGTGCTGGCCAATATTTATCCAATAACCCACATCACTGTGAACAGATTATCCTCTCATTAATCACATTGCTGTTTGTGGGATCTTGCTGTGTGCAGATCGGCTGCCGTGTTTCCCGCTTTACAACCGTGAAAATGTTTTCAATCAAAAGCATCTCATTGGTTGTAAGGTGCAATGGAACGTCCTCAGGCCACGGAACGTGCGATATCAATTCAAGTTTATCTTTGCACTGGAGTGGGGTTGTGTGGGTTTGGAAGTTGTCGCTTGTGCCACTGCCTCGCACAAGGTTTTAGCTACTATCTCTGCCACTTTTCAATAGCATTCTGCCGGTGCTTAATATATGCCAGTGGGCCAGAAGGTTGAAGCGGTCTTTTTCCTTGCTCTCGTTGGAGTTGTGAACTTACTTTCTTCTACTTTTGGAGCTTTCAACCCAGCAGCGTCACTCTCAGAAATGCCCTCAGCCACCCTCCCCATTTGCCCATACTCTTTCTTCCTGTGCTGCTGGGGCAGATCCCAGGATGGGGCACTTCCAGGGATGGGTGGGTGGATCCTGGCTGCAGGATTGTGTCGAAGAAGATGTCAATGCCTCAGCCAATCAGAGGTGACTTGCCAACCAATCAGCACCCTTTTCTCTTGCGGTGTAAATTGTTGTGATCATTTGAAATTTGGCACTCTTGCATTTGTCCCAGTGAGAGCAAAATTAAAATCTTCGGCAACATGTCTCTCTTTTCAGTAACAAAAAAAACTCCAGCACCTGATGGTATTAGCCTAGGGTATTAAAAGTAGTTGAGTAAACTGTAGGCACGTTCGTCATAATCTTCAAAAACACTTTATATTCGAGAATTGTGACTTTGGATTGGAAAATTATAAATATCACTCCATTATTTAATAAATGAGGGAAAAGAAACCTGAAAATTTGAAGTGATGGATTCTCGTTGGACGGATGAGTGTTGAACAAGGAGACCAGTTGTTCACTGTCTAAGTTGGTGCCATCTCTATGTGGTGTTAAACCAAGGCCCAGACTGTTGGCATGACAGAAAACCAGAGTCTCTCATCAGAGACCAAGCGATTGAGCACAAGGGCAAGGATCAGCTCATCAGAGTGAGTCAGCAAGGGTTTGTGAAGAATGTTTTAAATAGAGTTTTGTCATCCAGTTGTAGCAGCCGGGGCCACAGACTAGCTTACAAAAATCAGAACCATCGGGCCGAGAGCTCCAATCTTTTAAAGCCAGCCTGTCAGTATCATGAAAGGGGAAAAGGTATCATGCGTGATTATGGGGGCGGGAGGGGGTGCTGTTGGATGAATAAGGGGCCCAGAAATAGGAGGAGGAGCGAGGCCCATGATTTCTGTCCCTGGCCTCGATTGACAGGATGTTGCATGTGTTCTCCAGGAATCTGTACTGCAGCCTGGTTGGGGGTACAGCAAAGGTTCATTAAACTGGTCCACAGGATGAAGGGGGTGGTGGGGGGGGGGTTGTCCTATGATGAGCGGCTGAGAAAATTGGGTGTATATTCTCTGGAGTTTAGAAGAACGGGAGGTGATCTCATTGAAACCTACACGATTCTGAAGGAGCTTGAGAGGGTATATGCTGAGGCATTGCTTCTGCTGGTCAGGGAACCTAAAACACAGGGGCACAATCTCAGGATAAGGTGACATAAGAACGTAATAGGAGCAGGAGTAGGCCATTCGGCCCCTCGATCCTGCTCTGCCATTCAATAAGATCATTGCTGATCATCTTGTGTTTCAATTTCCACATTCCCATCTAATCCCCAGTAACCATTGATTCCCCTGCCTGACAAGGATTTATCTACCTCTGCCTTAAAAATATTCAATGACCCCGTCTCCACCACTTTCTGAAGCAGAGAATTCCAAAGTCACACAGCCCCCTGAGAGAAAAAAATTCTCCTCATCTCTGTTCTAAAAGGGCGACCCCTAATTTTAAAACAGTGCCCCCAAGCTCTGGACTCACCCACAAGAGGAAACATCTTTTCCACGTCCAGCTTGTCAAGACCGTTCAGGATCTTATATGCTTCAATCAAATCACCCCTCACTCTTCAAAACTCCAGTGGAAACAAGCCCAGTCTGTCCAACCTTTCCTCATAAGACAACCCACTCATTCCAAGTATCACTCTAGTAAACCTCCTCTGAACCGCCTCCAATGCATTTACATCCTTCCGTAAATAAGGAGACCAAAACTTCACACAGTATTCGAGATGTGGTCTCACCAATTCCCTGTATAACTGAAGCATAACACTCTTACTTTTATGTTCAATCCCTCTTGTAATAAAGGATAGCATTCTAGCATTCCACTAGCCGCCTTATTATTTAGGACTAAGGTGAAGAGAAATTTCTTCACTCAAAAGGTTTGTGAATCTTTGGAATTCTCTTTGCCAGAGGGTTGTGAATGCTCCATTGTTGAATATATTTAAGGCTGGGATAGACAGATTTTTGGTGTCTCAGGGAATTAAGGGTTATGGGGATTGGACAGGAAAGTGTAGTTGAGCCCAGGATCAGTCATGATCATAAACAAAAACAGAATTACCTGGAAAATCTCAGCAGGTCTGGCAGCATCGGCGGAGAAGAAAAGAGTTGACGTTTCGAGTCCTCATGACCCTTCGACAGAACTTGATTTCGAGTCCAAGAAAGAGTTGAAATATAAGCTGGTTTAAGGTGTGTGTGTGGGGGGGCGGAGAGAGAGAGAGAGACAGAGGTGCTTGTGTAGACAAACAAGCAGTGATAGAAGCAGATCATCAAAAGATGTCAGTGACAATGGTACAAAAGAACACATAGGTGTTAAAGTTAAAGTTGGTGATATTATCTAAACAAATGTGCTAATTAAGAATGGATGGTAGGGCACTCAAGGTACAGCTCTAGTGGGGGTGGGGGGAGCATAAAAGATTTTAAAATATTTAAAAATAATGGAAATAGGTGGGAAAAGAAAAATCTGTAAAATTTATATGGAAAAAAAAGGGGAAAAAAGGGGGAAACAGAAAGGGGGTGGGGATGGGGGAGGGAGCTCACGACCTAAAGTAAGGTGCCTAGTCGGAAGATGAGGTGTTGTTCCTCCAGTTTGCGTTGGGCTTCACTAGAACAATGCAGTAAGCCAAGGACAGACATGTGGGCAAGAGAGCAGGGTGGAGTGTTAAAATGGCAAGCGACAGGGAGGTTTGGGTCATTCTTGCGGACAGACCGCAGGTATTCTGCAAAGCGGTCGCCCAGTTTACGCTTGGTCTCTCCAATGTAGAGGAGACCACATTGGGAGCAACGAATGCAGTAGACTAAGTTGGGGGAAATGCAAGTGAAATGCTGCTTCACTTGAAAGGAGTGTTTGGGCCCTTGGACGGTGAGGAGAGAGGAAGTGAAGGGGCAGGTGTTACATCTTTTGCGTGGACATGGGGTGGTGCCATAGGAGGGGGTTGAGGAGTAGAGGGTGATGGAGGAGTGGACCAGGGTGTCCCGGAGGGAGCGATCCCTACGGAATGCCGATAAGGGGGGTGAAGGAAAGATGTGTTTGGTGGTGGCATCATGCTGGAGTTGGCGGAAATGGCGGAGGATGATCCTTTGAATGCGGAGGCTGGTGGGGTGATAAGTGAGGACAAGGGGGACCCTATCATGTTTCTGGGAGGGAGGAGAAGGCGTGAGGGCGGATGCGCGGGAGATGGGCCGGACACGGTTGAGGACCCTGTCAACGACCGTGGGTGGAAAACCTCGGTTAAGGAAGAAGGAGGACTTGTCAGAGGAACCGTTTTTGAAGGTAGCATCATCGGAACAGATGCGACGAAGGCGAAGGAACTGGGAGAATGGGATGGAGTCCTTACAGGAAGCAGGGTGTGAGGAGCTGTAGTCGAGGTAGCTGTGGGAGTCGGTGGGTTTGTAATGGATATTGGTGGACAGTCTATCACCAGAGATTGAGACAGAGAGGTCAAGGAAGGGAAGGGAAGTGTCAGAGATGGACCACGTGAAAATGATGGAGGGGTGGAGATTGGAAGCAAAATTAATAAATTTTTCCAAGTCCCGACGAGAGCATGAAGCGGCACCGAAGTAATCATCGATGTACCGGAGAAAAAGTTGTGGAAGGGGGCCGGAGTAGGACTGGAACAAGGAATGTTCCACATACCCCTTAAAGAGACAGGCATAGCTGGGGCCCATGTCATGATCATGTTGGATGGTGGAGCAGGGATTGTTTGGTCTGTTCCTGCTCTTATTTCTTGTGATCTTGTGTGTTTTCAACATTTCATTGTATTTATTAACAACTGAGCTGAAGGAACAGAGAGCTGTCTATTCAAGTTTGCAGTTAAGAAGGGTTAAGTATAAATGGAAGTTACAAAGACATGTTGACAGATAAAATGAGCTGATATAAAACTATGTCAGACGGAATTCACTGGGGGAATATGGGAGGTCATCCACTTTGGATATGAAAAATACAAATTGAATATTTTCTTAATGGTGAGAGACTGGGGACTGTGGAGAAACAGCAGGATTTAGGTGCCTGATTCTCAGATCTAAGTGGATGACCTCTCATTTTCCCTTATTGAGCCCTGCCTGCCACAGCTTTGTCCACTCATTTAATCTCTCGCTGTCCCTTTGCAACTTTCCTCTCCCATCTGCACTGTTTACTCTTGCTTCCTAACTTAGTGTCATCTGCAAACTTGGATATAAGCCTCTCTATTCCTTCAGTTAAGTCATTGATGAACATCTTGCAAAGCTGAGGCCCCACCACAGATTCCTGGGGGGACTTCACCAGACGAATCCTAAGTGATGGATTCTCCCATCGCTTCGACAGGTGAGTGTTCAGTAAGGAGACTACTTGTTCACCCCTAAGTTGGTGTATTCTCACATGTGATATTAAACCAAGGCCCATAGACAGAGAGGCTCTCCTTCATGGCGAAAATGGCAGAAGTGGCTAAAAAATGTAAGTCCCGTCCTGAAGACAGTACTTCCCGTTTCCGCAGGGGCTGAAATGGGGACAGGGCAAGTTTCCTGCCTGCACAGTTTATGGAGGAGGCTGGCCATATATATTATCAGCTGTCTCCACTGAAGTGGGATTTCAGTAGGCCAGAAGTGTGAGACCTGACATGTGCAGATTGGACCAGGTAACAGCTGATCTGAACTTGGTGGATTCATTTGGATAGCCAGGAGGGACACTTTTGGAGTAGGTCAGGTGTCCTTTGGAATTGTTAAAAGTAAACATAAATATGCGTAAAAGGTGCATAAATCCATTACTGTCAAGTTCAATGGACAACAGACCTGTCAAAATCAACTGTCAAAACTGACAGAAGCATCTGTCAAAGGAAGCTGTCAAGGCATTTAAAAGTCCAGCCCTTTAAACTTTTGAAGAAAGGTCTGGTGTTAAAAAAATGACTGCTTGTTATTTCACTCTGTCTGTCCATATATGCCTGACGGTTTCCATTACTGGATTAGTGCTGCATGACTGATTTTACAACCATCCATTATCACAGCAGGTGACTACCATGTCACAATTCAACTGACAGCTACAAGTGGTTATGGACTCTTTGATGTTGGACTATGAATTCCAGTGCTTGTTGTTGTAAGGGATTGTGCACTTGAATGAAATGTTTGTTGTTATAAGGTATCATTTAGTTGAAGGAATGTAAGTGTGTTTTTATGAATGGAAGTTTTTTTTAATATAGCAAAATTTGCAATAGACACCTGGAACTTTATTTTATCACAACTCTGCTGAGGTCTGCCCATGGTGGATACTGAGTGAGTTGCATAGTAGGTGCAAGATGGTGAGTGGAAGGTATGGGTTAGCATAGGGGCTATAAAAGGCCAAAGGGGGAGGGTGGGTGGAGGGGCACAGGTCGTCATGGGGATATAAAGAGTTTTGGGGGATTGGTGGAGGGGCATAGGTTGGCATGGAGTGTATGCGGGGTTATGGTGGGTGAGCATGAGGTGGCATGGATGGGGAATGTGTGGGGAGTGGGTGGGGGTTGGAAGGATGTTCCATGTTTTAATCGTTACTTTTAAACTTTGGACACAATGCTGGAGCACCGAGGCAAGCCTCCATACCCAGCATCCTCCTCAGTTCTTCCCAGGCTGCCCACCCTGAGTTCTAATCCAGCCCACGGGACCCCCCGGGTCCAAAAATCCAGTACCCGGCCAGCCGCTTTTAAAGGTTGGGCTCGTGGAGCCAGGAGCTTCTCCCATCACTGCGCACCTGACCTGGAAGCCAAAATCCGGGCCCAACTCTTCATTTGCAGACCTGATTGCAGACATTCCATATGAAGTCAGCGTTGGAGGAGCGGGTGAAGATATACTGGCTTTGCGGAATGCTAGCTACTCCTGGAATCTAATCTATCCATCAAGTATTTGACAGCTTTTAAACAATTTGGCATCACTCCAGTGCAAAAAACCTGGCAATGCACCAGTAATAAATAGTTTGGGCACATACCTGTCCTGCGGTTAAACGATTCACAAAGGAAAAGGAAACCTAATACACCATCTTTGTGTCTACGTATGTATGTTTGAACCAGAAATTAGTGCTGAAGCAATAAATAATGAATCTGACACCAAGTGAGAAGGTAGGATTTTCAGTAGAAGCCCCAGTGTTGGTCCCCTCGGGACCTGACTCTGGCCCACTCTGATGTTGAGGTTCCTCGATGACAGAGAATTCCCTATTTGGATCTGTCCAGGCCTGTTTTTTTATCCCGCACATATCGTGGAGTCCAGCTTACTGGCCCTGGGATTGGCTTCCAGGGAATGTCTTTGTGTCTGAGTTTGGAATGTCCTGTGGTGTGGGTTCGCGTGCTCAGCTGGCTGTAGAATTTTGCCTTTTGGTGTGAGGGAACTCTCTCCGCCTCAGAAGGCGGTGGGGGCGGGGCCACAATATTTTTAAGGCAGAGGTAGATAGATTCTTGTTAGGCAAGGGGATCAAAGGTTATCGGGGTTAGATGGGAATGTGGAATTCAAAACGTCAACCATGATCTTATTGAAAGGTGAAGCAGGCTCGAGGGGCCGAATGGTCTACTCCTGTTCCTAGTTCTTATGTTCTTATGGAATCCTCCATGTGAACCACGTGGCCCACCCAGTGAAAGTGAGCTCTGATATCTTGATAACAGATATGCGGTATCTTGCAGGAACTTTGGTGTTAGGGATTTTATCTAGCCACTTGATGTTGCAGATAGATCTTAAACATTGAGCTGTTTTATGTGACATCGGTAGCTTGAGAACCATTGCTTGGTAGACTTTGATCTTTGTTTTGAGACAAACTCCTTGCTCACTCCAAACCTGGGGGTGAGGCCACCAAATGGTGAGTTTGGTTGTCAATTGAAGTCCACACTCGTTACCCCTACTCTCTACCTCCCATCGCCCAACTAATCCCTAATCTTGTCAGTGTGAAGTTCTTGGGAAGAAACAAAAGGTTCAGCAAGATTCAGTATGAAGCAGAACTGTGGCGTGCACTCTTAAGAGATGGATTCCTTTGTTTTCTTCTAGTCTCCCTCCACAGATGTGTATAGTGACCTTAAGAAGACAAAATGAACAATACAATTTTCAATACAATGCAGTCAATAGGTTGCATCCAATTCCATTAAATCTTATTTTTGAAGTCTTTCATGTGGAACTTTATTGAATGTCTTCTGAAAGCCTGTATAAATAACATGCATAGGCATTCTTTTATCTACTGAAAGAGTTACCCCTTCAAAAAACCTAATCACAGAATCACAGAACTGTTACAGTGCAGAAGGAGGCCACTCAGCCCATCCTCTCTGCACTGGCTCTCCAAATGAGCATCATGACTTAGTGCCATTCTCCTGTTTTTTTTTCCCCATACCCTTGCATATTATTTCTATTCAAATAATCATCTAATGTCCCCTTGAATGCATCGATTGAACCTGCCTCCACCACACTTCCAGGCAGTGCATTCCAGACCTGAATTACTCGCTGTGTGGAAAAGTTTTTTCTCACATCACACTTGCTTCTTTTGCAAATCACTTTAAATCTGTGCCCCCTCATTCTCGATCCCTTGATGAGCGGGAACAGTTTTTCCCTAGATAGGGAAAAATCAATCCAGTCCTCTCATGATTTTGAACACCTCTATCAAATCACCTCTTAACCTTCTCCTCTCCAAGGAGAACAGTTCCAACTTCTCCAATCTATCTTCGTAACTGAAGTTTCTCATCCCTGGAATCAGGTTAGTTAGACAGGACTTACTCTTTACAAATTCATGCTGCTCTCTCTCTTATCAGTTCATATTTGTCCAAGTGCATTCACTCTGTTGCTAATGACATACATTCTAGTCATTTCCCTACAAGAGACTTTAAACTATTAGGCCACTAATTTCTCAGTTTATCTCTTTTACACTTCTAAAATAATGGGTGGGGCAGGAACTAGGAATGTGTGAGGTAAGCAGTAACATCTGGGTAATAGGAAATGTTCGGGGGGAATTTCCAGAGTCATTGTCCAGGAAAGTGAGATCTCCTGGGCTCAGGAAATATCAGAATATTGAATCACATAGCTGGAATGGAACACCCAGGCAGCCCAACGCACCAGGACACTGACTGTCTCTTGATCGAGTTGTTAAACCAAGGCCTTGTCTCCTCCCTTAGGTGGAAGTAAAATATCCCATGGCTCTATTTTGAAGAAGGACTGGGGAGTTGACCCTCGTGTCTAGGTCACTATTTATCCCTCCACTAACATAGCTAAAAAACAGAATTAAAGGGACCAAAAAAGTTCAATTTCTCTCCTTCTGTAGCACAGAAGAACTTCCATTTCAGTGTGCAGGTCAGGAACTCTGTACAGTGGAAATGAATAGGAAGAAGTTTGGTCGATTGGAATTATATACAATGGGGTGGATGGGAAGAAATGTAATCTATTGGAATTCAATAAAATGAATGGTTTGACTCATCGTATTGATATTCCTTGTCATTAAGTAATAATTTATCATTTCAAAGGTTGAGAGGAGCTTTGATTGAGGTGTAGATATCATGAGTAGATAGGGTAAAAACTGTTCCCATTGCTGGAAGGGTTGGGAACCAGAGGGCACTGATTTAAGGTGATGGGCGAAAGAAGCAATGATGGTGTGAGGAAAACCACTTTTCCACAGCCAGATGGGATCTGGAATGCACTGCGTGCGAGTGTGGTGGGAGCAGAGTCAATCGTGACCTTCAAAAGGGAACTGGATAGTTATCTGAAGAGAAAACAAATTGCAGGGCCCAGGAGAAAGGTGGGGAAGTGGGATTAGCTGGACTTGCCCTTGCAGAGAGCCAGCACAGACACGATGGGCTGAATGGCCTCCTTCTGTGCTGTGAACATTTTCTGATTTCATAGCTAAATATCCCAAAGTAACTCACGGTGAATCACATTGGAAGAGCGGTAACTGTTGTTAGATCTAGACTCTATGAAGTCTCTCATGTCTCATTTTCCTCTGGATTGTAACCCTGATTACTTTGGCGCTGTTAGCTCAGGAGTCCAAACACTCCCCTGAACGGGAGCTGTCCGATTACACATGGATACACACGGTGAACCGACCAACTATCACCGAGGGTTTCACTCACATCCTATTTATGATATTTCTGTCTGTCTTCAACAGGAGTTGAACGGTCAGTTGTCGGAAGAGATTGCACGAATACGAGCGCTTGTTACAGGAAAGAGCCACGACAACGTTGGGACTTTAGCTGTTGCAGGTGACAGAGATACCTGTGAATTGGAGGTAAGGCAGGAGGATGGGAGCGGGCAGAAGCTGTGGGCTTTTCATTGAGTCATGGACTCATTTGGCAAGAAACTGGTTCAAAAATTGAGGATCATAAAGCGCAGGAGGAGACTGCTCAGCTCAACCATGTCTGTGCCAGCTCTTTGAAAGAGCTGTCCAATTCGTCCCTCTCCCCCCACTCTGTTCCTCATAACCCTGCAAATCGTTCCTTTGCAAAAACATTGTAAATAGACACACTTAGATCACCTTGCAACGCATTCCTCAGAGTCAAAGGGAATCGGATAAATACTTAAAAGGGCAAACATTTGAAGGGCTCTGGGGAAAGAGCCAGGGAGTGGGACTAATTGGATAACTCATTTAAAGAGCAGGCACCGACATAATGGGCCGAATGGCTGTTATACATTCCTATGCAAGTAGTGCTGTAATATCACTCAGTACCCCTCCTTCTGCACTCTGATTTACAGCACTGCATGCATAGGAATGCACAACAGTAATTGTTGTTGCATGAGCAAACATGATCCCACAGATAACAGTATAGCATTGGTGAAGGGCAAAATGTTGGCCAGTAAATTAAATAGTGCCGTGAATCTTTAATGTCCATTTGTAGCAATTGGAAGAGTTGATGGGCCTCAGTGTAATGTTCCTTTAACAGATAAAGTCTGTCCTGTTTCAAGTTATAAGAATTTTTGCATTGTCAACTTTGATATGAAATAAGGGCCAAGACTGTTTGAAAATGGAGCTTGCTAGAGCTTGCCAACCCTGGTTTAATATATCACTGGAGGTTAAGAACATAATAAGGTCATAAGGAATAGGAGCAGGAGAAGGCTATACAGCCCCTCAACCATTCAGTGAGATCATCGCTGATCTGATTGTGACCTTCTCTCCACTTTCCTGTCTGTCCCCCTACCCCATAACCCTTGACTCTCTCTTGTAGCTCAAAAATCTGTCCAACTCAGCCTTGAATATATTCAATGACCCAGCCTCCACTGCTCTCTGGGGAAGAGAATTCCACAGACTAATGACCCTCAGAGAAGAAATTCCTCCTCATGTCATTCATCTCATGACCTCCTGATTCCACCACTCTGCTCCTGCACTGGCACGATGGGTTACCCAACATGTCAATCTTCAGGCCCCGCCATTATTAATCAGCTGTTTGGATGATTCTTGACTGTCAGTCAAACACCCTGGGGGAATTTTATGTCTCCCCCCGCCGCCCACCCCTCCAGCTGACATATTTGCAGTGGGAGTGGCAGGTAAAATAGGATGGGTTACTAGCCCATCGCCTTCCTGCCCACTCCTGATCTGCCCCCTGATAATATGGTGGGTGGGTAAGGGGTCAGTCAGCCCCCCTTCCCTTAGGCCTATTGAAGCCAGTTACTGACCAGTTAATGCCTGTTTTGCCCCCGCTGCAATAATATGTGAGGCTGGGGAAGGCGGAGCGAAGGAGACCAGCCTGCGACTTCACCATCTCAGGTGAAAAGGTGGGAAGGAAGGGGTCACTTCCTTAGGGGGTGCCCTGTGCTCACTGGGGGTATCCCTCCCCAAAGATGATACGGCACCTCCACCCCGCCCACCCCAAATCCCGAGCCTCCAAATCCTGACCTCCTACACCCCCCACCCCATCCCAGGGTCCCCAATCCTTCCCTGACAAAGAACCTCAGGCTTACCTGCAAGTCCGGATGCCATGAGTCTTCTCCTTGGGACTGCTTGTAGTCCCCACAGTGGCCACTACTGAGTTCAGCCGCTGCTGGGGTTACTCAGTTGCCGGCCGGCCAACCTCATTGGCCGGCAGCTCTCAAGGGCAGGACTTCCTTTCCCTGAAGAGGGTAAATGTTCCACGATGACCTTGTTAAGGTCCCTCTCAGCCCATTATCTCTGCGGGGCAGCCCTTCTTAAAATGGCTCGTGCTGAGCTTTTCTACAGGGGTGGAGGATGCGGAGCAATACACCCCCGTAAAATTCAGCTCCATATTTTTCCCACCGCTACTGTTTTATTAGTTATGTCACTTAATTTTATTAATTACAAAAACAAGCGTCCAAAGCAAATGAAGGAAAGAGAACTTTTTTCAATGCCCAATGTGTTTTCTCCTGTTGCTGTGGTGTCCTGGGGATTAATCTTCAATTGTGGAGATACACAGGAACAGGAGGAGGAGGCCATTCAGCCCCTCCAGTCCATTCCACCATTCAATGAAATCATGGCTGATCTATCATCTAACCCTATATCCATTACTACCATTGGTGAATCAAAACCCATTAACCCCTAGATTTAAAATTAGCAATTGATTGAGCATTAATTGCCATTTGTAGAAGAGAGATTCAAACTCCGAACTTCCTTCACCCGGAGGCGTGTTTGCTAATTTCCTGAGAGATCTGGCAATGTCCCCTAGCCCTTAATTCCGAAGCAGCGGAAATAGTTCATCTCTTTCTGCTTGCCTTCATGTCTTGAAAACTTTGATCAAATCGCCCTTTAAGTTTTTTAAATGTCAGGGAATATAACCCTAGTTTGTGTAATCCTCCTAATTTATCCCTTGGAGTCCAGGTGTCATTCTGGTCACCCAATGCTATCCAATCCTGGTGGTTTGGGGACACTAGCTGTGGCTGCTGTGCTCTTACAAATCCCTTTGTCTTGGCTTGAGGGTCTGAGAGGGTTTGTTCGTCAAAGAGGACTTTGTTTCTGACTTGCTCTTGAATCAAAATCCATTGCTTTAATAGTTCCTCAGCTGCACAATTTCACTTGGCGAGTCCCAAGATATTTCTGATGTCAAATAAATATTAGAAGATTCAAATCTCACCGAGGGGATGAACATGTTTAAACTGCCTCTTACAGCCTGTTGCAATTTTTTTTTTCGTTTGTTCCAGACATTTGAGTGCTAAAAACAGATATGGTTCAACCTCAGTGTGGAGCCAGGCAGACAGTTAATATAACGACTGTCATTAAGCACACTGAGTTTAGCTTCATGTCCACATCACTCCGTGTTGAACCTGAATTATTAAAGGACCAAAAGGATCAAAATCCTCTGCTGCTTTCTCACAGATAAAGGACCACTGATGATTGAGGGGGTCCAGTTTTAATCCACTAATTAATTCTTGCTTCAATAAAAAAATTTACTTAGAATAAATTCAAATGAGTAGTTGTAATGTGTGCACACTGTCAGCAGCTGTTTGAGTATCGGGAGTACAGTGTTGTTCCATATTATCTCTGCAGTACGTAGATTTGTACAGCACAGAAGCAGACCATTCAGCCCATCAAAACTGTACTGGCTCTTTTGAGAGAGCTGTCTGATTCCTTCCACTTCTATGCTCTTTCCCCCATGCCCTGCATTTATTCCTTTTTCCAAATATTTATTCAGTTGCCTTTGGAAAGTTACAATCAAATCTGCTCCCCCTGCCCTTCAGCGCAGTGCATTCCAGATCGACATAACTCACTGCATTAAAAGATGTTCTCCCCACCTTGCCTCGGGTTTCCTTTCCTTATATCTGTGGCCCCCAAGTACCGACCCTCCTGCCAGTAGAGGCATTTTATTTACTCTCAGGGTTGTTTGTTCCTGTTGTGGCTCAAATCCCAGGTAGTTCATGCTGAAGTTCAGCTTCCAGTTAAGAACATAAGAGATAGGAACAGAAGTAGACAGTCCGGCTCATCGAGTCTGCTCCGCTGTTTGATATGATTGACCTCAACTTCACTTTCCAGCCCACTCCACATATCCCTAATTTCCTGAGAGACCAAAAATCTGTCCATCTCAACCATAAATATATTCACTGATGTTGCATCCACAACCCTTTGGGATAGAGAATTCTGAAGATTCACAACCCTTGGAGTGAAGAAATTTCTCCTCATCTCCGTCCTAAATGATCAATCCCTTATCCTGAGACTGTGCCCCTCATATTCTCAATTCCCCAGCCAACAGAAACAACCTATCAGAGTCCACCCTGTCAAGCCCCTTCAGAATGTTATTTGTTTCAATGAGATCGCCCCTTATTCTGTTAAACTCCAGAGAATAGACTCAGTTTACTCAGGCTCTTGTCTTGAACAACCCTCTCATCCTAGGAAGCAATCCCAGGAGCTGTACCACCTCCAAGGCAAGTATATTCCTCCTCAAATATGGAGACCAAAACTGCACACCGTACTCCCAGTGTGGTCTCACCAAAGCTCTGTACAATTATAGCAAGACTTCCTTATTCTTCTACTCCAATCCCCTTGTGATAAAAGCCAACGTGCCTTTTACCTTCCTAACTGTCTGCTGGACCTGCATGCTAACTTTGTGTCCTTTTGTCCAAATCCACCCAAGTCTTTATGAAAATGAACATTTAAAAGTTTCAAGCCTTTTAAAAAATATTCTGCTTTTCTATTTTTACTACTGAAGTGAACAACCCCACATGTTCACACATTGTACCCCATCTGCCAGCATCTTGCCCATTCAGTTGTCCTGTCCGTATCTCTTTGCAGCCTCTGTGTCCTCCTCACAGTTTGTATTCCACCCCCGGCCCCGAGCTTTGCATCATCACCAAAATCCTCACCGAGCCGCCCCCCACCCTGACTTGGGAACATATCGCCCGCCGTTCCTTCACTGTGGCTGGGTCAAAATCCTGGAACTCCCTCCCTGATGGCACTGTGGGCGTACTCACACCACGGGCAGGATTTTTCCTATGGCGGGCGGGAGTGGGTGGGGGCAGGCGCGGAGCCGATCCCCGCCCGCAATCGGCTACGCGCCGCCATTTTACACGGGCCGGCCAGCTAAGGCCCACCCAGCGTAATACGTGACTGGCAGCGCTCAGCACTACCTGTGCGGGCGGGGGTAGGAGGGAGAGTCTGGGCCGGCGCTCTTGCGCACATGCCTCAGGGAGACTGAATGTGTTAAAATAATGAAAGAAATGATTTAAAAATTTACTTAAACATGTCCCCTCATGTGACTGTACCACATGAGCGGGGGCATGTTTTTATATTTGTGGAAATTTATTTATTTATTTGATAAAAGCTTCAGGAAACCTCATCCCGCTCGTGGATGAGGTTTCCTGAAAAATGCGAAGGCTGCCTGGGCTCTTTGTCTGCCCCCCGACCTTAAGGTTGGACGGACAGCGTTCACAAGTGGCTCAATTAATCTCTTAATGGCCTTAATAGGCCGTTTACATTTCAGCAGGCACACAGCCAACTCCGGCTGCAGCGGTTCAAGAAGGCAGCTCACCAGCACCTTCCCAAGGGCAACTTGGGATAGGCAATAAATACTGGCCCAGCCAGCGACCCCCATTTCCCGTGAGTGAATAAAAAAAACTTAGATACATTATTCTCAGCCTCTTCATCTAACTCCTTAATATAGATTGCAAATAATTGAAAGGCCCCAGCAATGTTCCTTGTGGCACTCCACTTGTTACAGCCTCCCAATTTGAAAATGCCCCATTTATCCTTACTCTTTGCTTCCTGTCCGTCAACCCGATCTATCCATGCTAACGTATTACCCCCAATCCAAAAACCCTTATCCTGTTTATTAATCTTTTGTGTGACATGTTATCAAATGACTTTTGGAAATCCAAGTATACTACATCTACTGGTTCCCCTTTATCTACCTTACTAGTTACATGATGAGAAACACCAATAAATTTGTTGAACAGTTTCCCTTTCTATGCATCACACAAACCTCTGTCTACATGGCTTACAAACATATGAAAAAAGAGCAGAAGTAGGCCATTCGGCCCCTCAAGCCTGCTCCGCCATTCAATAAGATGGTGGCTGATCTGTTTGCGTTTCGAGTTCTACGTTCCCATCTACCCCTGGTGACCTTAGATTCTTGTTGGGCAAGGGAATCAATCTCCCTCTGCCTTAAAAATATTCCATGACCCTTACCCCATTGCCTTTTGGAGGCAGAGAGTTCCAAAGACACACAACCCTCAGAGAAAAAGATTCTCCTCACCTCTGTCCTAACTTCATTGAACCCAGTTGAGGTCAATTAAAAATTTCAAAAGAGATTGATAGGTTTGTGTTACAGAACCAAGGTAGATGAATGGAGTTAAGATACAGATCAGCCATGATCATCTCAATGGCAGAAGAGGCTTCCCTATTCCTACAATGTAACTTTCTGTTTCTTTCTCCCTCAAATACTTAACTAGCTTCACCTACATACGTCTATACCATTCAGAACTCCGCATGGTAGCGAGTTCAACATGCTAACCTCTCTTTATGTAAGACGTTGCTGCTGAATTTTCTATTGGATTTATTTGTGTCTGCATCACGTTTTTGGCCATTAAACAACAATCGTTGACAAAAGACGCAAGTGCTAAGCCACCGTGATTTGTGGACGATGTTATAAATACAACAGTGATTAAGTTCAGCAGCTGTACTGGAAACACAAGGACAAAGCTGAGGGTATTGCTGTGATGATGTAATGTCATGAACCAGCACTTCTAAAAAATATTCTTTCATGGGATGTGGGCATCGCTGGCAAGGCCAACATTTGTTACCCATCCCTAATTACCCTCGAACTGAGTGTCTTGCTAGGCTATTTCAGAGAGCAGTTAAGAGTCAACCACATTGCAGTGGATACAAACATACGAATTAGGAGCAGGAGCACTTGGTCCCTCGAGCCTGCTCTGCTATTTAATAAGATCTGGTAACCTCAACTCCACATTCCTGCCTACCCCTGATAACCTTTCACCTCCTTGTTAATGAAGGGAGCGAAAGGTTATTAGGGGTAAGTAGGAATGCCTTTTAAAGCTCTGCCTTAAAAATATTCGAAGATTTTACTTCACCACCTTTTGAGGAAGAGAGTTCCAAAGGCTCACAACTCTCTGCGAGAAAACATTTCTCACCTATCTTAAATTAGTGACCTCTTATTTTTAAACAGTGACACCTAGATCTAAATGCTCCCACAAGAAACATCCACTCCACATCCACCTTGTCAAGGATCTTAAAGGTTTCAATTAAGTCACCTCTTATTCTTCTAAACTCCAGTGGATACAAGCCTAACCTGGCCAACCTTTCCTCATAAGACAACCCGTCCATTCCTGGTATTAGTCTAGTAAACCTTCTCTGAACTGCTTCTAACACATTTACATCTTTCTTTAAACCAGTCCTGTGCACAATACTCCAGATGTGGTCTCACCTATGCCCTGTACAACTGAAACATAGTGTCCCTACTGTTGTAATCAATTCCCCCACAATAAATGATAACATTCTATTATCTTGCCTATTTACCTGCTGTACCTGCATACTAACCTTTTGTGATTTGTGCACTAGGACACCCAGATCCCTCTGCATCTCAGAGCTCTGCAATCTCTCACCATTTATTTAATAAGCTTTTTTATTCTTCCTGCCAAAATGAACAATTTCACATTTTCCCACATTATACTCCATTTTCCAGAACTTTACCCACTCACTTAACCTACCTATGTCACTTTGTAGCCTCCTTATGTCCTCTTCACAATTTATTTTCCTAACTATCTTTGTGTCATCAGCAAATTTAGCTACCATTCCTTCTGTCCCTCCATCCAAGTCATTTATATAAATTGTAAAAAGTTGAGGCCCCAGCACTGATCCCTGTGGCACACCACTCATCACATCCTGTCAACCTGAAAAAGACCTATTTATGCCAATTCTATGTTTCCCAATGCAGTTTCCTCTACATTGGAGAGACAAAACGCAGACTGGGTGACCACTTTGCAGAACACCTGCGGTCTGTCCGCAAGCATGACCCAGACCTCCCTGTCGCTTGCCATTTTAACACTCCACCCTGGTCTCTTGCCCACATGTCTGTCCTTGGCCTGCTGCAATGTTCCAGTGAAGCCCAACGCAAACTGGAGGAACAGCACCTCATCTTCCGACTAGGCACTTTACAGCCTTCCGGTCTGAATATTGAGTTCAACAGCTTTAGATCATGAACTCTCTCCTCCATCCTCACCCCCTTTCTGATTCCCCCCCCCCGCCGCTTTTTTTTCCAATAATTTATATAGATTTTTCTTTTCCTACCTATTTCCATTATTTTTAAATGTATTTCTATCCATTGTTTTATCTCTACCTTTTAGCCTTTTTCGATTCCTTCACCCCACCCCCACTAGGGCTATCTGTACCTTGTCCTGCTTTCTACCCTTCATTAGCACATTCCTTTAGATAATATCACCACCTTCAACACCTCTTTGTCCTTTTGTCAATGACATCCTTTGGCAATCTCCACCTATCACTGGCCCTCTATCCAGCTGTACTTGTCCCACCCACATCCTCCCACCAACCAGCTTATATTTCACCTCTCTTCTATTTTTCCTTAGTTCTGATGAAGAGTCATATGGACTCAAAACGTTAACTGTGTTCCTCTCCGCAGATGCTGCCAGACCTGCTGAGTTTTTCCAGGTATTTTTGTCTATGTTTCCTGTTAGCCAGCCAACCTTCTATCCATGTTAACATCACGTCTACACCAAGAGCTTTTATTTTCTGCAATAACATTTGATGTGGCACTTTATCAAATGCTGTCTGGAGTCACGTGTAGACCAGACCAGGTAAGGACAACAGATTTCCTTCCCTAAAGGACATTAGTGAACCAGATGGGTTTTTACAGCAATCAATAGAGTTTCATGGTCACCGTTACTAAGATTAGTGTTCAATTCCAGATTTATTAATTGAAATTAAATTCCATCAGCTGCCATGGTAGGATTCGAACCCATGTCACCAGAACATAAACCTGGGCCTCTGGACTACCAATTTAGTGACATTAGCACTTCACCACCATCTTCCCCAAGCTTTCCATTGTCTGCCGCATGTCCAGGCCTCAGCTGAGAAGGCAGTTTGTCATGCTGCCACTCTTGTACCTCCTTCACACCCTCCCTATCCCAGCCTGTGCTCAGTGCCCACCCGCACTAATTGACATATAAAAATAATTAATGTGTATATATAAACCACCCGAACCTCTTGATTAGGTTTCAGCCTGTAACTCGCTCCCAGGTATCTGTTAATCTGTGTAGAAACCAGTTGAACCCCTCAATTTACAGTCTTTAACCCACTTCTGACCATACCATATTACCATATTCTATATTTAATCCAGCTGAATTGCTCGATTTAGATTCCAGCTTGTAACTCAATATCACTACCCCTTGCCACGTATAAAACACCCAAACCCCTCGATCAGATTGCAGCCTGTAACTCACCCCAGGGTATGCATTATTCTCTATATAAACTACCAGAACTCCTCAACCATATCCCAGCCCATAATTCACTTCCAGCTTTCAATGATTTTGTAAGTAAACCACCTGTAGTCCCCTGTTAGATTCCAGCCTGTAATCATCTCCTGGATAGATACCAGGTGAAACCCCAGGGTCACTCATTTTCAGATGTGTCTCTATTCTGAAATCTCATTAAACTGACCAAAAAAATTATCAAAATTATAGAATAAATGGGGAGAAGCAGCTCGGCCCACTGCTAATGCCAGCTTTTTAACTGGAGCTACCCAACCCTCCCTCTTGTTTTGGCCTGGTCTCTGTATTTAAATGTTCTATTTATTGACACCCACTGTTGTCAACAAAGGAGTTTAGCCAGGGTTGGACTCACAGCAAGCAGTCTATTTACTCAGCAGGCACAGTCTATTTAAAACAGAGTCTCTACCAACTGAGGCAAAATGAACTCCTGGCCAAAATGTTTTATCCATTCACAGGATTTGGGTATCAGTGGCTGGGCCAGCATTTATTGTTGATCCCTAATTGAGAAGGTGGTGGTGAGCTGCCTTCTTGAGCCGCTGCAGTCCATGTGGTGTAGGTACACCCACAGTGCTGTTAGGGAGGGAGTTCCAGGATTTTGACCCAGCGACGGTGATATATTTCCACTTCGGGATGGTGTGTGGCTTGGAGGGGAACTTGCAGGTGGGGGGTGTTCCCAGTCCTTGCTGCCTTTCTCCTTCTAGCAGGTAGAGGTTGTGGGTTTGGAAGGTGCTGGTAAAGGAGCCTTAGTGAGTTACTGCAGGACATTTTTTAGATGCTACACATTTTTGTTGCTGTGGGTCGGCGGTGGAGGGAGTGAGTGTTTAAGATGGTGGACGGGGTGCCAATCCTGGACGGTGTCCAGCTTCCTGAGTGTTGTGGGAGCTGCACTCACCCAGGTAAATGGGGAGTATTCCATCACACTCCTGACTTGTGCCTTGTCGATGGTGAACAGGCTTTGGGGAACACAGAAAGAGGAGTAGATCATCCAGCCCCTCAAGCCTGTTCTGCCATTCAGTGAGATCATGGTGAGTCTGCAGCCTAACTCTGTAAACCCACCTTTGCCCCATGTCCCTTACCACCTTTGGATAACTAAGATCTATTGACCTCAGAATTTAAAATTACAACCAGTTGAACATCAATTACTGTTTGTGGAAGGAAAGTCTTGAATTCATATAGCGTCTTTCACAGTGGGTGAAGGTCCCAGAGAATCTTACAGCTGATGAAGTACTTTTGATGTGTTTTCACTGTTGTAATAAGACCATAAGACATAGGAGCAGAAATTAGGCCATTCGGCCCATCGAGTCTGCTCCGCCATTCAATCATGGCTGATAAGTTTCTCAACCCCATTCTCCCACCTTCTCCCCGTAACCTTTGATCCCCTTACCAATCAAGAACCTATCTATCTCGGTCTTAAATACACTCAATGACCTGGCCTCCACAGCCTTCTGTGGCAATGAATTCCATAGATTCACCACTCTCTGGCTAAAGAAGTTTCTCCTCATCTCTGTTCTAAAAGGTCTTTCCTTTACTCTGAGGCTGTGCCCTCGGGTCCTAGTCTCTCCTACTAATGGAAACATCTTCCCCACATCCACTCTATCCAGGCCTTTCAGTATTCTGTAAGTTTCAATCAGATCCCCCCCTCATCCTTCTAAACTCCATCGAGTATAGACCCAGAGTCCTCAAATGTTCCTCATATGTTAAGCCTTTCATTCCTGGGATCGTTCTCGTGAACCTCCTCTGGACCCTCTCCAGGGCCAGCACATCCTTCCTGAGATACGGGGCCCAAAATTGCTCACAATATTCTAAATGTGGTCTGACCAGAGCCTTATAAAGCCTCAGCAGCACATCCCTGCTTTTATATTCTAGTCCTCTCAAAATAAATGCCAACATTGCATTTGCCTTCCTAACTACCGACTCAACCTGCAAGTTAACCTTAAGAGAATCCTGGACCAGGACTCCCAAGTCCCTTTGCACTCCAGATTTCTGAATTCTCTCCCCATTTAGAAAATAGTCTATGCCTCTATTCTTCCTACCAAAGTGCATGACCTCATTCTCCTAACCTGTCCAAATCCTTCTGCAGCCTCCCCGCCTCCTCAATACTACCTGTCCCTCCACCTATCTTTGTATCATCTGCAAACTTAGCCAGGATGCCCTCGGTTCCTTCATCTAGATCATTAATGTATAAATTGAAAAGTTGTGGTCCCAACACTGACCCCTGCGGAACTCCATTAGTCACCGGCCGCCATCCTGAGAAGGACCCCCTTATCCCCACTCTCTGCCTCCTGCCAGACAGCCAATCTTCTATTGTAGTAATGTAGGAAACACAGCTACCAACTTGCACACAGCAAGATCCCACAAACAACTGTGTGACAATGACCAGGTGATCTGTTTTACTAGTGATGTTGATGGAGGGTTGGCCAGGACACCAGTGAAAACTCGCCTGCTCCTCTTCAGAATAATGCAATGGGATATTATACATCCACCTGAGACAGCAGCTGGTGCTTTGGTTTAATGTCAAATACAAAATGTACAAGGTCTGTCAGGCCTCAGCACCGTGCTAGAGTTTCAGCTTAGATGTTCTCATTTCCTAGTGTGGCCTGTGATCCTACAACCTATAGATTCAGTAGTGGGAGCCACAGCCTCCACATGCACAGAAGAGTTCCAAACTGTTTCCACCCTTTGTGTGCAGAAGTGTTTCCTAATTTCACCCCTGTAAAGTCTGGCTCTAATTTTTAGACTATGCCCCAAGGCTTAGACTCCCCAGTTAGCTGAAATAGTTTCTGTCTCTCTCAACCCTATCTGTTCCCTTGTATATCTTGAAAACTTTGATCAAATCATTCGAAATTCTAGAGAATGCAACCCTCGTTTCTGTAATACCCCCTGGTAATTTAACCCTCTGAGTCCAGATATCATTCTGGTGAATCTACACTGCATTCCCTCCAAGATCAGTATTTCTTTGCCAAGGTGTGGTGCCCAGAGCTGACCACAGTGACTCCAGGTGTGGTTTAACCAGGGATTTATATAGCTGAAGCATGACTTCTACCTCCTTGTATTCTAGTCCTCTAGATATAAAACCAGCATTCCATTAACTATTTGGATTATTTTTCTGTACCTGCCCAGGACATTTTAACAATCCGTGTCTCTGGATCGCCAAATCTCTTTGGATCCACTGTTTCTAGACTTTCACCATTTAGAAAGTCCTCTGTTCTGACCTTTTTAGGTCCAGAGTGAATGACCTCACAGTTGCCCCCATTGAAATCAATTTGCCACTGTTTTGCCTATGATGATGGTCCTTGTGTGGCATGAATGTTGCCTGCTACTTATCAGCCTAAGCCTGAACGTTGTCCGGGTCCTGCTGCATGTGGACATTGGTTGCTTTAGCATCTGAGGAGATGCAATCTGCACTGAATCATTAGTAACATCCCCACTTCTGACCTTCTGATGGAGGGAAGGTCAGTGGTGAAGTAGCTGAAGATGGTTGAGCCTAGGACGCTACCCTGAGGAACTCCTGTAGTGATATCCTGGAGCTGAGATGATTGACCTCCCACAACCACAACCATCTTCCTTTGTGTCAGGTATGACTCCAACCAGCAGAGAGCTTTCCCCCTGATTCCCATTGAATTCAATTTTGCCAGGGCTTCTTGATGCCACAAGCTGCCAAATGCCTTGATGTCAAGGGGCAGTCACTCCCACCTCCCCTCTTGAGTTCAGCTTTTTTGTCCATGTTTGGATCAAGGCTGTAATGAGATCAGAAGCTGAGTGATGTGGGCAGGAACTGAACTGAGCATCAGTGAGCAGGTTATTGCTGTGTAAGTGCTGCTTGATAGCACTGTCGATTACACCTTCCATCACTTTGCTGATGATTGTTTCACAGAATCACACAGGGCAGAAGAGGCCCTTTGGCCCATCGAGTCTGTACCGACACGTGAGAAAACACCTGACCTACCTACCTAATCCCATCCACCAGCACTTGGCCCATAGCCTTGAATGTTGTGACCTGCCAAGTGCTCATCCAGGTACTTTTTAAAGGATGTGAGGCAACCCTTTAAAAAGTACCTGATGATTGGGAGCAGACTGTTGGGGCGGTAATTGATTGGATTGGATTTGTCCTGCATTTTGTGGACAGGACGTACCTGGGCAATTTTTCCACAGAGATGCCAGTCTTGTTGCTGCACTGGAACAGAGGGGTTAGGGGCACAGCTCGTTCTGGAGCACAGGTTTCAGTCCTAACGCTGGAATATTGTCAGGGCCATAGCCTTTGCTGTATCCAGTGCTTTCAGCCATTTCTTGCTATCGCACAGAGTGAATTGAATCGATGATCCTTCATCTCTGAAGACAGACCATTGACCTGAAACATTAACCTTGTTTCTCTCTCTGCAGATGCTGCTAAACTTGTTCAGTATTTCCAGCATTTTCTGTTTTTAATCTAAGTATTCATTGCATTCCTGTACACCAGTAAATGAAATTCCAGCCTTTAACTTATGCCTGGTATCTGTTATTCTATACTGAAGCCACCTAAACACTTTGGTTAGATTCTAACCTGTAACTCCCAGTTATTCTCTATATAAACCAGCCCCGAGCCCCTTCATTCGATTTCTGCGCGTGTTGTACAATGAAACTCCAATGCGGACCTAAGTTAAGGGAAGGGCTCCTGATTGAGACTTTGTGACCTGTGGATTTATTCCATTCTGTGCACGTCCTCCAGGGTGTTACTGCGACTTAAGGAGAACGAAGTGCAGAACCTCAGGAGGGAGACGATGTGCCTACGAGATGAGCTTCAGTCTGTGCAGTGGGTGAGTGCAGCCTAACACCGGGTGAGGACCCGGGTGACTCCGCTGTCTCCAGACAGTTTCCAAGTGTCCGGAATAACCAGGATGATTTTGTTGATGAATTTCTTTTGCAGGATAAGAAATACGCGACTGACCGGTACAACGAAATTTACACCGAGCTAAGTGTCATGAAGGTCAGGACAGAGCGGGAACTCAACCAAGTTAAAGAGCAGTTAAAGCTTGCCATGGCCGCACTCAAAGAGAAAGAGTCATTGCAGAACAGCATCGCAAAGTGAAGGTGGGTCCTGCTCCCCCCCAACCATTAACGGGGACCAACACTGGCCCCAGGTTGGGAAAGGTCTCGATTTTAAAATCCACAGCCCTGTTTTCAAATCCCTCCATGGCCTCACCCCTCCCTATCTATATAACCCCCTTCAGCCCCACAACCCTCCCAGATCTCTGCGTCCACCAGTTCCGGGAGAGACAGCGAAGGAGACAGGGGAGTGCAAGAGAGAGAGAGGGAGAGACGGGGAGAGCGGTGAGAGAGAGAGACGGGGAGAGCGTGAGAGAGAGAGACGGGGGAGAGCGTGAGAGAGAGAGAGAGAGACGGGGAGAGCGTGAGAGAGAGAGAGAGACGGGGAGAGGCGTGAGAGAGAGAGACGGGGAGAGCGTGAGAGAGAGAGAGAGACGGGGAGAGCGTGAGAGAGAGAGACGGGGGAGAGCGTGAGAGAGAGAGACGGGGAGAGCGTGAGAGAGAAAGACGAGGAGAGCTTGAGAGAGAGAGACGGGGAGAGGGTGAGAGAGAGAGACGGGGAGAGCGAGAGAGAAAGAGAGACGGGGAGTGCGAGAGAGAGAGAGACGGGGAGAGGGGGTGAGAGAGAGAGAGACGGGTGAGTGCGAGAGAGAAAGAGAGACGGGGAGAGGGTGAGAGAGAGAGAGAGAGAGACGGGGAGTGCGAGAGAGAAAGAGAGAGAGAGACGGGTAGAGCGTGAGGGAGAGAGAGAGACGGGGAGCGCGCGAGAGAGAGAGATGGGGAGAGCGTGAGAGAGAGAGAGACGGGTAGAGCGTGAGGAGAGAGAGACGGGGAGAGCGCGAGAGAAAGAGACGGGGAGAGCACGAGAGGAAGAGAGACGGGGAGAGCACGAGAGAAAGAGAGAGACGGGGAGAGCGAGAGAGAGAGAAAGAGACGTGGAGAGCGTGAGAGAGAGAGAGAGAGACGGAGGAGAGGCGTGTGAGAGAGAGACGGGGAGGGAGAGACGGGGAGGGAGAGACGGGGAGGGAGAGACGGGGAGGGAGAGACGGGGAGGGAGAGACGGGGAGGGAGAGAAAGACTGAGAGCGAGAGAGAGAACGACTGGGAGAGAGAGAGAGAGAGAGATTGGGACGAGAGAGAGAGAGAGAGAGATTGGGAGAGAGAGATTGGGAGAGAGAGACTGGGAGAGAGAGAGACTGGGAGGAGAGAGAGGGAGAAGCGGGGGAGCGAGTAAGAGACGGGGAGAAAGAGGGAGAGACTCGGAGCGATGAGAACGAGAGACTGGGAGAGAAAGACGGAGAGACTGGGAGAGCGAAAGACTGGGAGAGAGAGAGAGAGAGACTGGGAGAGAGAGAGAGACTGGGAGAGAGAGAGACTGGGAGAGAGAGAGACTGGGAGAGAGAGAGACTGGGAGAGAGAGAGAGACTGGGAGAGAGAGAGAGACTGGGAGAGAGAGAGAGACTGGGATGAGAGAGAGAGACTGGGAGAGAGAGAGAGTGACGGGGGAGAAAGAGAGAGAGAGTGACGGGGGGAGAGAGAGAGAGAGAGTGACGGGGGAGAGAGAGAGAGAGTGACGGGGGAGAGAGAGAGAGAGAGAGTGAGAGGGGAGAGAGAGAGAGAGAGTGACGGGGGAGAGAGAGAGAGAGAGTGACGCGGGAGGGAGAGCGAGTGATGCTGGGAGAGAGAGAGAGACGGTGAGAGAGAGAGAGAGTGACGGGGGAGAGAGAGAGAGAGAGTGACGGGGGAGAGAGAGAGAGAGTGACGGGGGAGAGAGAGAGAGAGTGACGGGGGAGAGAGAGAGAGAGTGACGGGGGAGAGAGAGCGAGTGATGCTGGGAGAGAGAGAGAGACGGTGAGAGAGAGAGAGTGACGGGGAGAGAGAGAGAGAGAGTGACGGGGGGAGAGAGAGAGAGAGAGTGACGGGGGGGAGAGAGAGAGTGAGTGACGGGGGAGAGAGAGAGAGTGACGCGGGAGAGAGAGCGAGTGATGCTGGGAGAGAGAGAGACAGGGAGAGAGGGAGAGAGAGAGATGGGGGTGAGGGAAAGAGACGGGGGAAGGGAGAGGAGAGACTGGGGAAAGAGAGAGAGACTAGGGAGAGACTGGGGAGAGAGAGAGAGACTGGGGAGAGAGAGAGAGACTGGGGAGAGAGAGAGAGACTGGGGAGAGAGAGAGAGATGGGGAGAGAGAGAGAGAGATGGGGAGAGAGAGATAGAGACGGGGAGAGAGAGAGAAACGGAGAGAGAGAGTTGTGACGGGGAGAGAGAGAGAAAGAGAGAGTGACGGGGGCAGAGAAAGAGAGTGTGAGTGACGTGGGCAGAGAGAGAGAGAGTGATGGGAGAGAGAGAGAGAGAGTGACGGGGGGAGTGCGAGAGAGAGTGACGGGTGGAGAGAGAGAGGTAGAGTGACGGGTGGAGAGAGAGAGAGGGAGAGTGACGAGGGAAGAGAGAGTGACGGGCGGAGAGAGAGAGTGACGGAGGGAGAGACTGGGAGAGAGAGAGAGCGAGACGGGGAGAGAGAGAGAGACGGGGAGAGAGAGAGAGAGAGAGACGGGGAGAGAGAGAGAGACGGGGAGAGAGAGAGAGACGGGGAGAGAGAGAGAGACGGGGAGAGAGAGAGAGACGGGGAGAGAGAGAGAGACGGGGAGAGAGAGAGAGACGTGGAGAGAGAGAGAGACGGGAGCGACGAGAGAGCGAGAGAGAGAGACGGGGAGCGAGAGGAGCGAGAGAGAGACGGGGAGCGAGAGAGCGAGAGAGAGACGGGGAGCGAGAGAGAGCGGAGAGAGAGACGGGGAGAGGGTGAGAGAGAGAGACGGGGAGAGGGTGAGAGAGAGAGACGGGGAGAGCGAGAGAGAAAGAGAGACGGGGAGTGCGAGAGAGAGAGAGACGGGGAGAGGGGGTGAGAGAGAGAGACGGGGAGTGCGAGAGAGAAAGAGAGAGAGAGACGGGTAGAGCATGAGGGAGAGAGAGAGACGGGGAGCGCGCGAGAGAGAGATGGGGAGAGCGTGAGAGAGAGAGAGACGGGTAGAGCGTGAGGGAGAGAGAGACGGGGAGAGCGCGAGAGAAAGAGACGGGGAGAGCACGAGAGGAAGAGAGAGACGGGGGAGAGCGAGAGAGAGAGAAAGAGACGTGGAGAGCGTGAGAGAGAGAGAGAGACGGAGAGAGAGCGTGTGAGAGAGAGACGGGGAGGGAGAGACGGGGAGGGAGAGACAGGGAGGGAGAGACGGGGAGGGAGAGAAAGACTGAGAGCGAGAGAGAGAACGACTGGGAGAGAGAGAGAGAGAGAGATTGGGGGAGAGAGAGAGAGAGAGAGAGATTGGGGAGAAAGAGATTGGGAGAGAGAGATTGGGAGAGAGAGACTGGGAGAGAGAGATTGGGAGAGAGAGACTGGGAGAGAGAGAGACTGGGAGAGAGAGAGGGAGAAGCAGGGAGCGAGTAAGAGACGGGGAGAAAGAGGGAGAGACTCGGAGCGAGAGAACGAGAGACTGGGAGAGAAAGACGGAGAGACTGGAGAGTGAAAGACTGGGAGAGAGAGAGTGAAAGACTGGAGAGAGAGAGAGAGAGACTGGGAGAGAGAGAGAGACTGGGAGAGAGAGAGAGACTGGGGGAGAGAGAGAGACTGGGAGAGAGAGAGACTGGGAGAGAGAGAGAGAGACTGGGAGAGAGAGAGAGAGACTGGGAGAGAGAGAGAGAGACTGGGAGAGAGAGAGAGACTGGGAGAGAGAGAGAGAGACTGGGAGAGAGAGAGAGACTGGGAGAGAGAGAGAGACTGGGAGAGAGAGAGAGACTGGGAGAGAGAGAGAGACTGGGAGAGAGAGAGAGACTGGGAGAGAGAGAGAGACTGGGAGAGAGAGAGAGTGACAGGGGAGAAAGAGAGAGAGAGTGACGGGGGAGAAAGAGAGAGAGAGTGACGGGGGAGAGAGAGAGAGAGAGTGACGGGGAGAGAGAGAGAGAGAGTGACGGGGGAGAGAGAGAGAGAGAGTGACGCGGGAGGGAGAGCGAGTGATGCTGGGAGAGAGAGAGAGACGGTGAGAGAGAGAGAGTGACGGGGGAGAGAGAGAGAGAGAGTGACGGGGGAGAGAGAGAGAGAGTGACGGGGGAGAGAGAGAGAGAGAGTGACGCGGGAGAGAGAGCGAGTGATGCTGGGAGAGAGAGAGAGACGGTGAGAGAGAGAGAGAGTGACGGGGGGAGAGAGAGAGAGAGAGTGACGGGGGAGAGAGAGAGAGAGAGTGACGGGGGAGAGGAGAGAGAGAGAGTGACGGGGGGGGAGAGAGAGAGAGAGTGACGGGGGAGAGAGAGAGAGTGACGCGGGAGAGAGAGCGAGTGATGCTGGGAGAGAGAGAGACAGGGAGAGAGGGAGAGAGAGAGATGGGGGTGAGGGAAAGAGACGGGGGAAGGGAGAGGAGAGACTGGGGAAAGAGAGAGAGACTAGGGAGACTGGGGAGAGAGGGAGAGACTGGGGAGAGAGAGAGAGAGACTGGGGAGAGAGAGAGAGATGGGAGAGAGAGAGAGAGAGATGGGTGAGAGAGAGAGAGAGATGGGGAGAGAGAGAGAGAGATGGGGAGAGAGAGAGATAGAGACGGGGGAGAGAGAGAGAAACGGAGAGAGAGAGAGTGTGACGGGGAGGAGAGAGAGAAAGAGAGAGTGACGGGGGCAGAGAAAGAGAGTGTGAGTGACGTGGGCAGAGAGAGAGAGAGTGATGGGAGAGAGAGAGAGAGTGACGGGTGGAGAGAGAGAGGTAGAGTGTGACGGTGGAGAGAGAGAGGTAGAGTGACGGGTGGAGAGAGAGAGGGAGAGTGACGAGGGAAGAGAGAGTGACGGGCGGAGAGAGAGAGAGTGACGGGGGAGAGACGGGGAGAGAGAGAGAGCGAGACGGGGAGAGAGAGAGAGACGGGGGGAGAGAGAGAGACGGGGAGAGAGAGAGAGACGGGGATGAGAGAGAGAGACGGGGAGCGAGAGAGAGACGGGGAGCGAGAGAGAGACGGGGAGCGAGAGAGAGACGGGGGAGCGAGAGAGAGACGGGGAGCGAGAGAGAGACGGGGAGCGAGAGAGAGACGGGGAGCGAGAGAGCGAGAGAGAGAGACGGGGAGCGAGAGAGCGAGAGAGAGACGGGGAGCGAGAGAGCGAGAGAGAGACGGGGAGCGAGAGAGCGAGAGAGAGACGGGGAGCGAGAGAGCGAGAGAGAGACGGGGAGCGAGAGAGAGACGGGGAGCGAGGAGAGAGACGGGGAGCGAGAGAGAGACGGGGGAGCGAGAGAGAGACGGGGAGCGAGAGAGCGAGAGAGAGACGGGGAGCGAGAGAGCGAGAGAGAGGCGGGGAGCGAGAGAGAGGCGGGGAAGCGAGAGAGAGGCGGGGAGCGAGAGAGAGGCGGGGAGCGAGAGAGAGGCGGGGAGCGAGAGAGAGGCGGGGGAGCGAGAGAGAGACGGTGAGAGAGAGATACGGGAGAGAGAGAGAGAGTGACGGGGGGGAGAGAGAGAGTGACGGGGGGGAGAGAGAGAGGAGTGACGGGGGGGAGAGAGAGAGTGACGGGGGGGAGAGAGAGAGTGACGGGGGGGAGAGAGAGAGTGACGGGGGGGAGAGAGAGAGTGACGGGGGGGAGAGAGAGAGTGACGGGGGGGGAGAGAGAGAGAGAGAGAGAGTGACGGGGAGAGAGAGAGAGGCAGTGACGGGGGAGAGAGAGAGGCAGTGACGGGGGAGAGAGAGAGAGAGTGACGGGGGAGAGAGAGAGAGAGAGAGTGACGGGGGAGAGAGAGAGAGAGACGGGGAGAGAGAGAGAGTGACGGGGGAGAGAGAGAGTGACGGGGAGAGAGAGAGTGACGGGGGAGAGAGAGAGTGACGGGGGAGAGAGAGAGTGACGGGGGAGAGAGAGAGAGAGAGAGAGAGTGACGGGGGAGAGAGAGAGAGTGACGGGGAGAGAGAGAGACAGGGTGACGGGGAGAGAGAGAGACAGGGTGACGGGGAGAGAGAGAGACAGGGTGACGGGGAGAGAGAGAGAGAGTGACAGGGGAGAGAGAGACTGGGAGAGAGAGAGACTGGGGAGAGAGAGAGAGAGAGACTGGGGGGAGAGAGAGAGAGAGAGAGACTGGGAGAGAGAGAGAGAGACTGGGAGAGAGAGAGAGATGGTGAGAGAGAGAGAGATGGTGAGAGAGAGAGACGGGGGAGAGAGAGAGAGACGGGAGAGAGAGAGAGAGAGATGGGGAGAGAGAGATAGAGACGGGGAGAGAGAGAGAAAACGGAGAGAGAGAGAGTGTGACGGGGAGAGAGAGAGAAAGAGAGAGAGTGACGGGGGCAGAGAAAGAGAGAGTGTGAGTGACGTGGGCAGAGAGAGAGAGAGTGATGGGAGAGAGAGAGAGAGTGACGGGGGGAGTGAGAGAGAGAGTGACGGGTGGAGAGAGAGAGGTAGAGTGACGGGTGGAGAGAGAGAGGGAGAGTGACGAGGGAAGAGAGAGTGACGGGCGGAGAGAGAGAGTGACGGGGGAGAGACGGGGAGAGAGAGAGAGCGAGACGGGGAGAGAGAGCGAGACGGGGAGAGAGAGAGAGAGAGACGGGGAGAGAGAGAGAGAGACGGGGAGAGAGAGAGAGACGTGGAGAGAGAGAGAGACGGGGAGCGAGAGAGAGACGGGGAGCGAGAGAGCGAGAGAGAGAGACGGGGAGCGAGAGAGCGAGAGAGAGACGGGGAGCGAGAGAGCGAGAGAGAGACGGGGAGCGAGAGAGAGACGGGGAGCGAGAGAGCGAGAGAGAGACGGGGAGAGGAGCAGATGAGAGAGCGAGAGAGAGACGGGGAGCGAGAGAGCGAGAGAGAGACGGGGAGCGAGAGAGCGAGAGAGAGAGACGGGGAGCGAGAGAGCGAGAGAGAGAGACGGGGAGCGAGAGAGCGAGAGAGAGGCGGGGAGCGAGAGAGAGGCGGGGAGCGAGAGAGAGGCGGGGAGCGAGAGAGAGGCGGGGGAGCGAGAGAGAGACGGTGAGAGAGAGATACGGGAGAGAGAGAGAGTGACGGGAGGGAGAGAGAGAGTGACGGGGGGGAGAGAGAGAGTGACGGGGGGGAGAGAGAGAGAAAGAGTGACGGGGGGAGAGAGAGAGAGAGAGAGTGACGGGGGAGAGAGAGAGAGAGAGTGACGGGGAGAGAGAGAGAGGCAGTGACGGGGAGAGAGAGAGAGGAGTGACGGGGGAGAGAGAGAGAGAGAGAGAGTGACGGGGGAGAGAGAGAGAGAGAGAGTGACGGGGGAGAGAGAGAGAGAGAGAGTGACGGGGGAGAGAGAGAGGCAGTGACGGGGGAGAGAGAGAGAGAGTGACGGGGGAGAGAGAGAGAGAGAGAGTGACGGGGAGAGAGAGAGAGTGACGGGGGAGAGAGAGAGTGATGGGGGAGAGAGAGAGTGACGGGGGAGAGAGAGAGTGACGGGGGGAGAGAGAGAGTGACGGGGGAGAGAGAGAGAGAGAGAGTGACGGGGGAGAGAGAGAGAGAGAGAGAGTGACGGGGGAGAGAGAGAGAGAGAGAGAGTGACGGGGGGAGAGAGAGAGAGTGACGGGGGAGAGAGAGGAGAGTGACGGGGAGAGAGAGAGACAGGGTGATGGGGAGAGAGAGAGACAGGGTGACGGGGAGAGAGAGAGACAGGGTGACGGGGAGAGAGAGAGAGAGTGACAGGGGAGAGAGAGACTGGGAGAGAGAGAGAGAGAGACTGGGGGAGAGAGAGAGAGACTGGGGGAGAGAGAGAGAGACTGGGAGAGAGAGAGAGAGACTGGGAGAGAGAGAGAGAGACTGGGAGAGAGAGAGAGAGACTGGGAGAGAGAGAGAGAGATGGTGAGAGAGAGAGACGGGGAGAGAGAGAGAGACGGGGAAGAGAGAGAGAGATGGGGGAGAGAGAGAGAGAGACGGGGAGAGAGAGAGAGAGACGGGGAGAGAGAGATAGAGACGGGGAGAGAGAAGAGAAACGGAGAGAGAGAGAGAGTGTGACGGGGAGAGAGAGAGAGAAAGAGAGAGTGACGGGGGCAGAGAAAGAGAGAGTGTGAGTGACGTGGGCAGAGAGAGAGAGAGAGTGATGGGAGAGAGAGAGAGAGAGTGACGGGGGAGTGCGAGAGAGAGTGACGGGTGGAGAGAGAGAGGTAGAGTGACGGGTGGAGAGAGAGAGGGAGAGTGGCGAGGGGAAGAGAGAGTGACGGGCGGAGAGAGAGAGTGACGGGGGAGAGACGGGGAGAGAGAGAGAGAGATGGGGAGAGAGAGCGAGACGGGGAGAGAGAGAGAGACGGGGAGAGAGAGAGAGAGAGACGGGGAGAGAGAGAGAGAGAGACGGGGAGAGAGAGAGAGACGGGGAGAGAGAGAGAGACGGGGAGCGAGAGAGAGACGGGGAGCGAGAGGAGAGACGGGGGTGAGCGAGAGAGAGACGGGGAGCGAGAGAGCGAGAGAGAGAGACGGGGAGCGAGAGAGCGAGAGAGAGACGGGGAGCGAGAGAGCGAGAGAGAGACGGGGAGCGAGAGAGCGAGAGAGACGGGGAGCGAGAGAGCGAGAGAGAGACGGGGAGCGAGAGAGCGAGAGAGAGACGGGGAGCGAGAGAGAGACGGGGAGCGAGAGAGAGACGGGGAGCGAGAGAGAGACGGGGAGCGAGAGAGAGACGGGGAGCGAGAGAGAGACGGGGAGCGAGAGAGAGACGGGGAGCGAGAGAGAGACGGGGAGCGAGAGAGCGAGAGAGAGACGGGGAGCGAGAGAGAGACGGGGAGCGAGAGAGAGCGAGAGAGAGACGGGGAGCGAGAGGAGCGAGAGAGAGGCGGGGAGCGAGAGAGAGGCGGGGAGCGAGAGAGAGGCGGGGAGCGAGAGAGAGGCGGGGAGCGAGAGAGAGACGGTGAGAGAGAGATACGGGGGAGAGCGAGAGAGATACGGGGGAGAGAGAGAGAGATACGGGGGAGAGAGAGAGAGATACGGGGGAGAGAGAGAGAGATACGGGGGGAGAGAGAGAGTGACGGGGGGGAGAGAGAGAGTGACGGGGGGGAGAGAGAGAGAGTAAGAGTGACGGGGGAGAGAGAGAGAGTAAGAGTGACGGGGGAGAGAGAGAGAGTGAGAGTGACGGGGGAGAGAGAGAGAGGCAGTGACGGGGGAGAGAGAGAGAGAGTGACGGGGGAGAGAGAGAGAGAGAGTGACGGGGGAGAGAGAGAGAGAGAGTGACGGGGAGAGAGAGAGAGAGTGACGGGGAGAGAGAGAGAGTGACGGGGGAGAGAGAGAGTGACGGGGGAGAGAGAGAGTGACGGGGGAGAGAGAGAGAGACGGGGGGAGAGAGAGAGAGAGAGAGAGAGTGACGGGGGAGAGAGTGACGGGGGGAGAGAGAGAGAGAGAGAGAGAGTGACGGGGGAGAGAGAGAGAGTGACGGGGGAGAGAGAGAGAGTGACGGGGAGAGAGAGAGACAGGGTGACGGGGAGAGAGAGAGACAGGGTGACGGGGGAGAGAGAGACAGGGTGACGGGGAGAGAGAGAGAGAGTGTGACAGGGGAGAGAGAGACTGGAGGAGAGAGAGAGACTGGGAGAGAGAGAGACTGGGAGAGAGAGAGAGAGAGACTGGGGGAGAGAGAGAGAGAGACTGGGAGAGAGAGAGAGAGACGGGGAGAGAGAGAGAGACGGGAGAGAGAGAGAGTGACGGGAGAGAGAGAGAGAGTGACGGGGGAGAGAGAGAGAGTGACGGGGGATAGAGAGAGAGAAAGTGACGGCGAGAGAGAGAGTGACGGGGAGAGAGAGAGAGGGAGACGGGGGGGGAGAGAGAGAGACAGGGGAGAGAGAGAGAGTGACGGGGAGAGAGAGAGAGTGACGGGGGAGAGAGAGAGAGAGTGACGGGGGAGAGAGAGAGAGTGACGGGGGAGAGAGAGAGAGTGACGGGGAGAGAGAGAGAGAGTGACGGGGGAGAGAGAGAGAGAGTGACGGGAGAGAGAGTGAGTGACGCGGGAGAGAGAGCGAATGACGCTGGGAGAGAGAGAGACAGGGAGAGAGGGAGAGAGAGAGAGACGGGGAAGGGAGAGGAGAGACTGGGGAAGGGAGAGAGAGATGGGGAGAGAGAGAGAGAGATGGGGAGAGAGAGAGAGAGATGGGGAGAGAGAGAGAGATGGGGAGAGAGAGAGAGACAGGGAGAGAGAAACGGAAAGAGAGAGAGAGAGAGTTACGGGGGAGAGAGAGAGATGGGGGGAGAGAGAGTGACGGGGGAGAGAGAGAGAGAGAGAATGCCGGGGGAGAGAGAGAGAGAGAGAGAGAGAGTGACCGGGGGAGAGAGAGAGAGAGAGAGACGGTGATAGAGAGAGAGAGGGAGACGGGGATAGAGAGAGAGAGACGGGGATAGAGAGAGAGAGAGAGAGAGAGACGGGGATAGAGAGAGAGAGAGAGAGAGAGAGACGGGGATAGAGAGAGAGAGAGAGAGAGAGACGGGGATAGAGAGAGAGAGAGAGAGAGACGGGGATAGAGAGGGAAGAGAGAGACGGGGGAGAGAGAGAGAGTGACGGGGGGAGAGAGACAGAGTGACGGGGGAGAGACAGAGTGACGGGGGAGAGACAGAGTGACGGGGGAGAGACAGAGTGACGGGGGAGAGACAGAGTGACGGGGGAGCGAGAGAGAGTGACGGGAGAGAGAGAGAGAGTGACGGGGGCGTGAGAGAGAGAGTGACGGGTGGAGAGAGAGAGGTAGAGTGACGGGTGGAGAGAGAGAGGGAGAGTGACGAGGGAAGAGAGAGTGACGGGCGGAGAGAGAGAGTGACGGGGGAGAGACGGGGAGAGAGAGAGAGAGACGGGGAGAGAGAGAGAGAGACGGGGAGAGAGAGAGAGAGACGGGGAGAGAGAGAGAGACGGGAGAGAGAGAGAGAGAGACGGGGAGAGAGAGAGAGAGAGACGGGGGAGAGAGAGAGAGAGACGGGGAGAGAGAGAGAGAGAGACGGGGAGAGAGAGAGAGACGGGGAGAGAGAGTGACGGGGGAGAGAGACAGAGTGACGGGGGAGAGAAAGAGTGACAGGGGAGAGAGAGAGAGAGTGACGGGGAGAGAGAGAGAGTGACGGGGAGAGAGAGAGAGTGACGGGGGAGAGAGAGAGAGTGACGGGGAGAGAGAGAGAGTGACGGGGAGAGAGAGAGAGTGACGGGGAGAGAGAGAGAGAGTGACGGGGAGAGAGAGAGAGTGACGGGGGAGAGAGAGTGAGTGACGCGGGAGAGAGAGCGAATGACGCTGGGAGAGAGAGAGACAGGGAGAGAGGGAGAGAGAGAGACGAGGAAGGGAGAGGAGAGACTGGGGAAGGGAGAGAGAGATGGGGAGAGAGAGAGAGATGGGGAGAGAGAGAGAGAGATGGGGGAGAGAGAGAGAGAGATGGGAGAGAGAGAGAGAGATGGGGAGAGAGAGAGAGAGATGGGGAGAGAGAGAGAGAGATGGGGAGAGAGAGAGAGAGATGGGGAGAGAGAGAGAGAGAGATGGGGAGAGAGAGAAAGAGACGGGGGAGAGAGAGAAAGAGACGGGGGAGAGAGAGAAAGAGACGGGGGAGAGAGAGAGACAGGGAGAGAGAGAAATGGAAAGAGAGAGAGAGAGTTACGGGGGAGAGAGAGAGATGGGGGGAGAGAGAGTGATGGGGGAGAGAGAGAGAGAGAGAATGACGGGGGAGAGAGAGAGAGAGAGAGAGTGACGGGAGAGAGAGAGAGAGTGACCAGGGTAGGGAGAGAGAGAGAGATGGTGATAGAGAGAGAGAGAGATGGTGATAGAGAGAGAGAGAGACGGGGATAGAGAGAGAGA